>CM053588.1:277891626-277966364 GCA_028646515.1 Pseudochirops corinnae
GGATCTGCAAATACTTTCACACTGGACATTGATCTGGTTGTATAGAAGGGTTGTAACCAATGGAGTGAATGATGGGAAAAAGGAAACAAAGCCAAACATGGAAAAGAGCGATAGCATGTAGATTGCTTCAGTCTCCATTTAAACTCTGTCCTTTCTAGATCTTTCTCTGAATGTAGACATCTCCTTCCATCCTGAGACTGGTAGAATTGTCTTATAACTGTGTCTTGCTGAGAAGAGTCCAGTTTATCAAGGTTGGTCGTCACACATATGATGTGTCTGTGATTGTGTACAGATTTTTCCTGGTTCTGCCCTTCTCACTCAGCATCAGTTTGTATAAGCCTCTCCAGGTAAATATGAAGTCCATCTCCTTCCCATTTCTTACCACACAATAGTATTCCATTACATTCATATACCACAACTTGTTTAACCATTCCCCAATGGATGGACATCCCCTTAATTTCCAGTTTTTTTGCGACCACAAAGAGAGCTGCAATAAATATTTTTGTACATATGGATCTTCCTCCCACTTCTATGATCTCTTTGGAATACAATCCCAGAAGTGATCCTGGGTTTCTTAAGGCTATTTCAGTAAAACACAAGTTGTGCCAAGTGGGAAAGCCATTTAGGAAAGTTTTGGTAACAGAATCGGTTTCTACTGAGCAAAGACCAGTACAACCAAATACTTAGAGACTCATCACTAGCAACCTGTTCTCTTGGTGATAAATATTTTTGGTTACTACAAGTCAAAACAGACAAAAATGCAAAAAGATCAGTGTGACCTCATTCTTCTTCTGTGGTAACAAGGGCAGAATTGTGGAAACAGAAGCAGAGGTACCAAGAATGATAGTTCAAATTAGACTATCAACAAACATTAATTTTAACTATTGGTACCCTTAATGTGTAATCCTTCCAACAATTTGACATTCTACTGGATAGAATGAAGTATATCCAAATTGATGTTTTCTTTATAAATTAAATCAGAAAATATCAAGAAATTGCAACTAAATACAACTTTAAAGCAGTGTAAAATAGCTTAGGATTCGTTACCTATTTATGTATTTTCCTCATAGAGGTGAATAGAGTCATTGGTAGAGTTGGCTAACCATTCAATCCATGGCAACAAGAAATATCTTTTCATGGGAAAATTGAACAATTCATAAGATCATAGGATTAAGAGCTGACAGAAACCTTAGAAATCATCTGGTCTAAGCATGTCATTTTAGTGATGAGGAAACCAAGGCCCAAAGAAATCCAATGACTTACCCAATATCATACAAGTAGTAAGTGACAAAAAGAAATCATGAACCCAGATCTTCTGACTGTAATTGCATAGACCTATCGAAAGATTTGTATGCACATATACATAAACAAATAGAACCAGGCAGACAATAGATAACATGACTATAATAACTTAAATGAAAACAACAATGAACATTAATGGAACTCAGGACAGAGGGAATGACCAATATTGGTTCCAGAAGACAGAAAATAAAACCCACCTCCCTCTTTTCAGTAGAGAAGTGAGGGACAAGTATTGAACATCAGAAATGCTGTCAAAGGTGGTTGTTTGGGTCACTTGGATAGTTTTATTATTCTTAATTACAAAGGAGGGATAACAGAAAAAAAGGGACAAGATACTGTGAAAATGAGATGTCTATAGTGGAAAAAAAGAAAAGATTCAAAAGGTATTAATAAAACATGTTTAAAAAGAAAGACATTTACAAGAATTACACAAAATAAAAAGACCTCAGTGTATCGAAATCTTGAGTATTGAAGAAAGTTTTCACATGGATGATATCTCAGATCATTTGAAGTCAATAACTCCAATAAAACTACAGAATACATTCAGATCATTAGCATTTCCCTGGTGTTCCATGAAATGTAACCAGAAGTTCTCTGAGAAATGTTAGATGGTAGCTAGAGTATTCATTCCAAAAAGAATATTTTTTTCAAATGAAATTATACTGTGTATCAAAAATATTCCTTTAGTGCATCTTTTTTATCAATATGAAAAATGAGCTTAATTTCCTCCATTTTGTTCCCATATTTATCTGATTCCCCTTTGTTCTAATATCCCATGTCTTGTGATCTCTACATGAATGGATCCTATCAAAATGTTTTAAACCCAAAGTGTATGTTACCAAATTAGTTGGGAGAGTGAATTTCCCCTTATTTGATTACTAATATACTATATCCCTAAAGAATATTAACTTAAAACTGGCAATTTTACTATTTAATTTCCATCACCTTCTTGCAGCTTGGTTCCAGGAGGGGAAAAATCAATGAATATCTTTCATATTCTGATTCAAACCAATTTCATTGACAATCACAGAATTTCAGACCATCTAGTACAATCAGCACTTGGGTAAGAATCAACTCTACAACATATAGAAAAAGTGGTTATCCCATTTTGGTTTGATGCCCTCCAGTAATGGAAATTTCATTGACTAAAAAGGGACTCCATTCCATCATTGAGCTTTAAAGATGTCTTTCCAGACATCAAATCAAAATTTGCGTCTCTGAAGCTTCCAATCACTGCTCCTAGTTTTGCCATTAGGGACCAAGCAGAACAAGTCTAAACCTTCACATTCCTAAAAGCTAATGCTTGAGAATTTATTGATTAGTATACAAATCACAAATGGTATTCACATGAAACCACACAATGTAGCAGTGATGTTACTATACTGAATTGATGAACAGACACATAGGTGTTAAGTTTGCTCTTGTTCCCCCTCTACCCTTTTCAGGTTTGCCCTCTTCTTCCCTTTGAAAGTGGGAGTTTCTCTCCATGCACCCCTCAGGCCCTTCTCCTCCAAAGAAATGGCTTTCCTTTCAAATCTGGACAGGGAGAAATGAAAGCCTGTTTTTCTATCAGTCAATCTGGTTAGTTGCCTTGCCACTGCTATTGATACACATGTCTCAGAAGTCTGACACACAGGAAAGAAATTTTTTAAGTTTTCTCTGCCCTAGGAAGCTAGAAAAATAAATCAATAACTCTGTTATAGCTCTGAGCCCCAAGTCAAAAATTACATTCTAGCAAAATGCAATAGTTTTAAATCTCTCTTCCCTCCTAGGTGTTCTCAACGACCCCTACTCAAAGCTGCATTCAACAATAGTGCTGTGCTCTATCAACTCAGTTAGTTAGCAACTTTACCACAGTCGCCATCTTAAGAGCTAAATTAAATATAAAACACAGATAGGTAAACAAACTTAAAAAAGAAAACAAGGATAAGCGTCTCTTATCCATGGAAAACTGCACACAAGACTTATTCTCTCAGGAGGGAAAGGGAAAATCAGAAGAGTGGAAAAAAAAAATACTGCCTTAATCTACAGGCTCAAAAAGGTTTCAGCTATGCAAGATCTGCCTCAAACATACTTGTAAGTGATTTGTCCTTGCTACCTCAACTTCCAGAGTAAGGTGTTAGAGACTTCATGCCCATAGTCTCTCTGTCACATCTGGAACAACTGCCTTCTGCCCACCTTCCCCTTTACCCACTGCATCCAAAGAATTGGGAGGGATGATCTTATCAGTCAGAGTCAGGCCTTCTGCCAGTTCCAATGTCAAGACAAAATGCTACAGTGGGGAATATGGAGGGGATGAGAATGGAGTGCCAACGTCAATGAGGAGAACACTGGGAAATCTTTTCCTGAAATCAGTAGGAATCCATCTCTAGCAGCCTGATTTCCTTGGAGATGCCTACAGTTGTCTTTACCAAGTTAACGTTACACAAGCCATATATGTTCAAAACAGCAAGACTAGTCAGTCATCAAATTCTCAAATATCTATTCTGCTCCCTGAGAGACAAAGTTGTGCACATGGTAAGTATCCCAAGAGATTATGAATGATGCTATTTTATGCTCAGGAGGGCAAGGGTAGCCAGGACTTCTTTCAAATGCACAACTAACAGACCTCAGATCCCTTCTGAATACACCAACAACGATCAGACAGATAGGAATGCAAATGGGATTGGTGGCTCCTTTTGTGAGGAGGATAGCACTCATGAATTTATCAGTCATTCCTGCTATTTCTAAGTCCCTGTCCCCTCTTCCCAGTGGAGAAGGGGGGGCAGTACCCAACAAAACTGCATCAAAGCTAACACTAGTTCTTCTGTGTGTCCTAGAAAGGGCCACATCACTGAATAATGTCTATTGGTTTTGCAAGTTCTAAATCTCCTTCAATAATCCATAACAATTCTAAGCAGCCCAGGAATAGGCTGTATTGAATGAGACAATGCAGTTGTCTGAGCCAATATAGCAGTTTAGTTTCCTGTTTGCTGAATTCTTCTCCCTTTCCTGATTGCTTCATTTCCAGCTGCAAATTCAACATCTGCTTGGATTCTTTTTTTAAGAGAAAGATATGTATTTCTAGTTGACATATATACCATGACTTATTTTTGGCTGTCAGGTTCCCATTCCTTGCAAAAATATTAAAAGATCATCTGCTACTTGGAACTTTTGTTTAGCTTGTTAGTTATTTAAGTTTACTATAATGTGGTGCCAGATGTTATCCAGTTGGCAAAACACAACGCTTTCATTTCCCCATCTGTGTGTTGATCTCTCCATTTAATTCTCCATCTGTGGTGCTCTCTGCCTCATTATAGAAATAAAATGATTGTGTGTTTTTCCCAAGGAACTTGCCATTTCTCCTTAACTTTTACTTTGGTGTCCACAAGGAGCTCTGATTCATCTGTACTTCCCCAGCAATGCTCTACTGGATCCCCATCCATCCTCCTCAAGACATCCCAGTTACTATCCTGAAAAACATCTGCCGGAGGGAATTACTGCGTGACAATTGTGAAGCTGACTAAAATCGACTGGGATTATAGCTTATTTTTAATCAGCTAGACACTGTGGAGAGCTGCAGGAGAGATGCTTACTATCTGCAGAGTCTGCTCATAGCTAATTTATGAAAACTCAGAACAGGTCATGCTGTATTGATTTAATGAATGGAGAGGTATTATTTGGTTCTGAAGAGCCTCCCTAAATCCCCCCGCCCTCACCCTTTTCCAACTAGCAGGAAGTGTGAAGAAATGAAAGAGTATCTGAAACTAATCCTTTATGTTATGCACCAACTCTCTGAGAAAAAAAAACAGATCATTTCATTTCTAAATCAAACATTCCTTGTAGGTCATTTAGTAGTTATTACTAGAAGGTTAGTAAGAAGTAAGTTAGGAAGAGACAGTCTGATTATTCACATAGCCCTCCTGCTCCCACCTCCCAGTCTAGACCCTGGTCTATATCCCAAAGAAGTTACTTTATTAGATGGAGACGAAATCAATGGAAAGGCAGTTTTATAACCTTTCAGCAGTTCCTAGAATGGGTGGGGGGAAAACCATATGGTTTTCAGAAGGTTAAACTGAGGCAGAGAGAGAATAAAGCAATCATAAATTGCCACAGAATTAAGAAACAGAAACAATGGCTTTTGAACGACCTTTAAACATGAAAAGATCAACTAAAAGTAGGTTAAACATTGAGTAAAGTAAAGAAAATTGAACAAGTTGGGGGAAAAGATAACTAAACATACTTTCTCCATCACAGCAGATGTAGGGAATTACGAAGCCAGGCTATTGTATATGTTTATCAGACAAGTATAACTGAGTATTCAGACTGAAACCTGACTATAAATTCTGAGAATCGTCGTCTCAAACAGCATTGTTTTTCCTCCCAATCCAGTGAGTTCATGCAGAAACTCCTATTGTAATATATCTAATTGCACAAGGTCTCTTTGTCAGCTGTTTTTGCTTAATTATTTTAAGTAATTAAATTATTTTGTATATATTTTATTATTTTATATTATGTTTTATATTTAATTTAATTTAATAAAATTAAATTATATTTAATATATGTTATATTTAATTTATATTTTATATAAATTCATTTATTAAATAATGTTTTTGAAACCATTAAATGTCATCTCCAATGACTTCCAACAGGGCATACACATTTATCACATTTCTTCAAGAGTGCCTCTAGTTGGTGCTTGCTTTGGCAGCATCTTCCAAAAATAATCCTAATTGAAAGATTTTTAGCAATGAGAACGAATAATAATAACTATCATAGGGGCAGCTAGGTGGCGCAGTGAGTAGAGCACTGGCCCTGGAGTCAGAAGGACCTGAGTTCAAATCCAGCCTCAGACACTTGACATACTTGCTAGCCGTGTGACCTTGGGCAAGTCACTTAACCCCAATTGCCCTCCACAAAGCAAAAATAATAATAACACTTTAAAGTTTGCAAAGCACTTTACATGTTATATCATTGGAGCCTCACAACACTCAACATCCCCATTTTATGGAAGAAAAAACTGCAACCGAAAGAGGTTAAGTGATTTCTCCAGGGCAACACAGCCAGTAAGACTGAGGCAAGATTCGGACTCAAGTTCAGTGCTCTTTCTCCCTGGGCCACCTAGCACTTAGCTTCTTATCTCGGAAGGGATCCTAGCTATACACCTTGCAAACCGTATTCTTTCTCTGTTCCTTGTCTCTTCCTAGAAAGTGAGACCATGTGATATGCTCACCATTTAGGACAGCATCACATCCATAGTAGAATTCTAGAGCTTACAAGAGGTTAAGGCAAAGACAAGGTCTCTCTCTGGGGGGTGTACACAACTGGCAACATACAGAGCAAAAAGTTCTAAGTCTGCTCCTCCTCCTCACAACTCCATGTAAAGTCTCTTCTCCTTCACTATTCTTCCATTGCTCTTATATATTTGTTTTTCTTTCCAAAAACTAGGTCTAAGAGTTTTTGCCATTTCTGCAGAAGAATGGCTTCCTTCAGGTTCCATGGTTCCTTCTTCTCCTGGGGTCATGTGATTCTGAGTCCATATGGTCTTCCCCCACCCATTCTAGGAACTGCTGAAAGGTTATAAAACTGCCTTTCCAATGATTCCATCTCCATCTAATAAAGTAATTTCTTTGGAATATAGACCTGGGTCTAGATTGGGAGGTCGGAGCAGGAGGGCTATGTGGATAATCAGACTCTCTCTTCCTAAGGACCCAACTCTTTTCTGATCTTTGAGATCTATAAAGCCTCTGCTCTCTCTTGATGCTCATGTCTTACAGGTTGTTATGGGAATCTGAAGCTCTTCCCTGTCCCTAGGCCCTTTGCTAAAATGGCTACATGACTCTGAGAACCTTCCCAGATTTGAAAGTATACTCTGTTCCCTAATAGGCTGAATGTGGTCACATGGAGCCTGTGGCGCCAGGCTGTTTTTCGGGAATGCCTGTGCCTTGTAGCTTTGTGATTGCGCAGTGGGTCAAGAGGGCTGTGACATCCTCTGAGCCAGGAGAAGGCTATATATACTCCCTGATGTGAGGTTTTGGTTTGGGGCTTACTTTGAGAAGAGTTGTGTGATTTGACCAGACGATACTCTGGGAAGCCGTTGAGCCCCCCAGCTTTGAAAAACCCAGATGTTGGTGCTTCCCTCTCTGGTAACTGAATGGGTAACTGATATAATGGTGAGACGGTTTGGAAGCCGTCTACTGATCTGTTTCTCTGTCTGCTTGTAACTTGAGCTTATAACTTGTGTTTGTATTCTGTTTGCATTCTCTGAAGTTCAAGGTGCTGACTTTTCCCCCTGAACTAGGTAAATGATATGTTTGATTAAAGTAGGATTGTTAACCCATTTTGAGTTGCTTTCCTTTAGAAAAGCAGATCTAAGAACCTGTGCTAGCAGCTGCCCTAGGTATGCTAGGGTGCTTGCTGATACACTGATCTTTTTCCCTTTTGTAGACCCAAGTTCCAGGAGGCTACTCGGATCTGCCATACTGTGACCTGATCAAGCACCAAGCCTAAACTATCATTAATGAAGACGGGAGATGAAGGGACCAACAAATACCCCCATCCACACCATAAACATTCAGAAGAGACCTTATGATGCCACTTCATTTCCTTGGAACAGAAGGAAGAAGCATCAAAATCCTATCCCTGCAGAAATAATATTATATCGGAGTCCCCTGAGCAGCTTTGGTCATTTGATCAGCCTAAAAATATAGAGGGACTGAAGAAGCTAAAAAACTGAGTTACCTTATAATGTGGCTATGTTGGGTGGAATAGAATAGAATAGAATAGAATAGAATAGAATAGAATAGAATAGAATAGAATAGAATAGAATAGAATAATAGAATAGTATAGAATAGAATAATACAATAGAATAAGATAGATAGATAGATAGATAGATAGATAGATAGATAGATAGATGATGGATAGATAGAAAGATAGATAGTAGAATGGAATAGAAGAAACTCTGGAGGTCACCTTGTCCTCATGCAACCGCTTCTGTATGGGGAATCACTCACTAGAAAGAATGCCTTATGCCTTCATCATGGATTTAATTAATAAATTTGTTCTTACTGGGATATCTCTGCTCTCTCTGTCCCTTTCCTTTGGACATATGACACAGGACCAGATCTCAAAGGCTCTGCAAATTCTAGTCACTATAAAGTAGTATTTCCATCATACAGTTGCTTGGTTTCTCTATAATATCTGACATTATCATTTAAATCAGCAGTTCTCAACCTGTGGGTTATGTTCAATTTGTAACAATGAAAATACATCCTGCATATCAGATATTTACATTACGATTCATAACAGTAGCAAAATTAGTTATGAAGTAGCCACGAAAATAATGTTATGGTTAGGAGTCACCACAACATGAGGAACTATATTAAAGGGTCGCGACATTAGGAAGGTTGCGAACCAATGATTTAAATGCCCTCTGCTCTTTCACATTCTCCTTCACCTCCTTGGTTGAGATGTATCCTGACAATGTTAAGAAGTTGAAAATAAAACCTTGGTCGTTTAAACCGAGTTATTTTAAAAACCAATGTAAGTTAAAGCATTAAAACTATTCCCTAGGTGACTGGTATTCTAAAATTTCTGAATTAAATAGAAAGATTTTGTACCTGATATTTTAAGATCCCATTTTCCCAGTTCCTAGAGTCAGGATTTGAACTACTGACATAATATAGGCTGTGGCAACAGATGTGTACATAACTTAGTGGTTTTTGTCTACCCCAAGGGCAGCAGTAAGAGGAATTCTAGAGCCCAAGGAAAATGTTGTTATGTTTATGAGAATGACAGGATGGGGAGAAGAGAAAGAACCCAGACTTAGAGGAAGAGATTCTGGGATGCTGATTTCTTGGAGGTTGGGGAAGTTAGAAACAGGGAGGGACCCTTGAGGACAGAGAATAAAGGCTTCTTATGTTTGCACGAGAGGCATGTCATGGGTATCTCAATGAAAATTCATAGCACAAGATCCCCAACCACTCCAGTGTCTGTATCAAGAAAACCCCAAATAATGACATGACTGAAAAATAACTGAATAATCAGCTAACATAAGTAGAAAGCATGTGTTAAGAACTAGACTTGACTCAGAGGTGGAGAAATCTGAGATACTCACCTTCACTAGAGAGCACTGGGAGTAGAAGGAGTTACTAATAGTTGACACTGAGTGTTGGAAAAGATAACAAGGTTTGATCATACTTGAAAAAACTCGGAGGATTATAGAATCTCAGAACTGGAAGGGATCTCCAAAGCCAAAAAATGGCTATACCCAGACAGGATCCACGGTACAACATCTCCAGCAAGTGGTTACTCAATTTGGGATTGAAGAGCACCAGTAACAGCATATCATCCCCTCTCAAGAAAACCTATCTCACTTTTAAGGAACTTTCTTATTAGGAGGATTTTCCTTGTATTAAGCCAAAATCTGACTGAAACTTTCATCCATATATTGCTGGTTCCAATCTCAGGTGTGGGAGGGGAAAACACAAATAACCTTTTTTTTTAATGTGCTAGACTTTCAAATATTTGAAAACAACTATCCTGTCTCACTATAGCGACCAAATATATAGAATCACTCACTTTCCAACGGAGACGTCTCAGGGGTTTGGAGTGTGTGGTTATGGGACCCTCTAGTCTACCATCTGTATCCAAATAACTGAACCATGATGCAGTTCCCTGCTCTTTGTCTCAAAGAAATCATTTCCATCACCACATCTGAACACCCCAAATCTTGTTTTTCAGTGGTACGTACACAGATCCCTATCAGCTTGGGCAATGCTCTTTCCTTTTCATCGAAGGTTTCTAACAGCGTGGTTCCTCAGAGAGAACACTAGACTTGTAGTCAGGAAGACTTGAGTTCAAATCCTACCTCAGATTCTGATGAGCTATTTTAACCTAAGAAAATCATTTAATCATTTCTCTGAGCCTCTACCTCCTCATCTGTGGCATGGGGCTAATATAAACACACATCTCACAAGGGTGTCGTGAAGATCAAATGAAATAATTTACGTCAAGTACTTTATAAATTGCCACCTCCCAATACTTTCTATTTTCTTTGTATGTAATTTTCTATTGACTTATATGAGTAAATGTTTTTTCCCCCAACAGCATAAGCTTATGAAAGGCAGAGAATTTCATTTTTGCCTTTGTGTGCCAAGTGCTTGGCATACAGCAGACACTTCATAAATGCTTGCTGATTGATTGGTTCATAAATATCAGCTGTTCTTTTTATTACCTTCGTCCTTGAATCTGTTTCCCTAATCCCTCACCACAACATTAGAAGAGCTCAGAAAGACAGCTGACTGCTCCATCCTCTATCAGCTTTTTGCCTAATGGCAGCTAGGTGGCACTGTGGCTAGAATACTAGGCCTGGAGTCAAGAAGACTTGAGTTCAAATTCAGCCTCAGACACTTGGTAACTTTGTGACCCTGGAGAAATTGCTTAATTTCTACCTGCCTCAGGTGGGGTGTGTGAGGTGTTCAAGAGGACTGGCACCTCTGGTGTGGGGGCTTGCTGAACCCTTTTCAGGGCTGCTCAGCCACCTTTGGTGTCTACCTACTCTCATTCATGGCTCCAAGAAGCTATAGCATGTATGAACACATCCAGATAAACTGTCTTGGGAGATGGGCTAAACCAGGTTGAGCATAACCCACTGGCCTCAATTCTATTAGAGGAATGTCTACCCCAAGCATGTGAAGACTTCTCCGCACCAAATTGGTGAATGAGAACAATTTGTTCCAACAGCTATGAAGACAGATGAAGCACTAGCTCTGGAATGCTTAGAACTTGGCCAGGTATCAAAGATGACAAGGTCATGCATTTCATCCCAAACCCTCACAGTCACCGGACTTTTGTCCTGCAAGTGGACTTCAATGACTCAGGAAGGCAGAGTGAGGCTGACAACTCTCTACAATTCTGCCTCACCTAAATCAAATTCATGTGCAAGTCATCACCCCACGATGTCATTGGTCCTCTTCTAAAATGAAGGACAGAACAATAGTCTTGCTTCATGTTCCTCCCCTATTAAATGTGAAGAATAATAGCACTTATTTCCCAGGGTTCCTGGGAGAAGCAAATGAGTTAATATTTTTAAAGTGCTTTGCAAACCTTAAAGTTATATATCAATGCTATTATTATTAATAAGATAATGATGACATGAAGCTATAGTGGAGGGCAGATGATCTTAATGCCATCAACCAGTGTCACGATGACCAGTCGGTAGTTGTCCTTTATCCTTGAAGAGGACCAAAATGACATCACTATGTCGGGGTCAGAGTACAGTGTGTCCAGCTGTGGCTGATCAAACCAACACAAGTCTGGCAGGCTCTATGTCATTTTGGGCACAATAGGCTGGATGAACATTTGGAGCAGAGACGTTTCTCAGTTTGTGTTGGATGATGACTAAGAGAAAGATGAAGAGGAGAAAAAAGTTGTTTTAACTTTGTATTGAGAATGATAATACAAACACCAAACAATAAGGCGATTGTGGTTTCCAAGCAGGATAAGGTCATCAGCTCCCACATTTTGCTGTGCTTTGAGATGCCAAGATGAAAGGCACACTGGTAAGAATGCAGACTGTCCTTCCCCATCTTCTCTTTGAAGCTGTAGTTATTTAGTAATCATTCCTATTTAAGGTGCTCCTTGTTTTCTGAGGACCCCTATGCTACCAGCCCTGGAGGAAAGCAATTCTATAGCATAAAAGCCACCCCTATTTCAAAGTCAGTCTGCAATTTAAAGTCACAGGGAAGAGAAATTCTGCCAAGGTCTCTGAACAAAACTGTGTATATATCCATGCTCCAGATTGAAATGAGTCTCTTCAGCAACATTCTCCTCTGAGCCCATTTGTCAGCAGTCTCTCCTCATTGTATGTTACTAAATTCCATGTAATGTTGAATCTAAGTATAACTCACCAAGTTTTAGAGCTAAAAGGGACTTTAAAGAGGTAATCAGGTCCAGCCTCCCCATTTTACAAATGAAGAAACTGAGACAAAGAGATATTAAGACATTTGGAGTAATAATAATAACATATCTATAGTGCTTTGGAATTTTCAGCAAGCTTCCAATAAATCAATTATATGAACATTAAAATAACCTTGTGAAGTGGGTAATATAGGCATTATTATTTCATTTTATAGACAAGAAGGATATGACAGCTGGTAAGCTTTGTCAGATGAGAGAGAGTGAGAAGTCCAGGAGTACGGGAAGGGAGACTAGAAGGATGGTAATACCTCAACAGGAATAGAAAAGCTGAAAAGAGAGTTAGGTTTTGAGGTGTTCTAGGTTGGGTCAGCCCAGTAGTAGTTTAGGTTTGATATAGACATAAAATGCAACACTTTTAAGTTATTCAACAGTTAAAGAGAAGAGATTCACTTTGTCATTGAAGGAAAAGGATACTGTATAAGGATGGGTATTGAGGACACTTTCAGTAGATTCAGCTAAGCAAAGGTCCATTGCCTGAGTTGCCTATGTTGAGATCCACCAGCCAAAGTTCAGAAAGGTCCCATTGTGCCTTAAGGCTCCCTTGTACCCAAGTGATTAAGAAGTGTCCTGAATAGTCTGAGCCTTTAGTCCTCTGAGACAACCAAGGCTTGAGGAATGGTTCAATATCTTTTAAGGAAAAACTAGCCTAACCCACATGGAGGGATGAGTCAGGATGTTGCTCCTATTACATGGGGAGAAGATGACAAAATCTGTTTTGGACATGTTGAGAATGTTCAATAGGCAGATGATGACTTGGAATTTGAGCTCGGGAGAAAGGTTGGGGCTGAATATGTAAATGTGAGAATCATGTGCATAGAAATGATGCAAATTTGCAGAAGTCACCAAGAAGTAGAATGTATAAAGAGAAAAGGAAAAGGTTCAGGACAAATAGATAGCCTTTGGATACATCCAAAATTAGAAGACAGAATATAGATGATGATCCAGCAATGGAAAAAAGAGTAATTAGACAAGTAGGAGTAGAGCCAGGAGACAACAATGACACAGAAAAGAGAGTTTATACAGGAAGAGAGGCTGGTCAGCAGTGTCAAATTCTGCAAAGAGGTCAAAAACGATAAGGGTACAGAAAAGGCTATTGGATTTGGCAATGATGGAAACTTGGAAAGAGCAGTTTTAATTGATCTAGAAATCAGATTAAAGAGGTATCAAAAGTTAGAAAAATGGAGGAATGAGAATAGTTTTGTGTTGGTTTTTTTTTTTCCTAGGATTTGGGCTATGAAAGAGAGGAAAAGCAGAAGATGGCTTGAGGGGATGGTAGGGTCAAATATATTTTGTTTTGTTTTGTTTTTAAGGATGGGAAGACCTAGACAAGTTCTTAGCTTTAGTAATCACTCACATTTAAATTGTTCTTTTTTTCAAGACAAGAAGTAAGCAAATAGGGAAAATTTGAAGCTGGTGGAAAGGCAACTATTATGGGGGCGATCAGCCTGAGGACATCCAAGGGGAGGTAATCCAGTATGCATATGGAGATGCAGTGGAAATATTGCTAGATATGGCATCAGAGAACATGGATTTAAGCTTTGGCTCTGTCACTTTCTACCACTAACTGACCTTAGAACCTTAGTAACATATTCAAATGAGTCAATATTACCATTACCACCGAAAGGGTGTATCATTCTATTGCCTATGATCATGCTTGTAACTTCCCATCCAAAATACCCATCCCTGGCTACCACTTTCCTATGTGCCGTGTTCCTGTTAGAGTATAAACTGATTGGTTTTTGTATCTTCAGTGTTTATCACAGTACTTCCCTCAAAGTAAGCACATTTTTTTTTATTTATTCATTCATTCAGCCTCTGTGATCCTCAGTAAAAGGAAGACGTTGAACTAGACGACCTGTTATGTTTGAAACTAGAGGTAAACTGAGAGACAAAGTTCCAAGAATAATCAATTTATTAGTTAGGCTAGCAGTAATCAGTAAACTGGGTCAGTGGCCTCTCTCAATGACTAAAAACATTGAATAAAGACTGATAGGGTCTTTTTTAGTAATTAGCTAGATGGCAGAAAGCAATCTCAAGCAACATAGGTGTGTCTCCTTCTGACTGGCTATCAAAAACAGTCAGAATTGGGATTACATTATTTGGAATCCCCTTTCTTCCCCTTAACCACAGTCAAGACATGTGATTTGAATCATAAGACAGAAGTTTCCAATATAATAAAAATGACAGTTCTCTCCAACTTAATTTAATCAGAGTCATACCAATCAAACCAACAAAAATTATTTTATAACAAAATTCATCTAGAAGAACAAAAGGTCAAAAGTATCAAGGGAATCAGTAAAAAAAATATGTGAAGGATGGTGGCTTAGAAGAACCAGATCTCAAACTGTAACCGTTTCCTTGTCATGTCTATGAATAATGGAAGAATTTGTGACCAAACAAAAGATAGAGAGCACGACTAGATGTAAAATGCATAATTTCGATTACATTAAATTAAAAAAGACTTTACACGAGCAAAACCAATGCAGCCAAGATTAGAAGGAAAGTGGGAAACTAGGGAATAAAATTCCCAGCAAGTTTCTTTGATAAAGATCTCATTTCTCAAATACAGAGAGAACTGAGTGAAAATTATAAAAATAAAAGCCATTCCCCAACTGGCAAATGGTCAAAGAATATGAACAGGCAGTTTTCAAAAGAGGAAATCAAGACTATCTATAGTCATATGAAAAATGTTCTAAATCATTACGGATTAGGCAAATACAAATTAAAACAATTCTAAGGCACCACCTCATATCTATCAGATTGAAAAATATGAGTGAAAGGAAAAAAGTCAAATGCTGGAGGGGGTATAGAAAACAGGGAAACTACCTTACTGTTGGTGGAGTTGTGAACTGATCCAACTATTCTGGAGAACAATTTGGAACTATGCCCAAAGGGCTATAAAACGGTGCATGCCCTTTAACCAGGCAATACCATTGCTAGATCTGGTTCCCGAAGAGAGAAAATAAAAAATGAAAGGACTCATATACGCAAAAATATTTATAGCAACTCTCTTTGTGGCGGCAAAGGATGGGAACTGGGGGATACCGCTCAACTGGGGGATGGCTGAACGACCAGTGGTGCGCGGTTGTGATGCAATACTATTCTGCTATAAGAAATGATAAGGGGACGGTTTTAAAAAACCTGGGAAGTTTTTATATGATCTCATGTGAGCTGATGCAAAATTGAGGGAGCAGAACCAGGAGAACGTTGTACAAGTAACAGCAATATTGTTCGATGATAAATTGTGAATAATTTAGCTATTCTGACCGATACAACGATCCAAGACAATTCAGGAGTTACGATAAAAATAAAAATACTATCCACTTCCACAGAAAGAAGAGATGGAGTCTAAATGCAAGTGGAGGCATAGTTTTTTCACTTTCTTTATGTTCCTTTTTTGTTTTTTACAACACAGTAAAAGTGGAAATATGTTTTGCATGACTTCATATGTATAATTGTATGTGTATAATTGATATCACATTTTTTGCCTTCACAATGAGTGGGGGGAGGGGTTAAAGGGAAGGAGAGAACTCAGAGCTCAATTTAAAAAAATGAATGCTAAAAATAAATAATTTTTTAAAGGAGGGTGGGGTGATACATTTGTTAATGAACTGTTAACCAAGAGAATAGAGAACTTCAATCTATAACATCAAGGCTTGAGAAACCAGGAAGGCAGAAGAGAATTTTTATGGTGCTGGAGGACTCAGAAAGAGGCCTTTACCAAGACTGGGATCAGAATCTCTAGTGGGTTTGGGGAGAACAGAGACCATTAACAATGATGGCAGTAGGAAACATTTTTTGGAATTTTTTTTTGTTTCCTTCTCCGTGTTGTTTGTGTAATAATCCAGGGTTGCCAATGTTCTAGAAGGTGGGGTTTATCCCTCTAGTACAGAGATTTTCTCAGTAGTTGGGCCAAAGAGAAATTTTCCTGGTAGGGGATACTAAGTAAGAAAAAGAAATATCTCCCAGAGGGAACCATAATTTCTCATGCTAGAGGAGCTCTTACCAAACAAAAAAAGATTTTTGGTCTGGACATATAATTTCATTGGTTTCGGAACATTTTCCAAAGTTGAATATCGGGAACTGCTCTGTGTAATTCATAGTCCTAAATGTTGCCTGAGTCACAGAGACCCTAAATGACTGGCCCCTGGTCATCCAGCTAGCCTAGGTTAGAGACTTGACTTCAATGCAGATCTTTTTGGTTTTTTTTAACTTTTTACAGGGGGGAAGGTAGGGCAATTGGAGTTAAGTGACTTGCCCAAGGTCGCACAGCTAGTGTTAAGTGTCTGAGGCCACATTTGAACTCAGGTCCTCCTGACTCCTGGGCTGGTGCTCTATTCACTGTGCCCCAATGCAAATCTTTTAAACCCTAAGGCCAGACCCCTACCTACTGTGCCACGCTATACTCCATCATAAGGAAGAATGAAGTTGATGAAAATTGAAGTATAAGAAACTACCTTTTTTAGTCATGTTATAAGAGCTGAAAGTAATTTAATAGCTCAAATGGCAAGTAAATTTCTATTATGAAAATTGAAAATACGATTTCAGAAAATGGATGATCAAGGGGAAGGAAGGCTTATCTCCTTTCAAGATGTCAAAAAAGTGATAAGAGGGATAAAAATCTCATATATGAACCTCCAAAGAGAAGAAGGCTTTTAAGCAGGAAAACAGGTCCCATATCTTGCAAAAGCACTTTTTGGTATGTATAATATAAAAAAGGATATTAGAGCAGGAATAATAAAAGCCAAAAAACAAAGAGATGTTTGTGTGCAGAATGAATGAATGAAGAATAGAATAGTTTAAAAGCATTTATCAAATGCTAGGCACCAGACACTAAGCTAAGCACTACACATAAAAACAAATTGGAAGACAGGGCAGGCCTTCAAGACCCTGCATTCTAATAGGAGAAGTCCAAAAAGTAGAAAGGAATGGTGGCCAGAGCAGGATGTTTTGGATTGAAAACTTACTGGATCCTGAGTGGAGCCCTAGAAGAATAAATTGGCACACCTTTCCAGAAGTAATGACAGAGTCTGTTTGATTTTGGATTCAGAACTGCATGAAGGGGTATCAGGAGGGAAGGAGACTGAGAGAATCCTAGGAGAAAGGGGAGGTGGAATAGAAGAAGAGCTCCTGCATGAAAAATGTTAGGCCTCCAAGCCTTGCATTGAGGAAAGAATGAGCTGATGTTTTGGCAAGATCTTAGGGGAGTGAAATGAATGATGGCTGGAGCCCAGGCCTGAGTCAGTAGACTTGAAGCAGGAGTTCTGAGAAAGAGAGAGTTAAAACCTCCAAGGCTGGGGTTCTAATGGGGACTTGGTGGAAATGGAAAGAGTTATTTAGAAACATTTTGAGGAGGAGAGGAATTCTTCATGAGACTGATTCAAGAAGCAAATAGCAGGAGCAGTTAGGGGGTGCAGTGAATAGAGCACTGGCCCTGGAGTCAGAAGAACCAGTTCAGATCTGGCCTCTGACACTTAACACTCACTAGCTGTGACCTTGGGCAAGTCACTTAACCCCAACTGCCCTGCCTTTCCCCTTCAAAAAAAAAAGAAGCAAAAAGTAGGGGAAGGGAGAAGTCAGGGCTCAAAGACAGAATCTGCTCAAATTGTACCCTCTTCCTAATGTCCCTATTATTGTCAATTGTCATGTGCCACCATCTTCCAGTCATCCAAGCTCCCAACCTAGGCGTCAGCCTCAACTCTTCGCTCTCACTTTAGCCTCCATATTTATCTAATCAACTGTCAAATCCAGTCATTTCTGACTTTGTTATACGCTTCTTCCTTTCCTGACTGACACTGCTACCACCCCAGTGCTTCATCCTGCTCCTGGAATATTGCAATGACTTTCTAGTTGGCTTCCCAGCCTCAAAGCTCTGCCCACTTCAGCACATCCTCCAGTCAGCTGTCACAGTGATCTTCATAAAATAAAAGTCTCACTACATCTGACCAGGAGCTAGGGGGTAAAATGGATACAGATCTAGACCCCAGGAAGACTTGTATTCGAATATGACTTCAGATACTTACTGGCTATGTGTGATCCTGGGCTTCCTCATCTATAACAAGGGGATAGTGAAAGCACTTACTTCACAAGGTTGTTATGAGGATTAAGTGAGATAATATTCTAAAAGTGCTTGGCAAATCTTGAAGCCCTACATAAATGCTAGCTATATCCTTTCTCTGTCTCTCTCTCTCTCTCTCTCTGTGTCTCTGTCTCTGTCTCTGTCTCTCTTTCTCTCTCTCTCTCACACACACACACACACACACACACACACACACACATCCCACCACCACCACCACCACCACCACCACCACCACCATTATTAAATAAACTGCTGTGGCTCCCTATTACTTCCAGGATCAGAATTAAAGTCCTCTGTTTGACTTTCCAAGCCCTTCAGAAATTGATCACTTCTTGCTTTTCCAGTATTCTTACACCTTGCTACCCTTCGCATAAACCAAAATCTAGTGAGTTTGGTCTCCTTGAAGTTTCTCAACAAACACCCACTGACTGAGACTTTTCACCGGCTTCCCCCATGCCTGGAATTTTCTTCATCTCCAATTCCTAGCTTCCCTGGCTTCCTTCAAGTCTCAGCTAAATCTCACCTTCTACACAAAACCTTTTGTAAGTCTTCCTAAATCTTAGTGTCTTCCCTCTGAGACTATCCACAATTTATCCATTGTATATATTGTTTACACATAGTTGTTTTCCAGTTGTTTCCTACATCAGACTATGGTTTCCTTGAGAACAGGGATTTTCTTTCACCTTTTTTCAAATCCCCAATGTTTATTACATTGCTTAGCACATAAACAGGCATTTCATAAATGCTCATTGCCCAACATAGCTCAAAAAGCATGATCGAGTTGTTGATGAGGACCTCTACAGGTCTGCTTCCAGGAGACCTTTAAAAACCAGGATGGCAAGGCACAGGGAAAACTATCCCTGTCATTCCCCATTCCCATCTCCCTCCCAGTCAGTTCTCATCGGATTGATTATTTTGCTCTGTTTTCTTAAGGTCTACCTGTCTCTAAGTTCAACTTTCTTAACTATGATGGAGGTTTTCTAACCTTCCTATTCTGTTAGTCTCTTCAAAGCATGTCCTCCTCACTTCCCACTCCTTGAGACTTCTTACTCCGAGGTTCCTTCCCATCATTATCGAATGAGGAATGATCACCAGTAGCCTTCACCGAGATCTCTACTGGCACTTGTGAAACCCCAGGGACCAAGTGCCTGATCCCTCTGCTTTACTCCTTTTATCAGTCAGTCATTCAACAAGCACTTACTAAGTGCTCTCTGTATTTTCATTGGTTGTCCCCCATGCCTGCACTCTTCACTCCTCTTCGCTCCTCACCACCATTTCCTGGCTTCCCTGGATTCTCTGAAATCTGAGCAAAAGTCTCATCTTCTGCAAAAAGTCTTTCTTTGCTCCATTAGTTCTAGTGCCTTCCTTCTGAGACTAATTCCAATTTATTCTGGATATACGTCAGGGACTGTGTTAGACTCTGGAGAGACAAACAGAGTCTCTGCTCTCAAGGAACTTACATCCTTGTCATTCTTTTATCTCTGTAGAATGAACTCTGCTCTCCTGTCTGGTCAGTCTTCGAAAGGCTTCCTCTAAAAATCTTGTGTTTACTTGTTTTGTAACATTTGGCATCTCTGGTTTCTTATATTTCTTATCTTCCCTTTCTTTCTTTTTAAAAATAATGTTATTAGCCTTCTTCATTTGATCTTTTTGGTTATTTTTTTAAAAATATCAAAAGAGGCCTAAACTTACCAAACAGAAATGGATGGACTTGAGAAAACCAATATCGGATTCCAGGGCAAGAGACAGAACTCGTCCAAAAGATCGGTACAGGCAGGAGGAAACATAGCAACCTTTAGTAGCTGAATTCCCCGGCATGAGAGACGTTTGGTCTCAACCAATGAAAACCAAAAGAGGGGAAAGAGCATATAGAGTCTAGCTGAAAGGAAGGACAAAAGAGGAAGAAAGAAGAATTACAATCCTAGAGATACTGGAAATCTATTTCTTGGATTCTAAAAAAGTTAAAGGTATGTGGAAGTCAGAAGAACTTCCTACAGGGCAAGCAGCAGAAGAAGTGAAAAGCCAATAAGGAAAATTCTAGAATACCGTGCTTTTCAGGAATTGACATGTAACCAGAATAGAAATATTGGCGCTGTTTGAGAATCATGCAAGACTTATAAATGTGTATCCTGCAAAAATGAATGGCATAGTTTAAAACTAATGAATCCATAGGAGAGGGACCTATCTCCCACATCTACTCCAATCCATTCTCCATTCAGCTCTCAAAATGATCTCCCTAAAGTGCATCTGACCATGTCAGCCCTCAACTCAATAAATTCTAGTGGCTTCTTATTACCTCAAGGACCAAATATAAAATCCTGTTTGTTTTAAAAATAAAATTCTTTGCAGTTTCCTTACACTTTACTCCCCCCCTTCTTACTCTATGATCCAGGGACATTGGTCTCCTTGCTGCTCTCCAAATATGTATCAGGGCTTGTTTTGCACAGGCACAGATCTGCTAACATGGAGACATCTTGCTTCTCTACATTTCCCTACCATGTGGGTGGGAGTAGCCTCCTTCAATTGACTATGTGCCAGCTGGAATAAGCTGTGTCTTTAAAATAGACTGGGGACCCTGTCTTTCTTTTTTCTGTTGCATCAAGAAGATGATGACACAGAGTTCACCCATAGCACATGAACTGAGACAGAAGGAATGATACCTCCCCCACCATCTGTTTTTGCCAGAGAGCACAAGAAATAGGCCTTGGGATATTTGTTTCTGTTTTTGTTTCCTCTCTCCTTAGTTTGAAGGGCAGGCAGCAATCCCCACAGGATCTGGGAGAGTTCAAGACATGGCAGCCTTGGACCCAGGATTCCAGAATGGATGTTGCTATCAGCCAATCTGGCAGGGAAGCTCAGAGAAACCAGAGTGCCTGGGATTCAAGCCCAAGTAGGATTTGGGGCTTGGAACTTGGGACTATGCTCATGAGCTTAGCTATGAACTGAACCCCATTCTTCTCCCCAGAGACTGAGGCGGTATTGGTATTAGAGGGTGAGATTAATCCCCATGGTTGAAGGAATGTTGGTATATTCATTAATATACCTTTGAAATATTTATTCCTTTGTAAAAGCTAATCTGACAATTCTCAGATATACAGAACAAGTGTATAAGGCAATCACTCCAGCCCCTATATTTGAGGAAACAGCATCAATGGGAGTTAGAGCCACAGAGAGTAGACACCCCACATCTCTTCTAGGATACTGGAGAACCCTGGGGGAGGAGTGGAAGGAAGCATGCCGGGCCTATAGGCTGTGCAGAGCCAGGGGAGTAAGCGTCCACAGAAGACTGTCCAGCTGCTGCCTGTGTTTTCATTGGCTGTCCCACATGCCTGCAGTGCTTTCCCTCCTCACCTCCATCTCCTGTCTTCCCTGGATTCTTCCAAGTCTGAGTCAAAATCCCATCTTCTGTAAGAAATCTCTCCCAGTCCCCTGTATCAGCCATGCAGTATTCACAATGCCTATAGTAACTATAAATATGCTGATATGGTTATTAATCACAAAATGTAACAGGCTCTCTACATAAGAAATATATCTAGAGCATTCATTTAAATACCAGAAGACTGAGTCCCAAAACCAGAAAGTCAAAGCCAGCACAGTAGTTATGAAGTTGGTACATGTGGTCACAGTAGTAAACACCCACATTCTCAAGCCTTCAAACAGGACAGGCTACCTCAGGCAAAGATCCTCCTCTCCTCACGCACGCAACTGCTCGGCGTCCAGGCAGCTTGCTCCCAGGAGCTCCAGCCCTCACAGCTCCCGTCCCAGGCAGTTCTCAGCAGGAGTCCTTAGCAGAGATTCTGGCGGGCTCAAAGAAAAAAGTTCGCCCTGCAACTGCAGCTGCTTCTGCCGCTGCTTCCAGTCAGCACTGCACAGCGTTCTCTTGCTCCGCCCCTTCCTGATACATCAGCAAGCTCAAGGGACGTGGAAGATCTTCAAATCCCAGTATCGTTACAGCCCCCTAATGCCAGTGCCTTCCTTCTGAGACTGATTCCAGCTTACTCCGAATTTATCCTCTGCTTTCAAAGTTGTTTAGATCTTGTCTCAGCTCGTAGAATGTAGGTTTCTTTACAGCAGAGACTATTTTTCTTAATTCTCCCATTGCCTAGACTGAGGGTCTAAAGTTTACAATGGCTAGTGGTTTAGAAACAGCTCGAGGACACTAAAGGGACTTGAAACACAAGTGACTGATTCTGTAAAGTTCTAACATACTACTACACTAAATACACTGAAGCTGGACCCTCTTAATCTCGTTTCCCTCACCATAGCTCTGAATTATTTTTGCCAGAGTCAGCTACTACTTCCTATAATTGATTTTTCACCCACTTCCTTGTGTTCAAGGAAGTGTCAGGCTGTGACTCTTCCCCTTTTCACACAGCTTTTGTCTTAGATGAGCATTATGCTGGATTTTTTTTTTTTAAGAAATAAGGCAATATTTTACCACCCTATTCATCATCACCCCTTTTTCTGACCCAATCGTCCTTCTGATGACAAAAAAAGCCTTCATCTTTGTTTTTCTTCATTTATTTCTGTCCTTTTGATACTCCTCTATGTTGCTAGGCTAAATTGTAGGGCTAGATTTCTCCACAGGAGATGGTAGCAGTAACAGCAGGAAGGTCTACCAGCTGCTCTATGAAAGGAACAGTGGAAATGGAAGTTAGCCAAGTAGCTGCTTCTGCCAGGAATGAAAGAAAAGAAAGGGAAAGAAATTGCAAGCCCCGGAAAAGAGGGAAAATCAAAAGATGATGACCCATGTTTCTGTGTTCATTGAGGTCCCAGGAGTCCTAGGAGAAAAGAGACACTAACAAAGGAACTGGAAGACTCCAAAGAGTAGATGAGTACAAAAGAATAAAGCATCAAAGCATGGAATCATAGAAAGACCTCTAATTTCCCTGAGGGTACTCAGCAACTCTTAGGAAGAGGTCCCCTAGTTAGAAGGCTACTTCAAAGTACTCTTTGGCTGAACATCCACTAAAATCATAGTTCACAACCATCTATTGTTTTTACCTACAACAGTCAATCGGAAGAGGACAAAAGCAAAGGCATTTGATCAGATGGCGTGGTAACACGTGTTTTAGTCCATCAACCTGGACATACTCTAGCGTGAATACACATACCGTTAATGGGAAGAGTAGATACAAATAGGGAACACTAGGGAGCAGTAACACACATGTAACCAGGGCACATGTGCAGGAGCACCTGTACAGGGCACACATGTGGTCAGGGGGCACACGTGGAGAGGCAAACACCAAGGAAACAGGATACACATGTGGAAGATACAGTCTGAAGCTGAATGGTTACCAGTGTCTTCTCACCATGCCATCCCACTACTTCCAACCTGCTCTCTGCTAGTCTCAGACAGACCCTGCCCAGTCAAATGATGCACTGCCACAACAATTATCTCTGCCCCGTGCACTGCCTTGGTCAGCATTATCTCTGAGGTTCTGAACCTTCCTATTGGTGCCATCCTTTAATACAGTTCCTCATGTTGTGGTGACCCCCAACCACAAAATTATTTTCGTCGCTACTTCATAACTGTAATTTTGCTACTGTTATGAATCATAATGTAAATATCTGATTCGCAGGATGTATTTTCATTGTTACAAAATGAACATAACCCACAGATTGAGAACTGCTGCAATGCATAGAGACTTTACCAACACCAGACATTGTCACTGTTAATTTCCTGTTGTTCAGTTGTTTTCAGTCATGTCTGATTTTTCATGATCCCATTTGGGTTTTCTTGGCAAAGATAATGCGTGGTTTGCCATTGCCTTCTCAGCTCATTTTACAGATAAGGAAACTGAGGCAAACAGGATTAAGTGACTTAAGCAGGGTCACACAACTAGTAAGTGTCTAAGGTAAATTTGAACTCAGGTCTTCCTGACTCCAGGCCAGGCACTGTATCCACTTTGCCACCTAGTTGCCGTTCACTGTGCACTTCAGCTAATCTCTTTGGCTATTGTGCTAGCACAGATCCCTTGGCCTCAGCAGAAGTCTTGGTTCTAATGGGTTACCTTTCTCATGAGTGGACTCTGTCTGAGGTCTCTTAATACTCCTTTTAGAAAGGCATCTGCCTTTAATTCAGCCACAGGGCCAGTAGCCTCACTAGGGATTCACCCTTCTCAACTTTTGCTCACTAAGACACAGTATAACTTCCCCTCCAAAGGCTAAAACCCTTAGACTTAATCTCTTATTCAGATGAAAATTCTTGGTCCCAGGTCCTGGGGATCTACAGGTGACTTCACCCTAATTTATGTTGAGCATTCTGTATACCTCTCAATTTTAATATCTAAAGACTAGACTATACCAAGCCCATCTCCCATCCCCCAACTATGACAGTTCAGAGTTAAGGGTTTCCCCAGTTTGTTGGTTTGTTTTAAACTCCACACCCTTTCCCCGGTCTCCCTTAAGAAAGAGTTAAGCAGGAAAAGAAAGAAAACAACACAATGCTAAGCCCAGAGGGCAAGCTTTCATTATCTCTCCCCAAAGTATAGTCACATTCCTGGCTTTTTGTATGTATATACTGACAGTCAAAGCCTGAATCTCACCTTTACACTAGTAAGAAGCTAAAGGAAAGTTATTTAGTTATTACAGAAAGGTATTACAGAAGGGGAAAAATCCAAGAATTTAATCACAAGAACTGACTTGGAGGTCATTACAGAAGAATTCCTATTGGAAAGCCATAGAAACAATTTTTAAAAGGGAGCCCAGAAGCTCTCTTCCAACTTTAAATCTAAGATCTTTGGATGCTCTATCAGAATTGCTGAGATCTAATGTCTTAGGCAACTAGGTGGTGCAGTGGTTAGAGTGCTGGTCCTGGGATCAGGAAGATTCATCTTCCTGAATTCAAATCCAGCCTCAGACACTTACTAACTGTGTGACCCTGCACAAGTAATTAATCTAAAAGTAATTAAGTAATTAACTTATCCTATTTGCCTCAGTTTCCTCATCTGTGAAATGAGCTGGAGAAGAAATGGCAAACCACTCCAGTGTCTTTACCAAGAAAAAATCACAAATAGGATCACCAAGAATGGAATAAGATGAAGAACAACACCACACCAGGACGTCTTGGCTATCAGAAAAGGTTAAGGGGGAAAAGTCAGTGGCATGTGAGAAATGGATAGAAAGATAAGGGCTTTATAATAGCTACCCTGTATATAGTGCTTTAAGGTTTAAAAAATTCTGTACAAATATTAGCATATCTGACGTGAAACGTCGGTCTTGGATTGTATTATTACTCCTCTCCCTCATTTTACAGATGAAGAAATTTAGGTAGATAGAAATGAAATTACTTTCCCAGAGTCATACAACTAGTCAGGGTCTAAGGCTAGATTTTAATTTAGATAATCTTAACTCCAAATCCAACACTTCATCCACTGAGCCATCTACCTGTTCTGGATTTGAGTGGAACATTGTAAAGATGACAAGGGGAACAGAATATTTGTATTCAGTATCATGTTCATAGCATAAAGATAAGTTGGGAATATGTAACATCTAAGAGAATATTTAAGAAATGAGTCATCTAAAAACAAGATACAGCAATATATATTTATCTGGGTTTTTTTTAATTTATAAATTCTAGCAGAAATTGCTATTTACATCATTTGGCCATAAGGTAGCAAAAGAATTATTAACTTCAGTTTATAGCTAATGTAATTGAGATTCAGGGAAGCTAAATTACTAGTGTCCCTACTCCTATAACTAGTCACTGATCAAACCCAGATCTCTTCATTCCAACTCCAGGGTTCTTTCAGAAATACTACAGCCTCCTGCCATGTAACAATAATCATAATTAAACCCTGAGGGTCTTCCTCTCCAGAATTTTTCAACTAGGTAGAGGCAGTTCTTGGCCTTATTTCTTGTTTAGCCTTAATCACTGAATGGGAGTTGTCTCAGTCATACTGAGACCTGAGCTTGAAAAGGCCAAGGTCTCCCACGGCATCCTAGGCAATCTCCAGTTGTCCTGACCTATATCCGGCCACTGGACCCAGATGGCTGTGGAGGAGAAAGTGAAGCTGGCGACTTTGCTCAGCCTACCTCAGTTCACTTGCATGTCACACACGGCATCACCACACAGTGATGCTTCTGACTTCCCAGATTCTGACACCATTTCCCAACACCTCAGGGATCCTCTCTCCCTTTTCAGCTCCCTTTTGTGTGTCAGGGAATTGTCTTTTTTTTGCTTGCATTTGTAGCTCTGGAACTTAGAACAGTGTCTGGCATATATAATAAGTGCTTAAGAAATGCCCCTTGCCTTGCTTGTTGCCTAGCAGATACAAGATGATCAATAACAGAGGAGGAGGTGGAGTCCCGCTTTCAAACCTATGACAAATGGTGTTGCTGTTGCCCAACATCAATAACATAAGCACGGAGTGACTGGGGCAAGAAACGAGATGCACAAGAGGATACAGGAGTGAAATGGAAAAAGAAATGATGCAATTATCGGGGCTGAGTTTGGGGGAAATGGATCACATAAAACAGAATTGGGAAGAAATGCTGAGATGTTCAAAGAAAAACGTGAGCAAGACTTATATTTATAATTATTATTTCTGTCCCCTAATACAATCTGCTTGAAAAGAAAAATGGTCTATAGACTTGTAATGTTAGAAGGGAAGAATGAATTTGGGGAAAATATAATCCAAAGTGTATTTTTAAAAGCTTCAATTTGTATGTTGCTTAAGAAAAAAAATTCCAATAAAAACTATGAAAATGATATAGCAACTGATAAATTTACAACAATGAATAGAAGAAAGGGGCTATAATTAGCGAGGCCCACAAGCCAAGGGGGGGTGAGGGGAGGATGACTTGAGTCTAAAAGAAACTGAGTTGTAAGCAAGAATATTGAAATTTAAAATGTGACCTTTTGATGAATCTACCTGTACTCTTGATCTTGCTAGATGATGGAGCGGAGAGAGTGCTGGGCCTGGAGTGAGAAAGACTCATCTTTGTGAGCTCAAATCTGGCCTCAGATGCTAGCTGTGTGACCCTGGGCAAGTCACTTAACCCCATTTGCCTCAGTTTTCCTCATCTATAAGATGAGTTGGAGAAGTAAATGGCAAACCTCAAATGAGGTCATAAAGGGTTAGAAATGTCTAAACAAGACCACCATCATTGGTCAGGGCCCAAGTAGGTGACTGCTTTAATATAGTTTTGATGTTGTCTTTATCTATACTAAAGGCAGAGTTACCAGAGAGTCATATGGTATAATGGATAAAGGCTCAGTCTTAGAGTCAGAAAGACCTAGGCTGGAAACCTGTCTCTGACATCTCCCCATTCCGTGTTCAAGGGCAAGTCATTGACTGTCTTGAGTGCCCAAGGAAACTACACATTTCCTGATCTATAGAGATGGAGAGACTATCTATACCAAACGATACAAACATAGATCATAGACCCAAAGGTGAAAGGACCTTAAAGGTTCTCTAATTGAACCCCCTCATTTTATAAATGAGGAAACAGACATGAAATAACTTGTCCAAGTGCACACAACTAGCACCAGCTCTGATGCTCCAAAGTTGAATTGCTTCTCAAAAGGTTACAGTCTCATGAAAGGGCATTAAGCCTTTGGTAATGGCCCTAAAAGTTGGATATCTGCTGCCAGCTACAGTACCAGTCCTGATGGGGAATGTAGGAGACTACAAAACAGTGCTTGCCTGTGGTGATATAGAACTATCTCTTAAGAAGTATAAGAGAAAGAGGAGAGAGAGCTTGTCTCAGATTCAAAAAAAACTGGCTTTGAGTCAACAAGTCAACTATGCCATACAATGCCATACTATGCAATACAAAAAAAGGCTGAAAAAAAATAGCCTCTGCTCTCAAGAAGCTCCCAGGCTTCAAGTCCTGTGGCTGACACATACTGGATGCACGAGTCTGGGTCACAAAACCAAGTGTCTAAGTTGCTGCGTCTGCTTTACCAAGGTACCCTAAGGACCGGACCACGAGACTTTTCCACTTGACTTGGAACTGAAACCTCCCACACATGTTGTCTCCCTCATTAAAATATGAGTCATTTCACCAGCCCTGAAGTCAGGAGGACCTGAGTTCAAATCCAGTCTCAGATACTTGATACACTTTCTAGTTATGTGTCCTTGGGCAAGTCACTTAACCCCAATTGCCTAGCCTTCCCTCTTCCAAAAAATAAAAAAGAGCCCTTTGAAAGCAGGAGCTTTTTTTTTATTTGCATGCTTGCCACCTAGAACAGTACTTTGCACATAGTAGGAATTTAATAAATACTTCATTTATTCTCTCATTCACATGCCTACCTGCATTACTAGAGTTTCTTCACTAGGACTTACCAATACCATTGAAATAACAGATCTAGAGAGAGGAGGAAAGGATAGGAAGAGCTGGAGAAAGTTATGTTATCCGTATTATGTAGGTAAAAATGTTAGAATGAGACATGTGCTGGAAGTTGGTATATAAATTTCAAATGATACATTTATGCTCAAAGTCAAGTAGGTTATGTTCATCCTTATACACGCTGGATTGTAGGTAGTTCTGGGGCTAGGTATTGACACATTAAAGAGATAAAACACAGTAAACATCTGCTTCCTAGCACATTTTTATTTTTATTTTTATTCTGAGTGACAATTTTTATTACTAAGCATTTGTAAAGCACTTTGCACTTACCTCCATTGTCGTTAGTTATACCTCAAAACAACCCCATAAAATCATATTGTTATCCATACTTTAAAGATGGAGAAGCTTAAGCAAAGATTACATCCTGTTTAGAGTCATGTATTTCACACTGAAGTCAGGATTGGATATCATCCTACCTAAGTTTCCAATTTTTTTCCTCCCCTAGTTAAAAAGAAGCAATCAACACAATCACATTGTTCTATTTTCTGTAACAAATGTGCAAAAATAACTGTTTATTTGGAACAAAACAAAGCTGAAAAAGGGGGGAGAAGCAAAAGTACCTTTTGTAACATGTTTTTCCAGGTTAGTACAGTTTTCAATAGTCCACCTCTGAAAATGATTATGTAGGAAAATAATCCCTCACTTATAGACCCTTCTAGAGCTAAAATGAGGGCAGGACAGCTAGCATTTTTACTCAAACACTGGCATCTAAGAGTTGTGTCTCTCTCTGTAGTTCAGTGCTGTCCTAAGTCTTAAGTCTTCCAAAAGCTAACTCCTCCAGGCATGTGAATGGAAGACAATTCTGGGAGAGACCACAGGAGTACCGATGCTATTGGCAGAGGGGCTCCACCTGGTCAAGGGTAACTGACAGGCCTCAAACCTATCAGTGAGTTAGTGGGTGTCTACTCCAAGCATGTGAAGACTTCTCCCAGAAGAATGGTCAAATGAGAACAATTCCAACGGCCACAAAGGCAGCTGAAGCAGGTACTGTGGAGTTCTTAGAGCTGGTTAGACATTGAAGGCACCAAGGTCATCCTTGGAGACCTGAATCCTGGGCAACCAGTTGTCTTGACTTTTGTCTTGCCACTGATGATTCTGGCAGAGAGAGTGAGGCTGATAACTTTGTTCAAGTCTGACTTACTTAAATCCAATTCACAAGCAAGTCAAGACATCCCCCCTCATGATGTCATTGGTCCTTTTTGAAAACGAAAGACAAACAACAACAAAAACAAACTAGAAATATCTGAAAGACCTCACCCTCTATAAGGAATTCTATTTTAATTTGCTCTCTTTCCTGCTTCATCATAGCAGAAAATACAGTAGCAATCATCAAAATTATGTAAGTATGCATGCATATATGTGTGTATATATATATACACACACACAAATATGTATGTATATATGTGTGTGTGTATATATACATGTACACACACATTCTTCTGTCTTTGAACCAATTTATTTCAAATGATGAAAATGAGGTTCAAGCATAAACTGCCACCACCATTCTGTCTTCTCCTCCATTATAAAAGCTCTTCTTGCATGCCTTTTATGTGAGATAATTTTCTGCATTCTTCCTCTCCCTTCCCCCTTCTCACAGTGGATTTCTCTTCATTTAGGAGGGAATCATCCCTACATAATTGACGTCCACCCCCATCCTCTACCTATGTAGACTTATTCTAATCACCCTAGTAATTATAAAGTTCTTAGGAGTAATGTATGTATGATCCTCCCATATAAGAATGTAAACAGCTTAACCTTGTTGAGTCCCTTATGATTTCTCTTTCACATTTCTCTTTTATGTTTCTCTTCAATTTTCTGTTTGAATGTTAAATTTCCTATTCAGCGTGTTCTTTCCTTTAGGAGTTTTTCTTCTCTTTTTTTCATTCTTAAGAAAAATTATTTTATTGTTTATTAATGTTTCATGGAGTTATTAGCTTCCACTTGCCCAATTTTAATTTTTAAGGAATTATTTTCTTCAGTGAACTTTGTACCACTTTTTCCACTTGGCCAATTCTGTTACTTAAGGTGTTATTTTCTTTGGTAATTTTTTGCATGCCTCTTTTAACAAGTTGTTTATTTTTTTCATAATTTTCTTGCATTACTCTCATTTATTTTCTTTGTTTTGGTTTGTAGGTTGTGTGGTTTTGTTGTTTTGTTTTGTTTTGTTTTTTGAGGCAATCAAGGTTAAGTGACTTGCCCAGGGTCACATAACTAGAAGTATCTGAGGCCAAATTTGAACTTAGGTCCTCCTGACTTCAGGGTCAGTGTATTATCTACTCCACCATTCTCATTTCATTTCCCAGTTTTTCCTTTAAATCTTGCAAGAATCATTGTTTGACTGGTGTCCAGTTACCATTTTTCTTTGAGACTTTGCTTGACATCGTTCTCTTCTTCTGAATTTGTTTCTTGATTTTCCCTGCCACCACAGTAGCTTTTTAGGGTCAGATTCTTTATTTGGTGTTGGCTCATTTTTCCAGCTTATTTCTTGACTTTGAACTTTATACTAAAGTTGGGCTCTGCACACTTGGAGGCACAGAGGTACTATTCTAAGATTCAGGTTTTTTTATACTGCTGTTTTCAGAGTCCGTTCTGAGGTTCTACAAGTTTCAGTGCTTCCAAAGTGCTGTGATTTGGGGACAAATGGGGTCACTGTTCTCTTGGTCTGAGCTCTAGTTTTTACCTAGGAAGTCTTGTACCTAGTATTCCTCCGGGCCCTGGAACTGGAACTAAGCTTCCTGCTCCTTTGTCATAGACCACAAGTACTCCTCTCTGCCCTGGAACTGTGATCCAGCTCTGCATGTAGGCAATGAAATTGAAACTCCTCGTTCTGTGCCCGGTGTCATTTAGGTGCACCTCTCATCAAGCTTTCAATAAACTGGTCCACTGCTTCTTTGTCATATGAAGCAATATTCATCATAATCTTCCATCATTGTTCCTTCTCTGTAAGATTTTATAAATGAGTTTAAATTCTAATCCAGTGTTGTTCTTGGCTGCCATATCTCTCTACTTGGCAAGCAAGTCAAGTTCAGGCACTTTTTAGATTCTTTTAATTTCATTATAATATCAATGGATTTATATTGATTATGACAATTGATTTACAGAGTATTTATGTCCTCCCTTCCATCCATATTTCATTTTTCACCCTCCTCTATATAGTCTCCTAGAATTTCTTTCTGACAAGTTTTCCAATCTCTTTACTGTCTCTAAAATGAGAGCTCCCAAAGATGCTGGTGCTGCTGCTACTACCACCTGCACAGAAACCTTCAAGATCCATCAATGATGCTGCTGCCATGTGTGCTGTAGGATGGTCTCTACCCTGTTGTCACAGACATTCTCTGACTGAACTCCTAAATTAGCTTAGAAAATGTCTCCCATTGACCTTTTGTTGGGTATGCCACCAGAATTCTATCTGATGTGTTATTTTAAAGTTGTCTGGAAAGAAATATTGGGAGAGTTTGGCTGAGTTGCTGCCTCTGCTCTGCCATTTTGACTCTGTCCCTTCCCACCCCCACCCCAAAACAACATTAACATTAAAGATCACACTATAAAAAATTAGAAGAGAAACATATCACATACTTCTCCAAGCTATTGGAAGATGTATTCTTGGGGCAGCTAGGTGGCACAGTGAATAGAGCACTGGCCCTGGTGTCAGGAGTACCCGAATTCAAATCCAGCCTAAGATACTTAACTCTTACTAGCTGTGTGACCTTGGACAAATGGCTTAACTCCAATTGCCCTCCAAAAAGAAAAAAAAAAAAAGATGTATTCTTAACCTTAAGAGATTACAAAAGATAAAATTGATAAATTTGATTACTTGAAACTGAAAAGCTTCTGCACAAGCAACAATAATGCATCTAGCATAAGAAGGGAAGTGGCCAAATGGAAAAATAAATCTTTGTATCAAACCTGATAAGGGTTTGGCACCCAAGATACATATAAAAATATGTGTTTGTGTATCACTAATAGCCATTCCCCAAGTAGATAAGTGGTCAAAGAATATGAATAAATATTTCTCAAAAAAAAAAAAACTGCAGGTATTCACAACCACATGGAGAAAATGATCCTAATCACTAATAAAAATCAAATCAACCCTAAGGGTTTTACCTCACATGTAAATTGACCAAAATTACCCTTAAAATAGCAATATAAATGTTAGAGGGGTTTTAGAAGAATAGGCGCACTAATACAGTGTTGGTGGAGCTGTGAAATGATATAACCATTTTGGAAAGCAATTTTGAATTATACAAATAAAGTGACTAAAATGTCCATTCTCTTTGAACCAGAAACTTTATTGCTGAGCTTTGATCCCAAGGAAGCCATCTATAAGGAAAGAAGTCTTTATATACTCAAAATATTTATAGCAACACTATACCAGCTAAAAAGGAGAAACAAAGTAGATGTCCATCAATTGGGGAATGACTGAACAAAATGTATTACATGAATGTAATGAAATCTTACTGCACTGTAAGAAATTATATGAGAGGCAGTAAGGTGGTAAAATGGAAAGCACAGGAAGTAAGGAAGGAAAGAAAGGAAGGAAGGAAGGAAGGAAGAAAGAAAGAAAGAAAGAAAGAAAGAAAGAAAGAAAGAAAGAAAGATTGATTTTATGTAGTGAATACAGCATGGAAAGATTTATGTGAGATGATGCAGAGTGAAGAAGGCAGTTAAGAAAACAACATACATAACAACTACAACAATGTAAATGGAAAGAACTACACATCAAAAAAGTAAAATAAAAGTATAAATATCAAGCAGGGCTCTTAATTAAGAGAGTTAAAACAATTAAGAGAGTTTTTTAAAAAGGGATAATATAGTGGGACATCCACAAATATCACCCATTGCCTATGTTTTAGGACTTTTTTAATGTATCAATCCATTGTGCTGATTTTTACCCTTGTTTTTATCCCTATTTAATATTATTTATGATATGGGATGGGAGGAAGAGAGATACTTGGGAAGGAGAGAGACACTTGGGATAACAATGGTGAGGTAAAAAAAAAAAAACAGAAAAGTCAATTAAAAAAACTTAAAAAAACACCTTTAGAAATGTTTTCCTTTTTTTAGGTTTTATTTTATATTAATGATCAGAGGGTCATTATAAAAGATTATCTCTGTCATTACATCTGAAGGAATGGGCAATAATTTTCATATATGCATAGGAGATATTTGTCCTGAATGAGAGTTTAAGTAAGTCTGTGTTTTACTGTACTATTTTTTTTAATGTTCAATGAGCAATAGGCACAGTTAGAGCTTGTATTCTCTATATAATTCAAACAATTGTGTAACAGCAAAGGCATGCCATGCCATGAAGCAACTGGCAAAAGCCTTCTTGTTCCCTAGTAATATCTTCATTAAGGATATTTTCCATGTTTGAGTGTATTATTCTTATAAAAATTTATATTAATAGGAGAGTAGGTTTATAGGTTAAAAAGTGATTTATCTTGGTCACCTTTCTTCAGTGTTAATAATGTCTGATATGTCTATCAAGACTTGCTATCTTCCCCTTATTCAGAAATCTTAAGAAATGGTGCTTAAATGTCTTTGGAAATGTGTCATTTCCAGCACAAATCTACTCTATATACTTTGCACTGACCCAATCTGTTGCTTTTCTCAATTTTTGTTCTCTTTCATGCCATTTCTACCTCTAGGTCTCTGATATTAGAGTTCAATTGCAGTGACTAAGGATTTTTATGATGAAAAGTTTATGATCCAAATCTTCATTCCATTTTCATCCTTAAGTTTACTTGGGATGGTATTATTTAGGTGCACCTCTCACCAAGGTTTCAATAAACTGGTCCACTGCTTCTTTGTCTTATGAAGCAATATTCATCATAATCTTCTATCATTGTTCCTTCTCTATAAGATTTTATAAATGAGTTTAAATTCTAATCCAATGTTGTTCTTGGCTGCCATATCTCTCTACTTGGCAAGTAAGTCAAGCTCAGGCCCCTTTTAGATTCTTTTAATTTCACTATTATGTCAATTTATTTATGTTGATTATGGCAATTGATTTACAGAGTTTTTGTGTCTTCCCTTCCATCCATATTTCATTTTTCACCCTCCTCTGAAACAGTAATTGGTACTTAGGCTGAAATGATTTTCATGGTTATCTTTCTAAAAATACTTGCAATGAGCACAGTAAAAGAAGTATCCCTTAAAATTGTCTTTCTTGTTGCTTTGGAGTTCTTCATAAAACTAATTCCCTTTTTTTGCTTCTTCAAGGAGAAGTGCAACATGCTTCTTTTTTGCAGTTTTTCTTTGCAGCAACAATGTTCTCACCTGGCTGTACTACTTTCCAACTTACCTGACTTTTCTATCATATCCCAGATAGCTCATTATTGGGAAAACTTCATCATCTTGCAAGATCCCATTAATCTTGGTATTCCACCTTATTACCACCCTCCATCCTTCTGATTGGAACTGTGAACTCCAAAATCTTCATTTAAGGACAGAGCTCAGCTCATAATACTTCCTCTTTTTCACCTGGCTTACTACTTTGGGACTTCGATGTCTTTTCTATGATGCCCCTGTGTCAGGTACCTTCCTTAGCTACCCCTCCTCCACTCTAATTTCCAGCTTCCTTTTGTGGGTTGCTTTTCCCCATTAGTTGATAAACTCCTTGAGAAGAGTGGCTGTATTTCTTTTTCTTATTTGTATCCCCAGCACTTAGCACAATGCCTGGAAAAAATAAAGTATTTAATGGGTTTTTTGGCTGACTGACTAGCCCTATGATCTTCCCATCAGTTAAATTCAACAAGCATTAATTGAGCATCTAGTATATTCCAAGTGCCATGAAAGGTGCTAGGGATTAAAAGACAAAAAAAAAAAAAAAGCAGTCCCTGTCCTCAAGGAGTTTACCCTCTACTGGAGGGGAAGAGGACTTATTATTTATTGATAAGAATATATAAAGCCTAGATGGAGTAAATATAACATAATTTTGATAAGGAAAAAGCACTAAACACTGAAGAGATCAGAAAAAAAGTATCCTGAGCTATGCCTTGAAGGAAGCTAGAGTTTCTAGGAGGAGGAAATGAGAAAGGAGAACATTCTAGACCTGGGAATTAAGCTAAGTGAAAAATATTGTTGTGTGAGAGGGAACGGTTGTAATGTCACACAATGGTAGAGTTGAAAGAGCATTGGATTATTTAGAGTCAAAGGTTCTGAGTTTGTCTTCCAGTTCACATATTATCTATGTGACCTCAAATGAGTATCCTAATTTCTTTGACTCTCACTTTCCTCTGCTAGGGAATCAATTCTTTTCTAGCTCTAAGTCCTTGAAACTCCAGAACCATCATCCATGAGGTGACAAACCACAATTCCAGAGGACTTATTATGAAACATACTACCCATAGATTGTCGGAGGTGCAGGACTCAAGAGTATAAATTGTAATGTATGTACTTTTGGACAAGATCAGTGCAAAAATTTGTTATGTTTGACTATTTACATTTGTTACAAAGCTTCTGTTTTTCTTCTATTTGCAGGATAGAGGCGGCTGAGATAATATAATTTTGTTAATTAAAATTTTTTTAAACTCATATTCCACCTTTTTCTGGCTTTCCCTACTCAGAGCTCCAATCCTAGACCTCTCTGTCACAGAAAACCAGAGAACGCTATGTCATGAGGATATTGAAATGAAAGTCACATTGAAATGAAAATATTGCTGTCCAATACATAATGCCTCCACAGTTATCCCTTCATTAAAGAGACAGAAATATAATAGAATAAGAGATAGCATTTATATAGTGTTTCAGATTTGCAAGAAGCTTTATATAAGATCTCATCTTGTTTAATCTTCACAACAACCCTAGGTCCCATTTCACAGCTGAAGAAACTGAGACTGAGAAAGATTAAGCTAATTTGTGTCTAAAGTAGAGACTTTAATTCTGGGCTTCAGGACTCCAAATTCAATGTTCTATCCACTGTACCACCTTGCTGCCACAGAAACAGTAGAGCAAAAAGCATGGACCAGTGGGAAGAAGGGAGTAAGGGAAGGGAATAAGCTTTTAGAGAGTGCCTACTATGTGTCAGGTCCTGTGCTGAGTGCTTTACAAATGTTGTCATTTTATCCAACCCTGCAAAGTAGGTGTTATTATTATCATCCCCATTTATAATTGAAGAAACTGAGTCAAACAGGTTAAATGCCTTGCCCAGCGTCACCCTAGTTAAGTATCTCAGGATGGATTTGAGCTCAAATTTTGCTGACTCTGGGCCCAGAGCTCTAACCATTATGCCACAAAGCTACCCTAGTAGATTCAATAAATCCCAGCTATGATGTTGTAATAACCATGGAAAATGAGGGCAATAATACTTTTGTGATACCCTCTACTTTTCAAGGCATTTGTTTTGTAAATCTTTTTATTTTCCAATATGCAGGCATTTATTTTCCATTATTTCTTTCCTCTGCTTCCATTAAGAACAAAGGAAAGGGGGGGAAATCCAATCCTTGCAATAAACACACACAGTCAGGCAAAGCAAATTCTTATATTACCCATATCCAAAGATGTATGTCTTATTTTGCTTCTAAAGTCTATTATTTATTTTTTCATTCATTTATATATATTTTTCATTCATTGATTGTTGGTCCAAAGCTATGATTTTTTTTGTGTGTGTGTAGAGAACTCCCTGGTAAGGAAATATCCTCTCTCAAGGCAGGTCTTTGAGTACCTAGAGCATTAAGAGGTTTAGTGAATGCCCAGTAACCCAACTCAAGTCATGCTGACATCAAACCACTCTGGATCTATACATAAAAGTGAGTTTATTGCTAGTAATCAAGCAATGTACTTTAAAATGGCCTAGCATCATTCAGGCTTATTCCCAGTATACTTTGTGAAAGGTAGTCAAGACTAGAGAAATTATCAATCCCCTTTGTTCCCTCTAAACTTAAAGGAGGGGAGAAACATAGAATCATAGATGTAGAACTAAAAGGGACATTAGAATTCATGGAGCCCAAACCCCTTCCTTTTTACAGATGAGGAAACTGAGGACCAGGGGTGAAGAGTAAAATGATTTGTTTAATGTAGTTAGTAGTAAAGTATCCACATAACTTATCAGGGTTACTTGGACCATTTTTGTTCTAGCCCAGTCACCCTGGGAACATTTTAGATCTAAAGTGCTCTGGTTACTTTTAAGACTAGATTTATACACACTGAAATTTATGTAGCACTTTAAGACGAGCACTTTGCATACATTACAAAAGAGCTAGCATTTCTATAGAGCTTAAAGTTTGCAAATGACTTTACAAATAGTGTCTCATTTGATCATAAAACAACCCTCAGAGATAAGTGTTATTATTATCCTCTCCATTTTACATATAAGGAAACTGAGGCTTGCCCAGGTTAGGTGACTTGTTCAAGGTCACACAGCTAGCATCTGGGGCAATATTTGAATTCTTATCTCCTTCTCTCTAAGATCAGCCCTCTACCTACTATGCCACCTCTCATCTCCATTTTATAGATGAGAAAACAGAGGTGATTTACCCAGCATCACACAGTTACAAAATCAGAGGGTATATTTGAAACCAGGTCCCTTCAGATTTTCACCTTTGAAACCTCTCAAAATTGCTCCCTTCTTTCCTCTGACTCTGCCACAACTTTGGTGAAGGCTCTCATCACTTCATGTCTGGACTATTGAAAAAACCTGCTGGTGGGTCTGCTTGCCTTAAGTCTCTCTTCTGTCCAATCCATCCTCCATTAGACCACCAAAGTGATTTTCCTAAAGTGCAGGTCTGACCATGTCGATCCCTATCCCCAACTCATCAAACACCGGTGTTTCCCTACCACTTCATATTCTAGCATTCAAAGCCCTTCATAACCTAGGCCCCTCTTACTTTTCCAGTCCTCTTACATCTCATTCCCTGCCACATATCATATTCTTTCATCCAGTGATACTGACCTGCTGGCTGTTCCATAAATAAGACTCTCCATCTCTTGTGTCTGGGCATTTTGTCTGGCCGTCCCCCATTCCTGGAACATTCTCCCTTCACAACTCCAAGGATTCACTTCTCCAGTTTTCCTTAAATCACATCTTTCACTATAAATATTCACCAACTCCTCTTAATTTCAGTACCACCCCTCCCTTAATTATTTCCCATTTATCTTTTACATAATTTGCTTTGTATATGTTCATTTGCATGTCAGCCCTTCCATTGGATAACGAGCTCCTTGAGGATAGAGACTATCTTTTGCCTCTTTTTTTCTAGCCCTAACACTTAACACAGTGCTTGGCACATGGTGAGCAATTACTAAATGTTTGTTGATTGATTGATTATAAGTTTAGTACTACCCCCACAGTTGCAAGCTTACTAGATAGTTCACCAGTGCCCCACAATTCCATGATGTCATGGCAACTAGCAGTGAACTGTGAGTGGACAAAGATCATGCCACCCTAATGGACTTGCTATTATTTTGTTACAGGAGCTAAGAAATACCAAGCTTGGTTAGTACTTGGTAGTGAGGTATCAATGGATAGTTTTAGATTTGGTGTTAAACTGCTGCCTCTCGCACTAAGAAACTTCAGCACCATGGACAAGTCATTTAATTGCAGTCCTTCAATTTTCTTATCTGTGAAAAAGAAAAGAGATATTATGGGCTGAAAAAAGTCAGGGGAGGGGGCAGGGGAACCTACTACATCACAGAGTTGTAGATAGACTCAAATAATATTATATAAAGGATTTTTAAAGAGCTACGAAAAAGTGGTGTTGTTTTTTTTATTGAGATCTAGAATGAGTCAGTGTGGGTAGTATAGAGAACAAAGCATTGATGTCCAGTCAGGAAGACCTGGATCTGAATCCTGTTTCATATGCTTTCTAGCTCTGTGACCCTGCCTTAGTCATTTGACATTGCTGTGCCTGACTTTTCTCATCTGTAAAATGGGAGAGGGGTAGACTTCATGATGTCAAAGGTCCCTGCCAGCTGTTAGTTTACAGTCAGTTGTATAATTTCATTAGTGTAGTGAATTCCTAGTATGTTCATTTTGTAATTTGGCATCTTAACTACTCCCTGGCAGAAAGATAATGAACTAAATATGAAGAATGAGACAGAATTTTGACATGGTTATTTTAGGACCTTTTTTTACTTTACTATGTATATTTGTTACAAGGTTTTGTTTTTCTTTACGAGAAGAAAAACTTGCTTTTTAATGGAAAAAAAATTTTTTAAAGCTTAAAGATTGCTTGAGGGCATTGAGAGATTACATGATTTGCCCTGTGGTCACAACTATGTGGATGAAGCAGGATTTGAACTCAGAACTTCCTGGCTCCCAAAGCTAGATTCCTCATGCCAGGTTTTTAAAAATTTATTTAATTGGAAACCACCTAAAATTCTTTTTTTTTCCTTTCTCCTAAACTGCAAACTCATTGAAGGCAGGGACAGTGTTTTATTTCATTTTATAAGCTTCATTTTGGACTTCTGTGACTTCTCCCCCATTACTATCATTGGGTAATCTCATCCTCCTGCAAGATCCAATCTGTCTTGATATTCACATGTAATCAGTACCTCAACCTCTCTGGAGAGCAGAGTCATGAATTCTAACTCCATTTAAGGAGGGGGTACAGGACAGATGAGCAGCTAGGAGCTTCAGGACCTGGAGTCAGGAAGACTTGAGTTCAAATCTAACCTCAGACACTTCCTAGCTATGTGACCCTGGGCAAATCACTTAGCCTCCATTTGTCTTGATGTACTGGAGAAGGAAAGGGCAAACCACTGCAGGATTTTTGCCAAGAAAACCCCACAGACTGTATCGGTGTGTTATGGTCCACAGGTTCACAGAGTTGTTCTTGACTGAACAATAACACAGGACAAATATCTTATTTCCCACCTGGTTCTGGCTGCACTTATCTTCTATTTTTTTTATAACTTTTCCATCATGCCCCATTTCCAAGTACCCTCCCTGCCTCTACCCACCCCTGCAATTCAGCTTACTTTTTGTGTTTGCTCTCTTCTTAGACTGTAAACTCTTTGAGGATCAGAACTGTTTTTCTAGCACTTTTCACAGTGTGGCACATAATTGTAAGCACTACTGACAATAACCCCAGACTCCATGTGCCATGCACACAGTAGGCACATAATCAACACATATTTACTATGTGCCACATTGGATAAACACTGGGGCTAAAAATATAATAAATGAAATATCACCTACCAACAAGGAGCTTACATTCTAAAAAAACGGAATTTTTGTGGAAAACTTCCGCAGGACTTCAGATGTAAAGCATTCCCAGGGTGACAAAGGAGCCAAAACAAAGAAGGAATGAGGGAGCTTCAAGGTAAAGGGGAGGGTGGTGGGGGAGGGAGGAAGAGGAATGCATAGAAGGAAAGGAAGGCGTTTACCTGCAAATGAAAGAAGAGTCATTCAACTTCCACAACCAATTAGGAAGATTAGAGTCAAGACCTTATTTTCACCCCTCTTAATTACTCTCTAAATAATCTCTTCAGTCACTAATAGTTCTATGATCCCAAGTCTCTGCTTTTTATTCTGTGGAGCTGTTTCTCCAGCTGCAACTTTTCTCCCCCCTTCCCTGACCTACCACCTAAAACTTAAAAATGAAACCTAACCATAGGTAACGCTGGTCTCTCTGGAGAAGAGGAAGGAGAAAAGCAATCAGTGGTTATCACTTAAGCAGAAACTGACAAACCCCTGTCAATATGCATATGAATTGATTTGGGTGGGTGAGGGAGGGTCCGGAAAGGTAGATAGAAGTTAAAGGCTTTTAAGAAAAGTGTTGGGAAAATAGGAGGCCGCCTTGTTTGGAAGGAGAAAAGTTACTGGTGAAAAAACCTGGAATACAAATTGAAGCCACTTTAGTTTAAATGGAAAAAAAGAAAAAAGAAATCTTTTCCAGGCACCATCCAAAGTGAGTCTAGAATTATCTGTTTTGAGGTGAACTGGGGCAGGGGATGGGGGGAGTGGGGTGGAGATTCAATATTCTTAACGAAGTTAAAAGGTGCCCTTGAACCTTCTCACGGCAGGAGGGAGTTCTCCACTCCACTTGCTTCTGTCCCCTGAAGAATTGGGTCCCACCGGGTCTTTTTACTGTAGTCAGGATTTCACTTTGCTGGCGAGGAGGCCAAAAATAAGGTTCCTTATTAAAGGGAGAGGAGGTTCCCATCCTGGGAGCAAGGCAAAAAGTGAACTTTGGGGATGGAGGTATGAAAATGTCTTTACAAGAAATTACCAAAGAGAGACTGAGGTGTGGGAGGAAATAGAAAAGAAGGTGGTGTGCTTATGTCATCTTTTTTTCTTGGAGCTCATTTAGATAATCTGTGTTTTATAGCACTGAGTTTTGCCCAGTGTTCTCCTTATCCCAACCTTGTGTTACAGGTAATTCAAAATTATTTCATCACACAAATAAGCAAACAGAAGTACAGGAACTAACTGACCAGGATCCTGGGCTCAGAGAATTGTGGAGTTGAAAGGAAATCTTGTTGAGCCTGTCATTTTACAAATGAAGAAATTGATAACCAGAGAAGTAACATAACAAGCCTGGGAGTCAAGGTAAGTGTTGGAGTCTGTGAGCAAACCTAGAACTCCTGGGATCATCATTTCTTTCTGTTTTTATCACACTTTTCCTAGAGAAAATAAACCCCAGGAACTTCACCTAGATTCCTTCAGACCTAGAAAGGCTGAATGCCAGGCCAGAGAAGGGCACGTGTCCTGGGTTAGACTGGCACTTAGAGTAAGCATCAGGCAGTTGAAATTGCACTTAACTAACTAGGAGTCAGGAGAGTGTGGGCTCTAGTTTCAAATATGTTACCAACAGGATATGTAAAGTCATTTCAGCTCGCCACACCTTTACTTCATTATCTGTAAAATTAGATTTTGCACCAGATTATTTTTAAAGGTCCCTCTGTTTCTAAATTTTGTGCTTTATAAATCCTCTGAAGGACTGGAAATATCCTAATTGAGAGAGGTGTTTCCATAGGTGGCTCAGTCTAGGGGTAAAAAGTTGAGGGATTTGGTTTTTATTTGCATCCATGCCTTTATTCCAAAATTGGAAGGTGGCTCTGTAAGTAGAATGTGCTTCTGAAGGAGGGAAAGCTCTCATTCATTTCTATGTCATCATTTTTTCCCTCCATAGCAATGCTCTCCAGAATATTCATAGTCCTGTTAGCTGATGTTTGCAAAGCAACCTTAAGTTTTAAAAACATTTTGCCTATGTCATGAGGGTAGGGGCCAGGGTGGTATGCCCTAGCAGAGGGTCTTATGGGCTAATATCTACAGGGTTAGTACCCTTTTTTTTAGAACTCTTCTGAGGAAGTGGAAGAAGAAGAGATCCCAATCAATAATACAGACAAAACAAAGGAAGGCAGGATGGTACATGGGACCGTGCTGGGAATAGATGTTCAACAGAGAGAAAATGGGACAGCTGTGATGGCAGCATGGGCCAAGCTGGTGGCAGATGCTCAGGACAGGATGAAAGCAGCAACCCAAGGATTTACCCTGGAACAATCAGGAAATCTTGAGGAAGCTGGTAAGTCTTCAACATTTTATCAAATTCTCCCCTCCTTTAGGATCCACTCCAAAGACAAAATAATAGTTTGTGGGTTCTTTCTCTGAGCTGGGATGGAGCAAGGATATGAGAAGCAGCTTGGTGGTCTTGAAGTAACCTATTTTTCATTTCTCTCTCTCTCTTTCAGTTGCACATTTTCCAAAGACAAAGTCCAATACAGTTGCTTCAACACCTCAGAAATCTCAGAATGATGAAGTTCCTCCTATGCCCACCCCTCTACCTCCTCTACATACTTTAACCCGAAATAATCTGCAGACTTGGTGCCAGAGACTCAATATCAGTAAAAATGGCCGGGTGAGTCAGTCATGAAAGTCGGATAACAAGTATTTATTTAAGCAAGTATTCATATTTATCTTATTATTTTATATGTTATTATACTATATTTATAATAACAAGTATTTATATAAGCACCTACTGTGAGTCAGGCACTGTGACACGCTCTGTCAATAAAAATTATTTAAATGTAGAAAAGAGTCACTGCACTCAAGAAACTCACAGTCTAATGGACAACTCCTGGAAGGTTATTCTACTAAGAGCAACAGGGAGGGAAGGACCCTGGTTCTTATTGTACCTTCATAAACGAATCTGCTTTTTTCTCCTTCCCTCCTTCAGAAGCACATTTTATACAAGAGACTTTTGGAACATGTGTCACCTTCTGAGCAAGTGAGTAAGCTATAAGAAAGATGAGGAAAAGCCGCCGTGGTAAGAGGAGTGAGCATAGACCCAGGTTCAAGTCTCCTCTCTACTATTTGCTGCCTGTGGGATTTTGGTGAAATCACCTCACCTCTCCTGGCCTGCTTCCTCATCTCTAAAATAAGAGGATTGAACTAGATGTTCTCTAACACCTTTCCTAGCTCTAAATCTACTACCCTTTGAGGTCACCACTTTATATTTCCCCATAACTCCTATAAAAGGTTGATCAAGACAGTCTTGTCTCTGTGGGCACAGGTTGCTTCTTTTACTGTCATCACCTCCTTGTTTTTATACCTGTTTCACACCTAGAATGCAAACCACAAAGTGAATGGGCATCAAAAGTTTGAGGTTATTATCCTACCTTTGTCACTAACTAGCAGTGTGCCCTTGAGTAAACTGGACCTCAACTTCTTATCTCTAAGGTCCTTTGCACTTCTCAAAGGCCATGATAATCCATTGTCCCTTGTGACTCCTCCATATATGAAAGCATTGAGCAGGAGGTGGAGTATTGAAATAAGACTGAAACCCTAGTATCCCTGGGTGTTTGTCTCCCCAACAATAACATGAACTCAATTTGTAGGACACTACCAGCATAGAAGAAAAGACCCAATGGATAAAAATCAAAACAGAAACTTCAATTGAAGATTCTCTAGGTGAAAGTCTGGTGGTTAAAGCAGCAGAGACACGGACAAGTAAGAAAAAGAAAAGAGAGGCAACAAAGACCTCTCTTGTCCAGACATCCAGCATGGCAGCATGGAGCAGACTCATGGCAACAGTGAAGTCCAAGGCAGTGTGGCCCATGCCCACATCTTCTGAGCCTCCTGAGACCAAGCAAGCAGGTAAGACCAATCACCCCTCACTGAGGTAATTAACCTAGTTAGCCCTGGGGAGAACAAGTATAAGGAGGGACTGGAATTTCCTTAGTTTTGTAACTTTGGGGAGAGGGGAGATGACCACAGGGACACCTAGGAGTTGCATCATGCAGGATCCATAGAGGAATTTGTTATTTACAAAAAGCACTTGTGAAATCAGGAAAATATAAATTAGAGCTGTGTTTGATACAGAGAATTGATTGTCTCTCACTTAGGGCAATAATTATCACCAGTGCAGATGATGCAGATTGTTTGATTCTCTCCTTTCCCTTCCTTTTTCTCTCTCTGCTTAACTGTTCCTACAGCTCAGGATTGTGCCTATGCACTTTGAGCCTGCTTCACAAGGTTGTTGAATAGACCTTATATATTGAGGCTATATTATCTAACTTCCAAGTGTTTTGTAGAAGTAAATAGAGAAATTTCCTTAGAGTCAGGAGACCTGAGTTAAAATCTGAGTTCTGAAACCAAGAAGCTATGTGACAACTGATTGAGAAGTCACTTAAAACTTCTAGTTGAGGTGAAGAGGTAGTAGCTAAGCCAGTAAGTAGAAAAAGGACAGGGGCTTACCTGAGCCCTCTCAAATTTCCATCTAAATACCTTAAAATATTGCCTCAAAACAAATTCTGGAATAGCAGAACTCAAAAAAGGACACAGTGAAACAATTTTCAAGCTCATGACAACTTAGAAAGGTCAGCAAGAAACATCTGTGGCATCAGGGTGAGAGTGGAGCTTGGTCCAGTGTAGGCCATGCCAGTACAAATTGTACCCCAGCAAACCAGGAGCAGGCCTTGGGAGTGAATCAGCAGAAGCCTTGTCTGCTTCTAGAGCTCTCAGACTTCAGACAGTAAGGGAGTCAAACAATTGATCAAAAGGAAATTACAAAAGTTTCTTTGATGGCCCTGGGGGACAGGACTCTGTTGCTTTGCCCATACTCAGATCTGCGCTGTAGTCCTGGATGGTGGTAACTAGCACACCAGAGCTCAGGACAACAATGGAGGGGGAACCCTCATCATAGTTCCAGGGCAGAAAACAGTGGTTGTGGTCACTCAGAGATCAGACACAGTCCAGGAGAGTAGTAAACACCTATCCTTAGATCATATCACCTTGGAAGAACTGAAAACTTGCAGAGCCCTAGAACAATCTCTGAAAATAGCTGCACAAAAACCCCTGAGACTTGGGGCTCTGCTTTGGAAGCAGAGCCCCACTTTAGCATAGAGTTAAAAGGCTGGAAAAATGAAAAAACAACACCAAAAAAATTCTGACCAAAGAAAGTTACCATAGTGACAAGGAAGATCAAAATAAACACTCAGAAGAAGATAGCAAAGTCAAAGTTCCTATATCCAAAGCCTCTGGGGGAAAAAAATTGAGTTAGGCTCAGGCCATGGAAGAGTTCAAAAAGGACTTTAAAAATCAGGCAAGGAGGGGCGGCTAAGTGGCACAATGAATAGAGCACTGGCCCTGAAGTCAGGAGGACCTGAGTTCAAATCCAGATTCAGACACACACTTACTAGCCGTGTGACTTTGGGCAAGTTACTTAACCCCAACTGCCCTCCAAAAAAAAAAAAAAATCAGGTAAGAGAAGGAGAGGAAAAATTGGGAAAATAAATTAGAGTGATACAAGAAAATCATGAAAAAAAGAGTCAACAGCTTGGTTAAAGGAAGCACCAAAAAAAATACTGAAGAAAAAAACACTTAAAAAAAAGAATAGGCCAAATGATAAAAGAGGTCCAAAAAGCCAATGAGGAGAAAAATGTCTTGGAAAACAGAATTGGCTAAAGGGAAGAGACAAAACTTCACTGAAAAATTCCTTAAAAAGTAGAATTGGCCAAGTTCAAAAGCTCACTGAAGAAAACAATTCCTTAAAAATTAGAATTGAGCAAGTGGAAGCTAATAACTTTATGAGACATCAAGAAACAATAAAACAAAAATGAAAAAATAGAACAAAATGTGAAAGTTCTCATCGGAAAAATAACTGACATGGAAAAAAAGATCCAAGAGAGATGATTTAAAAATCATTGGTCTTCGTGGAAGTCATGATGGACAAAAGAGCCTAGACATCATCTTTCAAGAAATTATCAAGGAAAACTGCCCTGACAATCTAGAAATAGAAGGTAAAATAGAAATTGAAAGAATCCACTGATCATCTCCTGAAAGAAATCCCAGAATGAAAACTGCCAGGAATATTATAGCCAAATTCCAGAGTTTCAAGGTCAAGGAGATAATACTGAAAGAAGCCAGAAATGAGCCATTCAAATATCATGAAGCCACAGTCAAAATAACACAAGATTTAGCATTTTCTACATTAAAGTATTGAAGGATTGGAATGTGATATTCTGGAAAGCAAAGGAACCAGGATTATAAGCAAGAATCACCTGCCCAGCAAAACTGAATATAATCCTTCAAGTGAAAAAATGGATACTCAATGAAATACAGGACTTTCAAGCATTCCCTATGAAAAGACCAGAAATAGAATAGAAATTTTAATTAAATTAGTTTAAGTTTCTGAATAGAAATTTTAACTTTCAAATGCAAAACTCAAGAGAAGCATAAAAAGGTAAACAGGAAAGATAAATTATAAGGATTTCAATAAGGTTAAATTTTTTTAATTCCTACATGGGAAAATGATACTTGTAATTCCTAAAAACTCTCATTACTAGGGCAGTTAGAAGGAGTATGCTTAGACAGAGGACATAGATGTGAGTTGAATATGATTGGATGATTACCTAAAAAATAAAATTAAGTGGTGAGAAAGAGGAATGCACTGGGATAAGGGGAAAGGAAGAGATAGAATGGGTAAATTATTTCATTCAAAAGAGTTTTCACAGTGGAGGGGAAGATTGTTGATGGGGGAGGAGGGCAGAAAACATTACTCTCATTGGAATTAACTCAAAGAGGGAATAACATACACATTCAGTTGGGTATAGAAATATATCTTATTCCACATGGAAGGGGAAGGAAATAAGAGAAGGGAGAAGTGATAAAAGTAAGGGCAGATTGGGTAGGTAAAAGACAGTATCAAAACACTTTTGAGCATGGACAGGATGAAGAGAAAAACTAAGATAAATAGAGGGAGAAATAGAATGGAGGAAAATGGTGATTATAACTGTAAATAAAATTTAGTAGGAAGTTTCTCTGATAAAGACCTCATTTCTCAAATATTTAGAGAACTGAGTCAAATTTATAGAACTAAGCCATTCTTCAAATGAAAAATGATCAAGGGATATAAACAGGCATTTTCAGACAAGGTAATCAAAGCTCTTTACAATCATGTGAAAAAATGCTCTAAATCACTATCCATTAGAGAAATGCAAATTAAACAACTCTGAGGTACCACTCCACAAATATCAATCTGGTAATCAGACAGAAAAGAAAAATGAAAAATGTTGAAGTAGATGTGGTAAAATTGGGACACTAATACACTGTGGGTGAAGTTGTATACTAATTCAATTCAACCATTCTGTAGATCAATTTGGAACTATGCCCAAAGGACTATAAAACCATGCATACCCTTTGACCTAGCAATATCACAACTTGGTCTGTTTCTCAAAAGAGTTAAACAAAAAAGGGACCTATATGTACAAAAATATTCATAGCAGCTCTTTTTTGTTGGTAAAGAATTGAAAATTAGGAGATTCTATGAATTGGGTGTGTGATTATGATGGCATACTATCATACTATAAGAAATGATGAGTAGGATGCTCTCAGAAAAAACCTGGAAAGACTTACATGAACTGATATATAGTGAAATGAGCAGAACCAGGAGAATATTGTACACAGTAACAGCAATATTGTACAATGATCAACTGTGAATGATTTAGCTATTCTTAGCAATACAATGATTCACAACAATTCTGAAGGACTTATAATGAAAAATACTATCCATCTCCAGAGAAAGAACTGACGGAGTCTGTATGCAGATTGAAGCATACTTTTTTCTTTGCTTTCTTTATCTTTCTTGTTTTTTTATTGTTTGGGGGTTTGGGTTTGGTTGTTTTTTTGATTGTTTGGTCTTTTGGTCTGTATTTTTTTTTACAGTATGACTAATATGGAAATATACTTTGTATTACTGCACATCTATAGCCTATATCAAATTGCTTGCTTTCTCAATAAGGCGGAGAAGGAGAGAGAATGTAGAACTCAAAAACCAGTGTTAAAAATTCTCTTTGTGTATAATGGTGGGAAAATAAAATATTAAATCCCTAAAAAAAAAAAAAACAACTTTCTTGGTCTCAGTTTCTTTATCTGTAAAATGAGAGTGGCAATACTTGTATCACACAACTCAACAGGTTGCCCTGAAGAGTGCAATTTGCAAATCTAGAAGTGCTCTGAAAATGTCAATTGTTATCCTACGACTTTAAGAAAGGAGCTCATGGTGCATTAACAAATTATAAATATAAATGAAAATACCTAACAAATTCTTATTGATCATTTGATAATGTGTATATAAAGGTCTGGATTATCATTATATTCTTTATATTTTCTCCATCTCTCTCCATTTCCCTCCTCTTTTTGCCCCAGATTTACCAAGATGGTGTGTAGTACATGGTGAAACTTTTCCTAATGATGTCCTTGGTTCAGCTCCTTTGGAGTTCCATGCTGGACAGACCTGGGTGCCTGAAAATGACATATTGATTCCTCTCTTATTATTGCCTACCTGCTCTTTCCCACCCCCAGATGTAGAAGACAATTGGTTGTGCCCTAAATGTGTCTCCAGGTAACCTTGAGGCGCCTTTCTGTATGGAAACATTGGGAGGGTATCTTCAATCATTCATGGGGACCAGGGAGATAATACAATTTTTCTTGATTATCCATGTTATTCAAACAAAAGTTTGAAGCAAAGAGAGAAGTTATTAGGTCTGAATAATTTAGTTAAATATGATTACACAATCCTGTTCTAAGAAGGGATATTTGGAATTTTTGTATTATGTTGAAATAAGAAAAATTGAGTATATAAAACTCACTTCCCCAACTTAGACACATTTCTAGAAGAAGAAAATTGAGTATGTCATAAATAGACTAAGCCTGGCTCAGGCTGGTTGATACTTCAAATTCAAGGCTAGAAAAAAAAAAAGAAATATTTGTAGACCATTTAGCAGTTTTCTTTTAAAAAGGCTAACCTGGACATTGGGGGGGGGTGGGTAGGCACTTGGAGCAAAGAAAAATACATTTATTGATTTAGCTGGGCCAGTTCCTGGCACTGATCATACCGGTGACTGATTGATCAGAAACCTAGGGCCTCAGAGAAACTTCCTTTTTAACCAGGAAGCAACATAGCTCAAGCCTTGAAGTCCTCTGAGCTAATCAAGTTTTGAGGACAGTTTTAGCAACTTTTAAGGAAAAAACTAGCCTAACTTCATTGGACTAGGGTCTTATGGACAACTAGCAGGGCACTTGGGTAGATATTTCTCCTCCCACAACTGGGAGATCTTATTCCACCTTCCTTTCTTGTCTGGGTCTCGTTGTTCATCATTCATGGAGTAATGTCTCATAAAAATTGTTTTCCTTATTTATTGATTGCCACTTGTCATTTTTGGGGGACACAGCATGAAATGGTCTCTTTGATCCTGGGCCAAGTCACTAAGCTTGTCTCACTTTCTTTATAGGAATAAAATCCTGATGGACAATATTCTGTAACCATAAAGGACCAAGGCTACAAGACTGTTTATGACTTCCTCAAGATACTGACTTATAAATGTCCTTCCTTCAACTTATATTTTCTTTCCCAATTAGTCCTTGGTATAGCTCCCTTTTCCATCCTCCCAGGATTTTGGTAAGGATAAAAAAGCCTACAAGTCAGCAAGGTTAGAAGAACCTGACATTGCAACCAAATCCACTTATTATATAGATTTTGGTCAGCAATTGAGGACAGGGAAAGTGAAAATCTTACAATCAAATAAAATTTAAGTCTATTCACCATGACTTGTCCATCTTGTCCTGTCTCCTTCAGTTAAACTACCCAGGACTTGACATGGTTATGAATTTCTTTAAAAAAAAAACTGTAGAATTAAAGATAACCAAACTCTTTGAATTAGCTGAGAAAATTACTATGGTTGCAAGATACAACTTCAATGAAAATGGTTGCTGATTCCATGCTACCTCACCCATACTTCTTACTGTGTATTCACTGACTCAAAAGATAGCATATAATTCCAAAATATTCTGTACAGAATGTGATACTGGGGGAGAGGAAACAGCAAAACAGTTAATAAGGAGATAGCATAAGTTGTTGTTTCTTTGTTTAGTAAGACTACTTCCACACCCAGTGTGATATAATGAAAGAACTCCAGGGACTCTGGAACACATGACTTGAGTTGATATACAGTCTCTTCCTTTACTTTTATAACTTTGGGAAAGTCTTTTAGCCTCCCTATCCTGATCAGTCAAGTGAAGGAATTGGGCTACATCAGTGGTTCTCAACCTTCCTAATGCTGCAACTCTTTAATACTTGTATGTGGGTGTATCTGCATGTGGGTGGACCCACCTGGAGATGGATAGAGCGGTGTCTTGGCTCCTAAGACCATCGAAATATGTGTGACCCCTGTGAAAGGGTCGTTCGACCCCCAAAGGGATTGAGAACCACTGGGCTAGATGATCTTTGAAGTTGTTTCCAGCTCAACCCATTGTCCTTGGAGTTTGAAAAGTTAGTAACTAAGTGTAAACCTTTATCAATATAGAACTGTAAGTAGAAAACAAGCTTCCTTCCTAAGTCTCTTACAGTGTAAGACTACTGATCTGAGTAGATAGTATTGAATTTCCTTAAAACTAATAAATAGAAGGCCAAGAAAGACTTCCCTCCCATCCACTAGCTACTTATTCTTTCAAGTAATCATTACGTAGAGGGTGTGCCAAAAGTCTTTGTGCAGTTTTAAACTTTAAAAGTTTAAATTCTCCTGGGATACCCCATATTTAAGGAAGTGTCTACTAGGTGCCAGGCTAGTGCTGGGGACAGGAATATAAATTCAACAGTGCCTACACAACATGGGCTTCCTATTCAGTTTTCCCTTTTGTTCTTGACTAAAAGTTGACCTTAATTTTGAGTAGGCATTTCTCAAACTTTTGGGTGACAGGGCACTATAAGGGAGAGATATGGAAGGTCTAGCTGTGCTGCTTTGTCTCCTCAGTACCCAGAGCACAAATTGCCTCCAGGTTTACCCCCTTCCATATCAAATAATGATAATGGTTGCCTGTTACACTGCACCTATTTAAAACTTATTCCTCATAACAACTGTATGAGGTCTGTAGCTGAGATGAGATAATGCATGAAAGTACTTTTGCAGATCTTGAGCTCATATAAACATTAGCTAGTAGCATTAATATTATCCCCATTTTAAAGAAGAGATAGTTGACAAAAAAGATCAAATGACTTTTGCGATGTCACAGAATTAATAAGTATTAGAGCTCTCTCTTCCATCTTCACCACCAGTCAGTATTTCTGCCATGTCATGCTGTGTCAGTCTAGCCACTTGGGGCTGAGGACATAGGTTTTAGTCATGCCCCTAACCTGCTGTGAGGGACTTTAAGCAATACTTCCCTTCTGGGGGTATTTTTTCAGTCGTCTGAATTAAATAAATCTCTAAGGTCCTCTCTCTGGCTCCAAAATTCTGTGAAGCTATTGTTTTATTTCCTTGAGAAAAGGAGACTAAAGAATTCACATCTGTATTCAGTGCTTATGTTTTGTAAACTAAAAATCAAGTATGACTGCCTACAAAAATATAAGGAAATGTGTTTTCATTAGCTGAACACCTAGAGTTAGAGCACTGTTTTAATTATGTGCTAATCACTACTCTATGAGCAGTCTGTGATTTCATTAAGGAATGGACAAACTTCACAATGAACATCCACCCCTCCCACCCCTTCCTCCATTATTTCTTAGCCTAGGACTCTGGTCCAGAGGTGTCACCCTCACAATCCTCACCCAAAAGCTCACAAAACTCCTGAACACTCCAACCAGATTAAAATGTATTTAAGAAATGTTTAACACAATAAATGAAATAAAATCCAACACAGATAATATTAAATTATGTTTTTTTTTTTTTAGTCAGCATGTGCCCCCATTGGGATCCATGTCTTTAGTTTGACACCACTGCTCTAGTTCATGTTTTCCCATTCTTGTTCTCTGGACTTATAGAGGATATACTCAATACAATGAAATGAAGCCTTTTCTTTATAGAATTACAGAACCGAAGAGTTGGTGAGGAAGTCAGAAGTCATCTAGTCCAACCACTTTCTGAAGCATGAAATATGTATATTATATTCCTGACAAATGGTTATCCGGTTCCTACTTGATGACCAGGTGATTCACTACCCCTCCCTACACATAATTCCTAAGTGTCCATTCCATTTGGGACACATTTAATTGTTAGAACGTGTTTCCTTATATTGGGTCCAAAACTCCTCCCACCCCCATCCCTGGCCAAAAAGAAAATAAAAACAGCAAAAAAAAAAAAAACCCACCACTGACTTCCATCTCTTAGACTTATTTTGGTTCTCCTCAATAAATCTAATACTTCTTTCAAAGAAAAGTTTTCCAAAATCTATTCTCAGTACCTTTAATTGATCCTCTTCCAGTATGCAAGTTCTCACAGCAAAATTAGCAAATTTGGAGGATTGGAGGACTGCTGACTTACTATCATGTAAGGGATTAAGGTTGCCAGTTAGTCAATTAACTAATGGTTATACTTAAGGATGAAACACCATATCCTTCATGGACAAGGGAAAGCAGATTTGAAGACTGGTGCTAGAAACGTAAATCTTGACTTGTTTCTGAATCACTTGAGTATGGAAAGTGAGAAGAGAATCAGACCAGGGAAGGTTAGCTCACTTTTTTTTTTTTTGGTGATATCTTCAAGGGGGCAATGACATGTTCATGATGTGCATTGTTGTCCCCTCCCTCTACGTGACCAGACTACCTCCTTCTCTGGTTCTATATGTTCTTTGGTTTTTAGTCACATTTTTGGGATGCAAGTTGTCATCAGCAATACCCACAATACATCTTTCCATTGCCCTCTGAGCTATTTGCGGTTAATTCTTCCAAGGTTATAGTATTCCATGATTTCTAGCCATGTAGCATCACCAGGAGAATACTGATAATGAGGAGTCTGGGATCACTGAAAACTGAAATTTCCCAAATGCAGTCCAGTCATGGGAACAGTCAAACAATCTCTCCCTCTTACTCAATTCTGGATCCAGTTCATTACCCATCTATTGCACCTGTCCAAAATACATATTGATGGATTAACTCCATGGCTTCAACATTTAGCAGCATGTCATAATTGAGACAATATTTATTCCTTCTCCATTGCTTGTCCAAAGTGGATTTTAGATTTTTTTTCATTGCTGTGGAATTCACTAAGCTCCAGAAATTAGTTTGAAGGTATTTGCCAATAAGAACATTTGGAAAGCCTTGCCAATGAGAGAAAATGCTGCTTTTAATTTTAATGGGATTCCTTTGGTTTTGCTTCCTTATTCCAAAGCAGAATTTTCTTCATTCCAAATAGTGTAGAACATGCAAATGTATGCATACACATGTGTATATGTACATGCATACATATGTTTGTATATGTATATTTAGAAAATGCATGTATATGTGCATATACTTATGAATGTCTACATATGCATATGTGTATGCACACATTTATAATAATAACTAACATTTATATAGGGTTTACTATGTGCCAGGCACTCTGCTAAATGCTTTACAGGTATCTCATTTTATCCTCACAACAGCTCTAGGAGATAGGTTCTATTATCCTCATTTTACAGATGTAGAAACTGAGGCAAAGAGTGAATTGCCCAAGGTCACACAGCCAGTAAATGTCTGAGGCTGGATCTCAGCTGACCGGAATCAAGAAGACCTGAGTTGAGATGTGCTTGCTCTCTCTATCTCTCCTTCCCTCCCTCTCTCTCTTTCATTTTCTCTCTCTCCCTGCCTCTGTGTGTATGTGTATAAATAAGTAAAAAATGAATGAATGAATGAATGAATGAATGAATGAATGAATGAATGAATAAATGTTCCCATCTATCTTTTAGGATCTCTGAGATACTGGCATACACTCTCTTCATCATAGGAGAACATGCTGAGCAACAGCATAGCATGATAGCTAGAAAGATGTTCAGAGAGTCAGGAAGACCTAAGTTCAAGTCCTGTTTCTGACCCCTAATGTATGTAGGTCCCTGAGGAAATCATTTAGCTTCTTAGTGTTCTGGGCAACCCTCTTAAGACTAGGAAGTATCGGGCGGCTAGGTGACGCAGTGAATAGAGCACCAACCTGAGTTCAAATGTGACCTCAGACACTTAACACTTAGTAGCCGTGTGACCTTGAGCAAGTCACTTAACACCAATTGCCCTTCCAAAAAAAAAAAGCAAAAAACAAACAAACAAAAAAAAAGACTAGGAGCTATCAATCACCCTTCAACAATAAGACTTTCCTCACCAGACAAAGCAATGGTCAGTTCTCATCCCTCGGCCCCTGATTTAGCGATGTGACCCTGGGTCACCTCTCTTCATCCTCAATTTGCTCATCTGAGCATTTCCTTTCAGCTATAAAGTTAGATGATCATGGGACAATATTGTTAAAAGTTTCTTTCCCTTCGGTTACCTTTCTCAAGTACCTTTTAATGACCTGTAGTAGAAAATCAGAATAAATGGTAAAGGTGGAGGCTCTTCCCCAGGATCCTGAAGAGGCGGACTGGCAGCCACAGTTGGTCAAAGACGTGACTGTTCTGTTCATTTTCTGCACCTGTCACTGCAGATCATCCACCAAATGTAGGTCAGCTTGGCTGTTGACTGAATAAACTTTTATCCATTGCTTCTGCCCAGAGATGGTGCACAATTAATTAGACAAAGACGGGAGAAAGTGAACAAGAAGGCTGTCTTTGGGAATTAGAAGTGCTCAGTGCTGAAGAAACCAATTAGCACTGACTTTTACTAAGCATCCAGTATGATTAGCATCAGTCTGTGATGGTTGATTCACTGAACAGCCAAAATCATCTTCAAGTGCCCAGATCTGACACTGTAGTTCTCTTGTTCCATCAAAAGCCTTCGGTGGCTTCTTGCCCATAAGCTAAGATAGACTCCTTGACCTGGTGTTTAGAACCATGCACCAAGACATTCCACTTTATTTTCCTTGATATATCCTATGCAGCAAGTCAAAGTGGACTACTACTCATAGAAACCAATTTATTTTGGATCCTAAGAGACTTTGCTCTCTTTCTTCTCTTTCTTAAAGGAGTTAAACCCCGACTCTGTGATGCCATCTCCCCTGATGAGGAAGCGAGGACAGGTGAGAAGAATCTTTCCATGATAAAAGCGACCTCTAATTCCCTCAGGGCAGTCTGGATCCCTCCTTTCTTCCTTATTCTCTCCCTACCATTTTACTTTATGACATGCTTATTTGTATACATCATGCTCAATTTTAGTAGACTGTGACCTCCCTGAAGTCTTTATGTATTTCTTTTCATCTCTATGTAGTTAAAAGAAGAAGAAGAGGAGGAGGAGGCAAAGGCCACCTCCCTCACCTCCTTGGTATGGTAAAGGCCTCAGAATAAAACTTCAGTAAAGAAAATGAAGTATTAAAATAACTAAGTGGAATGGTCTCACATGTATAGCAGCAATCACAGTAACAACAGTTAAATTTGGGGGGTTTTATTTGGGTGTTCGGGGCTTTTTTTGCTTTTTTGGAGCGGGGAGGGGAGGGCAATTGGGGTTAAGTGACTTGCCCAACGTCACTCTGCTACTAAGTGTCAAGTGTCTGAGGCTGAATTTGAAGTCAGGTCCTCCTGACTCCAGGGCTGGTGCTCTATTCACTACACCACCTAACCACCCCTTAAATTTGTTTTAAGGGAAAATTTCAAAATAAAGGTCCTGGTACAATAAGTACATTTCTTCATCCTAGTACAGTGAGTACAATGCTCCTGTTTCCTTCTTTTTATAAGCTATCATTAAACCTTTGCAATCTTGCAAACCTAAGTGCTTGTGCTCTGGTCTGTTATACATTCCTCTCTATGCTGTTTAGTCTTTCACAATCTGACCTTTCCAGTTTCATTACACGTTTCTTCCTTTTAAACATTCTGCATTCCAAACAAACTACGGTTTGCCACTCGATTCCATCTCTTCCCTCTGTGCCTTTGGAGCAGCTAACTTGTGTGCACAGAACGATCTTCTTCGGCACCTCCAGCCCCTGAAATCTGTAGCTTTTCAAGGCTCAGGTCTCGTGTTAGCTGCCCCGCAAAGCCTTTGCTCTTCCAGCTCCATGGCTGACTCTCTGGACTTCTTCAATCATGCTAAGAAGATTCCTTATCCTGGAAGTTCACTTCATTCCCACATTTCCCACCCTGGAAGTATATTCCCTTCCTGTGGCCCCGTCCTCTGGAGGGCTGGTTCCTCCCAGAACTTCTATTTTAAGGAAAGAGCTCTAGCCAGGAATGTCTTCATGGCTCTACAGTCTACTCCTGACTCGAAATTTTCTCTAGCAAACCTCCTCTCTTAGGCACCTTCTCTCCCCATCTCCGCAGCTTCCCTTTATATCTTGTCTTGCCCCATTAGAATGGAAGATCCTTGAGGGAAAGGACTGTCTTTCATTCCGCCTGTATTTCTGTTCTGAGTACTTATCCGACACAGAGAGAAAGCACTTAATAAATGGTGTTGATTTGACTTGAATTTCCTGATTCAGTAGTTTAGAGGTTCTCAAACATTGGTTTGGGACCAAATGATATGATTTGTACTCTTACAAATTATTTAGGATCACAAATGACTTTGGTTTGTGTATCTTATATCTATCAATATTTATTGTATTAGAAAATTGATATTTTTAAAAATATCGGTTAATTTAAAATAATAAGAAATAATAAAATTTTATTTAAAATAATAATAATGTTAACAAATAAAATTTTATGAAAATCACGGTATTCTCCAAAACAAAAAATAGTGAGGAAAGTGACATTGTTTTATATATTTTTGCAAGTCTCTTTAATGTTTGGTTGAATAGAAGATGACTGTATTCTCATTGGCTTCTTTTTTTAATCTTTTGTGATATTGTTTTAGTTAAAGTATTTGAAGAAAAAGTAACCTCATATACAGTTGGAAAAGAAGATTGTGTTAACATGCCAATAATGTCAGTATTATTATGAAAATGGTCTTACCTCATGGACCCTCTGAAAGAGTCTTGGGAACCACAAGGGTAACATGGACCACATTTCGAGAACCTCTTCTCTAGTTAGCGTTCTCTTTTTTCAAACTATGTAGTAATTACTTACCCATGTATTTCTCTGTCTGTATGTTGTATCATTCAATAGAATGTAACTCACTGGAGAAAGTCCCTCCCCATGAATAGAGACATGTTACACAATGGTTGAGTTGGATTGAACTAAAGCAAGGACATCCCACAGTCACCTGATGGAAGGCTAATGGGAGAATTCTTCAAGGATCAAAGTTTATCTGCAAGGGAGTCTAATCTTGAAATGAGGACAGAATAAATGTGATCTGGAATCTTCCCCTGTCTAGTTTACACTATCCCCTCTTAAAAGCCGAGAGGAGAAAAGCTTCACAGCAGCGTTCAGCAATCTGTCTCCTAAAAATTGCTACTGCCTAATAAATTAACATCTAATATAAAATAAACTCTTGCCCGGAGGAGAATTCAGGATCAAAGGTGATGTTGTCAGTATTAACACTAAGGGCGCACTGGGCAAACGGAGGAATTTAACTGCCACCTGTGAAAACTAACCCTGGCTCTTTGTCATTGAACCCTGACCACGATAGCATTCTTCCGCTCTCTCTTTTATTAAGCCTGTTCTTCTCCATTGCCATAGACTCAAAGTTTCTACCTCCTGACCTCCGAGTTGATATGTGCCGTTAGAAGCCGCTACGTTACTTCCAGTGTCATGTTCATGCCTATTATAAAGCAGACAGGTCTGAGCCCTGTGCTGGTGGTACAGAGCCATTCTTTTTTTTTTTTTTTTTGCTTTTTGGAGGGCAGTTGGGGTTAAGTGACTTGCCCAAGATCACATGGCTAGTTTTGTGTCAAGTGTCTGAGGTCATATTTGAACTCAGGTCCTCCTGACTCCAGGCGCCACCTAGCCACCCTGAGCCATTCTTTCAGATCGTGTGGCTTTAAGGGAAGGAAAAAGAGAAGTGATGTTTTAATTAAATATTTGTTGCCTATAAAATAGAAATGTAGCTGTTATTGTTCTTCAGGCCTTTCTATCACATCCGGTTTTGGTTCTTCATGACCCCATCTGGGACTTTCTTGACAAAGTTACTGGAGTGATTTGCCATTTCCTTCTCCAGCACGGATGAAGAGACTGAGTCAAACAGGTTAAGTGACTTGCCCAGGGTCACACAGCCATGAAGTGTCTGAGGCAGGATTTGAACTCAGGAAAATGAGTCTTCCTGACTTTAGTCCTGGCACTCCATCCATCATACCCCTCAGCTGCCCTTGCAGCTGTTATTACTCAGCTGTAACGGTGGCTGTCCCTTCCCTTAGGGCTAGGGAGCTCCTGGAGTTTATTGAGTGGGAGGATGACATGCTTGGACTGGTGCTGTAGAAAAAGCACTTTAGTGACTGAATGGAAGATGGTCTCCAATGGGGAAGGGTTCGTGGCAGGCAGACCAACCAGCATCTTATTGGAACAGTCCAGGCAGGAGGTCATGAGGGCCTGTACCTGTGTTTTTCGATGGTCTTAAGCGACCCCTGTGACCCCGTGAGAGGGATCGTGACCCACAGGTTGAGAACCACTGTATTAGAGAGAAATAACAAGTTCATAGTTACATATAGATTATATATGAAAAAATACAAAGTAATTTTAGAGAAGGCAAAGGACGTGCTAACAGCTAGTCAGCTGTCTCTTTGCCACCCCCTGAACAGGTTTGCTATTTCCCACCTCCATGCCTTGGCTTAAATGGCTACTCCCATCTCGGAAGCCTTCCTGGTTCTCCTCTGCCTTATCCGAATCCTGCCTTTTCTGTAAATTCAGATCTCACCTTGATGACCTTTCCTCTGACAAAGACCTCTTGCAATAGCCCCTTTTTCCTTTGATGATATTGTATATACTACTCATGTCTATGGCTTTCATTCATATACTTGTGTGTTAATGAACTTTTCAGTTATAGAAATCATTTCTAAACATTTTTAGTTCTTTATTTTAACATTCTTTGCTTTTAAAATTGAGTTCCAAATTCTCTCCCTGTTCTCGCCCTCTCCCCCACCCATTAAAAAGACAAGCAATATGTCAATCATACGTGTGAAATCATATGCTTGTCTTTCAGTTAGAGTGGCCCTATAATCACATTTTCTGTTTTTCTGTGTCACAACACTTTTGATGGAACTGGGATGCAGGTGGCCCAAGGCAGCCTTCTAAAAAAGGCCACTAGATCTGTTTGTTTCCGCTTGGCAATTCCCGCTACCCCACCCCCCAAATCCCCACTTCCTCCATTGGACACAAGGGATCAGGGATTTCTCCTCCCAAGCTAATGTTTCTGCATAACTCATCCCTTCCCCTAGACTTTGGCAATATGATTGTCCCTGCTTGGCCCATCTAATCCTGAGCCCCTGTTTAAAGGTCTCTCTTTACTGAGTAATAGCATGGGGTGATGGATAGAAGGCTTGGGGTTCCAAAGAGCTGCTTGGGTTCATTCCTGGCCTCTGTCACTTATGAACTATGTGACCCTGGGAAGTCAGTGTCCCAGGCAATTCTCTAATATCAGTCTATAAGTTAACAGTTTCCACAAAGTTTCCACAACAAAAGTTCCTTACTCTGTTGAAATAAATGTAGATTCCTACCTTTACAATCTCCCCCTCAAAAAAAAGTTAATGACCATGTTTTATCTAACTTTTATGTCTCCCCTAGATCCTACCATATTTCTTTCCTTTTTTTTTTGAAGGGGAGCAGATAGGCAATCAGGGTTAAGTGACTTGCCCAGGGTCACACAGCTAGTACGTGTGTGAGGTTGGATTTGAACTCAGGTCCCCCTGACTCCATGGCCAGTATTCTATCCATTGCATCACCTAGCTGCCCCTCATAGTTCTTAAGACATTGATTTAATCTTGGACACATTACTTAACCAGTCTAGTTATCTTTAAAATGAAGTTGGACTGACTAGTATCTCTCTAAGGTACTTCTAAACTTGTGTGATTATAAAATTCTATTTTGTGAATCCTGTGGTTCTCTTCCCAGGTTTGCCCACTAGTTCGGCAGAAGATATTCAATCTATTAACCTTAATTTGTAAAATAGGAATGATACAAGGTCTGTGAGGCACATTTCAGCATAAAGTACATTTAGGATCTTCAGGTCAGAGTTAATATTCTGATGGAAATTAGTACACATTTCTCCTGTCCATCCCACTCTGAACTTTGACTCTTCCCTGTATAGTACTCAAAAAATATCCTAAAACCTGGAGGATTTCTCTCCCCACCTCATTTTCTTGGCTTGCAAAACTTGCTCAATTCAAAGTTATATTTCCTTTCTTTCGTTCCACTCCCTTTTTCTCCCAGGACGATGGAGTCAATTAGACTACACTCCCAGGAATGATGAAACCCATTAACATTATTAATCATTTTTAAGTATTAGTGACTGCCTTTACCCTGGGGAAAGCTACGAGCTGCTCTTCAATTTCCCATCAGAGATCTGTTGCATGAAGCTTTCCCAAGGCCCTGTCCTTTAAATCTGTTGTCAAGTGTACCAGAAACTAACATTTTCCTATAGGACTAAACTATGATTTCATATTTTAATTAGTTAGATGATATATAATATGGAACTTTGGGGCCTCATTAAATTACTTGTGATGCAATGTCTAGATATGTTTTCCAAGTTTTTAAAAAATGGAACTAGCGATAGTAATGCAGAAAAATGTTGGAGGACTACAGAGAAACTGAGTCAGAAAATGAGACTGGTACAATAAGGATATTTGTTTGTGGGACCAAAATTAAACTTCCTCTAAAATACAGCCTGAATGACAACAGTGAGAGAATGTACTCTCTTTGATAAAAAAAAAAAATGATGCTGTTGACTCAAATGTAGCATAGTGTACGCAAGTTCTTTTTCTAATAGTAGGGATGGATTTGCACTAATCCCACTAAGGCTTCTAGGTTGGGGGGGGGGGGGGAGGTGCAGCAGAGAGCGATGGGGAGGGTCAAGGCAACTGAGATCTCGTATTGGTTAGGCCAATTGGGAAAGTGACTTTGGGAAGGTCACTGCACTCTTTTGTCATATGATTTCTCTATCTGCTGATGAAGAGTTTTCAATAAAGTAAAAGTTCTTACCTTAGTTTGTATCATAGAACTCTCAGGCAGTCTGGTGAAACCTATGGATCCCTTCTTAAAATAATGTTTCCAAATGCATAAAACAAATTGCATGAGATTACAAAGGAGACCAATTATATTGAAATAAAAATGTAATTATCTCCCCCCCCATTCAAGTTCATGGAGCATCTGAAATCTATTCATAGAACTCTCGAGGGTCTATAGATCCCAGGTTAACTACCCCTACCCTAAAGGGTCTCTGGTTCCTTCTAGATTTAACCACTCATGATAATTAAGAACCATATATTTTTACTAGTTCACCAATGGGCTGTCTCTAAAAAGCACATAATAGCACACATAATGAATCTACTACTTTTGAAACCAGGGTTCGTATTGTTGATGTTAACATGTTGAAGTGTAATGGGTGTGATGTCCCATATATCAGGATGGGGATTGGCCTGTAGGTGCCATCCTATAGAATACACACTGGACGTCCCCGGCAACTTTCAGGACATTTGTGGCTCAACTGTAAAAAGGTTTGGCATTTTGAGATGACCAAGAAATCCCTCTATTGTACTGAGAGAAAGAGACAGTGACTCAGTGGACCTTAAAAAGGGAGTGATTACATTCTATGACACTCTCTTCCCATCTGCTAAGTGTTGGGGGAGTTTTTGCTCTTCTTTCTGAAGAGGTAGAAGAGGGGCAACCCCAGCAACATGGTGGCTTTGCATAAATGGCAGAGGACGTGTACTCTGCCTAGGCAAGTCTGAGCCTGGTTTGTTTTTGTTCATTTTTGTTAGCGTTGGGTTTTGCCCCCTGGTATTTCTACTTAGTTTCTTTCCTGAGCATAGGTGACTAAAAAGCACTCCTGAGTTGGACATTTATAAATTTGAGATGGATGCTCAGAGATCCTGCATTCCTCAGCCAAAGCTAAAGGGCAGCAGGAGGATCATCCTAAAACTACTCTAGCGTTTATTGAAAAATATGACCACTTGGCAGAAAGATTAGCTTAACTTCCTGACCTGGCTTGCCAAAAATCTCAAATGTATAGAGAATCGTTTAGACAACACAGAGCTGAGGTGAAGTATAGAATACATATTCATTGGTCCTTCAAACTGCTTCAAATTTTGATGTTTAATTTCCCAGATGAATATAATAGTAATTATGTTATTACTACTGCTTAGTATCTGTAAAGGACCAGGCTCTCCCAGGGCATGTATATGGGTCTAGAACTAAAATAGCCCCTCCTCAACATAGGGGGAGAAAACAAGTTTCTCAATCTTCCCACATATACATACATATATGTGTGTGTGTATGCGTGTGTGTGTATATAAATATAAATATATATATGTATATATATATAAATATAAATATACATATATGTATATATATATATATATATATATATACACGGTTCTTACTTGTTACAAAAGAATCTTCCATTCCTCCCAATCATTTCTATTTTGAAACATAAATTCTTCAAGTTGGCATTTAAAACTCTTCACAATAGAACTCCAATGTATCTTTTCAGACATTTGGTGTCCCACATTCTTCATTCCAGCCAAAACTGTCTATTTGCAAGCTATCACTGATGTCTCAAATGCCCTCCCTTCTCACCTAAGATCCTAGAGAAACTTTGACTTTCTTTACCTGGAAACTCTTCCTATCTTCCTCACTTTTTTGGTGTTTTTTTGCTGTTCTCAATTCATGCCGTATTTACTTCCATGTCTATGTTTACAATATTATATCACTAGCAGGATGGCAGATCCATAAGGAGTGATCATTTTCTATTTTTCATTGCCAGCATCTAGCAGTTTGTTTTGCACGTAGTAGGCACTTAATCAATGTTGTCAAATTAAATTGAATTGAATATTTAACATGGTCTTTATAGGTAATCTTTGGCTAGTAAACATTTATTTGTCACTGCTCTCCACCCAGACATTTTTAAAATTCTGGGTAACCAAAGTGCTTCAAAGCAACAAGAAAGAAGAAAAATACTTTTAAAGTAATGCAAAAAAATGATAAAGATGTGTAAAGATTTACTGAATCTTCACAATAGCTGTTCTAGGGAGACAGAGAAAAGGATTTTGTGCCCTGAAAGCTTGAAAACCCTTGCCACTGATGCTTTGCCTGAATAACTCTGACCATTGTGGTTCTATAGCAACTTGTAACTTCAGTTGTGAGACCCAATCTCTGTTAAACCCTCGCTGCTTCATCTTGAAGGAAATATTTTCACATCGTTAAGTAGTGGTAATTTGCTGCTTGATTTTGCTCAGAATAATTCTCCTGAAAAATGGAATTTTACAACTGTGCTTTAGAAAGACCTACTGGGAAATGGATGATCCTTTAAGACCCTGACAAGTTTTTCCCGCACATTTCCAGTGTCAAAGCCTTAGTCCAAAGGACAGAAGAACTCATTAGCCTGAAGAAAGGTATGATCAGTGCTCTAGGCCATGGGTATTTTTTTTCCTCTGGTCTACAGCCTAATTTCACTTAGATTTAATTTCCTTTAGGCTCTAGGCCTCTAGAGCTGTATACATTTGCATCATAATGGTATTATTATACTTTCCAAGGCCATTTAAAATGTGGTTTCTAAACTGTGGAAATGTCAAAAGCTGTCCACTTCAATGGGTTTGAACATAAATTTGAAGTGATACCATAAAGGAGAGAACCTGCCTTTTGAACTGGGGAAAGAATTGGGTGTGTAGAAGCCATTACCATTTAGAACAGAAAAACTAACCACATAACGGTGGGTTACCTGAATCAACCAGAAAGATAATGGTCTGAAGCCTTTCTCCTTCTCCAAGATTCTTGAAGGGTGAATCTAAAGTAAACTGGTTCTTAACTTTGGATAGAAAATATTAGCAACGGGAATAATAATCACAATAATAATAGTCTGCATACATTCCCTGACTTAACTGCCCAAGTGACTGTTCGTGGTAGGCACATCAACATCTCTTTCATATTGACTTATTCTGGAAGAAAATAAGCATTAATTAAGCACCTAGTGTATGCCAGGCATTGTGCCAAAAAGTTCTTTGCAACTATTATCTCATTTGAGATACACAACAACTCCATCCAGGGGGTAGGTGCTACCATTATCCCCATTTTTCAGCTGAGGAAACAGAGGCAAATAGGGGTTATGTGATCTGCTCAAGGTCACAGAGCCAGTAAGTGTCAAAGGCTGGATTTGAACTCTGGTCTTGATGACTCCAGGCTCAGAGCTCTATCCATTGTACCACTTAACTGCCTCTAAAGTCTGAACAGAAAACAAATTTTGCTGGGTCATTATTGCCACCAGGAGGCCAGCATGACACTATGCTTGTAGATGTAGATAAAGAGCTAGACGGTACCTTAAAGGTTGTTTGGAGTCCATCCTTCTCATTTTATACATGAGGAAACTGAGGTCCACTAATGTTAAGTGATGTTTCCAAGGTCACATTGCAATTATTCTTGTAACCGCTACTCTGCCTAGCTACCAAACGAGGTATCAGAGAACTTTTTTTCTCCTCCCTTTTCAATTTAAACTCCTCTTGATTATATTCATATTACTCCAGAAAAATACATTTTTACCAGCCCTCACATTAAATGTTGTCTATCCTCATGAAGGAATCAATATTCTTAATATTGTCAGCCATGGTGCAGAAATCTAAATCCTGTTCTTGGACATCTCTTTAATGGCGTATTCCTTTTCCAAATCTGCTTTTTCCTCCATAAACTGCATCTTAAATTGCCATTTGTAATAAACATATGACCTTTGCTTCTAATGTCTTCAGCATTCTAGTAAGGATTCTATAATTTCTAAAAATATTTTCTTGGCTCTTTTTGGCAGAAATATTTTGTCCCTCTAGAAACCAAAAGTAGTAGTCATCAGGTAAATGCCGAGGCATTCTTCATCATGTCCTGGTTATGTACCCTAGGAAGATAGATCTCCATTTTGAGATCTCCATTTTGTTAATTGTAAGAGAATAGTTTCCTCCGTACTCCTCAGCATGGAATCACCAACTATTGCCACTCATTTCTTCTTTCTCTGACCCTTATTTAATGCTTCTTTCCCTGACCACCCCTGAGAATCTTCTTGGAGAGCAAGAAGTTACTTCTTTTCCAGAGAGAGAAAGTACTACTTATTCTATATGAATTAAAGTGGAAAGAACAATGATTCTGAGGTCAGAGGACCTGTTTGCAAATCTCACCTGTCACACTTACTAACTGTGGGAACTTGAGCAAGCAATTTTCCCCCCAGACATCAGTTTGCTCATCTGTAAAATGAGAGGTTTGAACCAAGATGGCCTTTGAGGTCTCTTCCAATTCTAGATCTGTAATTCTGTGATCCTAAGGGCCTCATATGAATGGTTTAGCATGAAATATTAAGTTGTGATTATTTCTCTCTCTCCTCTGCATCACATTTTTTCACCCTCTATATTTTGACACAAGGCAGGATTCCCTTCTGACTCCTTTTTCTTGTACTTGTCGCAAAGCCTTTTTTTCAATTTTTTTCCCCAAAAAGCATTTCATTCTCAATCAACTTTTCATCTCACAATAATGACGTGGGGGACTACAGGAGCAGAATGTTGTATACCTGTTAAAGGCAGTTCTCACGTTAGTTGTTTTGCTTTTGTTTGCTGTTTTTCTATGTTCTAGGAAGGATGGAGTAGGGGATGCATCAGGAAATTGTAGTTTTAAAAAATAGGCACCAACTTTTAAAAAAAAGCCCTTTTCTCCTATAAGCTAAAGAACAAAGATGCTATCCCCTAGCATCCTTGCCTTCTCTTCTAGAAGAAAAGTCAGCTTGAACCGTGAACATACATTGCAGTTACTTAGTCATCAGACAAGCATCAGTTCCTCTAGGGAAGTCGCTCCAGAATTCTCTGCCTTCCGACAATGTATTGTGCTATTTGGAAGAAAAATGCGCTGTCCTCCGTCGTTCTTGCGGACAGTTTTTGCGGCTAACTCTCGTGCGGGAACTGACATAGCAGTCTGCATGGTAAGCACGTCAGTTCATGTCAAAGGGGGCTGCCAAGTGAGGCTTCATTCATAGAAGCTTTTCTTCTGTTCCCTTACTAAATTTACATCGCTCACTAAGTAAATCTGGGCTCCCTAAGAATCACTCCTCTGCAGTTTCTGGTGGCAATGATCTGGCCTGAACTAGCACCATAAACTCTTCTGCTTCTAAAAACAAATCCACATGACTCAGCTACTTGCTCTAGGTATCCTTATACACATACTGATTCGTATGAGTGTGTGAAAGATCATTTGATTTCAAATTCCTGAATTTTAGTTATTTCATAGGCTCCATCCAGAGATAAACCATATTCAGTGATATTTGATAAATCTAGTGGTGTATACTTGTTATCAGTCTTCATTATTGCTCAAGAAAATAATGCTTGCTTATTCCAAAAGAATATTTCTGTAGGTTTGTGACTTTTTTGTCATGTGTTCTAAGGATGTTTATCCGTTTTCTTCTTTTTTGTTGTTGTTGTTGGTTTTTTTTTGCTTTTTGGAGGGCAGAAGGCAGGGCAATTGGGGTTAAGTGACTTCTCCAAGGTCACACAGCTAATAAGTGTTAAGTGTCTGAGATGGGATTTGAACTCAGATCGTCCTGACTCCAGGTCCGGTGCTCTATTCACTGAGCCTCCTAGCTGCCCCTTCTTTTTTTACAAGAAGCTTCATTAAGATGATGGAATCTGAGTTTTGTTAATATGGGACAGTTTTTGTGAGGATACTTTACAAATCAGTTATGGTCTATTTTAGACTTCCAAAAGTGAATATTAAGGCTGGTAGGATGAAGACATTAATTGTTTCAAACACATTCTGCCCATTCAGCTTTAATTTGAGGGTGACAGTGAGTCTCTTGATAGCAGAAGCCATTTCTTTATCTCTCATATATTTCTGCCTAATGTTTCTTATCTAGAGGAGACCAAACTATTTGCAGGTAGATATCACCTTCATCTATTGGTTCAGTGTAATATTCAGGCTTAAAGCCTTCAGTGGCTATGTTTCCCTGGAATATAGTAAGAATTTTATACTAATCAACTCCAAATGGTATTTTGATATAATTTGAGAAAGACTCTATGAAATGAAGGAAATATTTAATGTGCTTTTCAGTGAAATCAAATAGATTTATGTCATCCATTTTTATCAATTGATTAATAACATGGTTTGGTTCAAATTTCTAAGCCCTGCTTAATTCTATGTAGGAGAAAGACAATAAATTTCAGTTTAGGCAGAAACATAATGAACTTAAACCATTTCCCTGAAAAATGTCCTAGGTCATATCAAATGATCTTGATGTTATTCTGCCGGTAGATTAGGAGGCAGTTTTCCACGTGGACATCAAATACTACAGTGTTACGGCCAGATGATGATGATGATGTTTTCACTCTGCATCTCTGCTCAATTCAAAATGTACTTGTCCTTTGATTTGCCTGTGGTCCCTTTCAGCTATAGAACTGTGAAGATCATTTATTATGTTGTCACAATCATGCTGCCACTGCCCTGTAAGATAAAGGCATTTTCGCCATCACCTTAGTGAATTACAAAGCCAAAGAAATGATTTCTAGCAGTGGACATTTTAGTAGCTGATCAAAAGACAGGCACTGCAACTGTGGACAACTTGTAATGCAAGCAGATCACTAAATAAGCAGAAGCTAAATGTAACATATCTCTATCTATCCATCTATCTATCTATCTACTATCTATCTATCTATCTATCTATCTAGAGATTTGGTCTTCCTATATCACTCAGGCGAGTAGTAGAGATACTGCTCACAACCCAGTCCCATTACTGTTCACCTGATGTTTCTGATCTTTGCTGGTTTGTCCCCTCCTTAGACAATCTGGTAACCCCTTACTCCCAAAGGCTCTTTATATTGGTGCTGGATTTAGGGAAGACAATTAATTGAATTCTGCAGCACAGAACCCCCAAGATCAAATGATCCACCAGCATCAGCCTTCCTCTGGGGCAGGGATCATAGGTTATGCACACCACAGCTGGACTGACTGTATCTTTGACAAAACATCTGCATAGGTAAGCCTAGAAATTAAAGCTAACATGCTGAGCAAAGGACCAAAGAGAGTAACTGCTACCCCAGACATGAACTTCATGAAAGAATCAATCACTAGAGTTAAACACTAGTGTCCCCCAAATGGTAGAATGTATTGTTCTATTTTGAGCAGGTCTATCCATCACTGGTCACTGATAATAGGCATCCATCCATTATTTTGCCTGATAAAGGTAGGTACCTAATGGGATCAGCTATATGATTTACTGGTTTCCAAATGATTACAATGCCTGTCACAGCTGTCCCCTGCTGTGGGTGAAGAAAGGATAGGCTCAGATTTCCTCCTAATGACAAAGCAAAAGGAAAACTCTATCAGGTCAGACTGATAGAGTTGACCATCCAATTACACTCAGGGTTTTATAATCCATTCTGTCAATAAACACGTGTTTGTTCGGTGTATGCTAAACATGCACTAGTTGGAGGCAAGTGTGTATCGTACAGGGAGGGCCCCTGTCCTCAAGAGCTTTATCATCTCGTTAAAAAGATGATCTAGCTAAATATCAAAGGTGTAAATAGCAACTCAACAAAATACATAAACTCTTTCAAATCAGGCCATGATCAGCTGGCAAATGAGTACATTTCCTAGTGAAGTTCAGAGGAGGCAGAGGGAACTAGAAAGGATTTATGGAGACCCTCATACGGTCATAGATCCAGACAGGACCTCAGTAGCCATATAGTCCAATCCCATCAGTTTTTAATTTTTAAAATAAATTGTAATTGATAAATTTTATTTTTAATATCCCAATATTAACTATCCCAATACATATCCCAATATATCCTTATCCCGAACCTCTTCCTAAAAAAAAATCCTTTATAGCAAAAAAAATTTAAAAGATGAAAAATACAGTTCATGAAAACTAACCAACTGTTTAGGAAGCAGCTAGGTGGCACAGTGGATAAAGCACTGGGCCTGGAGTCAGGAAGACCTGAGTTCAAATCTGGCCTCAGATTCTAGCTGTGTGACCCTGGGAAAGTCAATTAACCTTGTTTGCCTCAGTTTTCTCATCTATAAAATGAACTGGAGAAGAAAATGGCAAAACACTTTAGTATCTTTGCCAAGAAAACTCTAAATGAAGAATTGGATACAACTGAAATGACTGAATAACAACTAGCTGTAATGCACAGTGTATAAGTAAAACTATTTTACCATGATATAGACTTACTAGAGTTGATGGCATATTAATAATACTTACATTCAGCAATAAATATAATCAAACTTTTTTGACTTCAATAATACAAACATCAAACCTTCTAGGAACAAACCACTGACCTAATTCCTAAAGGTCCTGGTAACTGTGTCTCAGACTAGTGCTCACGATAAGATTCCCTCTCTGCCCAGCAAGAGATCGTGGGAATCTCTCCAAAATGGCGCTCTCTCAAGTCTCTGTCAGTCCACACCTCTCTAGAGTGAACACTTCTATTTCCAATTGCAGGGCACATAATTTCCACCAAGGACAGACTAATGGCTGGGGCTTCAATGGCTTTTTATGGGTCTAACTAAGGGTGTTTACAAGTTACACTGAAGCTCTGCTTAGTGATCCGTTGCCTAAGTTCATGGAGAAAGGAAACTATCAGTGAAAGCAAACACCATTAACAAGTGTTTATCAATTGCTTTTCAGATTTGGGGGGACCATTGTGAGTAGCCATTTCCCAAATGGGGGCATACCACTTTAACTGTCAATCAATACTTCCATTCCTAGAAAGGATGAGCTAGTCAATTAGTCTATGTCTTTATCCAAATACCTGATAAAAATGTTAAATAGGAGCAGGCCCGCTATAGAACCCCAGAAAACTTCACTAGAGACCTTCCTCCAGGTTGACATTGAAGGGAAAGAGAATGGAGTAAGCATGTATGAAGGACCTACTACATGCCAGGCACTGTGTTAAGCACTTACGATTTTTATGGTAATGGATGTTTTTTATTTTGAGCCTGGTAGTTCAACCAATTTCAGATCCACCTAATGTATTCTCATCTAGCCCATCAATCTTAATCTTATTCAGGGCGCAGTGAAGAGCACCAATCTTATAGGTGGTGCAGTGAAGAGCACCAGCCCTGGAGTCAGGAGGACCTGAGTTCAAATCTGACACTTGACACAAAAACTAACCATGGGACCTTGGGCAAGTCACTTAACCCCACTTGCCCTCCAAAAAGAAAAAAAATCTTAATCTTATTTACAAGGAAGCATGAAAAATTTTGTCAGATGTTTTGCTGAAACTGTGATATTTTATGTCTATGATATATAACCTTAAAAAAAAGGAAATGAGATTTACCTAGCCTGTCTTGTTCTTGGTAAAACCAGTCTGTCTTTTAGTGACCATTAGATCTCTTTTTAAATGCCTATGAGTCATCCCTTTAAATATACTCCAATATGCCAATGGTTCTGTGATGTTGGCCACGTGTACTCCCTCCTATGATACAAACTCATATCCCACTCATATATTGCTTATTCTGTGTGACTCTTATCCATGTCCTTCCAATATACTAAACATATGAAATCCACCAATATGCCAGGGCCTTGGTTTTATTTTTTAACATCACCCAGACAGTATTTAATAATAGATCCCAAAAATTTGACAAGAAAGTAAGCAGATTGGCCTATATAGTTTGAAGACTCAATCTTATTCCATGTTTTCCATTTCAAAGTCATTTTCAGTACTTCCAAGTATCCCAAGAGTCTTCTGAAATGGCAATGAATCCCACAATCTCTTCCTCCCTTTTTATTTTTATTTTTGCTCTGAAAATCTGATCATCCTAGACTACTTAGCTCATGATTGTAATCAATAATTCAGGAAGCTTAGTGAAATATGAGAGTGAGGGGAGAATGCATTAGATTTGAAATAAGGAGATCTAAGTTTGAATTACATATCTGTCACTTTCAACATTGGTGATGTCATGAAGTCACTTCACCTCATTTTTCTCATCTGTAAAATAGGAAATTGAGACTAGATAATCTTGAAATCTCATGATTCTATGCTCTGGGTCTATACAGAAGGGTATATAGAGCTTCTTGTTTCTTGGAGAAACAGGCATAGCCAATGACTTTGGCCTCTCCTTTTGGCACTGAATTAGTTTTATCCCAGTTCAGGTCATTTGAGGCTGTGCCAGGGCAGCCCCACAAGTAGCACTGAAAAGTCCAAGTAGGCCTTAGTCATCTTCAGTCCAAAGGAACCTAGGGGAGTTAAGTCAACCATTCACCGGATGTTAATTGAGTAGTTACTGTATATCCAGCACTCTTAGATACTTTAGCATATACAGAAGAGATATGCAGCATGGTTCCTGTATTCATAGACCTGGTAATCTAATTGGGTTATGAAAATTAGCACATTGAGTAATGAAAATATTATAGAATGAGAGGATAATTAAACTTTAAGCAATGTGATACTGACTCTAAATAAAACACAAGCTCAGTGATGAGAGAGAACACATATTTTCTTTCATTTAAAAACATTAGTGAAATACCAGCTTTTTAAAAAATCATCTTTATTAATTATCTTTTGTTTTTGCCTCACCTATATTTTCCCCTACATAAATTCTCTACCACTACCCCCATCAGAAAGTCATCCTTATACCAAAAACTAAGAATAGAGGGAAAAAAAGAGGAAGACAAGAAACCAAAACACATGGATGTTGTGTGCAATGTTACGTAACAGGGGAACCTTGCTTCTTCTCACGTGTCTTCTGTTCTGAGGGTTTTAACAGAGGAAAGAAAAGGATGGTAAATGTGAATATTCTAGTATAGGAAGGAAGAAGAAGGTGGTAGACGTTGTTATTGTTTTATAATGTGGGACTCATGAGAAGAAAGGCAACCGTGGAAGAAAGGATGAGAGGACTGGGTGTCAGTAGGTAAACCAGATAAATGAGAGTCGAGAGAGAGTTGAAGAGAGGAAGGGAAAGAAGAGGAGAGGGGAGGAGAGCAGAGGAGAGGGGAGGGGAGGACAGGGGAGGACAGGGGAGGAGAGGGAAGGGAAGGGGAGGAGAGGTGAGGCGAGGGGAAGAGAGGGGAAGGGAGGGGAGGGGAGGACAAAGGAGGGGAGGGGAAGACAGGGGAGGGGAGAACAGAGGAAGGGACGGGAGGGGAGGAGACAAAAAAGTGGAATCTCTATCTCTTCTCTAAAATGTTGCAAGTGAGGAGAGAGAAGAAATGCTATGAGCTTCCAGGAGTGAGGAAAGGTAGTTGCAGCAGCAGTGGATTACTGTAACTGCCTTATCTTCCCTCCCCACTAACATATTACTGTGAAAACATAGCCCCATTGTTTCTTCCCCCTCTGTCATGCTTATTCTTCCCTAAATGTAGGTGAAAAAATACTGGAAAAAGGGTGGACCAAGTTATGATCTTGTAGACTATGAAAGACAGAAAGAACCACTAGAGGCTCCAGCAACTAGAACTCACAGGTAAGTCTAGTCAGAATCACAGCAGTCAAGCCTGGTGAGGAGGCAACTCTGAAGACTGACTTGATTGACCCATTTGGGCAGTGAATTGACCTGGGAGCTTAGACACTGTGTCTTGCAAGCAAGAAAGTGATTCTTCCATTGGCTATGCCACACTAGGTGGTGAGTCTGGTGGGGGGAATATGTGGTAAAGAGTACCTTAGAGTTCACTTTCCTCAAGTGGGACAATGTTCTCCCAGTTCAAGGCTTTTGGAAGTCGTGGCAGAATAGTTCCACTTCTGTCCCTGCTATCTATTCATAAATACTCCTCTGTAAACAGTAATTAATATTAATCTACGAAATGTTATTGGGGAAATGTTGACTGATTCTTATTGGAAGGAACACACATGATGGAGGTCCATGAGCAATAATATACTATCAGATAAGCCCCCTACCTGTCCCTCACTGTAACTCCAGGACTCTGAAAGGAGCCAGCAGAGCTCTGGGGCCCATGCAGACAGTTGAAGAGAGAAGGGGAGAGGAGTGGCAGGGGCCTAGAGCCTAAGCAACATATATGAATGTAATGTAAGACATAACAAAAAAGAAAATTTCAGGGAACCCTGGGAAGACTTTTATGGACTGATGCAGAGTGAGCAGAACCAGAGAAACGATTTCTACACTAACAACCACATTGTAAACAGAAATAACTTTAACAGAACTCTACTGCCTAACAGAGGACATGTGAGGAGGCACGCTGCCTATCTCCTGTCAGAGACCTGATGGACTCAAGGTGAAAAGACAGTCACACATTTTTGCACATGACCATTGTACAGATTGGTTTTGCTTGTCTCTGTTTTTATTTTTGCTGTTGTTGTTTTTACAAGAATTTCCCTCTCCCTCTTTTTAATGAGGAACAAATTGAAAGGGAAGAAGAGAGCTAGTAATAGTGATGTCAATGACAAAAGATAAAAAACTTATTGATACATTTTTAAAATGCACAAGAGAAGACATAAGCAAGCTCAGAAGGAAGGAAACACAAAGCAGGACTGCTTTGAAAGTGACCTGAATTTATGCTATACTTTTTTAAAAAGCAAGTAGTATGGAAGAAGATATACAATTTTATATACAATATTTAAAAAATATTTGATCTTGTATACCATTAGATGTATGATCAAACTCAGCCTTCTAAGATATCTAAGAGTAGAAATATTTATCTAAATACTTATCTAAAGCAAGACTTTTGACTTTTTACAAAGTGGGAAGTTTGGGATACCAGCAGAATACTTGTTGATTGAAGTAAACTTT
>CM053588.1:277966864-278000273 GCA_028646515.1 Pseudochirops corinnae
CCTCCTGAACTAGGTAAATGATATGTTTGATTAAAGTAAGATTGTTAACCCATTTTGAGTTGCTTTCCTTTAGAAAAGCAGATCTAAGAACCTGTGCTAGTAGCTGCCCTAGGCATGCTAGGGTGCTTACTGTTACAGTAAGTGAAAAAACTATGCTTTGAATTACATTTCAAAACCATTTCTTTAACTGGATGTGGATAGCATTTTCCATCATGAGTCCCTTGTAATTATCATTATATTGCTTAGAAGAGCTAAGTCATTCATAGTTTATCATCACACAATGTTGCTGTTAACTGTGTACAATTTTCCTGGTTCTAATCATTTCACTTTGCATCCGTTTGTACAATTCTTTCTAGGTTTTTCTGAAATCTGCCTGTTCATCATTTCTTATTGTTCAATAGTATTCTATTACACTAACAGTTTGTTCAGCTGGTCCTTAATTGATGGGCATCCTTTCAATTTCCGTATTTTGCCATTATGAGAACTGCCATGAATATTTTTGGACATGTGTGTCCTTTTCCCTTTTTTATGATCTCTTTGGGATATAGACTTAGTAGTGGTATTGCTAGATCAAAGTTTGGTTGCCCTTTGTAAACCCTTGACTATAGACTCCCAACTTAACTTTCCGGCTTTATTTCATATTCTTCACCCTTACATACTACATAATCCAACCAAACTTGACTACTTCATATCAAAATGTGACCCATACATTCTCACCTTTGTGCCTTTGCTTGGACTATTTTCTTAAATATTAAATGCTTTTTCTTTGCCCCTTGTCTATCTAAGTTGAAATCTAATCTTTCAAGGCCCAAAGTCACACGATTCATGAAGTCTTCCTTGATTTTCTCAGTGATCATTGATCTAGCTCTCCTCTATAGCATTTTGGTTTTGCCTCCTTTTGAGGCTTACATTATATTTTTATCTCAGGTATTTGTATATGTCTTAGTTCTGCTATGAGATTGATGACATGATCTATGGATATTGGATAATGTTGGAGTTAGGAGAACTGAGTTCAAGTTGTGCTACTTAAGTAGAACATGGACAAGTCACTTATTCTCTGTTTCCTAATCTGAAAGATGAGGCTATAATAATATTTTTGCCACCTAACACATAGTTATTATAAGCAAATTCCGTAATACACTATGTAAATATGAGCTATTATTTTTTTTGTTTTTATTTTCCTGAGCACCTAGTACCAAACATTGCCCATAATACAGGGTCACAAAATATTTGGTGAAAGCACACTTAGACAGTTTAGATCAGTGGTTCTCAACCTGTGGGTCACGCCCCCTTTGGGTGTTGAATGACCCTTTCACAGGAGTTGACGAAGACCATCGGAAAATACATATTTCCGATGGTCTTAGGAACTGAGACACCACTCCTCTATCCATCTCCAGGCGGGTCCACCCATGTGCAGATATGCCCACATATGAGTATTAAAGGGCTGTGGCATTAGGAAGGTTGAGAACCACTGGTTTAGACAGTGACTCAAAGCAGCATAAATATTGTGAATACTGCAAATTTTGCTAATCAGACCAATGGCGTCTGCCAGAAAGACTCCTGAGCCAGTGGTCAGGAGAGATGGGTTCTATTTCTGGTGCTTCTTGTAACTTGTTTGTAGTCATACATAAATACTCTTTGCCTCAGTGTCTTGATTTTTAACAGGATCCCTTGCATAATTTACTTTACAACATTATTCCTAACTTAAATGAGAGAAAAGTTGTGAAAGTCCTCTGAAAAGTATGAAATACTAAATGGCCATATGCACTTTTATTATTAAGCGATATGCAGATATTTATATGTGTATATAAATACATATATATGTATGTATGTGTATATGTTGTCCAAGTGCATATGGAAAATTTACATAGCTATAAAGCTCATCCATCTGTGTGTCTTGGATAGGATTACAAATGGACAGCAAGCTGGGCCCAGAATTGAATAGGAGGAGACTGGGCTGGATTGCATTTTGGTAACTACAAAGTTCTTTTAATTACCCTATCTTCTCCTTAAAACAAAGGCCCATCTTTTTAAAATGCCACTGCTCTTCTAGAAATGTTTTATTCCTGAGAATCTCAGTACATTTCTTAACAAAGAACTGAAGTTGAATATCACACGAAGGACAGTGGTGGGATACATAGTGGACAGGAGAAGGCCAGCGTTCATTATAAATGAGGAGTTATGGAGGAGAAACAGTATAAGAGATGATAGAATATGAGCAATTGAAAAAAGACAAAGAGTCAGTCATATAGAGAGAATGAGGGGTAACTGATGGATAGTTCGCCATGTTCCATTGATAGTCTTCGCATGTCAAGGAAATGTGAGGAAAGCCCCTAGTACGTTGGGTAGAATTCCTGTGCTGAATTAATGAAAGATAAAGGACCACAGTCACCAAGGTGGATAGATATGGATTAATCACCATCTGTGTTGTTGTGGGAGATACTCATAGCATTTAGTTAGCCAACATTTATTGATTAAGTACTTATGATGTGCCAGGAACTATGACAAGTGTGGGGGATATAAAGAAAAGCAAAGAAAATGACAAAAAATAGCCTCTGCCTTCAGGGAACCCGTATCCTAATGGAGAAGACAATGTGTAAATTATCATAGGTACAAAATATACGATGAAAATGAAAGAAAACTTCAGAGTGAAGGACGTAATGGGTTAGGGGAGTAGGAAAGGGTTGGGAAGAAACAGGAAAGACCTTGTGCAGAAAGTGGGAAAAGATCTGAGCTTTGAAAGAAGCCAGGGAAGCTAGGAGCTCGGTGTGAGGAGAGAGAGCATTACAGGTGTGACAGAGAGTGAAAAGACATGGAGTTAGTACATAGAGGGTCATACTCAAGAAATGGAGAAAAGATCTGTGTTGCTGGATTATAGAAATGAATGGGCACCTATGGGTACAGTGGAGAGAGTGTTAGACCTAGACTGGGAGAGACCTGAGTTTAAATTCAAACTCAGACACTTACTAGCTGTGTGACCCTGGGCAAATTATTTAAGTCTGTTTGCCTCAGTTTCCTCATTTGTAAAATGAATTGGAGAAGGAAATGGCAAACCACTCCAGTATCCCTGCCAAGAAAACCCCAAATGGGATCATGAAGTGTCAGACACGACTGAAACAAATGAACAACAAAAGAAATGAATAGAGGAGAGTAAATATATAAGATGTTTGGAAAGGTAGAAAAAGGACCAGTTGTGTTGGACTTTAAAAGCCAAACAGGATTTTATAGTTGATCTTGAAGGTAATAGGGAGTCACTGGAATTCACTGAATGGGGGAGGGGGAATGACATGGTTAAGCCTGTACTTTTGAAAAATCACTTTTGTAAGTAAGTAGAAGAGATTGAATTGGAGTGGGGTAAGATGTGTGGCAAGGAAACCAGGAGAAGAAGACTATAGATAGAGAGCACAGATTTCTTGGAGGTGGAGAGAAGAGAGAAGAGAGAGAGAGAGAGACAGAGAGACAGAGAGACAGAGAGACAGAGAGACAGAGAGACAGAGAGAGACAGAGAGAGAGACAGAGAGACAGAGAGAGAGAGAGAGACAGAGAGAGACAGACAGAAAGACAGAGAGAGGGAGAGAGAGAGACAGAGAGAAGCAGAGACAGAGAAAGAGACAAAGAGAGACAGAGAGGGAAAGAGAGAGAGGGACATAGACCAAGAGAGGGAGAGTGACAGAGACAGAGAGAGAGAGACAGAGAGACAGAGAGAGACAGAGGGACAGAGAGAGGGAGAGAGAGAGACAGAGAGAAGCAGAGAGAGAGAGACAGAGACAGAGAGAGATAGAGACAGAGAAAGAGAGATTGAGACCTAGGCATTGTATAAAATATGCTTTATATACTTCTTAGTTACTTCATATGATGTCCAATTATATACAGTCATGCTTTAGAATATTTGAACATTTGGAATGTATTTTTTTCCACATATTATCTGAGGTTTATATCATGTAGGCTAATTTAGGATCAAATAAGATAACATATGTAAAGTACTTCACAAACCTTAAAGTGTTTTATAAATGCTGCTGCTGTCCATATGTCCCGCGTGAGTAGACTACAAATTAGCTGCTCTAGTCATTGTCATTCTTTCTCTCACCCTTTGCCAACCCTATTTCCCCCAATTAGAATGCTCCCTATCTCTCCTTACTGTGTTACTTAGAAGCTCTATGACCTTGGAAAGTCCTTTAAGTTTCCTGGGCATCAATAGCCCCATTTTGCAAAATGAGGGAGTGGGACAAGATGATCTCTAAGATTCATTCCAACACTTAAACCCTTTAACTCATATCACACATGAATGCATCCACCCACCAACAAACATTCATTAAGAGCTGACTGTGTATCAGATCTTGTGTGAGGTTCTGGGGATACAAATACGAAGAATGGAATAAAACCCACTCTTAGAGCTCTTAAATTCAAGGCTTAGATTGAGGCCTCTTCCATGTAACCTTCCATGATGACTTCAATCACACATATGAATGTCTTTTTCTCTGATGTGCTTAGATTCTATCCACTTTATGGCAATCAGTCACATTCTATCACATGCTTTTTGAATTGTTTCCTATGCTTGAATCTTATACCTCCAGTAACTTTGTAAGTACTTTGAAGTCAGGGAATGGGTCATAATTCTTATGCATATGCCACAGATTCTAGCGTGTAGTAGGCATATACTAGATATTTTTAAAAAATGCCTGTCATTGAATTGATTCAGTGATTTACATGCACTATTTCATAATTGGTCTGGTTTTGGTGATTGGGAATAGTCATGAAAATGGTGAGCAGATTCTGAAATCCTGCCACACTCAGGTAGAAACATGTGAACCTGACCATGGAATATGCTTGATTTCAAGCTCTGTCTTGGAGGTTAGTTCTAAGCTTTGATCTTAACTCTATCACAAACCAACTGTGTGATCTTGGACAAATCATTTCATCTCTCTGGTTTTTGGTTTCCAAATACGTAACATGAAGGTCTGGACTAAATGATATCCATCATCTCCTAGAGTGAAATTTCTATGGTTCTATGTTCCTACTATATTTAATTGATATCCTTATGAGAACTGTTTTAATAAATATGTGAGAATCATTTGAAATCAGCAATATTAGCAATAATATATGTACATTCAAACTGAAAGGCTTGTGTATAATGTTAACAATAATTCCTAGCATTTATATATTGCCTTGAAATTTGTAAAACAGTTTACATGGAATATCTCATTTGATTCCCATAATAGCTAGCACTGTGAGGTAGGAGTTATTGTTACACTCACTAGTAAAAAATGAGGAAACTGAGGCTGAGAGAAACTATGGGACTTCTATAGTAACATATCTGGTAGACGACTGAGACAAAATTTGAACTTAGGTCTTTCTGATTCCAAGTCTAGTGCTCTTATTCATTATGTCAAGTCAATATTCAAAGAGGGATAATTAAATGAATTAAAAAATTATTAAGCACTTCCTGTGTTCTCATCACTGTGTTAAGCTCTGTCGATATAAATAGAAAGATAAAATAGCCCCTACTCTTAAACAGCCGATATTCCATTTGAGGTAGGCAGCACACATAGGAAACTTTGGCTACTGAGCAGATGGAAAAGTCTGGAAGTGCTAAAAGTGATGCAACAGGCCAGATGACAAAATCCAGTGGTTTTTAGAGTTTATCTGTAGTGCTAGAGAAGGTTTGTACAGTTTGTCATCAAGGGAGATGGTAAGGCCCAGAGGACCAGAGAGTCAGTGATGAGGCAGAGAGTAAGACATGGTGGTCCTCCGTCTTGCCATAAATACTCCATGTTCATCTAAGAAGTGCAAATTCACATGATCACTTTGTAGAATGGTGGTGCTCGAAGGTAACTTATTATCTTTGAGAATGTGAAGTGGGCCTGAGGGTCCATATATAACAGGGACTCTGTATTCTCTCTCGCAGAGGTGGGAGGCGGTAGTGGTAATAAGTATCAAGCCAGGATCTGGGAAGAGAAAAGTAGAACTAGTATGAAGTTTATGGAAGGTAAGTTCCCAGCCCTCTTGGGTCCTTAGATGAATAGCAGAAATTCGGGGACATAAGCTTACCTCACTGAGACATAAACTCAAGAAAGATACAATTTTGCCTAATCAATAAAAGCATTGTATGGTTAACTGGCTAGAAGGAGTTATTCCTGATGTAATTTCTTCCTTTGGAGAAGCTAGGTTAATAGACCTGTATGGGTCAAATCCCAGTCTTAACAGACATAATTACTTAATAGAAGCTGAAATCTATAGTTATCAATAGTGTCTTTCATGTGGAAGATTTTTGTCTCAATGGATTTTGTTATAGCAATGGAATGTAGGCTGTGGTAGAAACTGTACTGGATTCATGTACAGAAAACTTAATTTTAATTCTAGTTGTGGAACCTTAGACATTTCACTTAAGCACTTCGACCTTCAGCTTATTTATCTGCAAAATTAGAGGAAGTTAGACTACAAGATTTCAAAGGTCCATTCCAGCTCTCCATCCCATGAAATAAATCACAAGAATGCTGTGAAGAATAGAGTCAAAGATAAATCAGATCTATATCCATGTGACTAGAGTCATATTTAAGTGGCATTTTTGTGTGCCTTTGCCAAGTTGGGGGGAAAAAACCCCCAACTTTATCAATACTGTTTTATGGAGTTTTGGTATTCCAGGTGGTAAGCAGTTTTCTTAGTCATATCTTATTCAAGCATTAGTTAGTGGTAGAAGGAACTGCTTATGTAATTCTTCATTCATTTATTCCAACAACTATAGAATGTCAGGTCTTAGAGGCATAGTCCTATTTCTATCCCCAGCATTTTATAGGAGGAGAAACTGAAGGCCAGAGAATAAAAGCAATTTCCAAGGTCACAAAATTAGTAACTTTCAAAACCAGGATTTGACCGTAGGGTTTCTGACTCCAAGTATTAATATTCTCTAGTATTAATTCCTGAGGTTTTTACTTTCGGGTGGGGGAAGTTCTCTGTCTTCTCGTAGAATAAACTTATACATGTGGAGCATAATTATGATTATCTTTTTTTAGTTTTAGGAATTGAATAGGTTTGCAGAAAGAAATTAGTCTGTCATCTTGCTGGTCCAAACAAGACAGTTAAAATAAAGCTGAGTCACTAGACAATACGCCTATGAAATACCTGATAAATTGTCTTTTTCCCGTTTATCTTCTTGATTGCTTTTCATGGACATCTATGATTTTGAGGGGATGCTAACTGACCAGGAGGCAACTTTGTGTCAATTTCATGAGCGATGGTGCTAGGAACATATGGATATATGATTCTACTTCATTAATTCACACATCAGTGAATTCTTGTTTGCATTTATTGAAAGGCATTACATTGAACTTTATTGAGCCCTTTCTTCTCATGTAGCACTCACTAATAATAAAACAGTGGAGACATAGACCCAAGTTAAAATTTGATGTTCCTAGTGAAAATTCTTGAGTGGGGTCATAAAAGAAAAATAATATGGTTGTCAAGAAGCCTCTTCATGATTAGACCCAATCCATGTAAACCCCACAGCTTTAGTTATGGTCAAAGGATTACATTTTGATGCCAAAATGTCTGTGGCACCAGGAGATAGGAATAATTGAAACTAGGGTTTGGAAGATATCAACAACACATTTGGAGGATGTTCCAGTTTACTTATACACAGACAACTCTGTCACTAAGAAGCCGTGTGACCTTTGGAAATGTCATATGTTTTGTTTGGGCTTCCCGATAGCCGTAGCAGCAGCAATCGTGATAATTTTATGATTTGTGATTATGATTTTATTAAAATTTATAGTTTACAAAATGGTTTTCTCACAATCCTGTGAGGTCAGTAATTTAAATTCTCACCTCCTTTATACATAATCATAGATGCAGTAAATGAGGTCCAAATAACTTGTTAGTGGTAAAAGCTATAACTACAACCCAGATTGCATGATTCAATCTAGTGTTCTTCCCACTAGGGCTCTATAATAAGGTGAGCTGATTGGGCTAGGATATTCCTAACATCATTCTAAACTCTAAAGTTTTGTGATCTATGTCCTGTTAGAGCAGTGGTTCTCAACCTGTAGGTCGCGACCCCTTTGGGGGTCAAATGGGGTCGCTTAAGACCATTGGTAAACACATATTTCCGATGGTCTTGGAACCAAGACACCGCTCCTCTATCCCTCTCCAGGCGGGTCCGCCCACATGCAGATACGCCCACATAGGAGTAGGAAAGGGTCACGGCATTAGGAAGGTTGAGAACCACTGTTACAGTAAGTAAATTTCGAGCCTTACCCAGAACATAACTATGTCTTGTCCATTGCTATAGGGTGCTCTGGCTCATTGTACTGCTAACATGGAGGTAAACTTATAGACGTGGGAAAAAGCAATGATTAGTTGTTAATGACAGCACGTGCTTAATTATTCTTTTCTGGACATCTTTCAAACAGAATGACAAGAAGTGGCGTTATTTTTGACTATGAGATTTGGGCGGGAAGTGTCATAGGTCCTCTTTATCCACTGAAATCAGTTGTAGCAAAATGCATGCTTAGGGATACCAGTCACTAGAGGGAGCACTTGTCCCATTGCCTTCGAATTGCATCTTAAGATGGGATGGCAATGAATAAGGGTAGCTGGGTAAGAAAGGAAGAGGGAGAAACGGGCTTGGGGTCTGGTCTGGGGAAATGAGTTGTCATATCATTTGTATTTGTTCATGAGCATTAAGTCATGCCTGAAATTAATAGATAGAAAACAAATTAATAACAAGACCTCTATCTTTTAATTACAATTTCTGTTTATGTGACCCTTTACCAAGTATTTTCTTTACAACAACACTGTGAAGTGGGTAGAGGAGATATTAACTATTCCTAGGTTACAGATAAAGAAACTGAGTCTTCTGAAAGTTAAATGGCTTGTCCCATGTCTTCCAGTTAGTAAGTAACTAGCAGAGCTGATATTTGAGCCTAGATCCCCTCACCCAAGTGTTAGTATTCTTTCCACTAGAAAGAGAGCCTTTAGAATTCAAGGATCTTCCATAATTAGACTTGGAGAGTGGGTCACAGCTTCTACTAATCTATATATGACTGTTGGGTGATAATAACAGGGGTACCAGAAATTTTCTGGTTTTGCCTATCATAGGTGCTTCAACATGTTACTCTCTGAGATATTGCCTCCATCCTCTTACCTTAATTTAGTGTAATTCAATTACCTACAGTTAATAAGATTATCTGCCTTCAGTTCAATTCCATAAACATTTATAAAATGCTCTCTTTGTGTCAGACATTGCCTTTAGGGAATTTATATTGTACATTCTCTTGGTGAGATACAACATGTATAACACATATAAAATGTACAAAAGCTACAACAGATGAGTCACTATTATATGGTAGAGGTCATGAAGGAATGCATTCAAAGCATGGAGGATAGACTAGGCAAAGACACGTAGTAGTACTTAATAAATGCATATTGAGTGACCAGATAGTTTAGTTGGAATATAGAGTATGTGAGGGGGAATAACATGCAATAAGCCAGAAAGGGATAGAGCCGGGTTGTAAAGTTTAGAGGTCCAAACAGATTATTTTTTTCCTCTTATCTTAGTGGCATTAGGGAGCCACAGAATCTTCATGAGAAGGGGAGTAACATGATCAGAACTCTTCTTTAGGAATATTAGTTTGGTAGCTGTGTGGAGGATAGATTGGGGAGGGGAGAAACAAGGCAGAGAGAACAGTAGGAAAACTTCCATAAAAATCTATGTGATAGATGAAGAGAGCTAGAACTAGACTGGGCATGATCTGAATTGAGAGGACTTAGATGCAAGAGATATTGTGATGAAAAATTAATAAGATACTACCTAATTGAAAATAGGGATGGGAAGAACCAGAGACAAAGAAGAAGATACAAATAAGAAAAAGAGACAGTCCCTGCCTTCAAAGAGTTTTCAGTTTAATGGGAGAAGACAACACATAAAAGGAAGGGACAACTGGGATGTATGCATTATGGAGCACCATGTTATGTGGTAGAGCTGCTGATGAAAAGTGGAATTACTATGTAGGTAGTAAGTGAGCCCTCTATAAAGGAAGGAAGGAAAGAAGGAAGAAAAGAAGGAGGAAGAGGAGGATTCTGGGTTAACAATTGTAGAAGAATAGTAAGTCATTTGTTAGCTGTAGGGAAATTGGAAGGGGAGGAAAATTTGGGTAGCAGGTAATGAGTTTGATTTCCGGCATGTTGATTTTGAGATGCTAATCAGATATCCAACTGGAGATGACCAGTGGATAATTAGAGACAGGGCACTAGAAGTGAAGAGATATGAGGGGCAAGAAAATACAACAAAGTATTTCTGATACTTTATAAAAAAAAAGATTCTTGTCATTCACTTTTTATTAAAAAAAAAAGTTTTATTTTTCCTTTTTTTTGGGTTGAACCAGTCATTTCCCCTAAATTTCCTGACACACAAAGAACCCTAAAGAAAATCATTTAAGGAATGTTAGTTGGCGTATCAATCATGACTGACAACATATACAGCACTCTCTAGAGATAGTCCTCACCTCTCCAATGGAGAAAAGGAAAGCATGTTTTCTCTTTGGTTCTCAGGGACTGAGACTGAGCATTACAATTCCCCAAACATGGCTACTTTTTAGTGTTGTTATAATTTCCATTATTGTAGCTGTTCTCTTGTTTCTGCTTTTCTCATTCTTTATCCCTTCCACACAATGTCTTCCCATGTTTCTTTGAATTCATTTGTCATTTCCAGTGGTATAATCATATTCTGGTATGTTGCTGTATCAGAATTTGTTCAGCGATTTCCCAACTCCATTGACTGATGCCAGGAATTTTCACATCTGGAATGCTCTCCCTCTTCATCTTCACCTTAAGTCCCATCTAAAATCCTACCTCCTGCAGGGAGCTTTTTCCAATCTCTCTTACTTCTGGTGCCTTCTCTCTGTTGATTATTTCCTGTTTATCCCAGCTGGAGCTTATCTGTACATTGTTTTTTGATTCTGAGTCCATCAAGAACAAGGATTCTTTTTTGTCTTTCTTTGTATCCCTAGTACTTAGCATAATGCTTGCTACCTAGTAGGTGCTTAACAAATGGTTATTAGCTGAACTGGCCTTCCCCCAGTTAGAGGTTTCCTTTAATTTTCAAGTTAATTGGTATAGTTTCACAGGTCAGTCTGGAATATTTTTAAAATTTTTTTGCCCCATACACCATTTGAAATGTCCTTGTGGATGACACTCTATTCTTTAATGATGATGATAGCCAGAATATAGTGCTCTATAGTTTGCAAAGTGATTTACATATTATACCATTGTGAGAAAGGTGCTTTAGATACTTTTTTTAACCTGGTATTCTAAATGACATGCTTGAAAGTCTGGTGAGATTTCCTTAAAATTTAGTGATATTTCTTCCTTCTAAAATATTAGCTATGAAATTATTCATGTAGCAAAAAATACTTATCATGAGAGAATTCTGGAATGGACTCAGGATGATCTGAGTTAAAATTCTTCTTCAGACATAGTTGCTTGCTGTGTGTCCCTGGACAAGTCACTTAACCTCTCCTAGTCTTAGTTTCCTCATCTGGTTAAAGAGGTAACAACAACACTTACTGTAAGGATCACATAAGATTATTTATATATGTATCTCTCTCTCTCTATATACATATATATATACATACACATGCATATACATATATATGTATATATACACACATACATACATACATATACACATATACATACATATATAGATATAGAATTATAGATCTGTAGAGATATATGTATGTATCCTTTTGCAAACTTTAAAATGATATATAAATACTAGCTATTATCATGTACAGCTATTTTCAACATATAAGTATAATTAATCTGCTCAATTCTGCTGTAAAGTTTCTCCATTTCCAAGAGTTTTTCAAACTCTTACCCTCAGACCCACATTTGTGGTCTCTATTTATGAATATATTTCAAGTCCCAATGAGATCTATGGTCAAATTTGTTTATGAAACATAGGTTTCAACAATGTGTCTACTTCAGAACTGCTGGGCCATCTCCAATTGTCCTGATTGATATCTGACCTCCAGATGGCTCTGGAGGAGAAAGTGAGGCTGGTGACTTTGCACAATCCTCCCTCACTTAAATCCAATTCATTCCCAAGTCATGGGATCATCTTCCTGATGTCATGATTTTCTTCGAGAATGAAGGACAAAGCACGACCTATGAGTAGTCAGAGCTGCCCCCTAGGGACTAATTGGCCAGTTCCAGTTGGGCAACACTGCTCCTCCTCCCCTCCCTCTCCCTTCTCCTCCCCTCCCTTTCCCTCTCCTCCTGGCTACACTTATTTCTTAGAGATCATATCTTAAACCCAATTCACTCTGGCTCTCATTGATTAGAGAATAGGTCCCTGCCCAAGCATCACTTGATGGTTATTTTTTTGGCCTCCGATGGCTCAGAGTGAATGTAAATAGTAATTGTTTCTCTTTTGGCCAGAAGCCCTGAAGGTATTTCTCTCCCAGTTTTATCTTCTTCTTCTTCTTCTTATTTGATAAAAGAGGCCATCCTTAGGCTCACTTCTTCTTTTTTTTAATTTTTAAAATTTTAATTTATTTATTTACTTTTAGCTTATAACATTCAGTCCCACAATCCCTTGAGTTCCAAATTTTCTCCCCATCCCTCTGTTCCCTGCTCTGTCCTCCCCCCCCTCCCATGGTGGCACTCAATCTGATATAGGTTCTACAACTACCTTCACATTAAACATTAGTCAAGTTGTAAAGAAGAGTTATAACCACTGTTTGACAAAAAACTGCTGAGAAAACTGGAAAATACTATGGCAGAAACTGGGCACAGACCAATTATCTTACACCATATACCAAAATAAAGTCTAAATGGGTACATGATGTAAATAATAAAGGCTGATACTGTAAGCAATCTGGGAGAGCAAGGAATAGTTTACCTGTCAGATTTGTGAAGTAGGGAAGAATTTATGTCCAAACAAGAGGTAGAGGGCATTATGAAATGCAAAATGGATAACTTTGATTACATTGAACTGAAAAGTTTTTTGTACAAATGAAGTCAATGTAACCAAGATTAGGAGGGAAGTGGAAAATTGGGAAAGAATTTTTATAACCAGTGTCTTTGATAAAAGACTTATTTCTAAAATATATCGAGAACTGAGTCAAGTTTATAAGGATATAAGTCATTCCCCAATTGATAATTCATTCCTAGTCTCACTTCTTAAATAGCCCTAATCACTGACTGGGCATTGCCTCAAGACCTTAGCTTCAAAAGACAGAGGTCTCCCACTGCATCTGGGTCATCCCTCGTCAGTCATCCTGATCTATATCTGGCCACTGGCCCCAGATGGCTCTGGAGGAGAAAGTGAGGCTGGTGATTTTGCACAGCCCTCCCTCACTTAAATCCAGTTCATTTGCAAGTCATGACATCGTTTTCCTGATGTCATGGTCCTCTTCCAGAACAAAGGACAAACCACCCACAATACTGAGGAGCTATTTTCTTTACATGTTGATGAGAATGTGAAGTAGGACAGCATCTAAAAACCTCAGGAAGTCCTGCAGCCGAACAGTAAATCAGTTGCATCTGCTTTGTCTACAAGCTCTGACACCACACCATAGAAGAAACTTAGATTTCTGAGAGAATTTGCTCTTCACAGTACCAACCTAGTGAATGTTAGTACCTGATCGCTGCCCTGGTATTTGTCAATTGGTTATTTGATGACTGAAACTAGTCTCTCCCAGATCTCAACAGGAAGTTGAGCTCCCTATAATCTACAGGCCATCCTATTCCCTCTTTAAAAATGAACATTATGTTTGCCCTTTTGCATGACTGGTACACTTTGCCTGTCCTCCATGATTTCTTAATAAGAGCTAATGGCTCCACAGTGTTGATTAATTTCTGAAGTGCCCTGAGATGGTAATCATTTAGCCTTTCTTAGTTTGAAGACATCAGCTTCTCTAAAAGTTGTTACTTCATTTCTTTCCTTTGTCTGATTTGACTTGCCACTCTTCCATCACAAGCAGAATATATTATGGCAGTGAATAATGGTTAATTAAAATAATAACAATAGCAATATAGAGGTTAAAAATAAGGCACAACAATTTTTTTCTGCTTAGTTTGAATTGTTATTCCCTCATCACTTCCACCTCTTAGAGGCCATCACTTCTATCAGTATACAACTTGGGTGGCAACTTCTACATGAGACCTTTCTGGAGCCACCCAGATGCTTTTGTTGATGCTTTCTCCCTCCAGAAATTGCTTTGTATTGTGTAGACCAGGGGTGGGGAACCTACTGCCTCAAGACCACGTGTGGCCCTCTAGGTCCTCAAGTGTGGCCTTTTGACTGAATCCGAACTTCAAATCCTGTTGTTAAGGGGAATTTGTTCTGTGAAGTTTGGATTCAGCCAAAGGGCCACACTTTAGGTGACCTTGAGGCCACAGGTTCCCCACCCCTGGTGTAGACCTTGTTATCCTTTCTGACAAAGGCATAGTCAGCTGAGGAGAGAAGTTCTGGTAAGGATGGAGATTTATCAGATTGTTATGATACATGTCCAGAAAGAGGGTAGGATAATGAGAGTGGAAATTTCAAAAGGAGCAGGAAGTGAGTGAGTGTACAGGGTTTGGACAAAATTTATTGGTACAAGGAAGTTGCTAGAGAAGAAGTAGAGGGGCAAGGTCTCCATGGCGACCATTAGTGCTGCTGCCATGGAAGCTGTGGGCGGGTCTTTCAATTGGAGTCAGTGGAGTAAGAGTAAAGATCTAGGTTGTGATCACAATGACTTTCATCCCCAAAGACCAGCTGGGACAACTGAGGCCAGAGTGAAGAACCTGTCTGATCAGTGGTGAACTTCTCCTCTGGACCAAGAATTCATGAAGGCAGTCTAGAGCCTCTTCTCTCTTCCCCTTTCTCCCTGAGTGGGTGGATGTATAATCTAAAATGTTTCTGTTCTTTGATTTTATTTGTACTTAGTGATTTAATTCACAGTTTAACACAGGATTATTCAAGATAAAATAAGATTGGTCATGCCTTCTTTTGATTGGTATATTTTGTTATATGTGAATAGGAATGTTCAAAAGAGAACAGTGAACTGTGTCTTGGCATATAGTCAAAAGTGAATTGTTGGCAAATTTTGGTACTTGGGGTAAGGGGAACCACACAAAAGAGAATGATAACAATTTATTAATTTGCATAAATATCCCAAAGGAGCTAAACCTGAGACCAGTGGTTTTGCCCTAGGTGAGAGCAAGACAATCAACTTTGGTGGGTTTCTGTGTTGTCAAGTTGCTGTGGCTTCTTCTTTCCTTCTTCCTGTCCCTGACTGTGATTGGAAAGAGGGAAAGGGAAATCTCTATATACCAGTGGAGTCGAATGCAGTAACTAGAAAGGAAGGATTTAGGGATGGCTAGGTGGCACAGTGAATAGAGCACCGGCCTTGGAGTCAGGAGGACCTGAGTTCAAATCTGGCCTCAGACAGTTAACATTTACTAGCCGTGTGACCTTGAGCAAGTCACTTAACCCCAATTGCCCTGCCTTTCCCCTCCAAAAAGCAAAAAAAAAAAAATTAAAAAAAAAAAGAAAGGAAGGATTTAGCTGGTAGCAGAAGAAAGAGACTGAACCAGGACAGTAATATACCACAACCCAAAGTCGGGGGTTAGAGGAGAGAGTAAGTGTTCCTCTTTTTCATTTTCACCTTCAACCAAACACATATTCAAATCCTTATATTTTAAAGGCTACAAATTATTTTGTATATGCTTTTTTTTTCTTAGTAGGATGAAAGGCCCTCGAGAACAGGGGCCATCTCATTTTTATATTGGTATCCTTAAAGCATTGCTCAGTGCCTTGGTACTTCTAGGTACTTGATGTTTATTGAATCAGTCAGTCAACAAGTATTTATTGTGATTACGTGATAGTTAGCATTTACATAGGTTTTAAGTTTTGCAAAGTGGTTTAAATATGTTAACTCATTTGATCTTCACAAAACCCAATGAGGTTGGTGTTGTATTTGTACTGTGCTAAATCCTGGGGCTACAAAGAAACCAAAACCATTCCTTGCTTTTAAGGAGCCAGCATTCTAATGGGGGGGGGGAGGGAAGAGAACATCTAAATACTTATATTTTATATAAAATAATATAATGTAAACACATTCAAGATATGTAAGTTGAAAATGGTTGATAATCTCTGAGAGAAAGTACTTACATAGGGGGAAAGAGGAATGGGAAAGACCTCCCCTAGAAAATCATATTTAAGCTTGTTCTTACAGGAAGCCTGGGAATGCAGAATAGAGAAATGAGGATGAGAAGAATTCCAGAGATGGGTAATATCTAGAGAAAAGGCATGGAGTTGAGAGATGGAGTTTCTGTGAATAGCAGCAAGGAGGTCAGTGTGGCTGCATCATACAGCTACTTATGGAACCAGTGAAGTGTAAGAAGGTTGGAGAAGCAGGAAGGAGTTTTATTGTATAGGGCCTTTAATGCCAATCAGAATATTTAATATTTGATTGTGAAGGTAATTGGGATCCACTGAAGTTTATTGAGTACGGAGTTATGATGTGGTCATATTGAGGTCACCATAAAATGTACAGGTCAAGAAACCATAAAATGTTGAGGTTTAAGGTTTAATGGTGCACAAGACCCCAAAATATTTAACATGTCAGGTACTGCCAAATGAATTCAGCTCAAGTCTTCCCTCAGCCAAAGTAAAGCAACGTTCATTAAAAGTTTCACCATAATGTGTAGACTCTTGAGGAGCCTTGGTATCTGTGATGTTTGTACTGGACAAGCAGGCCAGAACACAGAGTGAGTTTGGGCTAGATAATTCTTGTCTCCCTCATGGAGGCAAGATGGAGCTTATGTACCAAAGATTGTGGGAGGGTTCTAGTGGTGGTCTAGAGGAGGAATTTGGGGAGGGTCTTCAGGAGGAATCAAATGAAGTCAGACTCTAGTAATGAGAGATTAAGGGTGGGAAATAGCTGGAGGCTACCTGGAGATGACAAAGGAGGGCTAGGCTAGTTTAAGGGTAACAGATTTGGGCATAGATATTTTGGGAAGATCAAGGGTGGGGGTAACTGGACAATGGAGGGCTAGGCTAGTAACAGAGATTTGGGTCCAGCTATAATGAAAGGCTTATGACCTCAGGCAAATGCCTCCTGTGGGAAGATTCAAGCAGAGCTCTATGAGTTTCCAGAGACTATACCACATCATTCACATGTATGCTTTACAAAGGTCACTAGCTGAGTAGAGAATGGATTGGGGTTGGGAGAGAGGCGAACCAGAAGGCTCTTGCAATAATTTTGGTATTTGGGTGATGAGAGCCTGCACAAGGGCAGAGGTTGAATGAATGAGCAGAAGGGGAAACATACAGGAAATGTTGTAAGTGTAGAAACCACAAGATTTGGCAATAGACTGGACAAAGTCTGAGGTGAGAGAGTGAAGGGTCCAGGATGATATATCTATGTTATGAGCCTTGGTGACCAGGAGGATGGTGGTGTACCTTGAGAATAATAGAGACATTAGGACAAAGGAAAGGATTTGGAGAAAAGATACTGAGTTCAGTTTGGGACACATGAAGCTTGAGATGTCTATAGGATATCCATCTTAAGAGATTCAAATGTCAGTTGGTGATGCATGACTAGTTCAGGAAAGAACCTAGGAATAGGTGTATAGATGTGGGACTAATCAGCATAGAAATATGAAGTCATCTACCGATTTTATTTTATGCATTTAATATTATTCATAGACTTTACTAAACTGCCAAAGGGGTCCAAGAGTTACTAAAGGTCTAAGAACCCCTGGTATAGAGGGAAAGAGAAGAGGTTTTAGGACAGACTCTTAGGGTTTACCCACAGTTAGTGGACTTGCCCTGGATGAAGCTCCAACAAAGGAGACTGAAAAGGAACAGATAGGTAAACAGGAGGAGAACTAGGAGAGTTCAAAGTTATGAAAGTGTATTGAGGAGGAGAAGGTGATCCGTAGCACTGGATGTTTTGGAAAGGTTAAGAAGAATTAAGACTGAGGAAAGACCATCACATTTGCCAATTGAATGGAATTGATTTGTCTGACTGGGAAAGAGTGTGGAGTAATTCAAGGTTGCACCAGCCTATATACTCAGACCTCATCATTACTCTTAGTAGCCTCTGCCCCTCTAACTGAAGGGCAGAATAAAGACACTTCTCCCAAAGCCTCCATTTAAGAAAAGGGTCTGGGTCATCCATCTTTTTATTTTCAACTCAGCTTCGGGCTACACTCCTTTGAACTTCATCATATCCCCAAGACAGGTTATCTCCCCCTCTTCTCCTCTAAGTTCCTTGAGGACAAGGATTGTCTTTCTTTTTTATATTTGGATTCCCAGAAATTAGCATAGTGCCTGGCTTACAGTAGGCACCTAATAAATGTTTGTTGATTGACTGACTAATGGAACAGGCATTGAACTTGATGGTCAAAATATTTGGTTTCTAGTTGGAGACTTCCCACTTACTAGTTTTGTGGCCCTTTTTCTCAAGTCACTCTAAGCCTTTATTTTTTTTTCCCCTTGTAAAAGGGACATTTTCTGCACTAATAGAGGGCTTAAATGAGATCAAGTCTCTGATAGTACTTTGCAAATGCTTTAAATACGTTGTAAGCTTAGCATTACCTAAATTAATTTACAGTCAGTATCATATCAAATTACCAAAGGATTACTTTTGAGAACTAGAAAATAAAATAATACAATTCATCCAAAGGAATAAAAGGTCAAGAATCTCAAAGGCAATAATGAGGAAAAAAATGGGAAATCAAGGAGTCTAGCAGTATCAGATTTCAGACTATACTACAAAGGAGTAATCATCAAAATGATTTGGTTCTAGTTAAGAAAATAAAGAGGTTGGTCAGTTAAACAGATTAGATTGCAACACAGAAGTAAATGGACCTAGCAGTCTAGTGTTTGATAAACTCAATTATCTGAGCTATTGGGGGAAGAACTCACTATCTGACAAAAAACTGTTGAGAAAACTGGAAAGTCACCTGGCAAAAACTAGGTATAGACCAACATCTCATATCATATTCCAATATGAGTTCCAAATGGGTACCTGACTTACACATAAACAAATTAGAGGGGCAAGGTAGAAATTACCTTTCGGATCTCTGAAGGGTTCATGAGTAAAGAAGTGATCGAGAGTAACATGTAAGATAAAATGAAAAATTTTGATTATATAAAATAAAAAACTTTTTAAATCAACAACCCCAATTCAGCTGAAATTAGTAGGTTTATAGGTGACTAAGAAAACATTTGTAGCAAATTTCTCTATAAGAATAAGAACCATTGACCTATTGTTAATGGTCAAAGGTGAAAGGAAAAGGGAAGAAATCCAATCTATTAATAGCCATATTAAAAAAAAAAAACAAAACACACATTCCAAATCACTAACAAGTAGAGAAATAGAACTTAAAGCAACTTTGAAGTTCTGTCTTGCACTCATCAAATTGGCAAAGTTGGAAATGAAGACAGTCACATGAATGTATTTTTTGTAGAGCTCTGATCTAGGATATGATATAGCATGGATTCTAAAATGATCTATAATTATTTGGGTTAAGGACGTAGGTTCCATGAGCTGTGTGAACTCTGGGTCATGGTGTAAGAAGTGGAGTAGTCTCAGAATTTGTAGGCTGAAGACAAGGCTGTCAGGCAGGCAATGAAGACGTGCCCTGTGGGCAAACTAGTGCAGACACATGAACCCTCTCTGAGGAAGGGCTTGGCTGCTGGCTTGATGATAGCGCCACCTCTTGGGTAAATTATTTATACAAGATACTCCCCTATTGGTTTGACTGCAATAACTAACGGATTGACTGATTGATTAACCAGTTGATTGACAGCCTATTTCCTTTCTGTTGTAGAAAACAGGGCAACTAACCAGGTGTGGGTTATCATTATTTGTGAAGCAGCTGACATACACTTAGTACCCACAGTTATATTTGTAGCAGATTAAGGTTGTTTTATTTTTATGTTTTTTGTCAGATCCACATGTTTTATTACTGTCACAAAGAATATCTCTGATGTGGCCATGGAGGGAGGGAGGAAGGCAGTGACTAGGGTCTGGGAAAGGGAAAATTACATTGTTAATTCTCCTCTTTCCCTCCAACGTTTTTATTGAGCTGAACGTCAAAATTCTACCCGATGCTATCTGTGTGATGTTTGGCAAGCTTTTCTCTAAGGCTCGGTTTTCTCAAATACAAAATGAGAAGGCTGTAGTACATGATGATCATGTCCTACTATAAATGCAAAGATCTTAGGTTAGTCAGTCAAGTAGCATTTCTTAAATGCCTGTTACAAGTCAGGCACTGTGCTAAGTGTTAAGGTTACAAAGAAAGGTAAGTCCCTCCATCTCCCCCCAAAAATCCAAAACAAAAACCAAAACTCAGTCTCTACTCTCAAGGAGCTTATAGTCTAATGGGGAAGACAAGATGCAAACAACTATGTAAAAAAAAACCAAGAGATATACAAGATAAATGGGGCAGGAGGGGAGAAGAGGGCACCAGAAGGAAGGCACTAAGAAACAACAACAAAAAACTCCCCAAACTGGGAAAGGTTTTTTTGAAGATTAAAATAAATATCCAGGGAAGCCCTGAAGTCATAAAAAAAGAAAAAAGAAGTCATAGAAATGTGGCAACCTGAGCAGTACGACTAAGGGATGAGGTGTACTCCAGCTCAATTTGTTTTTGTGATGTTGGTGGCTGTTGCTGATAGAATTCAAGGGCTGACTACTGGTGTATGGGGTTTGAGTCTCTTTTAATAGTCATTGGTAGAGTCATTTCCTTTTGCTTGAAGGCTGTGTCCACCAATCAGTCATTATATCAGTTGTAGGTGTTTCCCAGATCCATAGCCATACCTCTAAGTGCTATTGGGACTTGCCTTCATTGACCAATTGTATCCCTTTCCACAGCCCCAGTGATCCTTATTGTTTTGCACCGTGTCAATCAGTTAAGAGAACATTAATCATGTTCTCAACCAGAGTTCTTTAGGTAAGGGCTACATGACAACTTGTTGGGGTATTATAGAGTGGATCCATGTTGTAGCTCAATTTAATAAACATTTCTTAAATACCTCCTGTGTACAGAGCATTGTGCTAGGTACTAGTAGTTACAAAACATATTCTCTGCCTCCATGGAACAGATATTGAACTAGATGACCTCTTGTGTCCCTCCTAATGCTGGAATTCTATCTGTTTTTCCATGATCACAGACACTAATGAGGATCAAATTAAATGGTTTCATTTTTATCTAATTCTAATCTCATTTTTATACATGGCACATGGACCAATGCCTATTTTCATGGCTATGTTAATTTCTTTTCATTGTTTAACTTTAATTTAAATGTTCAACTGATAAACATTTATTTTTTAACCCCTCAACTTCCCCATCCCTTTCACTGAAAAAAGAAGTAAATCAAAACCCTTGTCATTAACATTCACAGTCAAGAAAAACAAATTCCTATATCGGCCATATCCGTGTCTCATTCTGTCTTCTCTGTAAGGGAGTAGATGGCATGCTTCATCATTAGTCCCTTGGAATCATGGCTTTAACTGCATCGGTCAGAATTATTAAATTTTGCAAAGTAGTTTTTTTCCCTTGCTCTGCATATTTTATTCTGCATTAATTCATACAAGTCTTCCCAGTCTTTTTGGAAACTGCTCCTGTCATTTCTTGGAGCACAATACTACTCTGTTATATTCATATACCATAGTTTGTTCAGCCATTTCAAAGTTGATGGACACCCCTTTACTTTCCAGTTTTTTTGCCATTATAAAGGGGCCATTATAAGTGCTTTTTTGTACATATGGGTGGGTCCTTTTCTCTTTGAGTTTTTTTTTAGCATATAGGTCTAATTACGCTGGGTCAAAGAATATGTATTGGATTGTATTTTTTATTTTATTTATTTTTATTTTTGCTTTTTGGAGGGCAGTTGGGATTAAGTGACTTGCCCAAGGTCACATGGCTAGTTCTGGCTAGTTCTTGTGTTAAGTGTCTGAGGCTGGATTTGAACTCAGGTCCTCCTGACTCCGGGGCCGGTGCTCTATTCACTGTGCCACCTAGTCCTCCTTGGATTATATTTTTTAAAAGGCAACCCTTCTCTCAAAAACATAGACAACAAACCACTTTGTCATTTTTTCTCCTACAAGATGACATCCCTCTTGATCACATATTCCATCAGTACAACATAGATATCTCCTTGTACTAAGTCATGCAGAGTACCAAGGGAGGCAAATATTTCATTGCTGTTGATATGTTTCTATATATTTTCTATTCCTTAAGTCCTCCACTGAGATTTGTGAAATTTTATCTGATACTTATCTTAGGAAAATTTTATTTGAAGCAGATCAATTAATGCTAAGAAGAACAAAAAGATCAATATGAAACAATATCAAGTGAATCTACTTTTCTCTGAGCTATTGAAGGGCCTAAACTAGCACACTCTATTTCAATAAATGTATTTATACACTGGCTATTTTCAAATTATAAAAGACAATCATACATCATAGGATCACAGATCTAGAATTGGCTTAAAACTTAGAGGTCATCCAATCCAACCCCTTTTTTGACAGATGGGAAAAATGATACCCAGAAAGGTTTAATTGACTTATCTGAGGTCATACCAGTAGTAACTGTTTCATCTGAGATTCGAACTCAGGTTATGTGATGCTGAGTTCTATGCACTTTCTGCTGCATTATGCAGTCTCTTCTCATGTATGCCTAGATTTTGTTTATATATGCAGAATGTTTTGACTAAGAAAACCTTTTATTGGAAGCATACACTACTAACATCATTAATTAGGTCCACGAAAACATGACAGTGGAGGAAATACCATTACAGGGAAACGTTGGTTTCAAGGAATAAAACTGTAAGTGGCTCCAGGCAATAGACTCAGGGGAGTCAGTGCCATTTGGTTTAAGTTATAAGTTTAGTTGTCCCAGAGAGCATTCTGGGAAGATGGTGGAGTAGGTCAGGAAATTCCAAGCTCTTAAGATTTCCCCCCAACAAAAGAGTTAAAATAGCACCTTAGGGCGAAAAAAGTGTGGGTAGAGGAAAATAAGAATGAGGGCATATGCAGGGTCCTCCTGGGACAATTTGAGAAGATCTGGAAGAAAAATCCCAGGATGAGGTTTGGTTCCTGTGAATAGTAAATACCTCCAGGCTAGTTTCCATTCTAACAACAAACACCAAGCCCTGGGATTAGTTGATTTGAGAGGCTGCCCCAGTCACTGGAATTTTTACCCCTGGGACAGTGAGGGGAGTTGGGTGTCTGAGCCCAGGAAGATGGAGGGAAGCTCTACTGACCAGGAACCCCAGACCCAGCTGTGCTGCGAAGAGTGGCAGGGGTGAGACGGAATCAGCGCATGCCCAGAGTGAGTGCAGAAGCAGTGGGGCAGAAAGGCCCTGGGTGTGGGCACTTACAGGAGGCTGGAGGTTTGGCTTTGGTTTCAAGCTAGAGGGAAGAACTGAAGATTTGGGACAAGAGATAGCCTAGGGCTAGAGGTGATTACATGTCTCTATATGTATGTATGTATATGTGCGCGTGTGTATGATTTTACCTTTTTTGAGAAGCCATGTTTTTTCTTGCAGGGGATAAGGCTGGAAAAGTAGTTTGGTGCTAATGTGTGGAAAGCCTTAATGACCAAGCTAAGGTATCTAGACTTTATGTTTAAGTTAGTAGGGTGCTATACTTAGTAAACATTCATTCCATGAATAAATGGATGGTCAAAGCAGTTTTTTAAGAGATAACTTTGGTGACAGAGAGTGATATGTATTGGAAGGAGAGAAAATGAAATCAGCAAGTGAAGTCAATAAGCATTTAACACATACCTATGTGTCAGACCCATTTGGAAAGGCTTTACAATAATACAGGGATGAAGGCATAAGAACTGGATAATATTGATGGCAATGGGAAGAGGCAGCAATGGATGCAAAGAATATTGTGAAAAAAAGAATCAGTAGGGCTTGGTGTCTAACTAGAAAAGTGGGCAAAGGAGAAGAACCAGTCAAATGATACTGAATTTTCTGTCACCTCTAGCTGGAAAAAATGGTGATATCATTATGGAAAATGGGAATATATGCTTTGAAGAAAGAGTAGCTTAGTTTTAAGCTTGAAAGGATGGTGCTACAGCTAAATGGATTGAACGTATTCAACAGGTGCACTAGAGAGAATAAGACTAGGTATAGAGTTAGCAGTCATCCATATGGAAATGAAACTTGAAGCCTTGGGAGTAGCAGTGATTCCTAAAGCAGAAAATATAGGAAGGGAAGAGCAGAGGATTAAGAACTGGTCCTTAGGAAACATCTTGCATTTAGGACTGTAGTGTTATGTAATCCTATTGTCTAGTATTCTTCAAGATGCACAAGGATAGGACCAGGACTATGGTTGTGTTATAGCTAAATGTTCTTGTCTAATGGTCAAAAAGTTTACCTCCAATTCATATGTAATTAGCAACACTAAACTGTAAGAGGGAGGTGACTCCCAGTGCCCCTCTCAGGCTTTCATTACTCATTTCTAAGCTGCATCCCTTCTATGGTGCTATCTCATTCTTATTTTAGCCTGGAGAGTACTAACAAGCCAGTCTAGTCCCCACTTATTCCTGATCTACATTTGTTTTATTTAAGGTCACTTAAAAGGACATAGAGTATCAGAATGGTAGAAAGAACTAATTTTAGGTTAATATCAAACCCAGTATACATGTTCCCATCCTGAGGCTTTGTAGTCCCTTCCCAGCAACAAGGTCCTGGTCTATAAAACCAATTCTCCACCACTCCTAGCCACGAGTGATCTAGAGCTTTCATTCAGAGCTTTGGATCAATCATGTTGATGCAAATGAGGAAGTCAGAGAACCCTGGGGTCTCCCCCAAAGCCAGAGAAGAAGTATCACATAAAGTTTTGCTCACCAATCTCTGACTTCCCTCATTTTGTTATTAGGCATTTGCATTCAGTTTTATTTCTGTCTCTGCTTTAATGCCAAACAAATCTGAGTGTGTTCCTCCTATTCAATGGATTTAAGCTGCCTGCGATGGTCTCACCAAAGCAATGGATAGAGGTTGTCTCAGGCTTAAGGGACATTTCCTCAGTTTGGGGACTCAGCTGCCTTCTCACCCTAGAATATCCCTTTCTTCATTCTGGTTCCATTCTCCCATTGTCATTTTCCTTCTGGAGGATTAAGTTTTAAGGAGGATTCTAGGCTAGCCATGCTTCCTTGGCTTCTTGGTGGTCTGGTCTTTGTCTCCATGCTCTACTGGGGTGCCTATTCCCCTCACCCCACTTTTCAGCTCTCTTCATATGTTGTTTTCTTCCATTAGAAAGTCAGCTTCTTGGGGGCAGAGATTCATTTTACTTTTACTTTTTAAACTTTGAATCTTGGTTACTTAACAGTATTTGTCTGGTACATAGTAGGGGTGGGGAGTGAGGAAGGCAAGCACTGTGCTAAGTACTTTACAAATCTCATTTGATTTTAAGAATTTCATAGAGATTTGTTACTTACCTTCCTGTTCCCTGCCCTGGAGGCCTTTGTCATTGTAACAGCCAGAGGCTGGCTCCCGGGCTTTGCTAATCCCAAGAGTTGAAAGGGACATGAAGAAGTCATATATTTCTCTGAGGATTCATTTGCTTTATTAGGCAGATAATATTTTCTCCTAATTTCTGCAGAAGAGAGATTTGAGAACAAAAGATCCTCACCCTTTTTTGATGCCACAAAAATATTACATATATGTAATATATTTCATATATAATATATTACATAATATATACATGTAGTGAGAATCATAGCATCATTTAAGCTATATAGCTTAATATATCTATTTCTATCAGTTCTCCTAAAAATTAGGCTGTCAATTCTTATTTCAGTCTGGGCTAACTCCCAGACTAGCCGTCACCTTGCCCTAAATGCCCATGATTAGGTATTCCTCCTATGTGTTTATACTTCAGCAAGCTCACATTCAATGAATTCCCAGAACCCCACTCTTTCCATTGCTCTTGTGGCCAGGCAGCTGTATTTTCAAGCAGGACAAGGTGATGTTTATCTAACAAGTATATATAAATAAGAAGCGGTGTTCGTCAGACTTGTAAATAAATCATTAGCTAAAGTTTGGTCAATGACTGATTTGTAATGCATCATCTCTGATTCCCAATGAACACAGTAAAAGCGTTTTGTTTTCCTCGCATTGACAATATATTTTTCTTTTTGTGGCTCTCTGTAAAGCCAAGCTTGAGCAGCTTTCCAGAAGAATGCTACTATAAACAGCTTTTAAGGTTTTGATTACATAGTATAGTGAACACTCTATTTATTCAATTACAAATCAGAGGAAAACATTTACAATAAATCAAGGTACAGCATTCACAATGTTACAGCATATCACAGATAATCGAAATGTAGCATTCACAACAACTTATCACTAAAAATGGCCACATAATTTTCGCCACAGTGGACACAGTTTTGAATAGCAGTTCTCTTTTGCGCCGCGACCCCTTTAGGGGTGGAATGACCCTTTCACAGGGGTCACCTAAGACTATCGGAAAACACATATTTCCAATAGTCTTAGGAACCGAGGTACCACTCCTCTATCCGTCTCCAGGTGGGTCTGCCCACATGCAGATACACCCACATATGAGTATTAAAGAGTCGTGGCATTAGGAAGGTTGAGAACCACTGGTTTTGAACAAAGTATAATCATTTAGTCAATCAGTCACTAGGTAACTCAATCATTCAATCAACTGAATCATTCAATCATCCTTAAGGAGGCAAGGTCACAAAATACAATAGTCAAAGTTCTCCACTCATGGGGCACACTAAGTTACAATATCAGTTACTAGTCAGTACTCTCTTAAGGAGTAGTGTAAAATACACAGGCCATCTACCCCTCAGTCACAAATAAGTTACAATCTTCTCAGTCAGTACACAGTATCCAAGTAAAGTCTACTTTCATCTTGACTTGGGGTAGTCTCTCAGATTCACTGCATCCCTTTCCATGGTCCCAGCTCCTACTTGGATTCACCAAACTGTCACCTGGGTTTAAAGGCAGACAGCTCCCAGTTGCTTGTCCAGCTCTCCATGCTGTTCCTGTTCTGTGCTGAAGCTCACAGTGTCCAGTCCACCTTAAATCCTTCACAGTTCTTGTTCCTGGAAGTCAAGGCTTAACAAAGCCACAAACAGACAAAGTACCAACACTACAGTCATGCTTCCTCAGTCCTCTGCAGCTCCACCTGGTCCTCGGAAATCCTCAGCAGCTCCAGCTGGCCCTCGGACCCAGCAGCTCCTCAGCAGCTCTGGCTAGCCCTTGGACTCAGCAAGTTTCAGCTGGTTCCCAGAATCAAAATCACTTCATCCAGGTTCTCAAAATAAAAATAATTCTCTCCAGCCTGGGCCTCTCTTCCTCAGCCTCCAGAACCTGACTCCAAGAAGATCTGTCGGACCCAGTAGGGGCTTCTCCTTATATACACACACGGCATTAGCTCTTTCCTATTTCAGCCATTTCCTGTTTCAACCCCTTCCTGTTATATTAGCAACAGGGATTCATACCTTCTGTTTCTTTAACAGAGGCTTGATTAATTGTTAAGTGCTAAGTACCTGTTAGCTTTGCCAATACAAAGGGATCAAATTACATTACTATTACACTCATTTCTCTTCAAGCTAATTCTGCAAAAGCAATAGAGAGAATGCTTTATTTTTTCAAAAGTTGTCTTCATTAAAATAATTGTCATTTTCTAAATGAATAGTCTAAACTTGATGAACTGGTATGTGTGTGTGTGTGTGTGTGTGTGTGTGTGTGTGTGTGTGTGTGGGTTGAGGGTGGAGAGAAGTGAAGAGAGGGATTTTAAAGGGACCTGAGTTACCATTTAAAGCACTAGCTGCATTTCTTTGGTATTGGAGACTTAATGGCTTCTCTACTTTATCACAACAGGAAGTTGAGCACCCTCCAGTTAAAGCAGACCCTTTCTGTGACAGTTCACTTTGAATCATGATCCCCCTACACTCTTTTCTTTAGTTATTAGCAGCTGAAATTTACACAGTTCAAAATGAGGCTTTTGTTGTATTCTTGTGCTACTGTAAATCATTAGGTTTTGCCTAAAATGCAAAGAATTCTTTACAGGAATCCCTAATAAAATACAGTTGTAAAGCACTTTTAGAAATGTGAAGTGATACATCCCAGGGCTTAATAATAATAATAATAATAATATTTTTTCAACTCCCTCACATTTCACCTTTATGTTGATGCTGATACCTGGCAACATTTGAAAGCTATAAATAGAGGCTTGCGGGAAGAAAACAAGGAAATAATGTCCTATTGTCAGTGAGCCTGAAGGAGTTGGCTTTTCAGCGACTAGGAAGAAAATGGCTCTATGTTAACATGGAGATAGACCCTCCTAAATCCATTCCTGTTCCATAGACACTGTGTAGATGAGAAGGAAAATGAGGATCAGATCAGTGAGAATATAACAGAGATGGTTGTAGACATCTGCTTAGGAACAGTAATGTAAAAATGAACAATGATGAAAAAAAAAACATTTAAATGCCCATTATGAGCTAAGCACTGTGCTATGAACTGGGTTACAAAATGTAAAAGTGAAACAACCTTTATCCTGTGGGAGCTTACATTCCAATGAAGGAAATGACTATATGTAGAGTCCCAAAAGTCTCAGTGCATATTTAAAGTGTATCTGACAAACTACACTAAGATTTTTGGGACACTATGTATATAGTAATGGAGTGACCAGAGAAGGAAATTTTAGTTTTAGGAGTTAGCAGGAATTGTGAGTGGAGCTATAGAGCAGCCACATAGCACATCTTTTCAAGTGGAAATTGATATGCTTTTGATTACTAGTGCCAAAGTAAGAATTGGAGGCAGGACAAGACATGTAGAGTATGGGAGGGAAGATGGTAAGAAAGCTGGTTGGACTTTGGTTTCCTGGTGGCGGACAACTTGATGGGATGTGAAGCACTGACAGGGGCTGGCTAGATGGAATGGGTTTAGTCTTCCCTAAAGAATATCTTAGGGCCATGATTCCTTGAGATGAGAGAATTACATGGAAAGCTATGAAGCAGGAATAAGTATTTATATAATACCCCCCCCCACATTTATACATACACATACATGTACACAACACACACATTCATACATGCATACAATACTTATATACACACATGTATATGTGTTGTATATGTGTGCATGTGCATGCACACACATAGGTAAGCGAACACAATATATACACATACATATGTGTGTGCATATGTGTGTATGTATATATGTATATGTATGTATATGTGTGTATGTATATTCACATATGCCAGAGATTTTGGGACAGGAAAGTTAGATTGAGAATCATCAGCATAGAGATGGTAATTAAATCCATAGGAGCTGATGAGGTCACCAAGTGAAGTAGCCTTGAGAATTGCAGACCCTTAGTCATATCCCATGACTTGGCCTGTTTGTATAAAAACTGGGCTAGTAAAAGCTTGCCTTCCCCTTTCGTTTGTGCTCTGATATGGGTCAGCTTCTTCCATACCCATCTCCATTTCTGCTTTTAAGGGAATATATGGAAACCAAAACTAAGGTCCCCAGGAGCCAGCTAAAATGAGACATTGAAGCCTTCTAAGAGAAAAATTAAGGAAGCACTGGTAGTTTTACATATTTATGCTTAATCCCTTCCCTTAACATTTTTTTTAATGGACATCACAGTTAGAGACTCCTTCCCACAGGGAATAGAAGAAAGCACCCTAGGTTTTCTCTGCCTTACTTTCCTTGTGGAAAACTCCTCACCCCAGATTAGGCCATGAATTTAATTCTGAGCATGTCTGTGGAATTCTCTGTAGTTAGGCTTCTAATCCTCTCCTTGCTCCAAAGGCAGGCTAAGAGCTTTTTAGCATAATATCCAACCATTTTAATAGGCTTCCTCAGAATGTGAATTGGCTTATAAGACAGGCAGCTCCTTATTTTTATGATAGTTGAAAAGCCCAACATTTTCCTGAGGATTACGGGATTACATTTAATACCATAATTCATATCCTGTTATATGACCTAGAATGTTTTGGGCACTTAATAAATGTTAAATAATATTTAATGGGACACTTTCTTTTTACATCAACACATAAAGCCTTCAGCCTCTTAGCCCCCTCCACCTCAGCTACTCTGCTGTCCCTCATTTCAGTAGCAAGAATCAGGAGGTCTGAGAGAAAAAAAATATCTGCAAACAGCTCAGCAAAACCCAATTCACTGAGGACCTCATTTTTACTTAGGATTTCTCTTTCTGCACTGAATTTGAAGGAAACACCAGCTTGTTTCCCATCTTCTCTCTCTACCAGGTTTTTCTTATACTGGATTCCTTCCTCTATTTACCTTAGCAGCTTTAAAGACTTGAAATTTGTAATCTCAGCTACCACAGTGACATAGAGATCTACAGTATCACATTCTCTTCATACCACTGAACAAAAATGCAGTTCTTGTTCATCACAGCAACTCAGACAAACACCTGCAGGAACCATATTCTGGTCATGATGTCCTGCTATGAATCAAACTTGTCTTACTGTTGCCGTTACCCCTCATTGTTGGGGCTACAAGCTCATTGCATAGCCACTAGGATAAATATTGAGATCTGTCCACACTAACATGGGTCTTTGCAGCACCAATGATGAGGGGGGCAGTGTTTCAGAAGTCCTGGAACCCCAATAACCAGAGTCCCCGGGTGGGCAGTCTGGAACGCATTCACAGGCTCAAGCATTCTCTGAGTCAGGATGGCAAAAGTTTATTGTTACGCTTTACAGCGGGCAAGAGTTCTTAGAGAACCTGCAACCTAAAAGGGGTACAGTTAAAGTTTTTATAAGATAATCTTTAGCAAAACCTGTGTTTTGGTGAGTAAAGGTAGGATTAGGGAGGAGTTAAGGAAAGGTCAGTTCTTAAAGGAACATGCACAGGTGTATTGCCCAGAATTCACTGGGAAATAGCCCAAGGGGGGAGCTGCATGGAGGTGTGGTTTTAGGCTTGAAAAGTCACTAAGTCAGCTAGTGGTCAGGGCTGACCAAGCTGCCAGCCATCAATGTTGTGTTTGACAACATGGATGTTGGGAATATACATATGTCGCTAGCTAACAAGGGATATAGGATGTGTATAATGAGCTAGGGATTGTACATATGACTGAGTCTAAGATATATATGATAGATAAATACCCATACAACAGCTGCTTCAGTCAGTATGCAGCTGGATCAAACTACTAAATTCTATAAGTGCAGCTGACCACTGTAACAGGAGGAGAGATAAGTATTTTCCTAGGGCATGCTGCCCTTGAGCTAGAGAGAGACTGCCTGAGACAGTGTTTTGGGGCTAGGGAGACTTGAAGCTAGAGAGAAATGTGATTTTACAAACTGAGGTTCAAGCACAGACAACTAAGCACTTCATCACCAACACAATATTCACAGCGCCTACAGTAGCTATGAATATGGTGGCATAATTCTGAATCACAAAATATAACAGACTCTTCACATGGAATACAGAACCAAAACATTTATTCAAACATTAGAAAGCCAAATCCCAACACCAGAAAGCCAAATGTATCATAAGCAGTTAGAGCTGAGGGAGAGAGAGGAAGCAGGCTGTGAGTGTTCATTTGTGGGAAGGCCCTAGCAGGGGGAAGGCTTTGGGATGGCTGTACTACCTGTTTTGTTATTATGTGTAGATTTCTTTGTTAGTATGATGGATTTGGCTTTCTGGTGTTGGGATTTGGCAATGGCAGAGTGAATGGGGTTTTGGACTTGATGTCAGAGAGATGTGATTTCTATTTGCCATTCAAACCCCTTCATAACTCACCCCTCTTCTACCTGCCTCTCCAGTCTTCTTACATTTTACTCCCAGCCAGGTACTTTTCACTCTTGAATTCTCTGCTTCCTTGCTTCCTTCAGGTTCCAACAAAAATCCCACCTTCTACAGGAAGCCTTTCAAAGTCTCTCTTAACCTGCTTTCCCTCTATTAATTATTTTTCATTTATGTTGTATATAACTTATTTGTACATTTTTGTTGTCTCCCCATTAGATTGTGAGCTTTTTGAGGGCAAGGACTGATTTTTGCCTAAAGTCCCTTCTATTTGCAAATCTAATCTGATCCTAAGACTTCTAGTAGGCAGAAAAATTTCAAAAGCCATGCTCAGATGACTCATTATCCAAGAAACCTTTCCCACTTCTTATCAATAGCAATCTTTCTCCTTAGACTGTGAATAATAACTCATTTTGTTCCTCTATGATGTGCTTATCCTGAATTATTTTGTACTGTAGTTGGCTATGTATCCCTCATTCCCTAGATATAAGCTTCATGAAGACATGGGATAGGCTATATCTAAACTTTTATGTCTTACTCAGCATTTGGTACAGTTTTCTGGACATAAGAGGAACTTCATTAATATTTATTGCCTTGAATTGAATTATAAGTGAAATCTAAGGATGAAATTAAGATTCAAGATATGTAGTAACCTAGCTTTTGCTGGGCTCAATCCATAGAAATGAGTCAGTGTGTGTTCTTGACTTTCTCAGCTCTTACCCAAGGGAAGTTGTCACAAATTGCTTGGGTAAGAATTGTAAAGAATTGTCTCTTTTTAGTATTAGGAGACACCCTGTTTTCCAGAACTAAGGTCCAGCAAGTAAGCTATGTCCTGAGCTTGGCATAACCACAATCCTTTGCAGCTCAAGCTCTGGATGAAATCAGTCATGACAAAATCCCACAATTGTTTCTGCACCAGTCACAGGTGATCCCTGAGTTTAAATACCTGCATGAACCATGTTCTGCTCATGAAGTCCTGCTATGAATCAAACTTTTCTCATTGCTGCTGTTCTCTCTCATTGGTGAGTCCACAGCTCACTGCATAGCCACTAGTATAAATGTTGAGATCTGTCCTCATTAATGTGGGTCTTCTATTAGGGGGAACCCAGCACATGTGTCTAGTTTCCCTCCTCCAATGGAATAAAGAAAGCTTCTTGCTTATAACTACTTAACTACTGTTTGTTCTTTGGTTAGATTTTATTTTATTTAATTCTTAGAGTTTAAGCTCTCTCTCTCTTTTTTTTTTTGTTTCTTTTTTAGGTCACAGGTGGTTGTATGACCTCTGTGACTTATTTGTTTTATTTAATTTTATTCTTAGGGTTAACTATGGTTTTGATAACCTATGTGAGTTCTCTGTTCTTTTTTTTTTTTTTTTAATTAATAGCAGTTCTATGGCTGCTATGGCTCTCTGGTGATTCATTTTGTTTTTCAGAGCTGGCAGGTGGGGCACCATTTCTGTGAACTCTCTGGATATTTTTTGTTTACTTGTTTAGAATTCATAGGCAGTTGTGTTACCTCAATGACTCTTTGGTCATTTGTTTTCAGGGTTGCCATACACACATGTTGTATCAGTAATGCAGTATTCACAATGCCTACAGTAACTATAAATATGCTGATATAGTTATTAATCACAAAATG
>CM053588.1:278000773-278030737 GCA_028646515.1 Pseudochirops corinnae
TATACATGATTGCACGCCACCATGGGGGGGGGGAGAAGGGAGGGGAGAAAATCTGAAACCCAAGTGATTGTGGAACTGAATCTTGTAAATTAAAAGTAAATGAGTAAATAAAAAAAAAAAAGGAAATGAATGTTGAAAACTAAAAATAAATAAATAAAGGATTAAATTGACCTTCAAAAAAAAAAAAGAAAAAAAAAGATAAGATTTGGAGCTGTTTTGGTTGAGCTGAGCTATCTTGTTCTGAAAGAGAGTGCCTTCAATGTGTATTATCTGTTATATATTTTCACATGTATATTTTCTTTGATTTCTGTTTTGCTATCGACTTGGATAAATGGGTTGCTTTAGTATTTGCTATGAATAGAAATTATATTTGTTGGGAAGTTAGAAATGGAATGAATAATAAGTTTACTTACCTTGATTTGCTCAAGTTCCCTTATAAACCAGGAAAGTCTGAAATAACCTGTGAATCAAAATCAGGCAATCCGTTGGTGGAATGAGTGTTGCTCGAGTTCGACATGCAAGTTGGACTTTGTGGTGTCCACTGGGTGAATCCCGGACACCTCTGCTATGACAACAACCACAGGGCTGGCTCAAACTGGTTCACACTGGTCCCAAATGCACAGAGCTTGCACAAACATCCTGGTTCTGGGTATTCTGCCTTTCTCCTGTTCTGCTTCCCTTTGTTGTTACACCATGTAAACCACTCTCTAAAATCCCAGTCTTTGGAATAGCAGATGAGATTCTGCTGTTCTCTACATGTATGTACTGTACTCGCTAATAAATGTTTCTGGGTTTTGCATTTGAACTGTGCTCCATTCCCTCTGTTCAGGCAGATGTTAAACTCAAATTAATCAAATTTCCAATTAATCAGAAGGGAGTCAAACCTTGCATATAAAGATTGAGGTCCCCCTTTTTTATTAATGAATAGCGATCAGGAGGTTAGCTTAAACTTTAAAGTTATTTCCCCTCGGCTAACAATATTTAAGGGAGCATATAAGATTTAATTTTCCCCCACTACTCCCTTTCTCTAAGGAGATCACTGTGGTAAGCTTCTGGCCTCAACATCCTGCTTCCTCTCCTGGCAGAAACCAGTCTCCCATGATGAAGGATGGGAGAAGGAGACATTAGAGAAGCCTATTCTTGCTTCTCTGCAAGACCCATTGAGAAAACTACTAAAAGTATCAAAATTAATATTACTTCTAGATTCTTCTATATTGATTTCTACTGTTTTGATTCTACAACGTAATTGATTTTATACTGAATTAGTCTTGTAATTGAATCTGCATCTGCCTAAAGCCACCTTGCTATATCCTTGAGTTGAGTTCAGGAATTTGTTTTTCCCTTTGACTTAATTTAAAGGTATAATTAAAAGAAAGATTCTTATTTCTCAGATTGTTAGCCTCTGTGATACCTGATACTATCTTCAAAAGATACATCATCTGTCCTTGTCTGTCCTTGTACAGTTAGGAGAGATTTTATCTCTTCTGAGATACATTGAGATAAATTATCCTGTCTGGTAGCTTTGATCCACTAGCAAATATTGCAAGAGGCAGATGGGTCCTATAAAATTATTAACACTCTTTAATTGCCAGAGAAGCGCATGATTAGTCTCACTTGAATGCCAGCCCAGTTTTCTTAGTATAGTCAATTGTAACATTCCACAACTACCAAGACCCCCTTCTTTCTTGTGTATCAATAAAGAGGGCCTCTGCTCATTGTGGTTGATGACTTTACTGAGGCAACCAGTGTGAACTAATTTGTTAACAGTTAGGTGCTGTGCTGTTAATAAACTGATTTTGCTTGGGGTATATACCTTGGTTTACCTTTATTAAGTTTACTTGAGGCACTATGCCACACAAATGTTATCTGATTTAATCCTCACAACAACCCAGAGGGGTAGGTATTGTTATCATCCTCATTTTGTAGTTGAGGAGGGTTAAGTGACTTATCCAAGCTCACACAGCTATTAAATGTATGAAGCTGGATTTAAACTTAGGTCTTCCTGAATCCAGAAGTCAGCACTCTATCCACCATACCACTTGCTGCCTTGTGAGCTCCTTGAGGTAGGGACTATTTTTTGTCTCATTTTTGTATCTCCGGCATTTAGCACAGCACTTGGCACCCAGTAGGTACTTAATAAATGTTTATTGACTAACTGGCAAGAGTCAGAGGCATTTAGATGGCTCAGTGAATAGAACACTGGGCCTAGAGTGAGTAAGACCCGAGTTAAAATGTAGCCCCAGACACTCACTAGCTATATGACCCCAGGCAAGTCACATAGTCTCTGTTTACTGTTTGTGGATTACTGCTGGGGAAGGAAATGGTAAACCACTCCAGTATCTTTGCCAAGGAAACCCTCTGGAGGGTCACAAAGAGTCAGACATGACCAAACAACTACAAAAACAATTCATTTCATAAATATGAATAGGGATCAGATAATTTCAGAGCAGGAGTTCTTAACTTTTTTTTTGGTGTCATGGGCCACTTCTGGATATTCTGCCTTTATGTTTTTAAATAATGTTTTTAAATGCATTAAATAAAATACATAGTATTGCAAAGAAAACTATATTAAAGGTATCAATTTTTTTTAAAAAGAACCCAGACTAATTACCATTATAAAACTAGATCTTTGATCTGGAATGAATTGTTTCTTTACCTTGAAGTTCAATTCAATTTAACAAACATCAACTGGGTACTGTGAGCACTGTGTTAAGTCTGTGAAGAGATATAAAACTCAGATAAAATGTTCCCAAACCAATGAAACTGACATGGTACAGGGTATAGTGCATAGATAACTGAACATAGGAAGGAAGAGAAAATTATTTTTCATATAAATGAAGCTTATACATAAAAGTACAAATAGTATATGACTGATGTTTTGAGAGGTATAAAAAATATGAAGTTTGGGGTGGGAGTCTGAGATGGGAAAGGTTGTTTATTAACTATGGGAATAAGGGAAAGCATCATGGAGAAGATATCATTTGATCTTATCTTTAGAGAATATTTGAAAATTCAACAACTGAAGGGTGGATAGGGAATGTGTTCTCTCTCTCCATACATGTATTTACATATATAATGCATACACACATACATACACACATGCATATGTATATATGGATTTATGTGTGTATGTATGTGTGTATACGCACAATGTACATACATACATATGTATGTGTATATGTATGTAAAGCCAAGCATAAGCAGCTTTCTAGAAGAATGCTACTGTGAACAGCTTTTCAAGGTTCTGATTACATAGTATCATGAACACTCTATTTATTCAATAATAAATCAAAGCAAAACATTCACAGTAAATCAAGGTACAGTATTCACAATGTTACAACTTATCCCAGAAAATCAAAATATAGCATTCACAACAATTTATCACAGGAATAGCCACATAGTTTTCACCACAGTGGTCACATGGTTTTGAACAAAGTATAATCATTTAGCCAATCCATGACTTAGTAACTCAATAATTCACAAAATACAATAGTCAAAGTTCTCTACTTATGGGGCACACTGAGTTACAAATCAGTCACTTATTCAGTCATCAGTCACTATTCAGTTGTCAGAAAATACACAAGCCCTCCACCCCTACGTCACTAGTAAATTATAATTTCTCAGTCAGTATACAGTATCCAAGTAAAGTCTTCTTTCATCCTGACTCAGGGTAGTCTCTCAGATTCCCTGGATCCCCTTCCCTGGTCCCAGATCCTACCTGGATTCACCAAACTGTCACCTGGGTTCAAAGGCAGACAGCTCTCAGATCCTTGTCCCTTGTCTCCGGACACTTCCTATTCCATACTGAAGCTCACAGTGTCCAGTCCACCTTAAATCCTTCACAGTCTCTGTTCCCAGGAAGTTAAGGCTTAACAAAGCCACAAACAGTTTCATGCAAAGTACCAGCATCACACTCATGCTTCCTTAGTCTGTGGCAGCTCCAGCTGGCCCTTGGACTCAGAGCTCCTCAGCAGAAGCTTCAGCTCGTTCCCAGAATCAAAATCCCTTCATCCAGGTTCCCAAAATCAAAATCATTCTCCCCATCCTGGGGGAGCCTTTCCTCTTCAGCTTCCCTGTTGGCAGCAGCAACTTCTGCCTCCAGAAAGCTTGCTCCAAGAAGATCCATCTGACCCAGCAGGGACTTCTCCTTATATACACACAGGACATTAGCTCTTTCCTGTTTCAGCCAACCCCTTCCTCTTATGTTAGCAATGGGGGTTCATACCTTCTGTTTCTTTAACAGAGGCTTGATTACTTAGTAAGTGCTAGCTACCTGTTCCCTTTGCCAATACAAACGTATCTTCACACTCAAACTACATTACCATTCCAACATATACATAATATATCATTAAAGTTACGGGAAACAGGAAAAAAACACAGGTTATTTTGGGGCATTGGCACAATCTAGCTTCTGGAGTATAGTGTATTAGTAGGAGACTAGTGTGGGAGAGTAGTTTGAGATAAGCTTGGAAAGTAGTATGAAAATAGTATCAGATAAGCTTGGAAAGGTGTGCTTTGCAATTTATTGTCTTAAAAAGTTGAGCTGAGATATTAGGGGATTACAGGTTATAGAATCACCACCTCTCAGAAATAGGACTTAAATCCTGATTTTCTAGACTTAGATGCCTTCTCTCTATCCTTTCCCATTAAAACCATGCAAAATAGAAGTGCATGGCTCCATACCCAATCCAACTTTTGGATTATTTGTAAGTTGGTATATTTCTTAAATTCATAATAAAAAAATTTAAAAAAAAGATAAAGGAGAAAGAAGATATAGGAGAAATAATAAAGGTGGGGGTGTTGTCAGATCAATCAATTAAAACATCAACCAATTGTTGGGCATCTACCATGATGAAATGTTTTGTATATCAAGCAAGGAAGTTTTAATTCTAGTTGGTGTCTGTAAGAAACCAAAGGAGATTTTGGAATAGAGGACTAATATTACCAGATCTAGATGTGGGGCAACTTTCATAGTAAAATAATCAAACAAAATCAAAAGTCAAATATAAAGGATTTAGAGAAATGAGTTTGAAGTGCGATTTATTTATTTTTCTGCATCTGTTTAAATTTGTCTTGTTTTTGCAATATCATATGGACAAGACAGTGAAGATCCAGCCTTGAGTGACTGTCATTTATTACCTGGGTCAAGATACAGAGTTACACTCAAAACATTCCAAAATGTTAGCTCACCCCTTACCTTCTCTCAGGAAAGACACTGAAGCCTTCTCCAATAACCATTTTGAATCTCTTATGCTTCTTTTAGTGTCTCATTACATTTAACCCAAGTTCCTCCTGCTTCAATTTAAACCCATTTTCTCAGTGAAGATAGGGAACAACCAGTCCTCCTCCTCCACATAATAGTCCTTCATATACTGAATACTTTTGTAAAGTGACATCTTAGTCTCATTTCTCTAAGCTAAATAATTGTAATTCCTTTAAGTTATAGTCTTTGGTCTCATTTTCCAACCCTTTCACCATTTTTGTTGCTTTTTTTTTTTTTGAAAATCTTCTGACGGTAGATGGGGGATCTATAAGGTGTGTGCAGGACTGTTATGTGGCAGGGAGTAAATGAAGCTCAATGAAGCTCAGATCATTGTAAAGATGAACAAATGTAGGAGGGAGGATTATAGGGGAGCCTTGATATTTTTTGAGGACCTCCCGACCACCTTGTTGAAATGGCAGTAGGTGACAGTGACAATGGAGTGTACACTTTTGAGACTTTGAGTAGATGCTTTTTCAAATGCATCCTGGAGAGTCTGATACTTGAATAAGTATTTAAATGATTATGAATTCAGCGAGTTTAGAGTGGGCAGAAGGACTTTCCAATTAAAGGGAGTAGCTTGGGTTAAAACATAGGGGTATGAGAGAGTTCAGTTTGTGTTTGGTGGGGGGAGAGTTCAATTTGATAAACTAGACAAGTAGGATGGCATCAAATTGTAGAAGGTCTTGAGTGTCAGGCAAAGAAATCTGAAATTTACTTGAGAAGTAATAAAGAGCCACTGACAATTCTGGAGGAAAGGAGTCAGAGTGCCAGATATGCTCAATGGTTAATACTGGAGACTTTTAAGGATGAACTTTTTTCCCCCTGTGTTTTGGTCCATCTGCATCTTAGAAAGGGTGTGTTCTTTTTAGACTTGGATTGACCAGAGTAAAGAAAGTGTAAAGGAGCGTGCACATTTCTTTTGCTCCTTTAGGAGGTATGAGGGAGTTTCTTGACTTGAGAGGATTAGTAGGACTTGGTCATTGGTTGAAGGCAATTGACACCACAGAGAACATATGTAATGATTAGCTGAGAGGATCAGCTAAACCCATTGAGACTATATTAAAAAGAAAAAAAAAGGCAAGCTAGTCAGCTGTGAAGAGAGGGGAGTTCAAGTGGTTAAGAACAAATTCAGCTCCTGGGGATGATTTTGACCTCTCTACCCTCTCATAACTCACTTGGTAGCAGAAGCAAACAAGTATGTGTGTGGTGTATCACAGGATGCCTCATCACTTACCTTCGCCTTTCTCTGCCATGAAACAAGTGGATCATCTCAGGGTTTAGAACTGGACTGGAAAAGACCCTACATGTTATCCAATCCGATGGTGCCAAGTTTAGATAGAAACAGGTGGCCGCTAATCCACACATAAGAATCCCCGAGGGCTGCTTAATGACTTGTTTTAAAATGTAACACCCATTTTTTGTTGTATTTTTATTGATTTTATTAAATATTTTCCTAGTACATTTTATTCTTGTTTGAACAAAACTTGGGAGTCAGACATGTGACTTGAGGGCTATGTATCTGACACCTCTATTAGCCCAACTATCCTTATTGTATAGCTGAAGAAAGTGAAACTTAGCAAGGTTACATTATAATGCATTACAGGTGTCAAATAGCAGAGGAGGGATTAGACTCCAGATCTTTAGATGGCAGATTCAGCACATTTGTTGTTATACAAGGCTACCTCTAGAGACGATAACAAAAACAGAAAGACAATAACCAACCTTGAGGGAAGTACAATGGGATTCTTTTTTTTTTCTTTTTGGAGGAGCAGTTGGGGTTAAGTGACTTGCCCAAGGTCACACTGCTAGTAAGTGTTAAGTGTCTGATACCAGATTTGAACTCAGGTCCTCCTGATTCCAGGGCCAGTGTACTATTAGATCTTGTTGGTAGTGGGGAATGCTTAGGAATCAGAGTAGAGAACTTTGAGGAACCTTTGAAAAGAAAAAAAAAAAGCAGGTATCTAAAAGCCACTTTAACTGTTAAAGTTGGTAATTATTGTAAACACATAAACTGTGCAGTAATAACCAACTTTACCTCTGGGACTTTTTTCTGGTAATTCTAAATACAATAAAAGAAATCTTTGGAAGAAGCTTTTTTTTCCTTCTTTCATTAAAGGTACTGTGGATTTCTGTTCTTTTTTGCTACGGGAAAATAAACAGTCCTGGATCCAGAACTGCAAGGACCAAGCTACTGCTTAGGGATTTTTCATAATGGCAGGTTTGTAAACAAGCCCAAGTATGTGTTTGATGCATTCCCAAAGTATTCATAGCGTCATGGGATCATCAATCAATCATCAAGCATTTCTACTCCAGGCCCATGCCAGGGAAAACAGAGCAGTCCTTGATCTCAAGGAGCCAGAATCCCATCCTGGAGTTAGATGGAACCTATAAGGTCATCTAGTCTAACTCCATCATTATTCAAATGAGGACCATGAAGCCTGGGCAAGTAAAGTAATTTATTTAAGGACACACAGGTAAATTGGTTCTAGGTTCTGGGCTCATGATCACTCAGGCTACTGTTGTTCAGTCAATGCAGTCATGTCCAACTCTTCATGAGCCCTTGGCAAAAAGACTTTCATTAGCAAAAATACTGGAACAGTTTGCCATTTCCTTCTCTAGCTCCTTTTTACAGATGAAGAAATTGAGGCAAATAGGGTTAAGTGACTTGACCAGGGTCACACAGTTAGCTAAGTGTCCAAAGACAGATTTGAACTCAGAAAGATGAATCTTCCCTCCTTCATGGCTTGGCACTCTATCCACGGCACCATCTAGCTTTCTTTTCTCTGCTCAGATTGCCTGAGACTTAATCATAGACTTTTAATACTGGAAGGAAGATTAAGTATCATTTAGCATAACCTATCTTAGGGTGCCTTTCTCCTACCCGCTCCAGTTATACATATGAGGAAATGGAATCCTAGAAAGTGACTTGCTGAAAGTCACTTTTAGTAAGTGAGGAGTCCCGCACTGGGACTTGAACTCGGGTCTTCTGACTCTAAGTTCAATGTTCTTTCCATTTTTCTTCATTAGACCATCTTCTTTTATAAATGTATTTCAGAATACCCTCTTGGATCCAATATACACAAGGAAATCTTTCTAACATCATAGTTTTCATACCAATGTTTGTTTATCCAACATCTTATGGAAGTTTCCATAACACCTTCTATCTAGAGGAACCAAAAATACAAAGCAACAAATATTAAGCACCTATTGTGTACAAATTAACAGTAGACAATCTTTAGACAGGTTATGGTTCCTATGTTCAAGGAACTTACAGTCTAAATGAGGAGAAATAAATACTGGTAGCTATAATACAAAATAATATAATAAATGTATTTAAAAACAATTACTTCATGAAATATAAACCTTATTATCAACCAGGAGTGGGATAGGACTACTGTCTACCAGGGTTCCCTTCTCCTTTCCACAAAATGAGTTACACCAATTTTTTTCCTGAAGGGGAAAAAAAAACTGTCTCTGGATTTGACTGGTCCTGGAGGCTGAGCCTCAAGCTGAGCCTCTCTTGACACAGTTTCCTGGTGAGTTCTGGTCATATTGCCATGGCTTCCTGGCAGGGAAGTGCTGATCCATATTTAACAACTGGATCTTGCTGGGTGGGGGTGGGGATGGGGGATGGGGAGGAGGATGTAGGTACAACACAAATGTTTAATTTGCATTTTTAAAGTTTTCTACATCACTTTCTTAAAGACTACATAATCAACAAAACAATAAATCAAGCCCTGATTTATATTGTTCCATTCATTAAGTGTGAGTGAATGGTTGTGCCATAAATAAAAGTCTGGAGGAGAAGCATGTTTTGAAGGTAAGAGAATCAGCTGGGTGGCTTTACACATGGCTGCCTTAGGCATTCTCCAGTCTAAGTATGGGATGGGGAGAAAGTACCAAGGAGAGCTCAGACCCCTGAGCCTGCCCAGTGAGAAGAGCCAAGTTTCTCTGGGGGAATCATCCCCTACTTTTTTCATTTGAAAAGAGGGAAAGTCTTCAATCACAACAATACCTGATGGTAACAGAGACAGAGTGAAAAAGTATAATCAAAACATTAGTATATATACATACATATACATACTATTATGTAAAAGCACGTATATATATTAGCATATATGGTTGTATGTGTATAATAGTATTTGTATGTATGTACTAAGATATATATATGTATATATATATATATATATATATATATATATATATACACATGCGCACACATCTAAACATACACATTATGCAAATAAAGACATCAAACAGTTGCCAAAATCGGGGTAATAGCAATTGTTCTTCATGAGGCAGGATGATGGAGTGAAGTCCTGAAATCAGAAGACACCTCAGTCTGAATCCTGACTCTGACAATCGTTGTGTGACCTTGGACAAAGCCCTTAACCATTAGCCTCTTTTTACTCATCTGTAAATAGTGAAGCTTCTAATACTTAGCTCACTGGTTTATTGTGAGGAAAGGGCTTTGTAAACCCCATGTAATTGTTAATGCACACAGTCCTCATTTCTTTGAAAAAGTGGCAAAAAACCAGCAGGGTATGGTTACTGGTGGAGGCCACAGAAGCTGTGTACAATAGAGGACAGAGAGACAGTCCCAGATTCAGAAAGACCTGAACTCAAGTCCTGTCTCTGACACATACTGGCTGTGTCTTTGGGCAAGTTACTGAACCTTCTTAGAGCCACTAGATAACTCAGTAAGGCTGAAGTTGCACGTCTGCATTCATAGGATGTTTTTTTTTTAAATTGGGTGTTTTCACCAATGAAATTGTAGATCTGGATCATTTCTCTCTTAAGGGTGAAACAGCTGCACGTGTCCAACATTTTGCTTAATTGTTTCTTTTTTCCTTAACTTTGTTTGTTTTTGGGCCATTTTGTGTTTTTGTTTTTGGTTATGCTTTTACTTCTCATATTTTTGGTTCTTGTTCATGCTTTTGACCACTTGTAGTTGGTAGAAGTTACGATTTATCAGTCAGGGAAAAAACAACTCTTCATTGGCACCACTGACAAAAATCGGAATTGACACGATGACCAATCTGGGTATTATTTAATAATATTTCTATCATTTTTTCTTGGCTTTCTCCAGTAGAATTCATACTTCACTTCCACTTCAGTGCTTTGTGAGCAGCCAATAAAAGTCAGACTGAACAAAAGAATGCTTTTGGGTTTTAATACTAAGTCGGTATGGGAGGATGGACATAGGTATTCAGGAAGCTCTCTGAAAGACATTTCTGAGAGCTTCTCAGAATTTCTAAGTTAAGAATGGAATGGATCAGGGTCGGGGTGAGATTTTCCACTGAGATTTATTTAAAAGAATTCTTTGCAAAGGAATTTAATGACAGACATTTATAGTGAACTTTCAAGAGTATATAGGGAAACATTTGGAGGCAAATGTTTTCTTAGCAGCAGACTCCCACCTCCATCTATAGGACCTTGGGCCATTTCAGCAGATCAAAGGAACCTCATCAATTTGCCCTCCATTATGAGTATATGAGTTTTTCCTTTGTTGTCTGACTGTCTTTGGTGGGTAAGAGAGGCACAGCTTTTATACCTGTTTGTGTTTAGTCTCATTTAATAACTACTCCAGGAGGCTATAGAGATAGAAAGAATATGACACTGAAATGTTTTGAATTCTTACCTAAAAAGGAAGGAAGGATAGAGAGAGAGAAAGAAGAAGGGAGGATTGGGAGGAGGAAGAAGGAAGGGAGGCAGGGAGGAAAAGAGAAAGGTGAGAAAAAGGAAAAGAGGGAGAGAGGAGAGAAGGAATGAGAGGGATGGAGTGAGTGAGGATTTGAGAGGGACAGAGTGAGTGAGGATTTGAGAAAGAAAGAGTGAGAGAGGATCCTGGGAAAGAGGGACAGATACTTCTTAGCTTACTATAGTCTTTGTTAATTTCTGCCTTTTTTTCCCCTCTCAAACTAATACAGTCAGTTATTAAGGAAGAGCAGAAAGAAAGGCATGAGGGCTGTTGTAATGATACGGCATTGTCCCTTGGTTTTTTGAATCACCAGAAAGTGCCATTGGGCATAGAAGTGTTGCCAAGTTGGCTGGAGAGTCAGGAGTGATGAGATAGGAGAGTCAGGGGGAAAAAATGTAGGTAGCAGTGAGAGAGTCCAAATCAAACGGGAGAGTCAGTCCTCTATGAAATTTTCTTTTGGTGTCATGCAGGGACTGGTTTTCTGGGTTGACAATACTTCAATCCAAGTACATTTGGGGTTCAGAGTAAAATTAGCCACCTAGTTAACTAAATGTTGTGGGTAAGTATTTAATTTCATAATCTTGCTAACCAGAGGTATTATTTCCCCTCAAAATGCAGCATGGTATAGTCAACAGGGCACTGGACTGGGACTCAGGAATACCTGTCTTCAAATCCTGCCTTAGACACTAGTGAAATGACTAATTACTGCATACTTTAGGCATTTAAAAAATAAATTTGTATGAGTATCTTTGTTTTTAACATCACCAAAATTTCTCCCACAATCCTTCCCTTGCCCTCTCCCTGATGTCCATACCTTATAACTAATAGTGTTTTTAAGAATAAAAAAAAAATAGAAGAGGAAAAAAAATCCATTTATTTGCAAAAGTCTGAAAATAGGCAACATGTCACATGTATGGGCCTCCCACCTCTGCAAAGTGTTAGAATGGAGATATCTTCTAGTTTCTCTTTTGGAACCATGTTTATTCTTTATAAGTGTGCAACATTCATTTTTTCATTGTTCAGTGGTTGTTCTTTCCATTTACATTGTTGTAGTCATTGTGTAACTGTCTTCTTCACTCTGTTTAATTTACTCTTCGTCAGATTGTTCAATTCTTTCCACGTTTCACTGTATTCATCATATCAAGTAAAGTCAACAAACACTTACCGTAAGACATTCGCTGTGCTAAACTCTGGAAATAAAAACACCAACAAAAAGAAAGTTACTGCCCTCAAGGAGTTTATATTCTAATGCAAGAAGGAAACATACAATAGGAACTGGAGTTGTGGAAGATGCAGGGTAGTGAAAATCTGTGATGTGAGGAGTACACTTGTACAGGAATGAACAACACATAGCTGGCCTCAGTCCTTAAAATAGAAGTTCTGGAGAGGAACCAGTCAATCTCAGGGAGGAGCCACATGGCAGAGGGTACTTCTGATATGAAAAGTGTAAGGAGGAAGTGAACATTCAGGTTGAAGAGGATTCTGCTGCATAATAGAGAAAATCCAGAGAGTTGTATCCATGGTTTCTGATAGAGTAATATTTCATTTCATTCACATACCACAATTTGTTCAGATATTCCTCAACTGGTGGGCATCTGCTTTGTTTCCAGTTCTTTGCTATTACAAAAATTGTTGTATATGGAAAATCTTTTCTTTTCAATGACCTCCTTGGTTTTAAAAAAAAATCCAACAGTGGGAAATCTGGATCAAAAGGTATGAGCATTATAGTAATTTTATTTGCATAATTTAAATTTGTGCAATTCCAAAATGATTCCATTTGGAATAAGTCTAAAATGCTTGCACTGATTCCCATCTCCTTAAACATGAATTCTTCTTAGCTGGGTGGCATAGTAGATAAAGCACTAGACTTGGAATCCAGAAGATCTGAGTAAAAATCCAGCCTCAGATACTTGCTAGCTGTGTGACTCTGGGGAAGTCACTTAACCCCTGTTTGTTCCAGTTTCCTCACTGGTATATGAGCTATTTTTGAGAATCAAAAGGGATAATCTTTGTACTTTAGAAACCTTAAGGTACTGTATAAATACTATCTAAAAGGAATATCTTTTGTCATCTTTGCCAGTTTTCAGGATGTGAAATGTTACATCAAGGTTGTTTTCATTTGCATTTCTCTTATTGTTAGTGACTTGGAGTATTCTTGAATGTATTCATATATTCAATGTAATATATTATTGAAATTCTTCTGAGAACTATGTGTTAATATCCTTTGGCCACTCATTTACAATTGTCATTTAACCAAATTTTGTTGAATGAATTAAAAAAAAAAATAACCAAATTACCTAATCTTAACTTCAAAATGAAGGGATTGGACTTTATGTCTTCTCAGATTGTCTACATTTCTGAATCTGTGATTTGTTGCTGACTCCTCCAAGAAGAATTACCTACTCACATGAGCAAATTGGGGATCAGTCCTTTCTTCCCTGGATCTAGTTGTGAAAACTTAATGAAATATAGAAATTTTAAAGTTTGATCTTCTTTTTTTTCCTCTACTATACTCACTGAAATAGAAATATAATCTTTGTGGTGATCAACTCATTATTTTGTAGATTGCTAAAGAATACTTGAGAATAATCATAGATGCAGTCTTGATAGAATTTTGAATTATACCTTCTCAAATGAATCTTTCTTTCCTTCCTTCCTCTTTGGAATTTATGCTGTTTGCCATGAATAATATTAGCATAAAGAAAACTCCTGGTGGGTTGAGGGGTGGCAGTCTCGGCTGGTAAGTTCTAGCTAGTATTACCACAGAATGGACAATTTAATTTCCTTGGAATATAGAAGGAAAATAAATTCCTTTTGGAGACTAAACTTTGAAAACACCTTTGTAGTGGTGTGTGCCTGCCGTTCTAAAAGATTCTAAGGTAGAAGGCATTCATCCTGGAAGGAGGCAGGGAGAGGAATTTTTGTCTTTTTTCAAATTGAATAACTATTGTTATTATTAATTATTGAAATTATTAAAATGAAATTATTAATGTTTGGAGAAATGGGAAAATATTTCATTACTCTTTCCTCCCTCTTTTCTTTCTATCCTTCCTTCCTGTAGCACCAATGCAATATTCAAGGCACTGACAGTGACTGTAGTTGTCATATAGCAACATTTAACAGACTATCCATATAGAAGACAGAAGCAAAACATTTATCCAGACATCAGAAAATCAAATCCCAACACCAGGAAAGTGAATCCATCATAGCAACAAAGAAGTTAATAAGTCATAACACAGCAGGGAGCCACATAGCCTTCCCATAAACAAACACTTACAAGCCCAACTGTCACAGCAGAGGGCAAACAAACATTCACAGGCCTAGATGTCTCTTTGGATGTGTCCTCTCCTTCCTCCAGCTCTAACTACTCTGGCTCCCAGCAGACTCTGCTTCACTCTTCAGCAAGCTCCTCCCACCATAGACTCCATGTGATTACATTCAGTCTATTGGGGGCAGGGAAGATCTTCAAATTCCCATTCCCATTATCCTCCCTCCTTCCCTCCCTTCTTTCCTTCCTTCCTTTCTTTTCTCTCCCTCTCATTTCTTCCTTCTTTATCAAATATATTCTCCACTATCTTCCAAATTAATATTTTTCTCTGACCATGTCACTATTTAACAAAAAATATCTCCAACGTTTTCCGATGTATTGTCTCTTACATAAAATTCAAAATCCTCAACCTGTGCGTTGAAGGCCTCCACAGTCTGGCTCCTACCTTTTCAGTCTTATTTCATATTATCTTCCTCTGGCTCCTTCACCCATTTCTCATTCCTATTAAACTGGACTTCTTGACATGTCCCCACTCATAGAATTCCATCTTTGGAGGAAAGATTACCTTTCCACTCAAAAATTCACTTCCTCTTCAATTCTTGAGGATCCCTTTGGAGGATTCCTCTAAAAGGATCCCTACTTTCTTTGAAGCCAGGTTCAAGTGCCACCAACTACAATAGGTAAGGCTTTTTCTTGCATCACCAATCATTCACACTCCCTCTTGAAATTACTTTGTATTATTTTATATTTACTTACCGATGTAAATGTTGAATCTCCCCATTATTAGGTAAACTCCTTGAGGACAAGAATTGTTTCATTTTTATATTTGTGTTCCCTAGCGTCTACCTTGCAAATACCTCAACTTAATATTGGCTGAATCGAATCACTTTCCTTCCATCAGAAGGCAAAAGGCAAGGAAATTATTCAACCCTCTCCCAATAGGATAACCTATCCTATTTTTGTTTTTTGTTTTCTCCGGATACATAGTGAAAAGGGCATGAGACCTTTTCTTCTTCTGACTCCAAGGTGTTTAAATTGGAACGCTCATTGTACGAGCTTTTACCCTTCTTTTTTCCCTTCCCAGCTCAAATCAGCTAAATCACCAAGACCACGTTTTGGGCTTAGTTTCAGTCTTCTTCTTATTGTAGGGTTCCAGAAGGGAACACGCACGTGTGCTTCTAACTGAACTATCTGAGGTGAAAGGTCATTTTCCATATTTCTGTAGGAGATTTTCAAGAACGAATGACTCGATTTACCCAGCAGGACAGATGACAAATCATAAGAATCCTACACTAGATCAAAAATGTGATTTCAAATTTCAAACACTTATCTCAGTACGGGTCAGTTTAAAACAGTTTTTGGATACCCTCCAAGGTTAGGCATTGCTGACACCCTAAAGGGAGATTTGTTGTTGTTGCTGTTGCCAATTGTTTGGAATATTTATCGTTCTTACAGCAGCACAGTCATTACAACTCTATGACATCATTTAAGGCTGTTATTGCGTTTCCATAGTGAGTCAGATTCTTCATGTTGGGTAAGCACATAAGCTACTTATAGAGAATTCTAGAACAGCATTCTGAATATTTGTATTTTTATTTTAAAGTCTGTAGGTTTCCTAATGCTATTCCAAGAGAATAATATAGTTCACTATTCAGGAATATGTGTAACAATTAGGCAATATGATATAGTGGAAAGTGTCAGGTCTTTGAAGTTGTAAGACTTCAGTCCAATGCCCAGTTCTGCTACATATTTTGTGTAGACTTATCTGTGTGTGTGTGTGTATGTGTGTGTGTGTGTGTATGTATGTATGATTGTCTTCTATAGAATGTAAAAATATAAATGACTTAAGGACAAGAAGTATTTATTGTCATTGTATTCCAGACACTTCGCACATAGCTTCCAACACAGTAAAACATTTTATGTTTGTTGACAGATCGTGTGACCTTGGACAAGTCACAATCTCTTGGGACTTCAGTTTTCCTGTCTGTCTTAATGAAAAAGTTAAACTAGATTTTCTCTGTATTCCCTTATAGTTATGAAACCAAAGCTCCCAACCAACTGGAAAATTAATACAATGAAAATTTATTTCAACTACTGTTTCATTCCCTCAGTTTTCACGCTGAGGGTGGGTGTTCTGGGAAGTTTTATAATTCTTTGTGCACAAAGCTCTTAGCTCAGTGTGTGAAGTACATGTGGCCATATGCCCATCACAAAATGACACTAAAGTGCCTCACTAAGTAGTGCTCTCTCCTCACTGGCATCCTTAGCCCTAGTCAATGAGTCAACAAACATTTATTGGGTCACCCATTGAGTGAATGACAGGGATGGAGGGGAAAGAACAATTGTCCATTTTTATCTAGGATTAACCAATAAGAAATGGGCTGATGTTGAAGTAAGAAGATTTTTTTGTTCAATAATTCCTGGCATATATTACTGGAAGAAATGAAGAAGTCTTCCCTAAGGTCTACTCTATAAATATAGGGCAGACAACCATCTATATGCAATAGTTTAAATGAAAATCTGTAAGGAGACAGAAAGAGTCTGGAGAAGTGAAATGTTTTTGCAAAAAGAGAGGTATTCATTAATTTGTGTTAAAAATAACAAAGAAAGGGAATGCTGATCTGGGGTTTGACCAAGGCAGTTCTCTTTATCAGTTCATTTTGACAAGCTTGTATAAGCCTTGCAATTGAATTTTCCAATAAGGTGTGGGTATTCCATCAACATCTTGTGGAGAGGCCTAAAGATATCTAAGTCTTGGTTACTGAGGCTGCTTCCAGGATGAATTGGTTGGTTTAGAGCTGCCCCTTGGTTCCTCCTGGAGTATGGGTTTCATTGATGAAGACTTTTAGTTTCCAGAAACACCTTTAGTTCCAAATCTGGAACTTTTAGAAGGAAGGACTCATTGGAAGAGTCAAGCCTTTGTGATAACCTATAAAAAGGAGGTAATAGACCACTTTGTTGTCTTTTCCATTTCGGCTTCTCTTTTGTAAAAACACTGAAAGGGTGGGGAGCAGATAGAGAGAGGGTGTTCCCTCCCCTTCACCAAAATGTTAATGGTTCCTTTGTAAACTAGGGCCACTCATCAAAGCAACTGGAATGAGGGCTTCCTGCATTCTAGGAATTTTAAAATGAGGGGTTGTGGGGCTATCTGGGTCTATGGACAGTGTATTTCAGGAAGTTATTGGGAAAATAGGAAAAGTAATTTTTGGTTATTTTTAGGGGTGAAGGTAAGAAATAAAGGACAGTTTACACAGACTATATGATGGTTAGCTACTAACTACAAGAAAAATGGCCTTCACTTATTCCTGCTGGTGAGGAGTCAAAGGATTTTTAGAGAAGTAAATTTTTCCCCTTGGAATTCTATACATAGAATCTATAGACTCTATGAGGGAGAGAGATAAACTTCTAATACACAAAGATCTTTTAAAAATTTTTTTTTTGTCTTTTTTTTTGGAGGGAGAAAGACAGGGCAATTGGGGTTAAATGACTTGCCCAAGGTCACATGGCTAGTAAGTGTTAGGTGTCTGAGATCACATTTGAACTCAGGTCCCCCTGACTCCAGGGCAGGTGCTCTATTCACTGGGCTACCAGCCACCCCCAAAAAGATCTTAACAAGGTGTTACTTATTAATCTAGCTAAGTATAAAAGTCTATATGCATGAGTGGTTTTTTCTTTTCCCGAGGCCTCACAGATGGTACAGTGGCAGGACTAGAATTTGAATCCAAATCCTTTGATTCTAAATGCATCTCTATTCTTGTTGCCAGTAGGCAGTTAGGTAACACAGTGGATTGAATGCCAGTCCTGGAGTCAGGAAGACTCATCTCAGCCTCAGACACATAATAGCCATATGATTCTGGGCAAGGCATTCACCTTGTTTTCTTTAGTTTTCTCATCTGTAAAATGAGAAGTGGCAAGCCACTCCAGTATCTTTGCTAAGAAAACCTCAAATGGGTTCATAAAGAACCAGACGTAACAGAAAACAACTGAACAATAATTTCTGTTATAGTGTAGCACGTATAGTGTAGCATGTCTTAAAAAACGAATATTGTTTTTCAGTTAATAAGCTTCAATATTCTTTCCTCCTTTCTTGCCTCAATTTAAAAATTAGAAAAAAAAGAAAAAGAAACTTCTTGTAACAAACATGTATAGTGAAGCAAAGCACATTCCTAAATTGGCAAAATTTAAAAATGTTTTCTTCTGCATCTTCAATCCATTGCTTTTCTGTAAGGAGGTAGGTAGCAAGGTTCTTCACTGGTTCTCTAGAATTGTGTTAGATTTTTGAATTGATCAGAGTTCTTAAATCTTTAAAAATTGTTTTTCTGTGCGATGCTGTTATTATATAATTTTTCCTGGTATATCTCGCTTACTTCTACATCAGTTCATACAAGTCTTCCCAGATTTGTCTAAAATTATTTCTTTTATAATTTCTTATGGTGCCATATCCCACTGCAATTCATCTAAAGGGCTTTTATTTTTTAAATTACAAACATTTGCAGATTATACCCACTCTGTGAAAAGATCTCTTGGAACAATGTAAAGCAAGTGAGTGAAAACTTAGAATAGTGGCCTCATCTGACAGTATATTAAGTATTCTACATCTGTAGAACATCCTCACCTCTCTATTAAAATAAATATAAATTTGTTTTCTTTCTCCATCCTATCCCCACCCCATTGAAAAAGAAGAAAAGAAAAACACATTCTTTATAACAAATATGCATAAAACAAATTCTCTCAATGGCCATATACAAAATATATGTCTTATTGTGTACACTAAATCAATCATCTCTCAGAAATGATAATATTTTTCATCATTGGTGGTCTAGAATCATGAATGCTCATTAAATTGGTTTCAATTCTTAAAGCTTTCAATGTTATTGTTATTGTTTTAAGTAGTGTGATTATAGTATAAAGTATAATTTTTTTCTTCTGGTGCTACTTACTTCATTCTGCATCAGTTCATATAAGTCTTTCAGACATTCTCCAATTGATGAAAATACCCTTAGTTTACAGTTTTTTTTTTACCACTTCAAAAATTGTATTTTTGTATGTCTTGTTGCCTTTCTTTGCTGTTTGATATTTTTAGTGGTATAGGACTAATAGTGGTGTCACTACATCAAAGGATGGGCAGAGTTTAATAACTTTGGAGATTTCCATAATGGCTTGACTATTTCACAACTTTACCAACAGTGCATTAATATGCCTGCTTTTCTCCATTTGTCATTTTCATTTTTGGTCAACTTTGCCCATTTGATTCATCTAAGATGGAACCTCAGGGTTGCTTTAGTTTACATTTCTCCGGTTAGTAATGATTTAGGGCATTTTTCTCCCAAATGGCTTTTGATAACTTGTACTCCTTTTGAAAACTGCCTGTTCATATTCTTTGACTATCAATTTAGCATCATGTATCTATATCTATATCTGTCTATATCTATATCATCTATATCCATATCTATATCATCTAAATGTATATGTATGTGTATATGTGTATCTATCTACATATACCTACACACATACATATACATATACATTCATGCATATACAGATATGTGGGTGTATATATACATATGCACATACATTTCTATGTAAGAGTATTGCTTAATTTCATTCTCAAGAGTGAGGTAGGACAGCACTTGCAGTTATATTACAAGAAACAAAACTATGTGCTTTTATACATGTAATTGACAGAGTTAGAACTATGGAAAGCAGATTTTATGGTAAGCATTATAGCAGTCAAAATTTTGTTGATTCTGTCACTCCATGAAGCAGAAGCTTTGGGGAAGATATCCATGTACTTTCCCAAACAGCCAAAGAAAAAATTGTCAGAAAGCATAAATTTCCTGGCTCTGGCCTTCGATAGGCTACAACACGGTATAACCTCTCCAACATATGGTAGCCTTATAAAGATCACACTACAGAAGTATATGCAAGTATGTGGCCAAATGCTAAGTGTTTCTGAGGATTGGGCTATCTAGTAGCACCAAATTTAAGAACTTAGAATTCAGCCTTTGGGATTCTAAGGAACAGAAGAAAATTTCTTAGACTGTTCCATCCTAGAGAATTTCCATATTAGTTATTATTATTAGTAGTAATAATAATACATTATTATTCCTTATAGCAACTTTAAGTTTGGGAGCTTAAGGATCCTGGGGACAGATTCTTAGACAACTTGATTCTTGGTGAGGGCACATATTCTGGTGTTGGGGGAGAAGCAACAAGGGACTAAAGCCTCAGTGTGAAAGATAATAGTATCTGGACTTGGCATTTTGCTATCATAGTGAAATATTTGGACAACTTGGATTTGATGGGTTGGAGTGTTGACTAGGAGGCAGATACAAAAATTATTGCCTTCTGGAGATGGCTCCAAAATGAAGGGCAGTACCACGAATCTCGGAGTGGGGATTGTATAAGATAAGGGTTCAGTAGGTATGAGAAAGAACAACTAGAATGTAGTGAGATTTGCTCACTGACAATCACAAGTTCATTTCTCTCCTGTAGAAGAGTCCAAAACACGGGATAGTACTATAGGTGGGGGAATTTAGGACCCTATGGAAAAGCGAGACACTTGAAAGAGCAGTGAATATTATATTGATAGTTATGGACTATTATGAGTTCTTTAATGCATTACCTACCTTATTCATGATTTCCTGTGAGTTTTCCCTCTTACATTTTTATAGGATGTTGCCTCGAGTACATCTATAGGAGGCGAGGACCCTCATTTACCCATATTTGTGGGAATTGAGATCTAAGTCATATTTTGAAGTGTCACAGAGTGACCACTAAGTGGGAAGATGCTTAGCTAAAATGATAATGATATTTTTGGGTCATTACTCGGGTAGGATTTGGTCCATGTCAGGGTAAAGCTAGAGAGATCTGCACTACAACTTATGCTGGATGAAGTCAAGTGTATACTCTATATACCTTGGTAAAGTAGCATCTAAAACACATCTTCTATGGCCAGACACAATGTAATAGAAATGATTGAGAGAGATAGAAAGATCCCAACCATGAAATTCTGACAACATAAACACAAATGATAATAAGAAAGAAAAGAGGAAGGTATCTAAAGAGATCCATGTAGCCACACAGATAACTTTCTGGTAAACTTAGATTTATTTATTTAAAAATGTTTTTTTTTTTAACAATATTCCTTTTTTTTCTAATATGACTATAACATCTCAAAGACTCCCCTTCTACTGACCCTTGAATCTACCTCTTGTAACTGATTAGTATAGTTAAATAAAACATATCAAAATTTTGCCATGTCTGACCAGGTATGTCTCATTCTACACCTGTAGCCCTTCCGTTCTCTCCTGAGAGGTAGGAGGCATGCCTGCTTCATCATCATTTCTCCTCCGTCACCATATTTCACTGCTTCCTTTTTATTATGGCCACTGTATAAGATGCTATTTTGGTTCTGTTGACATTGATTAGCTTACATTTAAAAGGACATGAACAAAAACTAGAAACAGGGGGATATAACTAAGAATAAATAGAAAATAAAGGAAAAAAAATTAAGAGTAATTTCAAGAAGTTTAAAGACCAGAATCAGTCAGTCATAAGTCAATGAAGGTTTAGTAAGCATTGACTATTTGTGAGGCGTTGTGTACTAGTATACAGAATGAAACAATTTCTACCTGCAAAGAGCTTACATTATAATGGATGAATTAAAGATTTTTTAAAAATGTGGCTCATTACCAAAGATATAATTAAATATTTTCATAGCAAGGAAAAATAAAGGAAAGGAATAAGACCATTTACTTTTGGGAAGTGATGTAATGTTAATAGATGGCAGAATGAAAGCATAACTATCTGAGTACTACTTTGCTTCTATATTTCTCATGGAAAATTACCCTCAAATTGGAGAGAGTGGAACAAACACCATTAAGAGGAAATTGAAAGTTGATATAGGTGAGATATTGAGAGAGCACTGGGCCATTTTAAATTCATTCGTGTCTCCAGAGCTGGCTGAATCATATTCTCGGCCAACAAAAGAACTTGTGGGTGTGATCACGCAACTTCTGTTAGTGACCTTCAAGGCACTGTGGATAATAGGAGAGGGGTCAGAAGGCTGTAAGTGGGCAAACGTTGCCTTAATTTGGAAAAGAATAAAAACATAGATCTTAGAAGTAACAGATCAGCAAATCCAACCTAAGTCTTAAGAAACATGCTTGATGGTTTGTGAGCATTTAGTAAAAACCAAAAAGAAAACAAAAAAATAGGGATCACTCAAAGTCAGCATGAGTTCATGAAGAAGCAAGTCCTGCTAGACCCACCCCATTCTTTAAAAAAGAATAGTTTCAATAGCCTAATAGAACATGAGAGCTGTATTAGAGTATTTAAAGGGCTGTCATGAGAAAGAACAGTTGTGCTTGTTTTCCTTGGTTCTAGAGATCAGAACTAGATGTGGAAGCCACAGAAAAGCAGATTTCAACCCTATAAAATGAAAATACAAAAAATCCCTAACATTTAGAATCCTTCAAAAACAGAATAGGCTGTCTTGAAAAGTAAGTACTCCATCGTTCAAAGTCTTCAGGCTGATTCGAAATGACAGATTATCTGGGGAAATTTAGAGGGTTTTCTTACTTATGTAAGGTTAGATTTTATGGAGAATATAAGAGAAAGATCAGGGAAGGCATCATGGAGGAGGTGTCATTTGAGCAAGTATTAAATGATAGGTATGATGTCAATAAGTAGAAAAGATTGAGGAGGGCACTCCATAAGTAGAGAACTTCATGATAGATGTGGAAAGGTATAGGAACAGAAAATAATTGATGGTTCAACTCAATGAAAACATTGGGATGTGTGAGGAAGAACTTGAGAATAGTAAAGATGTAAAGAGTATAATAAAGGTGGCAAACAGAGTAACAGTGGTATAAGCCCTGAATAGGTTGTGAAGTGTGGAAATGAAAGGACAAAAGGACTGACTAGAGTCTATCCTTCCTGTGTAGTACGTAAACTCAGCTCCTCCTGCAGAGTGGAACTGCAGATGTAGCAGACACCAGCTGCTCCCTGGTCGTGCTGCTTCCATGAGATGATCACCATCTCTCCCCTCTCCTCTCCTTAACAGAGGCAGCCAAGCAGAAATCTGAGGTAACTAGGTGGAACAGTGGAAAGCACAGTCAACAGAGCAGGGAAGACCTGAGTTCAAATCTGACCCTGACCCTGGTCAAATGAAACCACTTAACCTGTTTGCTTCAATTTTCCCCACAATGAAATGGGGATAATAACATCTACCTCTCAGGTTTGTTTGTGAGGTTCAGAGGAGATAATGTTTGTAAAGTGTTTGCCACAGTGCCTGGCATATGATAGATGCTTAATAAATGCTTATTTCCTTCCCTTCCTTCCTCATTCTTTCTGAGAATTTCCCAAATTTCCTTGTTGCAGTACATGAAAAATCTTCCCCTCTATGTCTGAAGACTTATCTCATGTTAGGGGTTTTTTTTGGCCACACTGGTAAGACCTACAAATCCTAGAATGTTTTGTGGCTAGCCAGCCCTTTCTCTGGGATTGTTACAATTCTCATTAGTGGCAGTTGGACATCTCTTGATCTTGGTAATCTCAAGGAATGTGGATCCCTTCTTCACAGTGATTGCTCCCCTTCCTTCCTTCCTTCCTTCCTTCTTTCCTTCCTTCCTTCCTTCCTTCTTTCCTTCCTTTCCTTCAAGGAATGTGGATCCCTTCTTCACAGTGATTGCTCCCCTTCCTTCCTTCCTTCCTTCCTTCCTTCCTTCCTTCCTTCTTTCCTTCCTTTCCTTCAAGGAATGTGGATCCCTTCTTCACAGTGATTGCTCCCCTTCCTTCCTTCCTTCCTTCCTTCCTTCCTTCCTTCCTTCCTTCCTTCCTTCCTTCCTTCCTTCCCTTCTTTTCTTCCTTCCTTCTTTCCTTCCTTCCTTCCTTCCATTTATCTATCTTTTTAAATCTATATCTCGTCCACTCATGTAAATACCTATTAACTTACCTATCTATCTATCTGGCAAAGATGCATATACAATTGGAAAAAGTAGGCTAATCCTATGGACAGTTTATATACTTCAATGATTTGCATACTATAACAAGAAATCTGGAGGAAAGCCCATGTAACATGTCTCTTCCCCTAAAGATTTATGGGAGGATATGTACAAGAATGATGTTGGGTGGGCAGACCTGGATGAGTTGCCATTTGTGTTATTGTAGGGAATGTTCCAGATGATAAGCTGATAGATCCAATATTCTGAGTGTCCAATCAGACTTCTTTCAGGGGTCAAATAGTTTCTTCATTGCTGTGTTTAAAATAGCCACTTTTGGCTACCATGTCTTTCAATATGATTCCTTCCCTAAGCTGCCAGTATAATCGTTTTGCTAATGATTTAAATAGTAGACATTATTTCCCAGTAGCATCTTTCAAGGCATTCCAAAGGGTATTGTGTTTCTTCTGCAGTTATAAATGATTCACCTTTACTGCCTGGTGTAAGAATGTAGGGCTTCTCTACAAAACACTTAAAATTTGATTTTTTTTCAGGTCATTTTTCAGTTACACTCACCCCCAACTTTTTCACCTTTAACTCTGTCATGCTCTAATTGACCTCAGAGTATCTATTAACCTCTTTTTTGCTCTCTCTGACCCCTATTTGCCATTTTGTTGGGTTAGCAGGAATTTCATAAATTCAGAGATGGGATCATAAAGTCATCTGTTTCAACACCCTTCATTATATGGAAAAGGGAAAAGATAACCAGAGTGGTTGAGTGACCTGTCCTAGTGTCACAGTTGGTAAGTAGCTGAGCTAGAATTCATGCCTGGGTCCCTTAGCGAGCATCCTTTCTGCTGTGCTACTCTGGGGATCGTGGCTAGATTGGACTGACAAGAAAATTCACTATCTCAGTTCCCATTCCTATTGTTTGGGGATCAATATTTCATATTTTTGTATGTGGTTCTGAGGGCATTGTCTGATTAATAAATTCTCATCCTGGAAGAAAAGATTTTAGCCATAAATCATGATTAAATTTTATTTAATGGCCCCAAAGCCACAGCTCAGAGCTAGGGACTAATGATTCAAGTATTGAAGGTTATTTTCTAGCACCAGAAATCCTTAGGTGAAACTTTTATATTTGGATGTCTGGCCCTCCAGTAGCAACATCAATGCATCAAGGCTTGGTCAAAAAGCTATAATGTATCTTCAAAATTGTCCACTCAGTCCCAGTGAGCTTCTTTGGCAGATATAATATGTAAATATGTTATTTATTTATATATATATACACATGTATGCATGTGCCAGTATATGTACACCTATGTATATATGTATATGCATATATACACACATACTTATATTTATCTTACACATAAATACACATACACATCTCTATACAGACGTATATATTCACACCTATGTTTATGTACATATGTATTCAAATGCATATGGATAGCTAGGTGGCACCATAATGTACAGAGTGTAAGGCCTAGAGTCAGGAAGACTCATCTTCCCAAGTTCAAATCTGGACTTAGACACATACTAACTGTATGGCCCTCTTTATTCTGCCTCAGTTTCATCATCTGTTAAATGAACTGGAGAAATAAGTAGAAAACAGTTCCAGTCTCTTACACTTCTCTTCAAAGATCATATAGCATTTAAAAATGTAGAGACTTTTCATTAGTTCTCAACATTCCTTGGATCTAATTAGCTCTGAACCAGAGTTTGTTAACTCTATTGATCAGAGAAGGAAATAGAAGCACAATTAATTCACAATGTGTGTAACATACTCATTTGCAATGTTTGCCCCTGGTGACCCTTTCCTACCTCCCTTTTTTTAGTCCATTGTACATTGCTAAGTCTCCACAACATGTATTGTGTGTTTGGTAATGGCAGTACCCTAAGTTACCCTGACGAAATCTTGCATGTTTTTTTTTTTTTTCCAAAATTGAGCACTAGATCAATACCTAGGAGATCCATGTTTTGTCTGAGTTTCATTAACTTGTTATATGATCTTGAAAAAATCACTTAGCCTCAGTCTCTGGAAAGTTGATAACGAGTTCCTCTAAGATCCCTTTCAGTCTTAACTTTACATCGGCTGTTTTATCCCATAAAGATTAAATTGGAAAGACTTTTAATTTTTTAAAAATATCCCACACTTATTACTATTACTGTTATTACTAATGATGCCATCATTCATCGGTATATCTCCAGAGCTCGTATGGCTGGAAGGCTTGTCTCTGTCCTCGCCAAAGTCTTCTCTTACTCATTTGAATGCCACGTGTCCTCTCTGCAATGGTTTATGACTCAAGTTCCAGAATTATAGAACTATTCCTTTAGTTTCCAGACCTTGCCTACTGAGAGCATGCAAATGATCTTGGGAGAAGTAACAAATACATTAAGCCTTCTTGGTCATAGATATCTTTGTTCACATGAATTTGTTGAATCCTTTTCAGAGAAAGATTTTACCAAGGAAGAATTGAATGTAGCAAGCTGGAATACAAAGGCTACTTTCCATTGAGTCTTTCATTTGCTCATTCCATCACCATCATCATCATCATCATCATCATCATCATCGTCATCATCATCATCATCATCACCATCATCATCATCGTCATCATCATCATAATCATCATCACCATCATTATCACCATCACCATCATCGTCATCATCGTCATCATTGTCATCATCATCATCGTCGTCGTCGTCGTCGTCGTCATCATCATCATCATCACCATCATCATCATCATCGTCGTCATCATCATCATTTCTTTCTGTCTCCATCTCTGTTTCTGTCTTTTTATTTCTGTCTCTCCCTTCTCTTTGTTTCTGTCTTTGTCTCTCACTATCTCTTCCTTTCCATCTCACCCCTTTCTGTTTATTTTTTAACAAAACTTCCTTTTGATTCCTTTGATGTAGGAAGCTCTCAGTGTGGAATTCCCTCTTCCAGTATAGATCTGCACTTTCTCTGGAACTTACTGTCTTATAGCAGGCATTCTTAAAACTGGGGTCTATGAACTTTAAAAAAAAAAAAATTACATTTACAACTGTATTTCATTATACTTAGTTTCCTTGTAATCCTATGTACTTTATCCTACACATCTAATACCATTATTCTTAGAAGGGATCCGTAGACATCATCAGACTTGCAAAGGTTTCTCTGACACAGAAAAAAAAAGAAAGGCTAAGAAACTCTGTCTTAGAGAGTTTTCTGGGGCACTTAGAGCTTATGCGACCCCGCCAAACCCCTTCAAGGTCACAATGACAATACATAAAAAAATGTTGGATTTGAAGCCAAGCTTCCTTGTCTCCAGGGCCCATCCTCTATCCTTCCTTCCAGCCTGCTTCTGAGGCTTTTAATTTTCAAAGAACTTACACACATATTTTCTCATTTTATTTTCACAGTAATCCTGAGGTTGGCAGCCAAGTGCGGAAGGCAAGGATTCAAACTGAATTTTTCTGACTCCAGATACAGAAATCTTTCCATCTCCTTCTCTGATAGAATCTCAAGTCCTCAAAGTAATGGAATAGTTGCATTTTACTGGAGCATTAAGTAGTTAAAACACAAGAACAATAATACCTTTAAAACATCTACAAAGGGCAGTATGTTGTTTGTAGAAATCATGAATGAGAGTAGGCCCAGAGTGTGACCACTCTGGTGGTGGTGGCCCAGAGGAAGCACCAAGGTACTTTCTGCCATATTTCTCTCTCTTTAATGTGCTATCTCCCTTTATTAAAATGTAAGCTCCTCAGCGTTAGGGACTATTTTTCTTTTTTGCTTATGTTTGTATTCCTTTTTAAAAAAAAATTATTTTTAGTTTTCAACATTTATTTCCACAACATTTTGAGTTACAATTTTTCCCCCCATCTTTCCCCTACCCCACCCCAAAATAGCAAGCCTACTCAATACCCCTTCCCCCAATCTCTTCTCTCGTATCCTCCCCTATCACCCCCCTAACTTTCTAGTGGGGCAAGATGGATTTCTATACCGCAGTGCCTCTATATCTTATTTCCCAGTTGTGTGTAAAAAAAACAAAACAAAAATTTTTTTTAAACATTTGTTTTTAAAACTTTGAGTTTGAGATTTTTTCCTTTTTCCTTCGTCATCTACTCCCACTGTGAAGATAAGCAATTCAATATAGGTTGTACATGTGTAGTTACCCAAATCATTTCCATTAGTAGTTATATTGTGAAAGACTAAGTATATTTCCCTCCATCCTATCCTGGCCCCTACTTATTCTGTTTTCTCCTTTGACCCTGTCCCTTTTCAAAAATGTTTGCTTCTAACTACTCTCACCCCCAATCTGCTCTCTCTTCTATCACACCCCTCTTATCTCCTACTGCCCTATTTTCCTGTACAGTAAAATAATGTGAGAGACAATTTATAGTGAAGTTTCCCCATTCTGAAAAATCAAATTTAGAGTGGCTTCAGTCTTCACTAGGCCTAGGTTTAGAGGTCACCTGACCTTCCAGCAATCTGGGACTTAGAGCAATGGAGACCCTCTTCAGTGCTACCTCAGCACAAGATATGCGAAATAAGGTTAAGACTGCTTTCATTAGACACCCACATGTTTCCAGGTCCTTTGTCTCAGAGATAGATTCCTGTGCTTAGGTTATAGGCTAGCCTCCCTACCAATGAGAGTGAAGGCCAGTTGGGGAGTTGGGTTTCTGCATTAGAAGGTTATATAGCCATGGGCTTGCTTCTACCTGTTGTTCTCCCTGCAGATGCCATTTAAGTGACAGGGGCAGAGTCCATTCTCATGAGAAAGAATAAAGACCTTTTCTGACCTCAGATTCAGAATCCGAACTCTTTAATCTCACACAATTCCCAATTGAGTGTGTATGTTATTCCCACTTTTAGCCAAAATCGATGAGAATAAGGTTGTCCTATTCCCTTTCACCTTTCTGCTCTTCCCCTCCATTGTAACAGTTTTCTCTTGCCTCTTTTATATGAGATAATTTACCCTTATCTATCTCTCTCTTTCTTCTTCTCCCAATAAATTCCTCTCTCACCTCTTAATTTTATTTTTTAGATATCATCCCTTCACATTCAACTCATTCTGTGCCCTCTATGTATACATGAACATACATATGCCCACACTTACATATATATTTATATATACATATACGCTCCTATACATATATATATATATATATATATGTGTATGTACACACACACACACATACATATACACATATATATTCCCTTCAACTACCCTCATGCTGGGAAAAGTCTTATGAGTTGCAATTATCATTTTTCCATGTAGGAATGTAAATAGTTAAACTTTAATAAGGTCCTTATGATTTCTTTTTCCTGTTTACCTTCTCATGCTTCTCTTGCTTCTTGTATTTAAAGTCAAATTTTCTGTTCAGCTCAGTTTTTTTTTTCATCAAGCATACTTGAAAATCCTCTATTTCACTGTATGACCCTATTTTCCCCTGTAGCATTAAACTCAGTTTTTCTGGGTAGGTCATTCTTGGTTTTAGTCCTAGCTCCTTTAATCTCCAGAATATCATATTCCAGGCCCTTCAATCCCTTAATGTAGAAGCTGCTAGATCCTGGGTTATCCTAATTGTGTTTCCACAATATTCAAATTGTTTATTCCTGGCAGCTTGCAGTACCTTCTCCTTGGTCTGGGGATTCCGGAACCTGGCTATAACATTTCTAGGAGTTTTCTTTTGGGGATCTTTTTCAAGAGGTGATCGGTGAATTTTTTCAAGTTCTATTTTGGTCTCTGGTTCTAGAATATCCGGGCAATTTTCCTTGAGAATTTCTTGAAAGATGCTT
>CM053588.1:278040317-278071063 GCA_028646515.1 Pseudochirops corinnae
ATATATATATATATATATATATATATATATATATATATATATATATATATATATATATATATATATATATATATCAGGTCACACATGTAGATAACACTTGTCATTCATGTCTCTAACAGTTCAAAATCTTCCCTCTTGCTGGGTTTACTCCCCATTGGCTTCTACTGGGGCACGTCTCTACTAGCCACTGTTCTGCAGGGTGAAGGCTACTTGCAAAGCTTTTCATTGAATGTTCAGCGCTCTGCCAAGCACAGCCCAGCTAATTCTCTCTGCCTTCACCTGAAATGGTTGCTTATAGTACTATCTCCTCCTCATAAAAGGAGAGGACTCTGTATTCTTCTTTTGGTTCAAATGTCAGAGGCTTAAAAAATAGCTGTTTTAGAGAAATAACCATTCCTAGATCAATCTTGGAGAGTACAGTAAAATTCCTTTTCATTAAACAAAATGGAGTACCTTATCTGTTGCTTTCCAGTATCTTGGCTAAAAAGGTATTTCCTCTCCAGAAGGGGACTCTGCCCCACACGCTAGGCTTGTGAAGACCTGGCTAACAGCTCAGCCGTAAGTTTTTCTTTGCACTGAATTTCCTAGTCATCCTTCTTAGGTCTCCCAAAGTGCTCTTAATCTAGTTTGTGTTGAACATTACACACACCTACTCATTTTGATCTCTAATTACTAGCCTTACTAATTACTTGCTCAGGATGTAACAGCTATTAACCTAATAAATATCAAATTGCTCTATAGCTCGGGGTTCCCCATTTTTCCAACTCAAAAGCTCTTCTGCTTTCCTATGTATACCAATGGGCAAGGAAAACTACCCATACACAGCTAAGTCCATGGCATCAAGGTCATTTATCTGTCTTAACTGCCTAGACATTGAGCCACTAAATGGATTTTCCTAACATGCAGGTCCAACCATGTCGTTGTCTCTACTCAACAAGCTCTAATGGTTTCCTGTTGTGTCTAGGATGAAATACAATTTTTTTTTGGCATTCAAAGTCCTTCATAACCCAGCCTCCTCTTGTCTTACTCTCTGCATTTAATCTTTGATTGGCTTTCTTACTATTTCATGAACAAGACACTTCATCCCTTGGCTCTGGACATTTTCTCTGGCTATACCTCATTCTCGCAATGCTCTCCTCATCTCCACTGGCAGGAAGATCTTCCCAATCCCTCTTAATTCTAGTGACTTTTCTTTGCTAATTATTTCCTAACTTGTTTGAACACATTTGTCTTTTTGTCTCGCCCATGAGATCATGAGTTCCTGGAGGTCCGGGAATGTCTTTGGTCTCCTTTTGTACCCCTAGCTTTCCACATAGCAGACACTTAACAAATGGTTACTGGTTGGCTGACTGACTAGCCACATGCCCGAGCTTTCCTATTTTTAATTGGTTAACTTTCAAAGCCTGCCTAGAAGGGCATTGAGCTCGCTCATACATCTGTAAGGTATTTTACAAGGTATGAAACACTATATAAATGCCAATTGTTGTATTATTTCCCTTCTCTGAATTACCATAACAGTTACTGTTTATATAACTCAGCACTTAACCTATTTGGGAATGACCTTTTTAAACATATGTGTTCTATATCCTTAACTAGATGGTAATCTTCTTGTGGGTAGGGACTATTCCTCATACTTCTTTAATCATCCATGGTACCTGTAGCTCAGGATATTATTATATACAGCAGATGTTCAATACATTTTTGTATTTATATTATATTATATAAGAAATTCCATACCTTCTATAATCCCAACTTTCTCACTAATCTTCAGTCTCGCTCTGTCTATTGGATGCTTCCCTACAGCCTACAACAATCTGATATCCCTCTCATCCTTAAAAAACAAAAACCCCTCACTTGACCTAGCCATTTATCCATCTATCATAATCATCTCTCTACTCTTTCATGGATAAACTCCTCGAAAAGATTTTCTTCAACCAATGCCTCATACCCTTTCATTTTTCTCTCTTCCTCTCTTCAGACTGTCCCAACCACCTCATTCGATTGAAACAGCTTTCTCACCAATCTCACCAATCATCTGGTAATTGCCACATATAATGGCTTTTTCTCAATCTCTCTCTTTGACCACCCTTCAGCCTCTATCGATCGTATTTTTTCTTTTTGGTGCTCTCTTCCCTTTAAGTTTATGTGACACTGTTCTGTCCTTGTTCTCCTACTACCTGTCTAACCACTCCTCCGTCTTCTTTGCTTGATCTTTATCTAGGTTATATTCACTAACCTGGATTGTCCTTGGTAGCTGCTGCTGCTGCCCCCTCCTCCTCCCCCTCCTCCTCCCCCTCCTCCTCCCCCTCCTTCTCCTCCTCTCTCCTTCTTTTTCTTCCTTCTGTCGTTTTTCAGTTGTGTCCAAATCTTCTTGAGGCCATTTTTTTTTTTTGGCAAAGATACTTGTTTGCCAATCAATTCACATTTTATCTGCCTATTAGTTTGCTTTAATAAACTTAGAAGATGCTTTTATATGAATTTCCTTCGATACTTTTTAAACTTCGTGGCAGTTCCTAAATGGATATTTGATAACCATCTATGGAAAAATCTTTGACTTTTTCAATGAATTTGTGTGGGCATGTTCAGTTACGAGGGGCAAAAGAGGTGTGTTTGGTGCGTGTGTGTGTGTGTGTGTGTGTGTGTGTGTGTAGGTATGTATTGAGTAACAAGTAAACTTCAAATCTTTGTTATGAAGCTGAAAGTGATATTGGTCCCACGCTCAGCTCAAAGCTGAGAATGAATTTCAAGTTTCCCGTTGTTTCATTCTGTCTCCAGTGGTTCCTAAAAATCCACCTGGTCCAGGAAATCATCTCATCATTATGTGTCACATTTGCCCAGCCTCATCTTGGTCTTCACAGTGTAGTCAGCTGGCTTTAGAACCTTTACAAATAGGAGTCTTGGGTCTCCTCCCTTTTTAAAAATAATGTAATCTGCCCTTCTATATGACCAAACTATTGTACAATGTGAAAGTATTTGCAGATCCTATACATGATTGCACGCCACCATGGGGGGGGGGAAGGGAGGGGAGAAAATCTGAAACTCAAGTGATTGTGGAACTGAATCTTGTAAATTAAAAGTAAATGAGTAAATAAATAAAAAATAAATAAAAAAATAAAAAAAATAAAAATAATGTAATCTATATGTCTCTTCCAAAACCATGTTAAACATTCCTTTTATAGTATAGATTTGCAAAGTTGGTCCAGGAGGGCACGGTGTATCTGGGGCCAGACAATACTTTCACCATTATTTATTAGCCAGCTAACAGTTATAAACCACTGACCTCCTAGGATGAAAGGCACTGGCTATTAGGTGTTATGGTTACTATGCACACTCATTTAGCTCTCCTCCCTCCTTTGTTACTTCGGACTGGGTTCTAGCAGGAGAGCTGGATGAAGGAAAGAATTTCTAGGCTTGTCCTCTTAGCATTACTCAAAATGGAAAGAGATATTCAGAACATCCAAGAAACATGCAGCTTTGTAGTGGGATCTCTGAAGTAGACAGAAGCACTAATAGGGCAGTACCGTTATCGCAATTCCTAGGGTAACATAATTGAAGGAAATTTGTTATTTCTTCAGTTACCAATACAGGGAATACTTATACTAACTGCCTCATGGGGATGTTGTGAGCCTCAGGTCGGATGATAAATGTGAAGGTCTGTGGAAATTACTTTAAGTACTACTTAAGTATCAGCATCAGTATTATCCTTCTACTAAAATCTTATTCTATTGTCTACTCATGCCGTGGGGGTGGACTCTGTTTTCAAAGGCCAAATGGGTGGATCACACACCTTGGAAAGTACATTTTTAAGCAGGAAGTATTTCTAGCAGGAGGTTCAGATATGTAATTCAAGGATCAGACTAAATGTTTTCAAAGTTGGTTACTGGCTGATGAATAAAACAAGAAAAAAATAGAATCAAAGAAGCTAGGGGGTGCAGTAGGTAGTGTTTGATCTAGAGGTTGGGGCCCCTGAGTTCAAATCCAGTCTCAGACACTTGGTTGCGAGAACTTAGGCATGTCACTTACTGCCTCCCTCAGTTTTCTCATTTATAAAATAAGTATAAGTATAATGATGGGATTCCTTACCTGTAAAATAAGCATAATATATAAATCTAATAGTGGCATTTATTTCCTAGGCTCGTTAGAAAGATAAAATGTGATAACATTTGTAAAGGACTCAGCAAACCTTAAAGTAGCATGTAAGTTTTAGATATTATTATTCTTAATCTGAGACAAAGACAGTCTACGAAGGCAAAGAGGGGCAGAGGGAGCGCCCACAATGACCGTGTCATAGGTACTTGAAGCATTGTTGTAGGCATGTTAAGGAAAAGTAAATTTGCTTCTTTATATAAATTGTGATTGTTTCCAGGCCTTCCATTTCATTTGATGTGGTGCAGAACTGACCACAATTCCCTAGACTTCTGTGCCTACACTTACATAAAAGGTCTTACTTGTCATAGGTGGTGTAGAGGATAGAGCAAAGGCCTGGAGTTAGGAAGAACTGAGTTCAAATCTGACCACTTAGTAGCTGTGTGATCCGGGCCAAGTCACTTAACCCGGTTTGCTTCAGTTTCCTCATCTATAACATGGAAAAGGAAATAGCTGGAGTTGGAGAAGGAAACAGCAAATCCTTCCAGCATCTTTGTGAGTAAAACACCAAGGTTTTAGGTCCAGAAGAATCAGACACAACTGAACAACAACAGATGTGTAGCAGTTGACTTTGTCAGTGTAAATAAATCTTGGGGGGGGGACATCCTGCATCAAGGTCTTTCCCAGTGAAGACAATCTCACTGATGAAGGTCCAGAGGGAACCCTCTATGCAGGAGGCTTGTTCCGAAGAAAACACCCCCGGGAAGGATTTCCCCTCTGCCAAAGGCTTCTTTTTCACCAAAATCTTCCACCCCAACTTGGGGGCTGAAGGAGATATCTGTGTCAATGTGCTCAGAAGAGACTGGACTGCTGCACGTGTTGCTGGCCTTTTGATCCACCGGAACCCCAAAATGGTGCTGAATGAGGAGGCTGGCAGCTTGCTTCTGGAGGACCAGGAGGAGTATGAAACTCAGGCTCAGCTGCTGACAAAGATTGATGGCCAGGCTGGGGGCCTCGGGGCCTGGCACACGTGTCTGAGGCTGTCCCATTGGAGGCAGGGGCCTCCTCCTCATCCCTTTCAGGCCTGGGGACTAGGGCTCCATGACCAAGAAGTATCCCAGAAGCAGGACAAGAAACAAGACTGTCAAGAAGATGGACCAGAATACAGCTCTGCTCAGGCTATAGGAGGGCTCCCCCTACTCCTGGAGGGCGTGGGGAGGTGGGAGCAGCTTTTCTATCTTACTACGTTATTTAGATTATGAGAGGGGAAGTGGGAGGGGGGACTGGATTTTTTTCTAAAATAAAAAAAAGCAACAATAATGAAAAAGCAACACATGGGAAAGCTAATTCTTTTAAAGAAGACTGTGTTTGTAATAGCCTCATCTCAACATCTTAACTCTCTGGAGCCTCTCCACATACCCAGAGATATCTCATTTAATTTCTATTACCATCAGTAGGGAACATCCTTAAAAGAAAAAAAAAAATCCTTTTATTTGAAAGGAGAATACATTTAGTGCAATATGATATAGACTTCAGGGGTAGGTCTTTGAAATGTTCTCTTCTCTTCATATGTCCTTGCACATCTAGACACAATGTCATCAACTCCTCTTGCCTTTCTTAAACATAGTTATACCCTCCAGTCACACGTGTTCCATCCTTCAGTGGACATATTGTAAGCCAGCAGCATGGATGCTTTATTGGAATTCAATACAATTTCATACAATTCCAATACAACAAATGTTTTTTTTTAATGCGCCAACTATGTTCAAGTTACACGCAAAGCATTGTTTCCAACTCTTGGTATCCCTTGTGGGGAATAAAGCCAGGTTAGCACAAAATCTTTGGAAGGTATATATGAAGTAGTAATTTGGGTGCTGTTAGGGGTAGTTCATTCTCATAATTCTGTATATATGATTAATTGATTAACTGAGCAAACACTTGTAAAAGACAAAGAAAGTTAGAGAAGGTTCTAGGCATCAGTAGGATCCTGACTGGGTCACAGGAAGAGAGAAATGAATGGCAGCACTTGTTTTGGCATGTAGCTTTATGAGATAATTTTTTTTTTAAGAGTTTATGCAGCGCATAGAAGGGGTCGGGGATGGAGGCCAGCCACTAAGGTAGTTGTGCTCCTGTTCCTCATCATTTCTGATTGAACAATAGATGCAAAGCTCCTGCTCCCCTACAACAGTTAATTATTTTTTTTCTTATGCATCTATTCCCTTTTCTTACCCTGGAATGAGTGTATAGAAGAGTCAGAGACAGTGGTATTTTTGTAAATGTTTAGCAACCTGCTCTCTGGGAAAAAAAAAAACGTATGCATGATACACTTTTAGGTTTAGCATGCATTATTGACACCCTCTCCATCACATTCTTGAGTAAACAGTCAGCAAAGCCGTAAATCACACCCTGATTTGTTTTCATTGGTCAGTTGTTTCCAACTCTTGGTATCCCTTGTGGAGATTTTTTTTTTGGCAAAATTACAGAATGATTTGCCATTTCCTTCTCCAACTCAAAGTGAGCTTGGATTTAGACCAGTGGTTCTCAACCTTCCTAATGCTGTGGCCCTTTAATATAGTTCCTCATGTTGTGGTGACCCCCAACCATAAAATTATTTTCGTTGCTACTTCATGACTGTAATTTTGCCGCTGTTATGAATCGTAATGTAAATATCTGATATGCAGGATGTATTTTCATTGTTACAAACTGAACATAACCCACAAGTTGAGAACCACTGATTTAGAGGTAGAAGACCTTATACAAGTCTGACTGGTACAAGTCTAGGTTCCCACTTTCTAGTTGTGTGACCTTGGGCAAGTTCACCTCTTCGAATTTCTCTTTGCTCATGTGCAAGATAGGAAGAATAATCCTTGAGCTATCTACATTTGCAGTTAGTCAACAAGCCATTGGGGCATCTAGGAGGTGCCATAGTGTACAGAGTGCTGGACCTGGACTCAGAAAGACTCCTCTTCCTGTATGGCCTCACACACTAGTTGTGTGATCCTGGGCAAGTCACTTAACCCCATTTGCCTCAGTTTCCTCATCTATAAAATGAACTGGAGAAGGAAATGGCAAATTACTCCAGTATCTTTGCCGAGAAAGCCCCAGATGGGGTCACTAAGAGTCAGACACAACTGAAATGACTGAACAAAAACAAGCAATTATTAATCACTTGGTGTATGCTAGGAGCTCTGTTAAGACCTGGAGACAGAGGCAAACAAAGGACCACAACCCAGTCCCTGACCTTGAATTTACATTTTAATGATGGAGACAATTTGCAAACAACTAAGTAGATACGTACAGATATAGATATGTATAGTGCCATGGAAGGCACCCTGAGAGGGGAAGAAGACATGAGCATCTAGGGCAATGGTTCTCAGCCTTCCTAATGTCGTGACCCTTTAATGCTCCTATGTGGGCAGATCTGCATGTGGGCAGACCTGCCTGGAGACGGATAGAGGAGCAGTGTCTCAGTTCCTAAGACCATCAGAAATAGGTGTTTTCAGATGGTCTTAGGTGACCCCTGTGATCCCTGTGAAAGGGTCGTTTGACCCCCCAAGGGGTTGTGACCCACAGGTTGAGAGTCGCTGTCCTAGGGAATGGAGGAAGGCCTCCTTGTGTATGTGGGATTTGAACTGGCTCTAAATATCAGGTCTGCTGTAACACTCAAGTGAGAAAATGTCTAGAGAGCTCCATGTGAACGTAAATCATGGCTTTTATTTACAATTAGTTGGATGAGCAGAAGGAAATCTAGTTGGTTCAGAGTAGAATCTAATATACTCTGGGATGTTTTCTCTTTAGGCTTTAAATACTTCAATTTACCTCATTTTAACAGGTGTCATGTATTGATGTCTGCAAGCAGATATTATGGGGGTAGGGGTGCTATCGTGACACCTTCAGGTGCTGACACCCAACTAAACCCTGCCAAATCAAGAAATTCTCATGGGCTAATTGGATTTAGGGCTGGAAGGTACATGGGAAATCATCTAGTCCAAATCCTTTATTGTACAAATGAGAAAACTGAGGCCTGGAGAGTTAGAAGAATTTGTCTGTATGGGAAAGAACTCACGTTAAAGGGATAAGTGGAAAACCTTTCTGATTTCCTCCTAGGGCATGAGACTTTTCCCATTAGAATGTAAGTAGGCATGGCTTCATTTTTAATACTCGGTACCTCAGTGCTTGCCGCATACTAGACCCTTTACTCCTTGCTTATTAACCAGTCGGCAATTAACCAATTGTCAGCCTTGCTAATGACAGAGCAGCGCATCTTTTGCTGTAGACTTAGGACTTACTAGTGGTGGGTATATATGGAGGCAAAGGAGGCAGGCAGGATTACGGATACCTCTTGACCTTGTGAAGGTCATAGATCCAAAATAGAAGGTGCTTTCGAGGTCATCTAGTCCTACCCTTCATTCTACATACTAGGAAGCTGAGGGACAGAGGGTTTAAGTGACTTGCCAGAGAGCACAGAAATGGTGACTGACAGAGCCTGGAGCTGGTCAGCTCCCATTACTCCAAATTCTACCCTCTTTCTACTCTCCTATGCTTCTTCTTGGACAAGTAAGGCTACTTTTATAGTCATGCTGCCTGATTTGCTTTCACATAGGCCTTTTAAGGAATTGGGGGCTGATAAAGTGCAAGAGAAATAGCTGATTGCATAGAGAAGAAGAAGGTCTATTACATAACTGACGTACTTTTGCTCTATTACAATCCTTTGGTATTAACCACTCAGAGAATACAGTTAAATCTAGTTGCTCAAAGATGATGTCAGCAGAACACAAATCCTGGCAAGTCCAGTCAACCTGGAAAGGTCTAGGAAGAGGTTTTGTGCCTGACATGCAAGAGTAGTCTAGCTAAATTCAAAGACTTCAGTCCATGACTGGCTGTAGGGGGATGGCATTTCGTTTGCTTTTTGTTCTGCCCCCCAAAACTCCATTCTTGAATACAATTCTACTCAGCTGTAGGAGACTGTGATCTGCATCAGGAAAGGGAGTACTACTCACACTGAGAGAAAAACTAGAAATTTTTGAAGGAACGAAGAAAACTAAAGGTTGACTAGTTTGGAAAACTGGTAGAATTTCCCAGATTGAAGTACAAAAAGATTACTTTATAAAGCAACAATAACTCCTTGGACATCTAGAACCAATAGATCAGGCTTGCACAACCTGTGGCATGCCAAAGGATTTCTGGTGGCGGGCACAAAATGTACAGGGAAACAATGTAGGGAAAAACCCATGGGCTGCAGGTTGTATAGGCCTGCAATAGATTGACAAGCATTTGATAATCGCTTTATTTTGTGCCAGGTGCTATAGCAGACCCTTGGAGATACAAAGACAAAATTGAAGCAGTCCCTTGCTCTCAGGGAGTTTATATTTTATCAAGAGAGACAACAATATGTTTGTATAATGATGTAAAAAATAAATTCAAGGTAGATTTTGTGGCTTGTAGTTAGGAAAGGGTTAGGAAAGAATTCACGTAGGAATTGACATCTGAACTGAGATTTGAAGGAACTGGGAATTCTAAGAGCTGGAGGGGAGCAGGGAGTGCATTCCAGGCAAGGGGCATAGCCTAGGCAAAGGAGTGGAGATGGGAGACAGAGTACTGTGTGGGAGTAGCAGCAAGTAGGACAGCTGGACTGAACCATATGGTATGTGAAGGGGAATGAACTGCAAGATGAGAAAGGATATCCTAGGAAAGAAGTATAAAGAAAAGTTAGTTGATTTTCTGTTATATGAGAACCAACTCCAAGATAATAAAAATCTTAAATGTGGTTCTAAATCATGGCAATTCTTGAGGTTCCCCTCTTTATAATTAAATATTTTGTGTGTATATGTGTGCATGTATGTATGTGTATGAGCATGCATGTGCATGTGTATATGTGTGTATATGTGCATGTGTGTATGTGTGTGAGTATGTTTGTGTGTGTGCATGTGGCCTTTGGGCAGTGGTAAATTAATTGCTAAATGGCAATGAAATTCATGTGGAAGCACTTATTTTCTACCAATTAATAATGCATTGGTTGATCATATCTTATGAATTCTAACAACCCTAATTAAACCATATTAGTTATGTCTGGATTAATGCTGGTGCAGTGGAGGCCAAAGAGAGTAATAACTACCCATGGCTAGAGGAAGGGGTACCCCAAAATACCTGCTTCTTCAGTAAGAGTGTTTTCTCCTTACATATTGGCATTCCCAAAATATACAATGTTAAGGAACAAAATGTTAATTCTTTAGAAATATTGCTCAGTATTTGGGTTCCTTGACCTTAAAGGGGCAGGGAACTGAGTTTCTGAGGCCCTCTGGGCTCATTAGGGTAAATAGAACAAGCTTCAGGGAGGGAATATGTAAAATAAGGCTCTCTGGGATGTCAAGTTAAGACACTGAAGATGTTAAAGAGACGCTAAAGTTCAGTAACTACAATACAGCAAACAGTTGTTAAATACTTACTATGAGCAAGGCACTGTACTAAGCTCTAGGGAAAAAAGAGATGAAAACAAATTGGTGTTCATGGAGTTTAAAATCTAGTAGAATGGCTAAGTCCTATCCAAATAAATGTAATAAAAAACAGTTTTTGAGTAATGCAAACAGAAAAACAAGGAGTGGTTTGGGGAAAAGAGAGATCACTTTGAATCAAAGAATCAAGAAAGGCTTCATGGAGGAAATCACACCTTAACTGAACCTTCCAGGAAGAGAAGGATGTAAAGGATTTAAAGATGTCATAGGAATGATGGGCAGCCAGGTGATACAGAGGACAGAGGACCAGGTCTGGAGTTAGGAAGACCTGAGTTCAAATCTGACCTCAGATACTATCTGTGTGACCCCGGACAAGTCACTTAACCCTGTTTGCCTCAGTTTCCTCATCTACAAAATGAGCTGGAGAAGTAAATGGCAAACAACTCTAGTATTTTTGCCAAGAAAACCCCAAATGGGGTCACAAAGAGTTGGACACAACTGAAAAATGACTGAACAGAACGAGTAGGAAGGTAAACATGAGGAGTAGCCTGGGCATATACACAGAGGCAGAAGGTGATAGGAGATGTTGCTAAGAAGTCAGTTAGGTTAAAGTCACTTTTTCAAACTGTAGGCTTGTGTATTTGTTTTCCTAACTCTGAGGACACCGTGCTACCTCTTGTCTGATGATGATAATGGTGGTGGTGATACGTCATACACACTAAAAAAGTTTTGATATCTTTGTCTCCTGAATTGAGAGAGAAAGAGAGAGAGAGAGTAGAGGAGGAGGATAATGGATGGAGCACTAGATTTGGAATCAGAGAAACCTGAGTTTGAATATTGTCAGAGATGTGTACTAGCTGTGTGATCCAGGGCAAATTGCTTAACTTTTCTGAGTCTCAGTTTCCTCAACTGTAAAATGAAGGGGTTAGTCTCAGTGATCTCAAAGATTTCGTCCTCTAACATACATATGAAATGGAGCTAGAATCCTTAGCATAGCCATCCGTGGGCTCATTGTGTATTTACAATAAGATCAGTAGAGGATGGAAATACCTGCTTCCCATGAAAAGTGAACATTTGCCATGGCTCTAGCTCTGCAGAGAGCCAGAATAAAGATAGATATTGTTATGCTACAGTTGTGATAATGATATTCTTATACATTGTACCTGCTAAGGAGTTATTTTGTTATTACCTGAACTGCTGATTTAGGGCTATCCTTGCCAGCAACACTCTCAGGTGCCCAGGGTGACAGTATGTGTCAGAGGCAAAATTTGAAGCCAGGACAAGACCACCTACCACACTGATCCTCTATACTAACTCTAAAACTCAAAATTCCCCAAGGAAATTCATGGTGGTGACTGACTGTCATTTATGAAGATGAACACTACTATCCTGCTTGATTATTGCAGAGGAAGGGTAGGAATATGTTGATAATGCTGTGTGTCTATAATTTTTGTTATAATTATTGTAACGAGGCAACATACCATCATGAGTAAAGTACTAACCTTGGACTTGGGAAGATCTGGTTCAAATCTTTTTTCTGATGCTTATTATGTGTGTGTGATCCTGAGCAAGTCATTAAGCCTCTTTGGATCTCAGGAAAACTCTGTAAGACTATAAATCATAGGCGGGCTGCATTGACATGGAGAGAGTTCCAGCACTAAACAGGAGCACAGGTCTTTGACCTACAGATGTTATTAGGACAACATTCATGTAGACTAGGGTCTACTCTTAGGGAAGAGGAAATCAAAGGAGGTTAGTGGTAGAACCCTGGGTTGAAAAAGTGATTCAACCCTTGACTGAGGTTAAGGGAAAGGTGTCCTGTCTCTATTGACCCTCAGGCATGATCATCAGTTTACTTGAATCAATCTGGCAGGGGGTAAGGCTAGGATTGGCCCTAAGAGCAGAGCTGAAACTCTGAAACTCAGAATGCAGAACTTTAAAATAAGTAAGCCTGGGATAATCATGACACAACAAATATGGAAGTCATTGTGTCCAAGGAACAGCATAATATTAGACAAGTGTATATTTGAAGCTATCAAGGGCTCAAGCTATTCAAGGATCTGACTTGCAGAATTTGATTTAGAGGACCATCCAGAACAGAAAAGCTTCTGAGAGGTCCAAAGAGAAGAGATCTCTAGTAGAGTGAAGGAGGTGGCAAAGCATGTATTTTGGGGTAAATTTTTGACATATAGATAGGAAAGGGATTTGCGGGAAGGGGTGAAGGAGGATAGATTTTCTCAGGTCTTAGTGGTTGAAGATAATGTGTCTTGAGTTAAAGAAAGTCAGATTTCAGCTTGATATAAGGAGAGATTATTCACAATTAAAACACCCTGAAAATGGTATGAACCAGGAGATACCAAATTTCCTCTGTAGGTAGTTACATGGAGGCTGGTTGACCATTTTGAGATAATATTCTTGAAAGGATTCATCATTTTAGTAGCAGTTAGATTAGATAAAAAATTTATAACTTGAAGTCCATAGATCCCCAAGGAGTTTGTGGATAGATTTTAAGGGGTCTGAGAACTTGGATGAGAAAAATACATGACTTGTTTCTTTTGTAATTCCACATATTTTTATGCATTTAAAAACATTATTCTGAGGTGTTCATAGGCTTCACCAGACTTTCAAAAGGATATATGATGTATGTTAAGAATCCTTGGATTAGATGACGTCTGAGGGTCTTTGAGATTTTATGATCTTCTCTGCAAACTAAGGTGTAATAGGAGGGTGGCTTTTGCCGAACATCAATGTTCCGTATTTAGGGGTGGAGAAGCAGATTTCAGAGAATAGTGACTGACAGTTCTGGCCAGTTATTTCCATGGCAATGGAACTGGAGCTGAATTAATATCATTGATTCCCTAGACTGAGAAGAAACTTAGTCAGACAAGAGATAAGAAAAATAGGGGAAATATCCTTATAGCTGATTTTGAGAATCAGGATTAAATTATAACAACCTTTGTAAGTGGAACTGTTAACCTTCTCATCTTTTCCTGAACACACATACCCTACCATATTTTATACTCCTCAATAGAGTTTCACAGCAAATCCTCTAAAAGTTCATATGTTTAGAATGTTTAAGATGCCCATAATGCTTGTGAATGGAGAAACCAAGGTTAAATCACAGGTTCCCTATTGTCATAAAGCTTATATTCTAGTAGGGGAATATGACATAACACAGAAAATTCTCTGCTGTTTATACATGCCCTGTGTTATATTACCTGCAGGTCTTTGCTTAACTCATAAAATTTTCTACTTCCTCAGTTTTTCCTAGAATATTTTGTCTTTTCTCTCTTGACTTTATCACAGCTTAGTTTGTAGCATACTTAACTTGCATATATTGTATCACATGATGCATACTTGAAAACTGACTGACTTGAATTAAATTGAAAGTACTGTTAATGGGTAATGAAATTGATTTAAATTGAGTAATGGAAGGAGGGAAGGGGAAAAGGAAAACTTGATAGTTTTTCCCATGTGGAGTCTCAGGTTTGGGGCACCTCATAAAGCTTGGGTGAATGGTGACACTTTAAAACATGAATGGTACACCAGTGAACTTTCTGGGGAGGAAAAACAGTGGAGTTACAGAGTAAAGAGGCTTGTTGATCCTTGAAGTACCACATTCTCCATGAGCCAAGGTTAACATTAATAAGCTCTAGGTAGTATTACAATTTTCATGCTTTATTTTGTATGCCAAATATTTTCCTTTCAACATCCAAAAGGAGAAATATCTTCAAACAATTTTCTGCAAAAAATTATCTCAAACTTTAAAGTTTCTGTTCTGCTCAGGTAGGTGGCTTTAACTAGAACTGGCAACAAGGGTTTTGATACACAGCACCAAAATTTGGAGGGTGCCAGAGTTGAACACATTCCTTGAGTGGAAACCACTAAATCAATTTTTTTCCCTATAAAATGAATTTGCTTGAATCATCTCATATTATTTGCACATCAAGAGTTATAAAGTCAATTAGGGGACAGCATTTCATTCTGCTTGCTCCACTACAGTTATTTACTGTCAGCAAACATTTACTTTACTGCAATAAATTCCACTTAAAAGGATAACATCTTCATTGTAAGTGTCATGTCAGATCTAAGGAGATACTATTGAGAAGTCATCTTCTTCTGACACTGGGTTTTGGATTTCACCAAGCTACTTAGAATAATTGCATACAAAATGTGACTGCTTTAACATTCCAATCCTATAGTTGATGAGAACTTGTAACATAATAGTGCATTTCAAAATGAGAGAGCTCTTGAGTATATAAAATTATGTGATGTGACTATCCATTTGACCAATTTCTCATAGGAATATATGGGAAGGAGGGTTGAATGTACATAGACTGGACATTAAAAAGGTCAAGTATATTTTTTGATTTCTCCTGGAATGCTGCTTTGTTGTGGAGGAAGGGCTTGCATAGTTCAGTAAGCTATGCTACACAGGGTAACGCAAAATGGACAAGTCATAGTGGAGAGTGCTAAAAACAGGTGATTAATTGGAGGAGGAAATGACAAACCACTTCAGTATCTTTGCTAAGAAAACCCCCATGGATAGTTGGTCCGTGGGGTCAAAAAGAGTCAGTCGCGAAGAAACAATTGAACTAACATTCTTTTTTTTTTTTTTTCTGTAAATACTATTTTATTTTTTCCAATTACATGTAAAGATAGTTTTCAACATTCATTTTTAAATATGATTTTGAATTTCAAATTTTTTTCTCCCTCCTTCCCGACCATCCACCCTCTTCAAGATGGTAAGCAATCTTATATAGGTTATACATGTGCAATCATGTAAAGATATTTCCACATTAGTCATGCTATTAAAGAGGAAACAGAACAAAAGGGAAAAGTCACCAAAAAAAAGTGAAAATAGTATACTTTGATCTGCATTCACACTCCATGGTTCTTTCTGTAGATGTGGATAGCTGTTTTCATCATGAGTCCTTTGGAATTGTCTTGGATCATTGTATTGCTGAGAAGAGCTTAAGTCTATCATTGTTGATCATTGCATAATGTTGCTATTGCTGTACAGAGTGTTCTCCTGGTTCTGCTCACTTGTTTTATATTGGTTCTTGTAAGTCTTTTCCAGGTTTTTCTAAAATCCGCCTGCTCATAATTTCTTATGGAACAATAATATTCCATTATATTAACATACCAGAATTTGTTCAGCCATTCCCTAATTGATGAGCATTCCCTCAATTTCTAATTCTTTGCTACCACAAAAGAGCTGCAATAAATATTTTTGTATATGTATGTCCTTTTCCCTTTTTTATGATCTCTTTAGGATACAGACCTGTGTAATGGCAAGCACAGAAGTAGTTCACACCTTCTTTCAGGTATTATTAACACCTTGTTTCACTTCAAGTTTATTTTGAGCCTTGTATCAAGTCTGTTAAGAAACAGAACATGTGAACCCCACAACTTGTGAACCCTAGAACTCATGAACTCTTGCAACAGGAAGGGGAGAGCTAATGACCATATATAAGGAGAAGCCCAGGCTAGAGACAGCAGAACTGAGAAGAGGACTCTTGAGGTGGCAGTCAAGAAGGAGAAAACTTGTGGTATCCTGGCACTCTTTTTTCTCTGTCTGTATTTCTGTTTCTTGCTGCTGGACTTTGTTGATAACATATAGAAATGCCAATGATTTATGTAGGTTTATTTTATATCCTATAACTTTGTAAAAATCCTTAATTATTTCAAGTAGTTTTTTAGTTGATTCTCTAGGATTCTGTAATTATATCCCCATGTCATCTGCAAAGAGTGATAGTTTTGTTTCCTTATTTCTTTATCTAATTCCTTTCATTTCTATTTCTTCTTTTATTGCTAAAATTAACATTCCCATTTCTAGTACAATATTGAATAATAGTGGTGATAGTGGGCGTCCCTGTTTCACTCTTGATCTTACCGGGAAGGATTCTACCTTATTTCCATTACAGAAATGCTTGTTGATGGTTTTAGATAGATACTACTTATTGTTTTAAGGAAAACTCCATTTATTCCTATATTCTCTAGTATTTTTAATAGGAATGGATGCTTTATTTTTTTTCCCCAAAAGCTTTTTCTGAAACTATTGGGACAATCATATGGTTTCTCTTGGTTTTGTTATTGATATGGTCAATTATGCTTATAGTTTTACTAATATTGAGCCAGGCCTGATTTCCTGGTATAAATCTCACTTGGTCATTGTATATTATCCTGGTGATAAATTGCTGTAATCTTTTTGCTATTATTTTATTTAAATTTTTTGCATCAATATTCATTAGGAAAATTGGTCCATAATTTTCTTTCTCTATTTTGACTCTTCCTGGTTGAGGTATCAGCACCATATTTGTGTCATTAAAGGACTTTGGTAGTACTCCTTCTTCACCTATTTTTTTTTACAAATAGTTTATATAGTATTAGAATTAATTGTTTTTTTTTTAAATGTTTGGTAGAATTTACTTGTAAATCCATCTGACCCTGAAGAATTTTTCTTTGGAGTTCATTGATGGCTTGTTCAATTTCTTTTTCTAAAATGGAGTTAGTTAATTATTTTATTTCCTTTTCTGTTAATCTGGGCAATTTGTATTTTTGTAAATATTCACCCATTTCAATTACATTCTTGGATTTATTGATATACAGTTGGGCAAAATAGTTCCCAGGTATTGCTTAAATTTCCTCTTCATTGGTGGTGAATTTACCCTTTTTATTTTTGTTATTGGTCATTTGGCTTTCTTTTTTTTAAAAATCAAATTACCCAAAGGTTTATCATTTTATTGTTTTCCCCCCATAAAACCAGTTCTTAGTTTTATTTATTAGTCCAATAGTTTTCTTACTTTCAGTTTTATTGATCTCTCCTTTGATTTTCAGAATTTTTGATTTGGTATTTAATCAGATTTTAATTTGTTCTCATTTTAAAAAATTGTGTGCCCAATTAATTTATTTACTTTTTATTTTGCTGATATAATCATTTAGAGTTATAAATTTTCCACTAAGTAATGCTCTGACTTATCTGATACATTTTGGTGTGTTGTCTAACTATCATCATTCTCTTAGATGAAATTATTGATTGTATGATTTATTGTTTGTTCTCATTCTGTAGGATTAGATTATTTAGTTTCCAATTAATATTTAACTATCTTTCCATGGACCTTTATTACATATAATTTCTATTACATCATGATCTGAAAAGGATGCATTAAATATTTTTGCCTTTCTGTATTTGATTGTGAGGTTTTTATGCTCTAATATATGGTCAGTTTTTATGTATGTGCCACATACTGCTGAGAAAAAAAGATATATTCCTTTCTATCCCCATTCAGTTTTCTCTAGAGCAGTGGTTCACAACCTTCCTAGTGTTGTGACCCTTTAATACAATTCCTCATGTTGTGGTGACCCCCAACCATAAAATTATTTTCATTGCTACTTCATAACTGTAATTTTGCTACTCTTATGAATCTATCTGATATGCAGGATGTATTTTTATTGTTACAAATTGAACATAACCCACAGGTTGAGAACCACTGCTCTGGAGATCTATTATATGTAACTTTTCTAAAATTCTATCAATCTCCTTAATTTCTTTGTTATTTATTATTGTAGTTAGATTTATCTAGTTGTGAGAGGTGGAGGTTGAAGTACCCCACTAGTATAGTTTTGCCATCTCTTCCTGTAACTCATTTAACTTCTCTTCTAAGATTTTGAATGCTAAACCATTTGGTGCATATATGTTTAGTATTGCTATTCATTGTCTATGGTACCTCTTAGCAAGATTCAATTTCATTCCTTATCTCTTTTAATTATATCTATTTTGTCCCCTTTTGCTTTGTCCAAGATATAGATTACTATTCCTGATTTTTTTTAATGTCAGCTGAAGCATATATACTGCTCCAATCTTTTCCATTTACTCTCTGTGTGCACCTCTGCTTCAAATGTATTTCTTTAAACAACATATTATAGGATTCTAGTTTCTAATTCATTTTGCTTTCCACTTTTATTTTATGAGAGAGTTCATCCCATTCACATTCATAGTTATGATTGCTATTTGTGCATTTCCTTCCATCCTATTTCTCCCCTTTTTTATACTTTTCTCTCTTCTTTCACCCTGTCCCTCCACCAGTGTTTTGCCTTAGTCTAGCTTCCCAAATCTGCCCTCCCTTTTCTTTCCCCTTTCTCCTCCTACTTCCCTATAGTGTATTTTTCTACCCAGCTGAGTGTGAATGTTGTTCCATCTTTGTACCAAATATGATGAATTAGTTTCAAACTATATTCATCCCTTCCTTTCTTTCACTCTATTGTTATAGGTCTTTCATGCCTCTTCATGTGATCTAATCTACCCCATTCTACCTCTCCTTTTCCTCTTCTTTCAGTGCAATCCTTCTTTTACCTTTTAATACATTATTTTTTTTATCATCAGCTCAAAGACAACTTAGACCCACACACTGTCTAAGTACACTCCTTCTATCTGTCCTAATAGAGATACACTTCTTAAGAGTTACAAGTATCATCTTCCTATGTAGGGCCATAAACAGTTTAATCTTACTTATTAGCATGTTGTTTTTTCTTTCCTATTTAACTTTTATACTTCTCTTGAGTCTTGTATTGAAGATCCTTGTTCAGCTCTGGTCTTTTCATCAGGAAAGTTTTAAAGTCCCCTATTTCATTGAATATCCATCTTATACCCTGAAAGATTAGGCTCAGTTTTGCTCAGTAGTTGATTCTTGGTTGTAATCCAAGCTCATTTGCCTCCCAGAATATCATATTTCAAGTCCCCAAGTCCTTTAATGCAGAAGTTGCTAAGTCCTATGTAATATTAACTATGGCTCCTTGAGATTTTGCATTGTTTCTTTCAGACTGCTTGCTCTATTTTCTCCCTGACCTGACAGTTCTGGAATTCGGCATAGTCCTTGGAGTATTCATTTTGGAATCTCTTTCAGAAGGTGATTGGTGGATTCTTTCAATGATTTTACCCTCTGGTCCTAGTATATAAAGGCAGTTTTCCTTTAAATTTCTTGAAAGATGCTCTCCAGGTTCTTTTTTTTTTTTGATCATGATGTTCAAGTAGTCGAATAATTCTTAAATAATCTCTCCTGGATCTATTTTCCAGTTCATTTGTTTTCCCAATGAGGTATTTTACATTTTCTTCTGTTTTTCATTATACGACTTTATTTGACTGATTCTTGATGTCTCAGAGTCATTAGCTTCCACTAGCCCTGTTATAATTTTTAAGGAATTATTTTCTTCAGTGAGCTTTGGTACCTCCTTTTCCATTTGGTCAATTCTACTTTTAAAAGATTTGTTTTCTTCAGTGGATTTAACCAATTCAATTTCTAAGGCGTTATTTTCTTGAGTCAGTTTTTGTGCTTCCTTTTCCAAGCTGCTGACTTTTTTTTCATAATTCTCTTGTGTAAGTCTCATTTCTTTTCCCAATTTTTCTATTACCTCTCTTATTTGATCTTTAAAATCCTTTTTGAACTCTTCCAAGAGGATGTTTTGGGTTTGAGACCAATTTGTATTCCCTTTTGAAGCTTCACATGGAGGCATTTTTACATTGTTGTCCTCTTCTGAGTTTGTGCTGGAATCCTCCTTGTTGCCATAGTAGCTTTCTATGGTCAGGGTTCTTGTTTGTTTGTTTGTTTATTTTAAAAATTTGAGCTCTCTTCCTGGGGTACAGGTGGCATTGTCCCAGTCTTTTTAGTCTGCATGCCAGGGGCCTGGCCATTGGCTTTCTGCTCTGGGGCCTGAGGTGCTGCTGGCTTGCCCACTGTGCCATGGTGGCCCGCCCTAGCCGCACCTGTTGTGACCTGGGTTCTGGGCCTAGCAGTTTGTTTTCTGTCCTAGAGCTGACCTGCTGTGCTACTGCCTACTGAGTCAGGACCCTGGGCCCTCAGTTGCTGATAAGTGCTGTGGCTAAGAGCCTTCTTTTGACTTTCTAGAACACACAGGATTATTATAACATCAATGTTCAGAGACACAGTTACAATTTTCTGCACCCAAAGCAATCAGCACAAAACACCTGGAATAAGTAGCACAAATCACAGTGGGGCAAGGCACCTGTAATTTTACCCTCGGATCAGCATTGTGAGTAATAGATGAAGTAATCAAGATAAACTAATTTTAGCAAGAGGAGAAGTTAGTTAATATAATAGTTTCCTTATTGCTAAAATGTAGTCATCAATAACACTTATTTTGAAGAGTTACTGGAAAAATCAAATAAGATAATATGTGTAAAGGATTTTGCAAATCTTAAAGCTCTATATAAATTTTTGTTATTATCATTAAATAGAATAAGTGTTGTCACTTCTAAGCTTGCTTTTAATCCTCAATTTTTCTGCTGCCTCTTCATAGAATTAGTTGTTAATAGTTATTATTTTGGGCATTTATCATACTAATGTTAATTCAGGCATATCTCATATGCTTTAATTAGAAGTGGGAGACTGCTTGATAATATGACTTAATACCAATCTAGTATTAATTAAAAAGGAATACTTCAGTATTAATTTCCTTACTGTTTATATACCCTATTGCCTAAAGACACACACAGCAACATTGAATTTGTATATAAGATTGCCATATTTACAAATATGCACCAAAATTATAGTGGTATTTAAAGCATCATGTTAGTAGCTCATACATGAAAACAAATCAGCCATAGAATACCACTTTTTCCCTTCCATATAATTTTTGTTTAATTTCTAGCCTAGAAATCTAACACATTTCAATAGACCAGCATCAATAATAAAGATGAGAGGAGCAGCTAGGTGGCGCAATGAATAGAGCACCAGCCCTGGAGTCAGGAGGACCTGAGTTCAAATTTGACCTCAGACACTTAACACTTACTAGCTGTGTGACCTTGGGCAAGTCACTTAACCCCAATTGCCTTGCCTTCCCTACTCCAAAAAGCAAAAAGCAAAAAAAATAATAAAGATGAGACCTGAAGATGACAGCCGTAGTCTTATCCCTTCCACTATGCCAGGCTTTTGCTCTTCCTTTACTCTTCTTCGTATTCATGCACCGCCCCCCCCCCCATATTTATCATCCTGACTTCTGCTGCTGGTCTCTCCCTGTGAGAACCCCAGTTTTTGTGTTTGTGTTTGTTTGTATGTTTGTTTTCCCTATCCTGTTAGAAGTTGCAAACAGTGTCAGGGTCTGAGAACTAAAAACTGTAACTTGGTATTTGGGGTCAAAAGATCCATAAACCAATTTCTTTCTGAAGTATATATACTTCTTCTAAAGTTGTTAGAAACAGATGGCTCAGGCTTTTAGTTTCTGGATGAGATTTGAGAAATTTGGAGAACAAAATGGATTTTGTCTCACAATAACTGAATGAAAGAGGATGTTGATTAGTGGAAAGACAGTTGAACTAGGAGTCAGAAAGCCTAGATTCCAATTTTTTTCAGTACCTACTTGAATGACTTTGGGGAAGTCACTTAACCTCTTTTGAACTTCGATTTCCTTATCCTTGAAATGAGACCATATTAGATAAGACGATCTCTTAGGTCTCTCCTTTTAGACTGAAAATTCCTTTCCTTAGCTTCTTTAAATGATTGAAATATTTGTATGCACATATATTTTTGTATTTTTGCTCTAATGATGGTAAAATAGGGGCCCAGATGGGTCATAACTAAGATTAAAAGTAGAAGTAATATCTAGAATAAAAGCCAAGAGGTCTAGATTCTAGCTAGTTATCTTATCCATTCAAAAGAAAAAAAATTGTTGCACTACCAGAATGGTAAATTTCATTCTACTTGCCATTTATTAAGAATTGATGATAACAAGAGATAAAGAGGTAAGTCTGCTACTTCTCTCTTCTGAGCTTGTGCGGATTTGTGCAAGCATAATGATGGCGGGGGTACAATCATGTCTTCTACTCATCTTTCTGATTTGTGAATGGGCATGGCTTGTCTCAGTTACTATCCTGGTTAACTGTCAGAAGAGGGGCCACAAAGGAAGTGTACAGTGTTTGAGTGGTTGTGGCCATATTCCAATCCAGCAACTCCTTACTAAACGCCAACTATATATAAGGCAATGAGCTAAGCATTGAGGAACACAAAGGAAAATGGAAAAAGTCACAGTGCTTGAGCTTCCATTCTGTTATGATGAGAGGTAGGGTATAGTGCAAAGAGTTCTGGGCATGAGATTAGAAAACCCCAGTTGAAGTCTTGGTTTTAACTTTAACTCTGTGGCTTTGGGCAAGACAATTCAACTCCCTGAGCTTCACTTTGCTTTGTTGTGAAATGAGAACAGCGATACTTGTACTGTCTACCTTTCTCATGGCTGTTTTTAAGAAACATCATTTTGTAAATTGTTAAGCTCCATGCAAATGTGATCTACTTTGTGAGAGGAACTCCTGCTGGTCATACCATCGTCTCCACTGCCCGTTTGCTCTACCACTTTACCTGTGCCGTTTTCCAAGGAAGTGCCAAGCATCTGTTTGCCAATGGCCATAGAAGCTGCAAGTACCAGGGCAGAATTCAAATAGAGGCAGATGGGAATTTTCTTTTTTGTGTTCAGGAACTCCTGTTTTAAACACTCTCCCTGGTGAGAAAATTCCATTAAATCTAATTCTACCTCAAACCACATTCACTACAAAACCTAATGCATAAAGATTTTCAGGAGACTATAGCCTACAGCAAAATTTTCACTTTCTCCAGCTATCAAATCCATTGCTTTAAGAGGTCATAACTCTGCCCTATGGTTAACTTATCTACTTTTCTGCTTTCACACATTTGACCTACTTCAAAATATCACTTTAACAGATAAATCTTTTCCCCCATTGGAAATGAAGCAAAAATTTCCCACTATAAATGTCTTTATATTTTGTGAATAGGGGTTTAAAAAGGGAAAGGGGTGGTGGCAGCGGTGAGTTCCAGCACTAGAGAATAATGATTTTTGAAAGATGAGTGAAGTTTAACTTTATTGACCTCAACTTTGTAGTATTGCAGGAACCACACAGTTTACTTTGCTATTTCCATGCAACTGTGATCTCATTGATTCAAGTATTCTCCTTAAAAAGACAGATCACAACCCATCCTTGTCTGCACTTCCTTTTTGACTCCAGTCCATGTCCTCCCATAAATGCACCCTAAAGTTCCCACTTGACATGCTGGGAGTTTTCCTCTAGATCTCTTGACATTGTTTAGGAACCCATGGAGCACCTGGTCTATCTATTGAATATTGCTTGATCTCACTCTATGACTAGCTCGTTTCATTTTCTAACCATACATACATTACTTTCATATTTTCATGCCACTTTTCCCATACATTTCTTTTGTTGGTAATATGCTATAGCTTACTCATACCCATCATGCCTCATTTCATTGCCCCTTTGTCATCTTAAAATATCAACTCTTCCGAGATTACCAAACCTTTACTTAGCGATGCAAGTATGTCTCATGACCTCATCCAGATTAGTCTTAAGTAGACTCATATTGCCAGCATCAGAATTAAGATTAGCAGCTTCTGTTTTGCCCATCATTTTTCACTGGATGATATATGAATCTTCTGAACTATGAACTGAATCTGGGAACATGAGCAGCCAGCAGGACACATGAATACTTAGGTGGATGAGCCAAAGGTGTGGACAGAGAGGGAAATGGTAAGAATTTACAAGGTTGTCTGGTAAGACTTCATCTCTTCCCTCCTAACCTCCATAGTGATGGAGTCTCCAGAGTAACTAATGAATATATTTGTACATATTACCATGAGACACCAAAGACATTTTTTTCAAACTAAATATGCATTCTTGTTTTTGATGGGTACACAAGGCTTCCACATTCTAGACTGTTATATTTATAAAATGATAGTAGGGGCTTATTTACTTTCTAGTATAAAGTAATATGTCCTGGCATTGAGGGTGGGGTATGTTGTATAGCAAGGCAGCTAGGTGGTATGGTGGCTGGATGTAACGATACTGGGATTTGAAGATCTTCCACGCCCCTTGAGCTTGCTGATGTAGCAGGAAGGAGTGGAGCAAGAGAACGTCAGAACCAAGCTAGTCTCCCTGCGGTGCTGACTGGAAGCAGCGTCAGAGGCAGTGGCTGTGGTTGCAAACTCCTTTTGCTTTGAGCGGGCCAGAATCTCTGCTAAGGACTCCTGCTGAGGACTGCCTGGGGCAGGAAATGCTGGGAGCAAGCTGCCTGGACGCTGAGCAGTTGCGTGCATGAGGAGAGGAGGATCTTTGCCTGAGGTAGCCTGTCCCCTTTTGAAGGCTTGAGAATGTGGGTGTTTACTACTTTAACTACATGTGCCAACTTCATAACTATTGTGTTGGCTTTGACTTTCTGGTGTTGGGACTCAGTTTTCTGGTATTTAAATGAATGCGCTATCTATATTTCTTATGTAGAGAACCTGTTACATTTTGTGATTAATAACTATATCAGCATATTTATAGTTACTGTAGGCATTGTGAATACTGCATTGCTGATACACTGGAGTATTGAGCGTGGAGTCAGAAGACTTATCTTCCTGACTTCAAATTTGGCCTCAGACATTCACTAGCTGTGTGACCTTGGGCAAATTACTCAGTCCTGTTTGCCCAAATTTCTTCATCTGTAAAATCATCTGGAGAAGAGAACGGTAAATCACTCCAGTATCTTTGCTAAGAAAGGTCCAAATAGAGTCACAAAGAGTTGGACACAACTGAAATGACTGATTAGCAACAACAACAAAATGTGGAGAGTGTGAAAATATTCCTTGTAGCATGCGATTCTTTATAAGCTGGCCACCTCCGCCTTGTTGGACCTTATGTGTCCTTTTGACTGTTCCAGGAGCAGGACAAATAGGATACATCATGACTATGTTAAAGAAAGTGCATGTCCTTCTTGTTTTAATTAACAAGCTCAGAATTTAGAATTTTAGAATTTCACTTGTAAGGGACCTCAGCAACCACCTAGTCTAATGCATGCCCCCCGAATGAACCTCCATTGAAGTATACTCAACAAGAACAAACCGCCAATATTTGCTAGATTAGGGAGAAAGCAAAGACATTCTACAAAACATCTACTTCTGCTTCATTGACTACATCAAAATCTTTCACTGTATGGATCACAACAAAATATGCTAAGTCGTCCAAGAGATGGAAGTTATCTTGTCTCTTGAGAGACCTATAAGTAATAGTTCGAACTGAACATGGAACAACTGCTTGGTTTAATAATGGGAAAGGAGTACAATAAGGTTGCATATCGTCACCTTATTTATTTAACTTATACGCAGAGTACATGCAAAGTGCCAAGCTAGATGAATCAAAAATTGTAATGAAGCTTTCTGGAAGAAGTATTAACAATCTCAGATATGCAGATGACACTACTCTTATGGCAGAGTGAAGAGGAATTAAGAAGCCTCTGAATGAGGGTGAAAGAGCAGAGTGTAAAAGCTGGTTTGAAGCTTAAAAAAACAATACAATTCCCCAACCCTAAGATCTTGGCAAATAGTCCCATCACTTCCTGGCAAATAGATAGAGAAGAAAAGAAAGTAATGTCAGATTTTATATTCTTGAGCTCAAAGGTCACTGTATATGGTGACTGCAGCCATGGAGTTAAAAGATGTTTGGTCCATGGAAAGAAATCTATGCCAAATCTGGACAGTAAGCTAAAAAAGAAGAAACATAACCTTGCCAACAGAAGTCCATATAATTAAAGATATGTTTTTTTTTTTTTCCAGCAGTAATGTATGTCTGTGAGAATTGTACTATAAGGAAAGTTGAGCACCACAGAATTGACACTTTTGAATTGTGGTGCTAGAGAAGACTTTCGAAAGTCCCTTGGACAACAAGATCAAATCATCCAATACTTAAAGAAATTAATTTAAACTATTAATTGGAAGGTCAAAGAATGAAGCTGAAGCTTAAATACTCTGGCCACATAATGAGAAGGCAGGACTCATTGGAAAAGACCCTGATGCTGGGAAAGATTGAAGGCAAAAGAAAAAGGGGACAGCAAAGGATGATATGGATAGATAGTGATGTGGAAGCAATGAATGTGAGCCTGGACAAACTTTGGGAGATAGTGGAGGAGAGAAGAACCTGGTGTGTTCTTCATGGGGTCATGAAGACTCGGACACAACTGAGTGACTGAACAGCAACTATAATGAAATGGCATTTTATTGTGTCATAAGAAATGATGATATGGACAATTTCAAAGGAAAATTGAGAATGTCTTTATAAACCATTGCAGTATGAATGAGGAGAAATAGAAGAATAATTTACAGAATATTAACAACATTATGAGTGTAAAAGGCAACAACTTTAGAACTCTCATCAATTGTGAGATAAACCACTATTCCTAAAGAATGAAAATGAAACACATTATTCACCTCCTGACAGAGAAGTGATGAACTTAGAATGCACAAAGGGACATACATTCCCGGAACTGGATAATGTGTTAATTTATTCTGCTAGATTATATAGTTATGTATTGAGAGATTAATTTTTATTTTTAATTTGGTCTGTGTGGGGTGGAGGATGATAGTACAAGGGATTGAGTAATAAAAATACTTGTTATGTGCAAAATTAAAAAAAAAAAACTTATTTTAAAAATGCCCAGCAAATAGTCACCCAATTTTGCTTGTGAAGATCTCCTTTGAGGTGGAGGCTGTTCCTTCCTGAGGCAACCTTTTTTTTACTTTTGGACAACTCTGATTATTAGGAAGTTTTTCCTTACATCCAGCCTAACTTTGCTTTAGTAGCTTCCACTGATGATGAAATCTACTGGTTCTGCTTTCTGGGGCCAAATTGTGCAAACCTAGCCCCATTTCTTGGTGATAGCCTTTTAAATACTTGAAAGCACCTGTCACTTTCCTTCTAAGTCTACTCTTTCACAAGCTAAACTTTCTCATTTCCTTCACCCAACTTTCTTATGTCTGTGTTTTTTTTCTTGAATATCCAGAAATGAGATGGTACAAAGTTATCTGTTGGTTTTGATGTTTGCACTATAGTAAAAGATGCCATATTTGCAAATGAAGAAATGATTTAATTTTTTTTTCTACTTGTAGCACATTTATGTGTAAATACTGAAAGAATGAAATCTCCTTTTAAAAAAAAGTTTTTGTGTTATATTTTTGGTAGCTCTTTAAAAATTTTCAGTGTGGTAACAGGTAGAGCCAAAATAAGATTTCTTGAGTTCGATAGAATGCTATCCAGAAATTAGCCCAATTAAATGCCTTAAGTGGCTAAAGCCCTCTCTCTTGATCTTACTAATTTTGAAAAACAACTTTTTTCTAAAGTTAGATATAAGTTTTAGATTTCTAATGACTGATTAGCTCTGTTGGCTAGTGTTGCTCTGTGCTAATGAAACAAATGTCATTTGGTTTAATTCTTTTTATGGTCAGTTAGCTTTATTTTGTTCCACTGGCCACATTCTGCCTTAACTCAGATCACATATAAGAGGGATGAGAGAACCAGAGTGAAGCATAGACTGTTAAATTTAGAAAGGAATATCTAATTTAGTTCCCTCATTTTGTGGATGAGGACATTCTCTGAGAAGTAAAGTGGCTTACCTATGGTCACACAACTAGATAGAGGTAGTCAGTCAATCAACCAGCACGTTGTGAGTGCCTGGGGTATAGGGTGTGTTCAGGGAAGAGTGGTATCTCTGGTGTGAGGGCTACTGAACTGTTTCAGTGCTGCTTTCCACCTTTAGTATTTACCTGATCCAACTAACTCTCATCTGTGGCTCCAAGAAACTGTACCATGCACACTAGTCACACCCCAGTAAGTAATTTTGGCAAATGGGTTAAACTAGGTTGAGAGTGAACAAGGGGTCTCAAACCCATAGGTGAGTTAGGGGACTGTCTACACCAAGAATATGAAGACTTCCCCTGGTGGAATGGGCAGATGAGAGCAATATGTTCCAAAGGCCATGAAGGTATCTGAAGTAGGCACTATGGAATGGTTAGAGCTTGGTTAAACATCAAAGATTCCAAGGTCATCCACTGCCTTTTGAGCCACCACTAGTCATCTTGTCTCTGTCTTGCCACTTGACTGTGATGACTCTGGAAGAGAGAGTGAGGCTGATGATGTCATGCAATTCTATGTCACTTAACACTAATTTACCCACAAATAAAAGATCTCACCCACACTGTTTTACCATTTTTACCAATCTCAAAGTCCTGCAGCAACAGGCAAGCAACAAAGTAGAAAGAGAAGATACACTAAGAGCTGTTGTCATAAACCTGCACACAGGCAGCCCAGGATACAGGGTCATCTTCTCACTGGAAGCAGCAGTGGGATTCATCAGCCCCCTGGGTGTCTGAGCAGCCTTTTAAGGACCTCACTGCTCACCTTCTGGCATGAGGAAGGGGCTCAAAAGATGCCCCCCAAATTGTCTGCTTACCCAAGCCTTACCTACTTACCACAACAGGTAGGGATTCCACCCTATGGTCAGAACACACAAAAAAGCACAAAAACTTCTGCAAAGATGATACCACTCACCATTGGTACAGGGAATACAAACACACTTAGGGACAACACAAAATACAGTAGTCCTAAAAGATGAACAGCTTTTGTTGCAAGAAAACTCAACAGATATAGAGTTCAAATAGCAGCCCTGAGTGAAACAAGGCTGACAGATGAAGGTCAACTTATTGAAGTTGGAGCTGAATATACGTTTTTTGTTTTTTCTGGAGTGTCTGCAGTGAAGGGGGGCACCATGAAACTGGTGTAGGTTTTGTAATCAAAACTACTTGAGTAAAAAAGCTTATATGCCTACCAAAAGGAGTGAAGGACAAGTTCACAACAGTGTTATTTCCCCTTGTTAGAAAATGTCATGCCACCATCATCAGTGCCCATACCCCCACTATGATGAACCCTGAGGAAGTCAAAGAAAAAATTTATGAAGACCTAGAGACCCTAATAATCAATGTGTTGAAAGAGGACAAGCTTATAATTTTAGCTGACTTTAACATGAGAGTAAGCTCAGACTACCAGATGTGATGGAGAGTCATGAAGACTTGTGTATCTCATAATCTTCTCATAATCAACACCGTCTTCAATTTACCTAAATGTAGTAAAACTTCATGGATGCACCCTTGCAGCAAACTTTGGCATTTAATAGGCTATGTCATTGTAAGGAAAAGAGACAGAGAGAAGGTGATGAAGCAATGTATGATGCAGAGTGCTGAACTGATCATAGACTTATACTCTCCAAGCTAAATATTCAAATTCAACAAAAGTGGTAGCACCAAGTGAAAATGACAACCAAAGACCTAATGTGAATAGATTATAATGTTTCTCTGAATGGGAACAGTTTGCTGTTAACTTGGAGGCAAAGTTGAGCTAACACACAGTTGGCAACAGTGGAGCAGAAAAGGAGGGCAGCTTTTGGAGATTTGGTGTATAGCATTACATATGCTTATCTGGGTCAGAACACTAGCAGAAAACTGGTTTGATGAAAATGATGGAGATATTCAGAAGATGCTAAATGAAAAACAAGAACTCCATAGGGTTTAGCAGGAGGATAGTTCATCTATCTCTAAGAAAAAAACATTTAACTCCATCAAAAGTAAAGTATAAGTGAAGCTTAGGGATATGCAGGATTCTTGGCTCAGTAAAAAGGCAGATGAAATTGAAATTATACTGATAGTAACAATCCAAAGCACTTTTATGATTCCCTGAAGGTTGTTAATAAGCCAAAGATCTATGGTGCATCCCACCTACTCAGTGCTGATGGAGCCATGTTGATTAGTGAAAAGATCCTGGAGAGATGGGCTGAGCACTTCCATAGTGTTATCAATAGATTGCCATAAATCAATGCTGAAGCCACTGACTGTTTACCTCAGGCTGAAGTAAATCCCTCCCTAGTCAAATTTCCAACTAAAGAAGAGGTTTTGAATGCCATTAGGCTCCTCTTCTGTGGCAAAGCACCTAGTGATGATTCTATTACAGCTGGGATTTGCAAGGTGGAGGAGGGGGTCCATTGCTCATAAAAAAAAGCTGACTGAAATTTTCTGGGTTATATGGCAAAAGGGGGTTATCCCGCAGGAGTTCAAGGACACCACCATTGTCCACCTCTATAAAGGTAAAGGGAATAGATTGTCCTGTGACAATTATTGTGGGGTTTTTCTCTTAGTCATTGATGGCAAAATTCTTGCCAGAGTCCTCCTTAACAGACTGATCCTTGTAATGCCATGCACCAGCAGATTCCCAAAGGAATGCTACTGTGAACAGCTTTTAGAGTTCAGATTACAAAATATAGTGAACACTCTGTTTATTCCATTACAAATCAAGACAAACATTCAAAACAT
>CM053588.1:278071563-278134810 GCA_028646515.1 Pseudochirops corinnae
TCTTTCTTTCCTTCCTTCTTTCTTTCCTTCCTTCCTTCCTTCTTTCCTTCCTTCTTTCCTTCCTTCCTTCCTTCCTTCCTTCCTTCCTTCCTTCCTTCCTTCCTTCCTTCTTTCCTTCCTTCCTTTCTTTCTTCCTCCCTCTCTCCCTCTCTCCCTCTCTCCCTCCCTCCCTTTCTTTCTTCCTTCCTTCCTTCCTTCCTTCCATCCTTCCTTCCTTCCTTCTTCTCTTTTACTCTCTTAACTTTCTTTTGTTATTAATTTAACAATCACAAACAGAAACATTTCAATGGGCAAAGAACAGGAAAAAGGATTCAGTAATAAACTATGAACTTTAATTACAGTTTTATTCATAAGTAATAGTCAAGCAACTTCATGTAACTTACCTACTAAGACATAGATAGGTTATATTGTAATCTGGGGGAGTTAGTTTCCACACCTGAAATTCAGACTGATAAAATCAAAGATCCTTTAATTGAGTGATGAGGTGATTGTAAAATATTATACTTAACTCTGGAAAAGCTAAGAAATACAAATAAAGCAGGATCACTAGAAATCGTTTGTAGATGCCAGGTTATCATATTTCTAAATTAAAATAAAACAAAGAACATGGTTCTGTGTTCTTGAGCATTTCTACATTCATATTCATTTGGTTTTCTACTTCAATTAAAGAAGAAGGCAGCTTTTCAGGATTTTATGGCCATGGCTAGAGTTGAAATGGGAATTAAATTAGGGACATGCCAATGCCAACCCTTTTGATGATAATTCAGATGGCCAGAGAACAACCAAAGTCACTTTATTGTTCATTTCTGCTTTAACATCTGCTGCAATAAATTTGGATCAGATGTTTGATACCTAAATGAGTGGTGAGTATAGGATTTAAATTTAAAAAATAAAAAAGAACTCAAACTTTGTTGTTTAGAAAAGGCTTATTGATTCACCAAGGACCTCTCTCTTACAGTACATAAGAAATGGATTCATCATCTTGCCCTATTCTCAGCTTTCCTCTAAACTCCGAAATAATGAATGGCTTCCTGGTATTTGCAGAGAATTTTTTTTGTTAAAATATTAAATATCTACATTAACTATTTACATAAAAGCACCTATGTAATTTAAGTAAAGAAAAATAAAGAGGGACTAAAATTTAGTCTTTTTATTTCTTTTTTTTTTTTTAGTACTTTTATTTTACCTATAAATTTTTTTGTTAAGGGGATTTGTTCTGTGAAATTTGTATTCAGCCAAAGGGCTGCACTTGAGGATCTAGAGGTTCATATGTAGCCTCGAGGCCACAAGTTCCCAGTCCCTAGATTAAATGGTCTCTAACTGCAGCAGAGTGGCTTGCTTTGCTTATAAAGAAGATTTTGCCTACTCTCTGGACTAGTTTTTTTTTCTCTAATAGGTTTCTGAGATTGTGCCTCAATAAATATGCAAATATATATGCATAATTTTGGGAGTTGATCTAAGGAATTTCCTGATTGGGTTGATGACTTTACAGGGCAGAGAGTCTTTGGGACTTTGTGGATATCACTGCAAGATACGAATATCTCCCTTGGGACCTCCTGAAGGATGAGATTCACTGATGGAGCCTTCTTCCATGATTTAACAGTGTGGTGTGCGTGTGTGTGTGTGTGTGTGTGTGTGTGTGTGTGTGTGTGCATATGCACCATCCTTTGTATTGGTCTAAAAAAGAGAACCAATAGACTGAGTTTGGAGGACCCAAATTTACCCTCCTTTTAGAGAGATAATGAGAATATAATGGGTAATGATGGGGGAACGGTCTGATCCTTCATGCATACCTGAATCTTTTCTGCTCTAGGTAAAACACGCCCATTCCTTCAACCAATCTATATATGGGATGGACTCAAGTCCCTTCACCATTCTAGTTGCCCTTCCCTGGACATTTTCTGTATTATCAATATCTTTCTCAAACCTTAGTGTCCTTAACTGAACAAAATATTTCACATGATTTCCGATGAGGCAGAGTACAGGGGGATTATCACTTGCCTATTCTTGGAAGCTGTGCTTCTCCTGAAGCAGCTCAAGATAAAATGAGCTTTTTTGGTTTGTTTTTTTGGACACATCTCACTGCTGATTCATATTGAGATTGCAGTTCACTAGGGCTACAAGATCTTTTTCAGAACAAACACTATCCATGCTTCCTCTCTTGTATTTAGGAAGCTTTTTTCTTTTGTATTGAAGTACAAGACTTCACATTTATTCCTGTTAAATTCCATCTCACTAGATTTAGTCCCAGGATCTATCCTTTCAAGAGCTTTTTGGATCTTCATTCAACTATTTTCTTAACTAATATGTTGCCTGTCCCTCTCAATTTTATGTCATCTGCAAATGTGGTGATCATACCCTCTATGTATTTAGCCAAGTCATTGATAAAAAGTGTTAAACCTCACATGGCCAATCATAGATGCCTGGAGGCCTTGAGAATTCCTGCTACTTTGATATTAATAACTACTTCTAGCCAGTTATGAATCCATCTGACCACACAGGAACAGCTATGTGGTACAGTGGACAGAATGCTGGGCCTGAAGTCAGGAAGACCTCAGTTCAAATCTACTATCAGGCACTCTGTCACCCTGGGTGAGTCATTTAACCTTTATTTGCCTCAGTCTCACTAACTGTAAAATGGAGATAATAACAGCATTTACCTCCCAGGGTTATTGTGAGGATTGAATAAGATAATATTTGCAAAGTACATGGCATACGGTGAGTGCTTTTTCCTTCCTTCCATTTTCTTCTGATCCATATCTCTCCATAAGGCTAGCATAAGATACTTTATTTAAAGCCTTTTTCCCCCTAAAACCTGAACATAAGCACAGCATCCCTCTCCTGTCTCAGTTTAATAATCACGTCCCAACAGGAGGAAGAGGTTAGTCTGGGATAAATTATTCTTGATAAAACTTTATTGGTTCTTCTTAATCACCACTTTCTTTTTGAATGACTTTCTAGAATTTTCCCAGGAATTCAAGTCAAGCTTCCCGGCCTGTAGTTGACAGACTGTTTTCTTTTCCCTTTTTTGACAATCACGGCAACATTTGTCCTTCTCCAATTTTGTGGTAGCTCTCCTGGTTTCCATGATGTTTCAGGTATCACTGACTGCCAAAAGCATTTTAGCATGATAGGTTCTTGAATCTACTTGTGTAAAATTTCAATTTAATAACTTTTCTGAGCACAAATATACATTTGTGCTTTTTTAGAATACTACCTGGTCTAGCAAATAATTTAATACATTAGGGGTTCCTCTTGAACCCATTCTTGTCAGATTTTAGTGTTACATTATACCTTTGTCATTCAATTTTGGCTAGAACAAGAAGGAGCTATTTCCTATCATGCTTCATATTTAGGCACAGCTGGGCCAGGCTCCTTTTTGACTATCTGTCATTGGACTGGGGCTGACTTTTATAGCAATTATTTTCTTGGTTCATCTTCTGGAAGGAAGGAAGGCAAGAGGGAAAGAGTGAAGGAAGGAAGAAAGGAGGGAATAAGGGAAGGAAGGAAAACAGGAGGGAAAGAGGGAAGGAATGAAGGAAGGAAGCAGGAAAGAAGGAAGGAAGGAAGGAAGGAAAGAGGAAAGGAAGAAAGGAGGAAAGAAGGAAAGGAAAGGAGAAGGGAAGGGAGGAAGGACTGCTAAAATATTTTCCCATTTCTCCAAACCATTAATAATTTCACCATTTATTTCTACCTACTATGTGCCAGGTACTGTCATAGGTCATTTAAAATGTCTCATTTGATTTTCACAGCAACCTTGAGAGGTTGATGCTATTATTATAATATTCATTTTGCAGATCAGGAAACTGAGGCAGACAGATTAATTGGTTAGCTTAGGGTCATACCGCTAGTAAATGTCTGAAGATGGATTGGAACTTTGGTTCTCTCGACTTCAAGCACAGTGCTCTGTCCACTGTGTCACCTAACTGCCTCTTGGCTTTCTTATTCAGTCCTTCCCCCACACCTTCAGTTCCTTGGCATCTGAAACATAGATTTTAGAATGTCTAAAAAATTATTTATAAAACCAATTTCTTTAATTCCTTTCCTTAAGAATCTCCACCCTAGTGAACTGCTATCTAGATTTGATCACAGAGGTTCAAATTTTGATTTTGTTATGTATCACCTGTATAACTTTGGACAAGTTACTTAAATACTCCGGAACTTGGTTTCCTCATCTCTAAATGATAATATTGGACCAGGTATGGCTTTATAAACCTTTGATATATAAAATGAGGAAGGTAGAGAAGATAATGTGCGATATTCCCTTTTAACTCTATATCTAAGTTCCCATGACTTTTCTTTCTACTCCGAAACCTGACTGACCTTGCTGACTGTTTCTTGGCTATTCTTCAAGTCTCCTTGCCCAGTCATAGATCTTCCTCACAAACCTGGAAATCCAGCTGTGGTATTTTATTAAATAAGACAGAAAGACAAGAATGTAAAAGATGAAAAATCAATATTAGAATTCCTAGGTTTCAGTAACTGTGACAAATATATGATACTATCACAGATCTGTATCATAGATTTCATGAAAGCTAATTCAGAGATCATGAACTCCAGACCCTAAATTTAATGATGAGGAAACTAAGATTGAAGGTGTTGAAATGACATACCAAAAGACATACTGGAAGTAAAAAGCTCTCAAATTCAATGAGAGCAAGGCTGACCTATTCCCTTTCACCTTCCTGCTCTTCCCCTCCATTGTAACAGTTTTTTCTTGTATTGGTCTTGATGTCTTAAAATTTATTGGCTTAAAAATTGACTTTCCCCCCTCCTCTGAACCCAGATCTTCTCACTTCAAACCCAGCTGTATTTCTACAATAATGGATATTAAATAGTATTATGAAAATGAAACTATGTTGCTAAAAAAAAAGTCATTGCACTGTCATCTGACAAAATACACCCCTTCCCAGTCCCTACTCTGATTAGAGAAATAGTGAACCACAAATGCAGAATGGAACATCAGTTTCTAGTCACAGACAATGTTTCAGTTTGTTATCCTTAAGAATCCTTTTTTTTTTTATACGAAGGGAAGTTTTTTATGCTATAACATTAGACTCTACAGGACAGGCTTCAGAATAACAGTATATGTTGGATGTCATCAATGGGAATCTAATTACTGAAGTGCCAAAAAGTTTTCATTATAGAGGAATTTCTCTTACAAGATAGTCATGAAGCATGGAGTTGATATTATATTAAAATTTTTGTTGTAAAATCAACAATGTTTGGGATGAGGAGAGAAGAGCTTTAGATGTGCCGTAATATATTTTAAAAGCATCAAAAACACTTATTTTATTTTAAAAAGATATTTCATTTAAAAATAATTTTTGCTGATTTTATAACTGTAAAGTAATATCTCAAAGCTATCTTAATTCATTCTTATAGTAAGTGACTTAGAACAATCTTTCATTCTTCTCCTTCATTCTTCTGAAAACCATGCAGATCATTTGAACAATTAAGGAATGCCTCTTGGTTTCACATGCTTGTTTTGATTTTGCACACCTCATATTTCAGATTTGACATTTTATACAATGATTTATTTTTCCATTGAACAATTTCTCTTTTTATTCCAGATACATTGCTTTTTTATGCAAAAAACTTCAAAAAGTTATGTAAGAAAAATTTTCTATTGGTCCTTATTTTTTTTTCCTCTGTTTGCATTTTATTTTTTAAAATTTATTTTTAGTTTCTGCCATTAATTTCCACAAGATTTTGAGTTAACAAATTTTCTCCCTGTCTTTCCCCATCCCCCACCCCAAGATAGCAATCCTACCGAACACCCCTTCCCCCAATCTGCTCTCCTTTCCCATACCCCCTCCAACTTTCTAGTATGGCAAGATGGATTTCTGTACCCCATTGCCTGTATATCTTATTTCCCAGTTGCATGTAAAACAATTTTTTTTTTAACATTTGTTTTAAAGACTTTGATTTCCAGATTCTTTCCCTTCTTCCCTCCTCACCCACCCCCACTGGGAAGACAAGGAATTCAATATAGGTTGTACATGTGTAGTTATGCAAAACCTTTCCATAGTTGTTATATTGTGAAAGACTTAACTATATTTCCCTCCATCCTATTCTGCCCCCCAATTATTCTGTTTTCTTCTTTGACTCTGACCCTTTTTAAAAGTGTTTGCTTCTAACTACCCTCTCCCCCAATCTGCCATCCCTTCTATCATCCCCCCTCTTATACCCTTCCACCCTTACTTTCCTATAGGGTAAGATACCCAATTGAGTGTGTATGTTATGCTCTCCTTAAGCCAAATTCAATGAGAGTAAGGTTGACCTAAACCCTTTCACCTTCCTGCTCTTCCCCTCCATTGTAACAGTTTTCTCTTATATTGGTCCTTGTTTCTTAAAATTTATTGGTTTAAAAATCAACTTTCCCCCCTCCTCTGCGCCTTGCATGAGTCTGCTTCCTCTGCCTTCCTCTTCCAACCTTTACTTCTCAGTTTACTAATCCCTGCCAACTACACCATCAAGTTCATCTAGATAGTAGAGGATGGAACAGTCCAATGAAAGGAATTTAGATATTTTACTTCTGCCCAATATACTTTGGGTAGGGAAACACTGTTTTTGAATACTGTTTGAGACTGAAATTCCAGAGCTTAGGTGTAGGCTTAGGAATCATCTGAGCAAAGGCAATAATTTAAATTATAGGAAAGGATGACAAACATCTTTTTAGGACAGGGGGTAGATGCTGAATAGGAGAGCACTAAACATTGAGATAATCTAATCTAATCTAATCCTATATAATCTAATTCAACAAAGAATATAGGAGAAGGAATGAAGGAGAAAGAGAAGAAAAGGCTTGAGAGGTAAAAAGGCAATGATAGAAGTCAAGGGAGGAGGACAGTGTTTCAAAAAAGAAGGAAAAAAACCACCAAATGCTATATATAGAGTCATCTAGGAGAATGACGACTAATAAATGTATGATGGAATCTGGCATCCTGGCTTAAAGTTCCATGGTATATCCAGTTGATGAAGATACTTAAGACATTTTGATTAGGTCTTTAGACCTATAAAGTGGTTCTCAAGACCTCAACAGACTTATTTCCTTGGACAGGAAAAGTGAGTAGCTCAGGATTTCTCCCCTTTGGCAGCTAGCTGTCAAATTTCCTCTTTGCCTGCTAAAGAACAATAACAAGAAAAACATTCATCAATACATTATTTAAAAAATGATTCAGTAAACTCTTATTCATGTGAGTAGAAACCATATGACCTAACTCACAGATGTCCACTCCTCCACCAGAACTATCCTCTAACTCTCCAACTTTGCCTGCCTTGCCTTTTACACATGGTCCCTGGAGAACACAGCTGTGCACTGTGAATGAAAACTGAAGGAAGAAAGCTGATTTATAAACTCCAGTTGTTTGGATAATAAGACATCATGGTACTTTCATTTACTGTCTATTTTATGTCCCATCATGTGCCTTAGTTTATCCTGTGTTTCAAAATCTAAAGGACTGAAAGAGGATTTTGAGGTCTAGACCTTCTGTGGGCAGGGCGACTAGATCGTTTTAAATATGACTGACCTTGAAAATTATGTTGGTCTAGGGAAAAGCATTCCTTGGGATACAAAAGATGATTGTTGATTTACAACAAAAATTTAATATAGTACACACTCCATACTTCAGGACTGTCTCGTAGGAGAAATTCCTTTATAATGAAATCATTTTGACACTTCCGTAATTAGAATCACATTGATGACATCCAATATATTCTGTTTTTCTGAATCCTGTCCTATAGATTCTAGGGTTATAACAAACCTCTAATGGATTTATTTCAGAGGATGCAGTGAAAGAACCATTTCCAAACAGACTATTGGCCAAAAGGATATGGAAGAGACAGTTTTCAAAGGCAGAAATCCAAGCTGTCAACAATCATATGGAAAAATGCTCTAAATCACTAATAATTAGAAAACTGTAAATTAAAGTAATCCTGAGGTTCTACCTCACACCTACCAGAATGGCAAAGGTCACAATGTTGGAGAGGCTGTGGTAAAACAGGTATGCTAGTGAATGCACTATTGCTAGAGCTTCAAATTGATCCAATCATTCTGAAACTATGCCTAGATAGTTACCAAACTTTGATCCTTTGACTCAGCTATGCCATTATAAATAAGAAAAGAAAAGAAAAGAAAAAAAAGAAATTTTACATTATAACTTTGTTATATATTTAAAAGGAATAGCAAGTTGTATGTAATATATTTACAGTTTCATGTACAATGATCTTTTTTTATTATACTACATTATGGAATTTCTTGTTTTATTCCATAAATTAAAAAAATAAAATGAATTCTAAAAATAAAAATAAAGGAATTCAAAGAGGAAAAGAATTTATATATAAAAATATTTATAGCAGATAGTTTCATGGTAGACTATAATTGGAAATGAATTGATATCCTATTGAGGAATGACTAAAGAAACTGTGGCATATGAATGCAATGGAATATTACTGTATAATAACAAAAGGATGAAGTGGACAATTTTAGAGGAATCAGAAAAAACCTTTATGAACTGATGCAGAGTGAAATGAGCAGAATCAGGATAATAATTTATTTAATGACTACATTAGAGGAAAAAATAACTTTGAAAGATTATAGAAAACTGATCACTACAAAGAAAATCCATGACCTCCTCGCTGACAAAGTGACTTGCCCAGGATCACACAGCTATTAATTATCTGAGGCCAGATTGAACTTAGGCCTCCCTGGACTTCAGGCCTAGCACTCTATCCACTGCTCCCTCTAATTACCCTTTCAGAGTATTTGGCAATTATCTTTAGAGAAGAAAGAACAAGCCAATGGGGATCAAGACACAGGATCCAGATACAAACCCTCCCCCATTCCCCACTTTTAATTTTGTTGGGAAAAAAAAGCTCATTGGATGAAACAACTGAAGAATAAAATAAACCACTATATAATCATTATATCTTGGAGAGCATGTGCTGATCTTTATTGGCAGAGGGAATTTCCTTCATGAGCTCCTTATATCAATGAAATCCCAGTCTATTTCCCTCACTCCCCCACATATAATCAATACAGATACTAATTATTATCAGAATTCAAAGCCAGGCAAGATCATTGTAGGACAGAATAGTTATGGAAAGTTAGGTTGTGAAGCAGGCTTTCACAGAGGCAGTGTGATAGAGCTGAAAAAGTACTGGCTGTTTGTGGAGCGAGAGAACCTAGGTTCAAATCTCTCAGATCCTTACAATGTCAGTGACCCCAGGCTTTTAACCTTCCTGGGCCTTGATTTTCTCATCTGTAAAATGAAAAGATTGGACTAGATGGTTTATGGGGTTCCTTATATAGCTCCAGGTCTAGGAGCACAGGATTTGGAGAGGTGAAAACATTCCAGTTTGTAATTCCACCTTGACCAAAGGCATGGAGACAGCCGTGAATGCATCCTGTTTGGAGAATAGTGAGGAAATTGCTTTGGCTGAGTAAAATCTTGTGGGCAAATTACATGACTGAATGACAGAATAATTTCCTAAGGCAAAATCCCAGTCACTCTCCCTACCCATTCTACCATTGTTTCTCAAACTGCTGCAAGGGACTCTGGAATGTCCTTTTAATTTTTTAAATGAACCTTATATTATTTGTTAATAGGTACCGAAATAATAATTTTAGAGGATTTTACTGCAAAGGTTTTTCCAGAGTTTTGTTTAAATGAGTGTTCTATCACTGGGGGAAAGTCCGAGAGCCAGTGCCTCCTCCAAGATACCTCTCAGGGTGACAAGTCTGTCTTTGATTCTGTAGGCAGTGGGGCATTACTAAAAGTTTGTGAAATAGCGGTTACATAATGAAAGTGCTTTTTAAGATGCATCAGGTGGTGGTGTGCAGGGTGGGCTGGAACAGGGAAACAGTGCAGATGGGAAAACTAACTGGGAAATGACAGAATCAGAGAACTGGGATTCCAGTCTCAACTCTGTTGCAGACTTCTTGCTGACCTTGAACAAATTATCCAACCACTTCAGTTCAGGGGTCAGAGTTCAGGGGTCAGTTTGCTTACCCAGAAATTTGAACATTGTATTGGGCCATCTTCAAGGTCCCTTCCCACTCTGACATTCTGTGTGTCTGAGACTGTGTCCTGGACTTGGGAAGAGGTGATGAAGGCCTAGACCATGGAGGCATTAAGAAAGGACAAGTCCTGTCTCTGGTATTTTCTTTTCATCATGGACAACTGGCCTCAACTGAGGTGACCTTTCAGGTTCTCTTTGTCTCTGTCTCTCTCTTATTCTTGCTTCGTCTCTCTATCTCTGTCCTTCTCTCTATCTCTGCCTCTGTCTCTATCTGTCTCGTTCTTGGTGTCTGTCTGTCTCTCCTCTCTTTGTCTCTGTCTCTTTCTCTCTCTTGCTGTCATTTATCTCCTCTTTCTCTATCTCAATCTCTATCTTTCTCTCTCTGTCTCTCTCCTCTCTCTTTCTCTCTCTCCTTCTCTCACTCTGTCTCTGTCTCTCTCCTCTCTCTGTCTTTGTCTCTGTCTCTCTTCTTCTCTCTCTCTGTCTCTGTTTCTCTTACTGTCTACTTCTCTTTCTCTGTCTCTCTGTGTCTGTGTCTTCATCTCTCTCTCTCTCTCTCTCCCCCCCTTCTCTCTCACTGTCTCTCTCCTCTCAATGTCTACTTCTCTCTCTTTCTCTTCTTTCCTTCCTTCCTTCCTTCCTTCCTTCCTTCCTTCCTTCCTTCCTTCCTTCCTTCCTTCCTTCCTTTCTCTCTCTCTTTTTTATTTGTTTTGCTTTTTGGAGGGCAATTGGGGTTAAGTGACTTGCCCAAGGTCACATGGCTAGAAAGTATTATGTGTCTGAACTCAGATTTGAACTCGGGTCCTCCTGACTCCAGGGCCAGTGCTCTATTCACTGTGCCACCTAGCTGCGCCCCCACACCTTTCCTAGGCTTCAGCAGCAATTTCATCCCAATGAAGACTAGTATTCTGACTACTGCCTCCCCCATATTGCTTAACTCATTGCAACTAGAATTCTTTGATTATATAACTTATTCCTGGCAGCATAACAAACCCCAGAGACTTCTTTTCATTCAATTGTACCAAGGAATAGTGGAATTTTCTTCCCAAAGCGAGATTTTTCCTGGGCTGATCATCAGGTATAGAAAAATTCATTTGAATTCAAACAGTTCTTCTGCATGGATAATTCACTGTGCACATTTCTAAATTAAAGGGCTGTGGATTAATGTTCACGTTGATAAACTGACCGTGACACTTTTGTATGTGTCAGAGATTGATTTATCTCCATTTTTATGAGTTTTACACATGAAACTCCTTTGAAAGTTGGTGGCAAATTTCTGCCATTAGGAAACTATGCTGCTGTAAATTTTTACTCAGAACAAAAATAATTACTGGCAGTTTTGGGATGCTATAATCAGGCCATTTTTACCTCCTCTGAATATCATGAAACAGAATAAGGAAGGGGGTGCTTTCCACAGTAGAATCACGCCAAAGTGAGATTCAACAAACCCTGCTGGCTTCCTAGGTGTCCATGATTTTGGTTTTGTTTTGTTTTTTTCCCATCTGTGCTGTTTAACTCATCCTTCCAATGCTCTCATTTGTGGCAACCTTGCCAGTACCTGAAGAAATGTAATTTTGGAAGTACTTTTTATAGTAGCAAATCATTTCCTATATGGAAACATATAATCTATTTGTGTGAGTGTGCGTGTGTGTGCGTGTGTGTGTGTCTGTGTGTGTGTGGTATTTGATACTTGCTCTGTCCAGTGTTTCCTGACTCTTTTTGCAAAGACTTTATTCATGGTATACAGATGTGAGGCATCCATTTAGACTTATTAGACCTTGGTTTCTCTCATTTTTTGTTCCTGAACCATATATTGCCTTACTTGTTTTTCTCTTTCTGAATTAATTTAGAGGGTCATATTGAATACTTTGTAGAAGTCCTCTGCCTTCTTATTCTCTCCAAAATAAGATGCAATTAAACAAGATTTCTCGAAAGATATGAGATAACTTTATACATTGATCCTATCACCTCTGAGTCCCGGACACAATGCTTCTCTTAAAATGACCTAAGGTTGCGTTAGTTCTTTTGACAGCTGTATCACACTGTTGACTCATCCTGAGCATGTGGTCCACTAAAAAACCCTGATCTTTTCCAGACAAAGCATTGTCTAGCAATGCCTGTCTAGTCTTGTGCATATGAAATTGATGCAGGCCAGGAAGTTTCATTGGCAATTCTGACTGACTCTAATACAAGAGGGCAGTAACATGAGAGTGAACAATAGATTAGAGAGACAGAATCCTGAAGAGGAAGGGAAATCAAACTTTACTTCCTGAACAGTCTTGTCGAAGATCCGCCCTTAAGAGTCCCTATGACTAGTGGCACTGTGTCCTCTATAAAGCAAGAAAAACAGACACTGTTCTTGTCTTTTGGGAATTTGACAAGAGTATAGCCAGGAAATGTGCTTTGCCTTGACTGCACCTTAAATATTTAAACTTGGGTTATTAATTCTTCTGAATCCCTGGGTCATGGCATGAGCATGAGTGTGTGGGGTTGGGAAGGGTAGGGTAAGAAATAATTCTAAATGGGGGAAACAAACAAACAAAAGTCCCTTTTCCTGGTGTGTGTGTGTGTGTGTGTGTGTGTGTGTGTGTCTCTTGACAAAAACAGCTGGAGGACTGTCTGTTTACATCCCTTGTGTGCAAGTGATGCATGAAGACACTAAAACAAGCAACATTTTTCAGCTGTGAGCTGAGCTGTCTCAGGCTCGGTCAAGTGTTAGAAAACTTCTGAGATGTTGACAGCATGCACTGAAGCTGGATGTTTATGAGGTGTTAATCTGAATGCAAAATGAGCTGAAATGTATATGGCTGCCTGATGGAGTCAGAGATTGCCTTGCTAGGGTTTGCTTTCCTAAGCTATGCTCCAAAATTTGCAGCCTTTCAGTTAGGTTACTATTGAAATGGCAAACCCTTGTTTTTAAAAAAAAGAGTAAATATCAGGATTTTTTTTTTCCAGTTACATTTAGGTTTAAGGAATAGCTCCAGTCTACAAGTGTCCATTCAGGTTGAATTTTAATGAAGCATTATGGTCTACACTTGTGTCTCATTATTCTTGCCCTATAATCCAATTCTAGCATTTTTGGGAGATGTCTTCTGGACCAATAAGCAAGCTATTTAATATATTAGTATGTGTTCCTCAGTATTCACAGAAAATCTGACATTTATGAAGTAAGAAATCAATTAGGGCAAGATGTCACAAATTACAGTAACTTCAATATTAACACTTCACCATGGCATGAATTGGCCTTGGGTTCTCTGCTGTCATCTCTAAGATTTAGGGATAATGGAAGAACCTCAGGGTATAAGGAGAGACTTACAGGACAGCCAAGGTATGTAGGTATCCTATCTTTAATCTATAAAGGTTTGGATCAGCTAGATGGCACAGTGAATAGAGCACTGGCCCTGGAGTCAGGAGGACCTGAGTTCAAATCTGGTCTCAGACACTTAACGCTTACTAGCTCTGGAACCTTGGGCAAGTCACTTAACCCCAACTGCCCTGCCTTCCCCCCTCCAAAAAAAAAAAAAAAAGGAAAAAGAAAAAAAAAAGATCTGTAAAGGTTCTTGTGGATTTAATATTCTTCTCCCCTGGTCTACACGCTTATCAGAATTATGCAAACTTGGACACATTCCAGCCAACCATGTCCTGGACTTGTGAAGGTCTTGATTGGTTAATTTAGACATGCATACAAACTCCTGGAGGGCAGAGACCCTCTTGCTTTTGTATTTGTATTACAAGAACCTGGATTGTTGGAGGCACTTAAATGCTTGTTGAACTCATTGATTGATATGTCCTCAGAGCAAAGCTCTGAAAGATTTTATGATTCTAGGAAGACTTTGCCTGTGATCCTGCTGGCAGTGGCTATTTTCGGAGGAGGAACCTGTCTGAGGCTTATCATCACTTTGATATGATGAATCCTTTGGCCTTGGCAATCCAGGAAACAAAGGAAAATACAAAATAGCTCCCAGTCCTGTATGGTCCTCGTCTGTGTCTGCGGTGAGAGTGGCAGAGTGGGTGGAGAGGAAAGATGGCAAAAGTTATCCCTAAATGCACATTTTTCAAAGAAACTATATTATTAATTTAAACATTACTTAGCTATTGGTAATTGTTGGTTAACTGACCATTAATTTAATTCTTCGTGTTCTAAAAGTGAAATCTCTGTTTAGGTAACTAGGTGGCGCTGTGGTGAGAATGCTGGACTTGGAATCACTAAGACACAAGTTCAAATCTTATTACAGGTACTTCTAGCTGGGTGACCCTGAGCTGTGTGCTTAATCTCTCTCAGCCCCTGTTTCTTCATCTGTAAAATGGTGATATTAGTAGAGTCTACCTCAGAAGGCTGCTGTGATTGTTAAATAATCCTGCGATATGAGAAAATACGTGTTGGGCGTTTTACAAAACTAAAGGCAAGTGATAGATGATAGTTTTAATTGTCTAATGACCAATAAATCAAACAACCTGCCAAAAGAACTGAATCATTTTGATATTAACTTTCTCACCATAAATTAATCCAGAAGACAAAAAGAAGATGAAGTTAAATGGAAAGCTTATAGCTTCATTTGGGCAAATGAAGGAGTTGATAGGATTGGTTTTTATGAAAGGCAACAGGGTGCATAATTCCATGGAACACTGGTCATCTTGTATTACTGCAATGCTCATAATAGGCATTTGCAATAAAGCCATTATGAAAATAAATGTAGCTTAAGTACCAAGTACTAACCTCCAATAAGAACCTTTGAATTGAATAAACATATACCCTAATACTCAATGATTCTAAATCAAAGGTGAACATAGCAGAATTTGGTGAAAAATATGTTGGGAAACATGCTTTAGGAGTGAGCAAAGGCACAAGAAGGAAATGAGCACTCATCTCGATTAAGAGAGAAATAGCTTCCAGGAATAAGGAAGGGATAAGTCTGCTCCACTCTGCCCTGTTCAGAATGTATCTGGAATATTGTGCTCAGTCCTGAACACTGGGGTTTAGGAAGGCTGGTGGGGAGCAACCCAAGGAGAGCAACCAGGAAGATGAAGGGAGTGGAGCTCACACTGCAGAAGGCTTGACTGAAAGAACTGAGGGTACTTACCCTGGAGAAGAGAAGATTCATGGAGCACATATTGACTAACCATTTTCAAGAATCCGAAGGGTTGTTGTATGGAAGAATTTGCTCTGTTTGATTCATGAAGGGAGACCTCTCATTGTTATTTTTGTCTTTCATTTTCGAAGAGGACCAATGACACATCACCGGTGATGTCTTGCATCATGGGTGAATTGGATTTGAGTGAGGTAGCGTTGCACGTTTCAGCCACCTATATGGTTGTTGGAATAAATTGTTCTCAACCATCCATTCTACTGGGGAAAAGCTTCACATGCTTGGGGGGTAGACCCCTTAACTCACCCATGGGCTTGTGACCCATCAGTTACCCTCAACCTGGTTTAGCCCATCTGCGAAAACTGTTTACCAGGGTTTGGCTGCTGCTTATGCTACAGTTTCTTGGAGCTACAGGTGAGAGTTAAGTCCCAGGTAGACACCAAAAGTAGATGAGCAGCCTGAAAGGAGCTCAGGAAGCCCTCACACCAGAGGTACTAGTCCTCCTTGAACACCCATATACCCCAGGGGAGAACTAGAAGCAAAAAGTAGATATTGCAAAGAATAAAATTTAGACTTATTTATGGAGATGGAATTTCTAGTAATTATATAAAAATGGAAGAAGCTATGTCAGGAGATTATGTGTTCCCCATCTTTGGGGGTTGTTAAGTAGAGTCTTTAATGGTCACTTTTTGAAGATGTTACTTAAAGGATTCCTTTTTTTCTTATACAGGCTATGTTAAATAGCTACTGAGGTCTCTTTTAACTAAAATTCTCTGTGATTATATAATTTGCTGAAAGGAATGGAGAATATAGCACTCCACCGAGCTTATTGGTTATGTGAAGCATGGCACAGTGGAAAGAACATTTGGACTTGGAGTCAGAAGGCTCCCCTTAACACTTCCAAGCTTTGTGACCACAAGTAAATCACTTCATTTTTTGTTTTTGGCCTCATTTTTCTCATCTGGGAAATTGGGATAATAATATCTGTGTTGCTTATGTGACAAAGTTGTTTGGAGGGTCAAATGAGGGAGTGTATGCATGAAAAAACATTCTGAAAACCTTACTGTGCAATAGCGAAATGTCAGCAATTGTCAATTAATGTCATTTTCTTACTGAAGCTTTTTCAGTGACTTCCTCCTTCAGATATTTAATGTATTGGTTGATATACTGATTGAATGATAAAATTAAAAAATAAAACTCCTCCACTTGGCATTTAAACTCTTAATAATCTGTCTTCGGTCTGTCTTTGAAGACTTATTCCTCTTCGTATTTTGTTTCAAGCAAAGTAGACTATTTGCTGTTTCTTCAACTTGGCCTTTCATTTCCCACTTTCCTGCCTTTGCTTAGACTGTTCCTTATGCCTGAACTACTGTCACCTCTGTATCTTAGAAAGCTCCAAATTCCCTCTTGGCTTAACTCAGGTGCCACCACCTATGGGGAATTTTTAAAGATTCTGCTAAATATTAGCGCACTTTCCATTCTCAGATTATCTTGTATTTCTTATTTGTGTTCATGTTTTATCTTCCAGTAGAAGAGAAACTTCTTAAGAACTGGGACAGTGCGTGCGTGCGTGCGTGTGTGTGTGTGTGTGTGTGTGTGTGTGTGCACGCATGCCCATGTGTGTGTTTGCAGTTTTTTTTTTTAATTTTGTGTGTTCAGAGCCTAGCCTATTAGAACAATAGTGACACCTAATAAGTACTTGTTGAATTGGCTTGAATTGAATTCTTTGGAACTATGTGGCTAGGAGATGGGAAGGGCATTTTCTTCTAATCACTCACTGGACAATGCTTTTTTTAGTTTTGAATTTTTCCTACTAAGTGTCAGCACCACAGATGCTCAGGAAATCAGAAGTTAGTAGAGCTCAGAGTAGTAATTTTTTTGGCAGAATGTTGGCAGAAAGTATAGATCATTTAGGAAAATATAGGATAAACCTGAAATATTTTAATACCAAAAGACTGGTGCTCAAGTCATTGTCCGTCTTCTTTTTCTATGATTTGTAGGGAGTAGACAGACAAATTGATTTCTCAGGGGACTCTGTCCCTTGTATCATCAACACAGTCATTTTCACTATTACAAATGTCTTGAGAAGCAAGGCGTTAGGTTCATCAGTAGAGTCTAGTTATCTATTTTTGTCTTTGCACAATTTTTTTCCTTCAATGTATTTATATATATATATATATATATATATATATAATTAAATGTATTCTCTCCCTTCTTCTCTTTGTCTATCTTGTAAGACCAATGATCCTACTTCTAGGCAGCCCTCATGACTATCACCCTGGGCAGAAACCCTTGTGGGGAAGAGGTTAACTATCTCTACTAATTGCCAACCAACTGCCACACACAGGGCAGGCAAGCCAGACTAAGCAAAGCAACAAAGCATCCTGAGAAAGAGACAGATGCCAGGAAAGTTGATCCAGCACTACCACCTTGACCATCTTCTCCCCTCAGACCCCAGTGGAGATAGCCCAGGACCCAAAACCGAAGAGCCTTGAGGAGAACAATGTGTCCATCTCAGTATCCTCAGGCATCATTATGGGAAGCAACCTGCTCTCCCCCATAGAGATGTAGCCTTCAGTTGTCACAGGTGCAGTAAATGAAGAACCACGAAAGAAATTCCTTGCCATCAAAATCTTTAGCATTGGTTCTATATCAGAAATTGATATGATTTTATCAGTGGAAGTGACATTATAAAAGAAATGTTTACATCTGTTTTGCCATTGTGTCCCAAGGCTCATGGGACCTTTTCATCTAACTTGCAGGCGAAACCTTCCATATGTCTTGCAACCCCCTTAGAATGTGAGATTCTTGAGAGCAAGGTTTATCTTTTCTGTTTGTATCTCTAGCACTGATCTTAGTGCTTTATACATAGTAAGAACTTAATAAATGTCATTCATTCATTCATGCATTCATGCATTCATTTCTACATATTAGGTTCCTTAAAGGCTCATCCCAAATAATATTTCTCACAAGAAGCCTTTCTTGATTCCCCTAGTTGTTAGAGTTTTCCCCCTCAAGCTGGTCTTCTATTTGCTAAACCGTTTACATGCTTTCTCCCTCTAGAAGAAAGAAGCCCCTTGCTTGTAGGGACTTAATTTTTTTTTTTGTGTGGTATTTCCAGCATGTAGAACAATGTGTTTTCCATAATAAGTATTTGATATACCTCATCTGGCAGTAATTCAGCTTAGAGGAACCTCTTCCCCCTTATTCAGCAATAAATTCAAAATGATGCATGACAAGAATATTAAAAATCATGCAAAAATTAGAAGAGAAGCAGATATTTATACACACATATAGAAAATCTATATTTATATTTTTTTTCTACCTTTCCCAGCTATGGGTACGGGATGTATTCTTTTTTTTTGTTTTTTTTGCTTTTTGGAGGGCAATTGGGGTTAAATGACTTGCCCAAAGTCACACGGCTAGTAAATGTGTCAAGTGTCGAGGCTGGATTTGAACTCAGGTCCTCCTGACTCCAGGGCCAGTACTTTATTCACTGCACCACCTAGCCACCCCAGGGGTTATATTCTTAAACAAACAGGCATATATCTTGGATAAGGGTTTGGTATCCAAAATATATAGATAACTAAAAGAGTTGTCCAAGATTGAAAGTCATTTTCCAGTTGTTGTTTGTCCCTTTTTCAAGTGACCACCCTCAAGTGGTCAATAGATATAAACAAACAGTTCTCAAAAGAATTAGAAACTATTAAACACCATACAAAATTTTTCTCCAAATCACTCTAATAAAAGGAATGGACCTTAAAATTCCTCACACCCAACAAACTGGCAAAGATGACAAAAGATGGGAATAGCTAGTGTTAAGATTGAATATTTTTGTTAAACACATTAAAAAAGACCCCATAATTTAAATACAGGACCTTCCAGCCAAAGTTTTAGATGGAGCCTCCTTACCTTACCCTCTGTCATTTGAGAAATTCATAGTTCTCTTTGTTTGGTATAGTTGCTGGCTGTTCAGGGGCTACCAGGGAAGTATTTAGGATTATAGGATCTTAGGATCCCAGAGTCTGAAGGGCCAGGTAGCCCTCTCCCCTTATTTTACAAAAGAAGAAACTGAGTCCCAGAGAAATTAAGAGACTTGCCCAAGTACATACAAGTAGTAAGCAGCAGAGGGAGGATTTAAAAGCAAATTAACAATAAATGTTCTTGCCCTTGTACCACACTGTTCCCCTTTGGGTTCACCAAATGTCCTCAATAGAACAAAACTCTGTTGTTTTTATCCAAGCATTCCCCTTCTCAAGTTGCTTTGAATTCTGCCACCCAAAAAATGCCAAGGGTCACAAATAGAATTGAGGACTCATGGACTTTGCAGCTCTGACAATAAACCTTGGTAACCCAACAGCTGCATATATTCTATGAATGGTTTCTTGGAAATAGGCTATATGAAGATGTCAGTCTACAGATGAGCTCAGTTTCAAGCAGCTATTCTAAGCACCCCTGGGTGATTCAGCAAATGGGTCATTTTTTGGAATCGAGTTTTCATGAAGTGTCTCTTGCCTCAGAGTAGCCACCTGCAAGTCCCTCCCTTCCTCACCCAAGGCAGAACAAAAATGAAGCAAGACAATGCTATTCTGGAACACAAGCTTTGTAAAAAGTTTTAGCATTATTTTACAATTATATAATCTCCTCAAAAAATGCACATCTGGAGGAGGAATTAGAGGAAATAATTAGGAAGAAAACTAAGGTTCTATCCTCATGGGATCTGTGTCCATATAGAATCAGAGGGTTTTGGTGCTAAAAGAGATCTTAGACATCATATGGATAACGGAATTTCAGTATTTGAAGGGTGTTAGAATTCCACTTTTGCCCTGTAAAATGCGTAAAGCTTAGAAGAGGAGTCTTTGCAAATGTGAAGAAAGCAGCAAATGAAAACCAGAAGATTCCAAGGGATATGGTGATGATGGAGAACCTCCACCATATTTTTGCAACTCTTTATATTTTGAAAATCTCATGTTTAGAAACTAAAGAAGAAGAAGTCAAACAGAAGTACATAGACCAGTGGTTCTCAACCTTCCTAATGCCGTGACCATTTAATACTTGTATGTGGGCATATTTGCATGTGGGCGGACCCGCCTGGAGATGGATAGAGGAGCAGAGTCTTGGTTCCTAAGACCATCGGAAATATGTGTTTTCCAATGGTCTTAGGCAACCCCTTGACCCCTGTTAAAGGGTCGTTCAACCCCAAAAGGGGTCATGACCCACAGGTTGAGAACCACTGACGTAGATCATCTTCAGTCTTATGTTATCTATTCTTTGGGACAGTCTCTTGAAAAACTAAATTTTTTCTTCGAGGGTGTTAAAGCTCAAGTAGCACAAGGTATAAGAAGAAAAAGTTACCAACTTAACATTTAATAAACAAGAACTTTGTAAAGTTATCAAAGAATATCCTGGAAAGGAAGTGAAGAAAGGACTAGATAATCTCTACAAGAAAACTGATAAGCACTTTTGTGAAGAAGGTAAATGAAAATGAAAATGAAAATTTAAAGTTAAATGAAATTGAGTTCTAAAGAGGCCAAATCATTTGTTGAAGGTCACGCAGCCAGTGTGGTGCAGAGTTGGGACTAGAACTCAATGTCTCCCCAGTCCCTGGTTACCCAAGTTATTATTCTCCCCCTCCTCCTTTAAATCAGGTCATAATCTGAAGGAACTCATGGCCATAGAGATTAATATGGGCCAGAAGAATATGAGAAGAGTAAGTCGTTTGTTATTAGATTCATCAAAGGGCAGAAAAAGATCTAAGGCATTTCTTGGGTAAAGGTCAGTCATTCTAGGGGGTGCAATGAGTAGAAAGCTGTGCCTGGAGTCAGGAAGACTTGAGCTCAAATTCAGATTCAGGCACTTAGTGGCTGTGTGAACCTAGGCAAGTGATCTAGCCTCTGTGTACCTCAGTATACCCATCAAAATTGTTGTGAAGATAAAATGAAATCATCTTTGTAATGTCCTTTACAAACCTTAAAGTAATAAATCCAAATGTTGGCTACTATTCCTTAAGTGAGGCATTTCCTGATTTGGAAAAATAATTGGTAAAAGAAAACTGTGACCTGAACAAAAACCACAGAAATAGAACTGGGGCAAATAAATAGGGTGACAGGAAGGAGGTGGGTTCAACCAAGAAAGTGCATGAGTTTTTGAGTCATCAGTGCCCAAGTTTCACATACAAGGAATGACTTTGTGGTACAGTAGTGAGTATATTGGATAAGGAATGTACAACCTAAGATCACATTCCTTTTCTGCTACTTAGTTCCAATGTGGAAAATTCCTAGGTCTCAATTTAGACCAGGCAAGTTTCTGGGCCTTAATTTTTCTTATCTGTAAAATGAGGGGGTTGGATTTAAAGGAGCTTTAACTAAGACAAAGTGACTGGGGCTTTTCCCAAGAGCACTGAAATGTAATCGAGTCACTAACAGAATTTTCAGGAATCCAGTAGCATCAAAACTATTGAATCTGGCCCCAGTCAGCAAGAATTAGTTAAAATAAGTTACCGATATACTCAAGTGAGAACTTCCCTGGCCCAGTCCCTCCTATTATCCCAGTCTCACATTGTGGTGTCTTGTGGTTTCTGTCAAAACATTCCTTCACCAATTGAATTGAAAGTGCATTTCATGCTGCATGTGTGTGTGTACATTTTGAACTGCTTGTGCTGGGTGTAAGAATTTTACTTTGTGTCTGTGGGAATAAATGTCCATGAAGACCCTTTCAGCTCTAGATCCTTTGACTGTGTCTTTGGGATAGAATTTAAATATTGGAAAGAAACTCAGACCTTGAGAGGATAATGATTCACCCAAATCTCTCAGCTAATGCTGAAGTGGTAAATTCAAGAATAGAACTAAGGTCTCTGGACTCCAAGTTTAGTTGTCTTTTAATTAACTCATGCGATGGTGTTATTGTTATTATCGTTCAGTTTTCCAGTCCCGTCCAACACTTTGTGACCCCAATTGGGATTTCCTTGGCAGAAATACTGGAGTGGTTTGTCATTTCCTTCTCCAGCTCATTTTACAGATGAGGAAATGGAGGCAAACAGGGTAAAGTCACTTGTCCAGGGTCATATCACTAGCAAGTGTGAGGTTAGATTTGAAATCAAGTCTTCTTGACTCCAAGCTTGGTTCTCTATCCATTGTGCCACCTAGTTGCCCTTATGATACCTTATCACATTTTATAAGTGAAACAATGGCCAAACCAGCCTGCTTTCTTCTGATTTTTCTCTAAAACCTAAAGCTGGTAGAAGAAAAAGTGATGATGTTGGAACCATACAATATGGACAGAAGTCCAAAAGATCTCTCTCTTATTTGTCCCTTTTTCCCCATTCCTAAAAAATCTGGAACCAAAGGTGGCAGCCCTATCCATAAGATTCATCAACTTCTATTCAATAAAGTCTTTAATTGGGAAATAATGAGTACTGGTTCTGTTTGTCATCTTGACTATTATGTGTTTCGTGTACCCAGAGCAAAAACAATCTTAGTAAAAGTAATAATAAATTAAATAAACTTTCATCACATACCTGACCAATGTAAAGTTTTACTCTGTGGCCTAAAGGAGATACAATAATGAATACACTTTGTCCCTGTCCTTACATAAAATAAACATAAAGTAAAACAGATCATAAAAGGAAACAAAAGACAGTGAAGACATATGGTTCAGATTCTTGCTACTTTATTTAAGATATAAAACCTGTAACTCTCTACAATTCTATGTTGCATAGAGGGTACCAGTCAGCATTGGTAGGAGTTCTTCTCTAGGATCTATTTATGCTAATGAAATCACAGAGTTAGTTAAAAAAACAAAACCAAAAATGAATAAACAATAACCACAAAAATGATTTTATGTTTGTATAGCACATTCAGGGTTGGAAAACACTTTATCTCCATGATCTTGGTTTAGTCCCTCAATAACCTCATAGTCAGATACTACAGTTAATATGGTCTTCATTTTTTTTTTTCTTTTTTGGAGGGGGGAAGGCAGGGCAATTGGGGTTAAGTGACTTGCTCAAGGTCACACGGCTAGTAAGTGTTAAGTGTCTGAGTACAGATTTGAATGCGGGTCGTCCTGACTCCAGGGCTGGTGCTGTATTCACTGTGCCACCTAGCCACCCCTATGGTCTCCATTTTAAAAGGATTTCAGGGAGCCAAGATGGCAGAATAAGCAGTAAATCATTTTAACTCTCTCAAATTCACCTCCAAACAACCATAAAATAGCACCTCAAAATAAATCCTAGAGCAGCAGAACCAGCAAAAAGATGGAGTGAAACAGTCTTTTAGCCCCTCAAAATTTAGAAGATTGGTAAGGAAGGTCTGTCCCAGATAAAAGGACAGCACAGTCCAAGACAGGAAGCATTCAAGCAAACCAGAAGCAAGTCCCACCTCAGCAAACCAATGGGAGATCCTGAGCCTCAGTGCCCAGGCAAACATCAACCTCATGTGCCTCAGCATAGCCAGGGGAACCAGGAGACTCCAGCTCCAAGAGCTGACAAGTGCTTCAGTGTAGCCCTAGGCAAACAGGCAGTCTCCAGCAAGCAGACCTCCATGTGCATTAGCACAGCCTTGTAGCTCTGGGCAAACATGCAGCCATCAGTGGCCACACCTCCATGTGCTTTAATGTAGTCCTGGGGTAATGCATAAATACTCTGCTAGCCTGAGCACACACCAGACACCAACACTACAACGCCAGTTCAGTACCAGACAAGCTGCCAAATCCCTATAGCCTCCAGTAGTGCCAGCCACTCTGACTCCCACAGCACAGCACCAGACAGGAGGGTCCCCTGTGGGCCTCAGGGAAACATCAGTGCAGTACCAGTAAACAGCATAAAAATCTTGAGACAGTAACTCTTCCACCCCAGAGCAGAGCTCAGATTTAAAAGAATGGGAAAAGGCCAAAAAAAATGAGTAAAAAACAATGAAAAAAGAATCTGACATCAGAAAATTATTATGGTGACAGGGACGACTAATTCACAAACTCAGAAGAGGATAACAGTATCAAAATACCTATGTGCAACACACCAAAGAAAAATGGGAAGTTCCCTCAAGTCCAGAAAGAACTTATAACAGAACTCAAAAATGAGCTTTAAAATCATATAAGAAAGGCAGAAGAAAAATTGGGAAAAATAAATGTGATGTAAGAGAATAATGAAAAAAAAAGAGTCAACAGCTTGGAAAAAGAAAACATTTGCTTAAAAAGTAGAATTGGTCAAATGGAGAAGGAGATGCAAAAACCCACTGAATAAAACAACTCCCTAAAAATACAATTATCCAAATGGAAAAGGAAGCATGAAGGCACAACTCCTTAAAAGTTATAATTGGGCAAGTGGAAGCTAATGACTCTATGAGACATCAAGAATCAATCAAACAAATTCAACAGTGAAAAAATAGAAGAAAATGTAAAAAACATCACTAGAAAAACAACTCAACTGGGAAGACAGATACAGGAAAGACACTGTCAGAATCAATGGACAACCTAAAAGCCATAATCAAAAGGAAGACCTGGACAGCATCTTTCAAGAAATTATCAAGGAAAACTGCCCTGATATCCTGGAACCAGAGGGCAAAATAGACATTGAAAGAATCCACCCATGACCTCAGCAAAGAAATCTCAAAATAAAAACTCCGTAACATTATAGCCAAATGTAGCACCAACATGATATTCACAGCACTCACAGTGACTATGAATATGTTAGCGTAGTTCTGAATCACAAAATATAACACACTTCATATAGAAGATAGAAACAAAACATTTATTTTGAGACACCAGAAAGCGTAACCCCAACACCAGAAAGCCAAATCCAGACCAGAAAACCGAAATCCCTCATAGCAACAAAGGAGTTAATATGCCTTATCACTGCAGGAAGCAACACCATCTCAAAGCCTTCCCAGAAACAAATACTCAGGCCTTCCCACAAACAAACACTCACAAGCCTAGCTGTCTCCTTGCCTGCATCATCTCTCTCCCTCTGTACTAACTGCTCTGACTCCCAGCTTCCTCTGGGCTCTGCCCCACCCTTCCTGCTCCACCTATTCAGAAAACTCCTCCCACCACAGGTTCCATGTGGTTACATTTGGTCCATTAAGGGGCAGGGAAGATCTTCAAATTCTCATTACTACTACACCAAATTATAGAACTATCAGATTAAGAAAAAAAAATGCTGCAAGTGGCTAGAAAGAAAATAATTCAGATATTGGGGAACCACAATTAGGATTACACAGGACCTAGCAGCTGCAACATTAAGGAATTAGAGGTGATGGGACATGATAATCTGGAAAGCAAAGGAGCTAGGACTACAACAAAGAATCACTTATCCAGAAAAATTAAGCATAAATACTCCAAGGGAAAAAAATGTTCATTTAATGAAATAGAAGAATTTCAAGCTTTCATAAAGAGAGGACCAGAATTGAACAAAAAATTTGATTTCCAATATCAAGACCCAAGAGAAGCCTAAAAAGGGGAAAGGGGCAAAGAAAACACAAGGGATTCAGTGGAGCTGAACTCCTTACATTGGAAGATGATACTTGTAACTCTTAAAGCTTGTGCCACTAATAGGACAGATAGAAGGAATATACATAGACAGAAGGCATGGACATAGGGTGAGAGATAAGAAAAAAGGGTACACTGGGTGCCAAAAGAAGAGAAAAATAGAATGGGGTAAATTATTTTACCTAAAGAGGTGTGAAAAACCTATCACAGTGGAAAGAAAGATGGGAGGGTGGTCTATGGGCACTACTTGAGCCTTACTTTCATCAGTATTGGCTCAAAGAGAAAATAACATACACAATCAGTTGAATACAGAAATCTATTTTATCTGACAGGGAAGTAGGAGGGGAGGAGATTAAGTATGGCAGAAGAGATGACAGATTGGAGGAGACAGTAGACAGAAGCAAAACACAATTTTTTGTTTTTTTTTGTTTCTTAAAAGGACAGCACAGTCTAAGACAGGAAGCATTCAAGCAAACCAGAAGCAAGTCCCACCTCAGCAAACCAATGGGAGATCCTGAGCCTCAGTGCCCAGGCAAACATCAACCTCATGTGCCTCAGCATAGCCAGGGGAACCAGGAGACTCCAGCTCCAAGAGCTGACAAGTGCTTCAGTGTAGCCCTAGGCAAACAGGCAGTCTCCAGCAAGCAGACCTCCATGTGCATTAGCACAGCCTTTTTGATCTTCAAATTTAAAAAGTAGAATTGGTCAAATGGAAAAGGAGATGCAAAAACCCACTGAATTTGGGTTTGAGGAAGTAAAGGGTAAAAGGAGAGAGAGAACAAACAGGAGGAAAAATAGGATAGAGGGAAATACACAATTAGTAATCATAACCATGAATGTGAACGTGATGAACTCTCCTATAAAATGGAAGCAGATATCAGAATGGATCAAAAACCAAAAGCCTACAATATGTTGTTTACAAGAAGTACATCTGAAGCAGAGAGAGACACACACACACAGAGTAAGGGTAAGGATCTGTAGCAGAGTCTCTTATGCTTCAACTGCAGTAAACAACTACAACAACAAAAGCAAGGGTAGCAGTCCTGATCTCAAAGTGAAAGCAAAAATAGACAATTAAAAGAGATAAAGAAAGAAACTACAACTTGCTCAAAGGTATCATAGACAATGAAATAATGTCAGTACTAAACACATATACACCATGTGGTATAGCATCCAAATTCTTAAGGGAGAAGTTAAATGAGTTACACATTCCTGACCAAATAAGAGATACAGAGCATTATGAAATTCAAAATAGATCATTTTGATTATATTGAAATAAAAAGCTTTTGCACAAAGAAAACCAATGCAACTCATTTTAGAAAGAAAGCAAGAAGCTGAGAAATAATCATTACATTAAGTATCTCTGATAAAGGCCTCATTTCTCAGATATGTAGAACTGAGTCAAAAATATATGAATACAAGCCATTTTCCAATTGATAAACATTTAAGGAATATGAACAAGCAGCTTTAAGATGAAGAGATCAAAGCTATCCATAGGCATATGAAGAAGTACTCCAAATCACTTTTGATTAAAGAAATGAAAATTAAAAGAACTCTGAGGTACCACCTCACACCTATCAGATTGGCTAATGTGACAAAAAAGGAAAATGATAAATGCTGAGAAGATGTGGGAAAATTTGGAACACTAATGCACTGTTAGTGAAGTTGTGAACTGATTTAAACATTCTGGAGAGCGATTTGGATCTATGCCCAAAGTGCAACCAAACTATGTATATCCTCTGATCCAGCAATACCAACACCATGTCTGTATCCCAAAGAAATCATAAAAATGGGAAAAGAGCCTACATGTGCAAAATATTTATAGCAACTCTTTTCATGGTGGCAAAATATTGGAAATTGAGGAGATGCCCATCAATTGTGGAATGACTGAACAAACTGTGGTATGTGAATGTAATAGAATACTATTGTGGTATAAGAAATAATGAGCTGCCTCATTAAAAAAATCTGGAAAGACTGTTTATAGAATCTCAGATATACAACAGAGTTAGAAGAGACCTCGGATGTCATAATCCACCCTTTTTATTTTATCTAATTAGGAAACAGAGGCAAAGAGAGGTGATTTGTTCATAATAATGTAGAAAATAAATGGCATAGTTAGGATTCAAACTCAGGACCTGTGACTTCAATTTTCTTTCCATTACATCAAACTGCCTTTCATAGACAGATGAAATTCTTCTGGTGAATATAGTTTGGATTCCCTTTAGAAAAAGAGTCAATCTGTTCTCAGTTTACTGAATAATAAAGTCAGCATGTAAATAGAAATGGATGCCTCAGGGTTCAAATCACAGATTGTATTGAAAGTTGCAGTGATGTTCTGAAAGCTTCAGAAAATTCATTTTGATGAATAGCCTTGTTAACCCAAATGGAACCAGAATGTAAGGAACAGTGGAGCATCCACTAATTCTAAGACAACAGATAAGCTAGAAGCAGTTGTAGCAGAAGAGTAAAGGAATAAGAAAATCAGCCCAGCTAAGTATCCTATAAAAGACTGGTACAGTTGTAGAATGCATCTGATGGTTCAACTCACATTGAAGTAAATACTGCTTTATAAGAACTAACTGATGCTAAGTACTTAAATGGAACAGAGGCATGAAGTCACTGGCACCTAACGGTGGAGAAGACAGATGGTTAGGGCTTGAGGCAGTAGCATCAGAGAAGAGATACCCACAAGCCCCTCTGACTTTCCCTAGAACTATGAAGGGGATATGTAGTTGTCCTGGCTCCAGGAGGGTGGGCCAGAGAATCCTTGCTGCTGTCCTCCTCCGAGATTTCCCTTTCTCACTAAGCGTGACATTTAAAGTGAAACTGTTAAAAAGAATTCTGAAGATGAGAACTAGAAGAATTTATACCTCCATGAGTTAAAAAAGAAAAGAAGGGGGCAGCTAGTGGCACAATGAATAGAGCACTGGCCCTAGAGTCAGGAGGACCTGAGTTCAAATCCTGATCAGACATTTGATACTTAACTAGCTGTGTGACCTTAGGCACTTAACCCCAATTGCCCTGCCTTCTCCCCTCCAAAAAAAAGAAAGAAAATTAGGGTAGAAATAACATAATGCATAAAAGTGGTTCTAGGGACCAGTAGGAATCACCTGAAAGACAGGAATATTGTAGAGGGTCAATGCAAAAAAAATATAAAAGAAAAAGACATCTCCTGCTGTTGACATTTGAGATTATAAAGTAAGTATTATATGTTCTGGAGAAGAGCACTGGATTTGGAATTAGAGACATGGAATCAGGATCCCTACCCTGCTATTTATTCTCTGTGTGGCTGCAGGCACTTAATTGCACCCTTCTTCTTCTTCAACTAAAATGAGAAGGTTGGCATATGGGATTTCTTAGCTCTAAATCTTATGATTTGATATTTCACATGTCTCTATCTCTCAGTGTTTGTTGAGGAAGTAATAATAAGGTATGGGCACATTAAGTCTCCCATAGTTTCATTGTGGCTTTGGTAAATTGTGCTAATCCTTGCCCATTCATTTTTATATATGGGAATCAAATTAGCATTCATATTAAAGTCAGCCTTGAAGGAAAAATAAGTTCCCAAAGGGAATCCTGAGCAGTTTATCGTTGTTTTTCAGTCATTTACAGTCTTGTCCAACTCTTTATACCTTATTTGGGGTTTTCTTGGAAAAGATAGTAGAGTGGTTTGACATTTCCTCTCCAGCTCATTTTACAGATGAGGAACTGAGGCAAAGTTAAGTGATTTATCCAGGGTCACAAAGCTAGTAAGTGTCTGAAGCTGGATTTGAAATCATGAAGGTGAGTCTTTCTGACTCCAAACCTGGCACTCTATCCACTGTTCCACCTTTCTGCCTCCAACTCTGAGAGATTGGGTAGTCATATGGACTTTAGCAGGCTAACTGCCTGAATGGTAGCATGAAGAAAAAGGTCTAACTTCAAGAGACAACTGGTGATACAAGGCTGGAGTTCCAGAGAGAGCGTGGGTTGGATGTATAGATATGAGTAATATCTTCAGAGAGATTATAGTTGAACTCATGGCACTGATGAGATCCCTAAATGAGATTGTATCCATGGAAAAGAAAAGAGTACTCAGGGAAGAACCTTGGGGTACAACCATGATTACCTATGGTGACCTGGGAGAACTAACAAAGGAATCTGAGAAGATGGGAAGGAGCAGAAGCACAAGGGAACAGTGTCATGAAAACCTAAAGAGAGTAATAAGGAGAAAAAAGTGATTAATTGTGTCAGAAGTTTCACAGATATAAAGAGGGATGAAGATAAAAAAAGATAATTATATCTGGCAATTAAGTAATCACTCATAACTTTGGGGAGAGAAGTTTTAGTTGAATGGTGAGTTTGGGAGTATGACTAAATTTAGAAAAAAATTGATTTGGAAATGAATGGGAGGATAGAAAATGGAAGTACTTAGTGTAGACAAGTTTTTCAGAGTAATATCTAGAAGGGGCAGTTGGATCAAGTGAATGTTTATTTTTTTAGATTGGGGTATGCATGAATGAATTTATGGGCAGCAAAGAAGAAGACAGTAGATAGGAATAAAATGAAGATTAGAGAGAGAGTGGAGATAATAACGGAAATAATCTGCTGGGAAAGCAGAGGGGATGGAATAATGTCCACATGAAGGAATTTGTCTCAGCAAGCAGCAAGACAACCTCTGCATCTGACAACAGGATGAGAGGAGTTAGTCAGGAAGTCTGAGGGATGTGAGAAGAGGAGGAGGGGAGCAGAGGAGCAGAGAAGAAGGCATTCTTGGCTAATGGCCTTATTTGAGTGTGAGTGTGTGTGTGTGTATCCGTGTGTTTGTGTGTGTGTGTGTGTGTGTGTGTGTGTGTAGTGCACTATACTAAGAGAGAAATTGGGGGCAAGGGTAATGATGTCTCTAAGATTAAATGCCAACTCACATGTTTATATCTGTCAAAAACTTTGTTCCATCCCATCTTTCCATTTTTACTATACTGTACATTACTTCCCTTCATACACTTTATGATCCAGACAAACGAAACTCCTTGGTTGTCAATTGACACTGATCTTCCATCTCCACACATTTGCAACACCTTGTCCACCAACGTTGGGATGCCTTCCTTCCTCACTTCTTTCTTTTAGAATTCCTAGTTTTCTTTAAAACTGAGCTCAAGTACAATTTTCTCTATGAGGCTTTTTCTGATCCTCTTTCTCCCGTGCCCTGCAAGTGGTTAGTGCCTCCCCCTTCAAATTCTTTTGTATTAATTTTTAACCTATGTTTTATATTTTTACATGTTTTGCCCACTTAATAGAAAATAAATTTCTTGAGGTAAAGGACTATTTCATTTTTGTCTTTATATTTCTAGTGCCTAGCGCAGAGCCATGCATAGAGGAGGTGCTTAATAATATTTTTTGATCAATTGACCACTATACTGTGGATATAATAAAGTCTATTTCAATGCATTTGAATTGTGGAGTCTGAAGATTTAGGTCCCATATTTGCATTCTCCAGTAAAAGCTATGTAACCTTAGGCAATTTGATTGCTCTCTTTGGGTTTCTGTTTTCTCATTTATTTATATATTTATAACATATGTTTATATTTTATATGGACTAGATGGTCTTAAAGGTGCCTTTCACATTTAATATTCTTTTCTAAGTGTTACCAACTATGTAAATGGTAACTTTCTTAAATCTGTCTGTGGTGTCTAAATGTCTTCAGCATAATTTAAATTCTCCAAATGAACAGTTTCATAAAGGTGTTTACAGGAATATCTGCTCTCTCTGCCATATTAGCATTTATATTTCTCCAAATACAGACAGTTGAATTTTGGATGCATTTCAGTCATGTCTGAGTATCTGATCAGCTTTTATAATCATTATTCTGCTTCACAGAACTGAAACAACATTAGCATCATCATCATCAGTGACGACAACAAAAACAGCAGCCTCGCAATATGCTTGTACAGAAATAGTAGGCAGCTGTGGAAATGGGCACCAAATGCAAAACAAGCCTGTGTATTTGGTGCTCTATCTGTTGACATTTAGCTTAGGGGCTGAGTGGGAACCAGACTGTCTCATGTACTCATGCAAATGAGTTGTAGTTGCCCCAATCCAGTTCATCTAGCATTTATTTCCTCCTGACTAACCCAGCAGTTAAGTGTATTAGGGCACTCACTCAGAGCTAGAAGAGAAGCTTCAATTCAATCTGTCTTTGTGAATCTCTCAACAATGTGCCAGCCAAATGACTCTTGGGTCTAGCACCATTCAATAATGCCACGTCTACATAGTTATTAGCCTTTAGTCAACTTGGCTCCATTTTGTTTGCAAGAATAGACTGAGAAAAATTGTCACATTCTTTTTCTAAAATCTAGGTAAACTACATGTATAGCATTTCCCTGATTTAGCAGTCTAATAATCCTGTCAATAAAAAGAAAACTGGTTAGTCTGGCATGACCTATTTATGGGTATAGCAGGCCTCCTTTCTGATCCCCACTTCCTTTTCTACATGTTGGTTAATCATCCTTTTAATAAAACATTCTAGAAATTTTTTAGAAATAGAAACAAATCATACTAACCTACAGATTCAGATCCACTCTCTTCTCTTCCTTTGAAAATCAGGTTATCTGTCCTTTTCTATCTTATAGTTACCAGAGATAGGCTGGTAACTGTTTAATGACTAACTTTCTGAAAATACATGACACACTTGAAAGCTCAATCTGCATTATTAACAATTTCCCTATCACTTTTTAAAGTCTAGACGATCAACAAATGGGGGTACATCAACAATTTACAAAACAACAAATCAAGCCCTGATTTGTAGCAATTGCTGATTTCTGAGTTGTAAATGCTCACATTGAAAATTTAACATTTAGGTTCAGTAAAATAGTGAGCAGGCATCAGCACACCTGGAGAAAACTCTCATGTTTTCCATGAATTTTTTTAAAAGAAAGAATAAAGTTTAATCACAGTAACAAATTACCATTTTGCCAAAATTATACTGCAGTGAATGAATAGTGGAATATATCTTTATATCTTTATATGTATATATATATATTTCTTCTCTTCATCTCTAAAAGAAATCATAGATTCTAAATTCAAGCCCACAAACAGAAAAAAAAGATAAATTTAAACCCTCCATATTCAAAAGAAATATTACTCGAGATAATCAAGCATAAAACCTGTTTTCAGTCGTAAGTTATTTTGTCTCCTTTAAGTAAGTTTGACTTTTCTTTCCAAAGTAGATCAGATTTAAGATCTCAACCATAGGGGCTGGGAATCACTGACCATGTCTCAACAATCATTTTCATCAATTCTTTTAGAAACCTGGAATGTAGATCATCCCAACCTATTGACTTAGATTTAATGAAAGGCATTAGGTAATTTCTTACCAGTCCACTACTTTTCATGGCTTTCAGTTCCTTCTTAGTCATTTTTGTTCTATCATTTCCATTGCAAAGATAATTCTCCTTAGAGAAAATAGAAGCAAAAGAAGAGGTAAATAACTTTGTCTTCACTCTTTTCTTCTGTATTATTCTCCTACCCACACAGTGGCCCTATGCTGCCTTTGATCTTCCTCTTTTATCTAATAAAACTTTATGTTGTCCTTGGTTTTCTTTGCCAGTCTCACACAATTCTGCAATGTTATATTCCTGACATTATTATTGTAAGACCGTATGATATTTTTTGTATTCTTCATTTTATTACCTGTCCTTGACTGATGTGTCACCTAAGCATCCATATTTGTCTCTTTGGACATTTCTTCCTCTTTTTCCCCTTAGATTTTTTTTTCTTCTTGTGCATCCAGAATAACCATTCTTCTTGGGGCTGATAGGGTTGGGAAGTTATTTCCATTGCAGAATTTTAGGTCAAGAAATCCTGTATATAATTCTTTCCTATATTTTTGAAATCTATTTCCACAAGCTCTAGGATGTAGATCAGAATACTCTAAACTTCTTCTCATCCTCTATCACACATAAGATGGATTTCACCAAGGTTGTCACCCTTTCTCAATCAGTAAACAATTCTTCTTTTTAGGTGAGAATAGTCTAGAATAATGTTTACCTCTCATTTTTCCTCAAAATTTTGAAAGCTAAAATCATCATTAAGACAAGTTGGTAAATTATTAGTTGCTCTGCCTTTGGGAGAAAGTGTTCCAGCAGATGTCTGGATAACTGAAGTCCCCAGTCACTAAACATGTTATGCCAGGTTTATTCCCTTTTCTCCAAATTCCTTGTCAATTTCCTTTTTATGTCTAGGTGGTCTGTGGCATACTGGCAATATCACTTCTTTCCCTGCTCTGTCAAGCTTTAAATAAATGTTTCCCTGTGGACTCTGGATTTCCCTAGAAGTATATTTTCTTAATGTGTTTGACTACTCCACTTACCCTTTTCCTTTTCCTAATATTTTTGAATAAGATGTGCCATGCCAGCATTATATTTCAACTAGGAATCCTATGATTCCTGATGTCTGGGGTATTAACCTGTGAGGTCAAATTTACCTCATTGCATTATCATCTCTAATTTATCTTTGTTATGACATATACCTTGTGTATTTGCATATAGACAGCTGAAGTGATAGAGCATAGACTGGCCAGGAGATGACTGAGGCCATCTAATCCAACCCCTTAATTTCATATGATAGGGAAACTGAGGCTCAAGGTGGTTCAAATATTTGTCCAAAGTCACACAGAAAGGGTCAGAAGCAGGATGTGAATCTAGTTATTCTGACTCCTGAATTAGTCCTTTTCCCACTAAACCTCACTGAATACGTGAATACGTGTTTGTGTGTATGTGTATAAATATATAGGGAAGGCTATATACATAAATATGTATATATGTAAATAGCCTTCCCTATTTTTCTTCTTTTTCAATTCAAGACCTTTTTGATTAGACTTGAAAGACTCCAGGTAAATGCATTTTGGTTAGCCCTTCTAGGATATGTTTGATTCTTTGTAGGTGACTAACATAGAGCTATAAGGAAGTTAAAACACTTGGTATAGAATTGACTTTCAAAAATTACTGGGTGATGGACAACAGAGGGTGGGAACATTGAAAAAGTCCATGACATTTATATGCAATGACACTTTTATATAAGATTTTAGAGTAAAGGTTGGTTTGTGTAGTAAAGCATAAAAATTCTCTGGCACTCCCACATATCCACAATACAGTGATAATCAGTAGTCCTAATGATGGCCATGAACCACTAAAAAAGCTTAAAGTACTTTTTGATCAAAGAAAGATTACTTTGTATTTAGTGAATATCTAGTTTCAGTGTTAGCTGTCTTTTAGTTTGATTCTTTGAATGTTGCTAATACAAATGTAGCATATAATTAATACATTAAAATAAACTAATGTATACTATATTTTCCTTCTATACTATAAATGCATAGGGTCAGGGACCCTGCCCTTTCTTATATTTTTATCTGTTATAGTACCTTAAGCAGTACTCTGCACTAAGTAGATCCTAGGAATCTGAATCCCTGAATTCAAATCCCAGTTGCAGTATTTACAATCTCAGTTACTTTAGGTGAGTCACTTAAATATTCTGAGTCCTAGTTTCTCTGGGTTTTTTGAAACCAGAGGATTAGATTAAGTAATTTCTAAAGCTTTTTTGTGTTTTATATTATCTTTAGTTGACATACTTTATTTTTTAGTTTTCAGCATTAACTTCCACAAGATTTTGAGTTCCAAATTGTCTCCCCATCTCTCCACTCCCCCCACCCCAAGACGGTGTGCATTTTGATTGCCCCTTCCTCCAATCTGCCCTTCCCTCTATCACCCCCTCCCCGCTTTCTCTTATCTCCTTCCCTCTATTTTCTTGTAGGGCAATCTAAGGTTCTTTCTATCTCTAAAACCTACGAAGCCTAATATTAGATTTCTGACAGGCCATTCCCTGACTATAGTAGATGAAGATACATAAGTATGTTAAGAAGAGACAAATAGGGAAGTATCATTTCTGAAGAATGTTCCAATAGAGGTTTTGATATTTTCTAAAACTCACAGAGAGTAAACAGCATCATCATCTGTAAAGAAAATCATTCAATATAACATTATTTATCCTTTGAGCAAGCTTTTTCTCTCTCTCTTTACCTCCATGTCTCCCTTTTCTCCCATTTTTCTTCTTTCCCACTTCCTCCTTCCCTTCTTCTCTCCTTCCATTTCTTTGTCCCTCCTTTTCCCTTCTCTTTCACTGTTTCTCTCTGCCTCTCTGTCTCTGTCGGTCAGTATTTCTGTGTCTATGTGTCTCCAAAATAGACTTCAAACTTTCAATACAGCTACCATCATCTTTTCTTGAAGTCAAATTCCAAAACAGCTCTCCCACAGAAAGCAGTGTGGTATGGTAACTGTAAAGGTCTGATGTGAATAGAAGGCATTAGGAAGTGTCTGAATTGTCCTCAGTTAGACGTGGTGTTATCTTTTGGTGATGGGGGAAAAGAGGAGAAGAACAGGTCAAAAGTGAATTGTCCCTTCTCTCATTCTTTCTTACATAAGGTCTGATGTAGAAAAAAAAATGTGCAACTGAAATGTTTCCATTCTATGGCTAGAAGATACAAACCAGAGTGATGATATATTCCCAACAGAGTATATGTCTTTAAAAAAACTAATTGATTTTATTCTTGGCATCTGTGGCTGTTTGTCCCATGAGAAAAGGAGAAATCTGGCACTGTGTGGATCAGTGGTGAGTGATCACTAAACTCAATTCAGTTGGGTAAAGGCCAAGAAGGAAATTGGAATGATCTCAGGGGATAAAACAGAGAGAAAGAAATGTTAGTGAGGGTTACTAAAACGAATGGCTTGGGAATTCCTCATACAGGGCAAAACACCTGGCACAGTATTTTGAACACAGATATAATTCAAATATATTTTTCCTGTTGATTAGTCAATCTCTGAGTCATTCAATTAAAATATATTTTAGAAAGAAAAGATTTGAAGGGCACAGGGAAAAGAAGTAGACTGGGAGTCAGAAGGTATGGACTGAAGGCCTGGCAGTATCATTTACTGGCCTTGTTACCCTGGACAAGTCACTCTGAACCTCAGTTTCCTTATCTGTAAAATTATATAGTGATACAGGTCTTGCTTATATTACAAGGACCAAATAAGACAGCTGGCATATGATCTGGGATCCTCACTCTCTGTGCTTTGGTTTCCTAATATAACAACAACACCACTAATTTAACATATTACTATTATTTCTTGGGTTGTGCAGAGAAGGTGTAGATATTCCCTGCATGCTTCAAGCTAACCATCTGTATGAATCAGCACTTGGGCCTTTTGGGGAAAACAAACTTCCTGGCTGCCTCTGGACATCTTTTGGCTCAATGCTGAAGTACATGGGTGCTTTGAAATTCCAAAGAAAATTCCTTCACTTGCTGCAGAGCCAGAGAAGCCAATGACTTGGACAACCTTTTTTTTTTTTTTTTTAAGTAACAGACATCTCCTGCTTTGGACTCTTTGTTTTGACTCTTCCATGTGGTGAGTATTGATCTTCATCTTTAGACTTTCTGTGAGGTGGATGGAGCATTGGGTTGGCTCTTTACCCCTATCTTCCTATTGCTCTCATATGGAACATAGATTCAGCCAGGTGAGTTTGTGCCTGGGACTCTAGATTGCCTTTTCCCCTTTGTGTTTCCTTTCCTGAATAGGCCTAAAGATATCCTTGAGTGTAGGAGGGGACCAGAGGTCCCAGGGCCCATTGTTGTTGTGTGTCTGTTTTCAAAGAAGACCAATGACATCATCACTTGTGTATGAACTGGATTTAAGTGAGGCAGAGTTCCACAAAGTTGTTTCTCCCAGAACCATGAAAGTGTGCTGGTAAGAAAAAACTCAGGACAACAGGCAATGGTCCAGGATGTAGTGGATGACCTTGGTGTCATTGATGTCTGACCAAGTTCTAAGCACTCCACAGCACCTGCTTCAGCTGCCTTCATGGACATTGGAACAAACTGTTTTGATTAACCTACTCCACTTGAGGAACTCTTCACATGCTTGGAGGAGACACTCACAAATGGGTTTCAGGTCTGTTGGTTTCCCTCAACCTGGTTTAGCCCATTTGCCAAAATGTTTTACTGAGGTGTGGCCTGTATGCATGCTACAGTTTCTGGGACCCATTAAGTCACAACTGAATGATGGCAAGGGGAGGAGTCCCTTGAAATCCACCAGCCCTGTTGTAAAAAACAACCACCACCAAGAGGATGGACTCAAGCTGGCACATTTAGCCTGAAGACATGAACCAGGAGTTGTTTGGAGAGTACGAAACAGGTGAACTCTGAAATGCCTACCTAATCAGAAATCCCATACACTAGTTTATATTTTGACATTTACACATCAGTCTCCAAGACAGCATAGCAGCAGTTAAAAGCTAAATTACTGAATCCTGTTTTGAGTTGTTCTGTCAGCACACACACTTCAAGTCTTTTGTGTCTGTTATTCATTTATTCTGTGTGGCGGTAATAAATATGTGTCCCACACCTAATCCATATTGTGCATTGAACATTTTTTTTCTCACTTATTTGGGGATCAAAATAAGCTGTAACATAGGATTTAAATTATGGTTCCCAGGATGTTGGGGGAGGGCTTTAATGAAAAGAATATGAGAAAAGGGATCCTAGTCTATTTCTCAGAGGGCAAGCCTTTTCTCCCCCTGTACCCCATTGCCTTTCCAGGACTGAACTAGGTCTGGGTAGTAGCAGTTAGTCTCCTTAGTGGAAAGGAAGTGGGTACAGTGTCTCAGCCTTTTGGACCTATCAGTGGTTTTTAATGTAGACTATTACTGTATAAAAATTACTAGGAGAGAACACCAGAAATGAAAGAGGAAAAATAAATAAGGCTTAAACACCCAAATAGCAAAAAGATAGGGAGATACAATAGTCATAAGCAACCTCTATCAATAGACAGCTGTGGAATAGCATCGTCCAGGTCAGGGGTAGGTCACCCAAGAAGCTTTGTATGACTGGCCAAATCTTTCTTCCTCCCACAGGCCTCATTCTCCCTTCTGGGACTGGATCTTCCTTCCAACCACCATAATTGGGAATCAGCTCACACAGCTGTGAGGAAAAGAAACAGAAGGAATGCATTTTGAGATGATTGTTTCTGCTTTCTGGGAAGCAGAGCAATTTTAGCTTAAGAACCACTCTTCCTAGGTGAACCTTAGAGCCACATCTCAAAAAAACTGAACTGGCATTCAACATGGGGTCATGCTTAGAGGACCACTAGGATAGCCAAGAGATCTCAATTCATGTCCCAGTTCTTCAGGTCCCCCTGATCATTGTCACTGATTCAGTCACATTCAGTTCGGTTTCCCTCTCTCCTCTCTTGGTGTTGGCAGCTTAGATCCCAGCCAGGCCAGTAGAAGAGAAAAGCAAATCAATAATTTACAGAGCGATAACCTAGACTTTAATAGTTGCCTGTATTTAAAGAGTAGGATTCCAGGTTTGGAATTACAGGGAATGAAGGGACCTAGGAAGAGGCTCTGCAGAAAACAAAGAGTCATGGACATAGGCCAAAGAAATCAGGACCAGGACATGGGATCTGAGTAAGAAATTCAGGTTACCAGAACCAATAAGAAACCTTGGTACTGAAGCAGCTCCTGGGTAGAAAAGGAGCCAGAGCATGGGTGGGACTGATTCCACAGGCAGAATCAAGCAGCTCTGACATTACTTAACGACTCCTACACTTGACCCTCTCTCCATGTAGTTACCACCTTAGGTCAGGCCCTCATCCCTTCCCATCTAGATTCTTGCAGAAACCTGGTAATTAGCCTCCCTCCTTCATGTCCATCCTCTAGTCCAGCAGTTCTCAACCTGTGGGTTATGTTCAATTTAAATACATCCTGCATATCAGATATTTACATTACGATTCATAACAGTAGCAAAATTACAGTTATGAAGTAGCAACGAAAATAATTTTATGGTTGGGGGTCACCACAACATGAGGAACTGTATTAGAGGGTCGTGGCAGTCAATAAACATTTATAAAGTGCCTATTATGTGCCAGCCACCGTGCTAAGCACTGGAGGTTAGAAATAAGGCAACAATAACAAACTTTTGCTCTCACAGGATATTCTCCTGTCACAGAGGTGACAGGGAGAGAACACGTGCACAGAAGGATGCATTCCTTGAATGTATTCCCTCCTCACCTCTCGTTTTTTGAGATGCAACCCAATTGTCACATACCATATTCAGGATAAATTTGAAATAATCAATAGAGAGAAGGTACTGGAATGCAGAAGGATTGAGGAAAAGCTTCGTAGGTCCCTTCATTCCTTATTCTTCCAAACCTAGATTCCTACTTTTTAAACGCAGGCAACTATTAAAGTCTAGGTTCTTGCACTGTGAATTTTGCACTGTGTCTGCTTCCCCTCTGCTGGCCTGGCTGGGATCTAGGCAGGAAGCACTAACAGAGGAGAGGAGGAATCTGAGCTGAGTGAGTGAGATGGCATCCGTCACAATGATTAGGGGGACCTGAAGAACTGGGAAGTGAATCCTGATCTCTTGGCAATCTTAGTAGAGTAGATCTCTAGGCACTAAACCACTGCTTCTTTGGGGATGACAGATGCCATTTCAGTCTTCCCAAGATGTGGGTGGCCCCAGAGCTAAGGGTCCCTTGGGAAGTTAAAATTGCTATCCTTCCTTTGCCTCATAGAATCTCTCCTTTTTTTTGAGATAAACTCCATCACCGTGTACTGCATGAAACTGTTCCAGATCCTCCTTAACTCCTAGTGTCCTCCCTCTCAGACAATCTTATATTTAACTACTTGACATTTATTTGTGTTTATTTTCTGTATATTTGTTCTGCGTATGCTTATATAAGTGTTCTTGTCATATTTTCCATTGACATATAAATTCCTGGTAAGGAGGGATTATTTCATTCACTGTATTTATATCCCCAGTGCCTACCAGTGCCTGGTACAAAGTAAAAGCTTAAAAATGTTTATTGATTGATGGGAATTCAGATTATTAGAGAAAAAAAATTAACTTGGTATTATTCCGATATGTGTTCAAATGAAATGAATGTAACTTCAATTATTCATTACTTCAGCAGATTACAGCCCAGCTACCCTGGGTTTGGTTTCAATTGGTCTCTAACCTAATAGCTCATAAACTCTTTAAAGGCAGACACTATCTGTGTCTTCTACTGCCGCTCATTTACTTGACCGAATAACTTGAGAGGAAGGTGCTATTTCCATTCAGAGTACCAGCAACACAAGTTCTTTTTATCTAGTTAAAATTGTTAGAATGACTAATTTAACTGGTAAAGAACACAGCATCATAAACCTAGAGTGGGCAACAACCTTAGTGACCATCGATTTCAACCTTTTCAGTTTGTTAATAATAACAGCTAAAGCAATTTTAAAAATGGAACTGTCTCTACCCTCAAGGAGCTTGCTTTCTAAGGACCTAAGAACAGTAACACTCACGTCCATATGGCATTTTACAAAAACATTTTATTTTCAGGCAGTACCAGAAATATCATCTCCATTTGCTAAATTACAATATCAAATGAATGCACCTTAAAGTACATATGCATACATACGCATATATGTATTCATGCATGCATATATACACACATATACATACCACACACATGTACACATATGCATATAGCTCAGTTTAAGATTGCAAAGAACTTCATAAATATTATCTCATTTGAGCTTCATTTGTACCAACCTGGGTAGGAAGGACTGTTACTATTTCCATTTTACAGATAAGGAAATTGAGGCTGAGTGAGGTTACATGATTTGCCCAGATATATTGCTAGTAATTGTCTGAACCTGAATTTGAACTCATGTCTTGTCAATTCCAGTTTCACTGTATCATCTCCCTCTAGATGAGTAAACCGAGACCAGGAGAGGGGCAAGGGCCCTCTTCAAGGTCAGACAAAGAGGAAATAACAGATCTGGGACTTGAGTGTTGCCCGTGATTCATTACTAGATCATACTCCTTCTTGTATAAACTTAACTATTTTGAAAGCAAACCCTCAAGCCTATAAACAGTCTCCAATCTGTTTAATCCTTTGGAGTTAGTTCTTAAATTGAGAAACTTACTTAGCTTGTGAACTCCAAAGACAAAATGACAGTGCACCCACATAAGCTTTTTGGTTTTGATTCGATCTGAAGAGCTCTGTACTTGGAATCAGGAAACTGGGATCTAAGCTTTGCTTCCCATCCTTGGCAAGGGTGACTTTGGGCAAGTCAAGTTAGAGTATGTGAGCCTCAGTTTCTGCATTTGTCAAATGCAACTCTTTTTTTTTTGTTTTGTTTTTAAATTTTTTTTTATTGATTTGTTTGTTTATTTTTAATTTACACAATTCAGTTCCACAATCCCTTGAGTTTCAGATTTTCTCCCTTCCCTTCCCCCCCACTTATGGTGGCATGCAATCAAGTATAGGATCTGCAAATACTTTCATATTAGACATGAGTCTGTTTGTAAAGAAGGGTTGTAACCAATGGAATGAACAATGGGAAAGAGGAAACAAAGCATGGAAAAAAAAGAGCATGTAGTTTGCTTCCGTCTGCATCAAACGCCACTTTTAACACGTTACCTATCTCCTGGGGTTGTTTGGAGGATCTATACACACATATATATATTTATATACATATAAATGGAGTTATTTGTAAGTATAAGTTGCTTGGGGTCTAGGCCTGTGATTTCATCGACATGGGGAACTTCTCTACTAATGGAGCTCAGCAATTGTCGTCCAATTTGTTTTCTTTGAGAGTTTCCTGGGAGGCGCTTTTTGCCTTAAAAAGCTTCAATGATTTGTCTAGGGTCAAGTAGCCTATGTTTGTTAGGGGTGAGATTTGTACTCAGGCCTTTCTTTGTAAGTGTAATATTCTATATAAACTGTGGACATGTCCCTAAAACAACATGATCCAGTTACTAGAGTGTAGACATGTACCTTGAGGAAGAAGAGGGCTGCATGGATTCACATAACAGCACAGAAGCAATATCAAGAATGGATATTGTATTAATAGGAAAAAAAGTTTGAGTAATATTCAATAGGATGTTACTATATTAGAAAATACAAATGGAACCTTTTTTTTTCTTCTTATGATTGGGTCAGGAACTGGAGGGCAAGTTAAGTTGGAGATGGTTACAGTGAGTGAGGAAAGTTATATTTAACAGAAGACTGAAAGTCAGTATATTCAATATTCAAAGAGATCTGAGCTCATCATTTAGCAGTTTTCTCTAATGATGCAGAGAGCAAGTTATCCACATCCATTCATCCTGTGTGACCTTTGTCCACGTTCTCCCCAGAATTTGGCCAAAAAAAGGATTCATCCAACATGTTGGAGACCTTTATTTCTCCTGACATGCTGGCAGCCAGGCGATATATTGGATAGAATGCCCAGCCTGAAGTCAGGGAGACCTGAGTTCAAATCTGTCCTTATATACTTACTAGCTGTATGACCTTGGGCAAGTCATTTGACCTCTGTTTACCTTGATTTCCCCAACAATAAAATGAGGATTCTAATAACCTGTCTCTCAGGGTTGAGCATCAAGTGAGATAATAATTGTAAAGTGCTTAGCACGATGCCTGGCACGGAGTAGGTACCACATAAATATTGGTTATTATTATTAAGGGGAATGCTTGGTGGGTGGAGGATAGAGTGCCTGAAGTCAGGAAGACTTGTGTACTCAGGCCGTTACTAGCTGTGTGACCCTGGGGAAATCACTTAACTGTGTGTGCCTCAGTTTCCTCATCTATAAAAATGAGCTGGAAAAGAAAGTGGCAAATTAATCCAGTGTCTTTGCCAAGAAAACCCCATATGGGGTCACGAAGGGTTGGACACAACTGAAATGACTCAACAACAACAGTTATTATTATTGTTAAGAGGGCACCTATGGAACAGTCTGGTCATTCACCTGTTTTCGCTTGCTCTTGCCATGTGACCAAGCTCGTCGCTTTTCTTGTCATTCAGTGCCTTCGTGATGTTCTTACTCCTGTTCTTCAGAGTTGATGATTGGTTATGTGTTGCATCCTGCTTACACACACCACACTCCTTTCTAGAGCCCTCTGGGTAGGGATCATCGTCAGTTCTTCAGATAGTCTTGCTGTCACACAGCAACACCAGCAAAATGTATTGAAAAGACGGGCCTTTGCTTTCACAGGAAACTTGAGATCAGTGAAAGAGCTTTGTCATTTCCAGAAAGCAATCCAGGCCACCCTCCTCCTTTTCTTCTCTGGAGCCAGCTCATTGTCCATTTGCACAGTCTAAACGAGACAAATGTATTGTTGGAAAGCCCTATAGGGTGTCTATTCAAATGAATCTCAAAAAAATACCTCAAGACAGTGTTAAATCTCATTACTAATGGGGGTAGGGAGGCAGGAAGAAATACTTTTTTTTTTTTTTGCATACTCCTAAAATAACACTGGAGATGAATACTACTTGTTACTTTGATAACACATAAATAACATCAATTTTTCCAGAGATTATTTAATTATATATTCTTTTAGGAAGGCTTTAGTTTCTTGAGTACAAATCAGGGAAGGAGTTCTATCCTGTTCTCATTGAGTAGCAAAGAGAAATTGTGGTATAGTGGAAAGGGAAGGAAAAGAGAAAAGGATAGGAAAGAAATGAACATTTATTAAGGACCTACTATGTACTATGCATTTTACTGAAAGTTTTACAAATATTATATCATTTGAGTACTGGACTTGGAGTAAGGAGATTTGGATATACTATTTACTAGCTTTCGATAGTGGTCTACTCACGAAATCCCCCTGGGCCTCAGTTTGCTTACCTAGAAAAAACAGGATAATAATACTTCTTTCACTACCTGTAAATAAGATGTTTTATGTGAATATTACTGGTCACTCTTAAGACCCTTAGAGGGTAAGCTCCTTGAGGATAAGGATAGTTCCGTTTTAAAAAAAATGCATCTCAAAGCATCTAGAACAGTACCTGTCACCTAGTAAATGCTTAATGAATATTGCGTGAATTGAATACAATTTTCAACTGTCTCAGGGATTTCCTGGATTAGTATCTGCCAAAGAAGGCTAATTCAACCACGTTTAAGGAAATCTTGCCAGTAAGTACTTGATGCCAAGGTACAAAATAAAGGCCACATTCTAGTCTCAATTTAAGGAAGACAAATTTAAAGGAACATTAACCAACCATACTCTCATGGACCAAAATAATTCTACTAAAATGCAGGCAATGTTCAGATGTGCCTGTCCTCATGGGTTATGTAGAACATGTGTAGAGAGACTCCTCCAACTTTTAAAACAGGCAGAAAATATCTGTACATTCTTTGAAAAACCCATTAGAAATAACAAATATAGGCATCTTCTATATCCTTATTATTCCATTATAACAGTAGTCTGTAGATATTGAGCTCAGTCGGTTAGAGACTGATGCAAATGAGATTCATTTTTCTGTCATGGTTCTGTTCCCATATGAACCAGTTAGCTTCATTCTGTTCTTTAGGAGACCCCATCATGGCAGTCAGTCATTTTGTAAGTGTACGGTAATGTTAACCTTGGGACCAGACATAAAAAATTACACATATTAAAAAAAAAGGCAAACATGCCCTAACTATGTCATCATTAATGTTTAAACAAACACATAATACCATGAGTAGTCAGTCTCTCGTCTATGAATACTGGTTGTCTACAAAAGTATAACATTTTTTCCTATGAATTACAGTTCTTATTTTATTAAATTAATCCCTAGCCACAGTTTGATTTCTGCTGGGTCCTATCTTATTTCTTGTATTTTATTCATCTCTAAACAAAAGCAGTTGATCTGGGTCACAGAATTAGAGTTGCTAGAGACCTTAAGCATTTTTTAGTCCAACAATGTTTTTTTTTTTTTTCCAGATGAGGATGAGATGTGAACCAACTTGCTTTACATAGGTAGGTGTTTTAATGGGGAACCACTTGATAGTACATAACACTGAAATGGAAGTAGACCCATCAGACCCAGTGGCATGACTTTCTCTAGTAGCATGTGAATTACAACAACAACAAGACCTAACCTTCATATAACCCTCACTATGTGCCAAGCACAATTATTACAGTTATTATCTCATTTGATCCTCACAACAACCCTCTGAGAGAGAGAGACTATTATTATCCCCATTTTACAGATGAGAAAACTGTGGTAAACAGAGGTTAAGTAACTTGCCCAAGGTTACATACCTAGTAAGTGTCTGAGGCTGTATTTGAACTAGGGTCTTCCTGACTCCAGGCACAGGGAGTTCGCTAAGATGGGAGATCAGATTGGAGTCCACTGGGGCAGCCTACTTCTTGACCTAACAGACCCTACAAGTAGCAGAGAAGATGAATAGACAATAATGGAGATAACCCATTGTTAGAGTTATTTTGAAAGTTATGATTGGTGATAGGACAAAGGAGTAAGAGATTCAAGGGCATATGATAGCATATAGTTGGAATGGTCAACTATAATGCCATTGTTTGGGAAACTACTTGTATCCATGATGAGTTAGTTATATATACTTTATATGATCAGCAATTTTGACTTCCCTGAGATTGCAGTGCAATTATACAGCATTATTGGGAGAATATTTGTGTTTTAGAGAATGGACTTTTGCAGCAGTGAGCATCTTAGGGTCATTGAAAGCACAGCACAATTTCCCAAATGCAATCCAATTAAGAAACAAGAAAGCTATATTCTGAGTATGCTATTTAAGCAGTTCTTTATAGGAGAAAAAAAAAGCTCCAGTTACTTTGGGATTGGATACAGTTCTGTGTGTGTTAGAATTTAGAACTTAAAAAAATAAGTACTTAGACTGGAGAGAAGGCAATAAATTTCATAACTGGATGTCCAAACTCCCATAGAGTTTCATCAGTTGAGAACCTGACCTATTAAAATTGAAGTTTACCATGCGATAGAATAAAAGTATCACCAGAAAAAGCACAAAAAGAATAAGGCATCTATCACTCCTCCCTGAATCTTTTTAAAGTGAAGAAAAATTTGCTCCGGAAATGTGGTCCTGTTCAGCCAAATGATAAAATAAGAGAAAACATTCAATATGGTTTCTCACAAACTTGTAAATATAAATCAAATTGACCTGGATAATAACACAGCCACTTGAGCTGAAAATGAGCTTGGAAAATGCCAGTAAAAATAGAGATGTAATACAAATGGACCTAGAGAGGTTTCTGATCAGGAAAGATGCTAGATAGAAGAGAGGGAGCTCAAAGAAGGACAGTAGAAGTGGTTAAGGAAGTGAAAGGATGGATTCACAAAGTTATTCCTGTGTCAGTATAAGTAGACAGCCAAGTGAAACAAGAGGACAGTAGACTTCAGTAAGAGGCAGGAACTCCCAGAATTAATTTCTCAGGATAAGACAAATATTTTCAGAAGAAAAATGAAGGAGAAGATATCAAAGGCCTGTAATTTCATTAGTGTTAACCCCCACCCAGACAAACCATAACCTGACTGTAATTCATTTTTTTGGCCAAATGTAAAGATCATTTTATTTGATAGCATAGGACCTGGATTCGAATCTCTGCTTTGCTACTTATAGACGCAATATAATGGAATAAAAAGAACATGTTGCCAAGTAATTGTGAACCATCTACACATAGATATGGCTGCTGCGCCTCCCCCCTGCACCACATGCCCTTACCCTCTTCTGCCCTTGTTGCCTAAGGGAGCAGAGACCTAGTTCTCACCCTTCTCTCTTAGAAATTCTGTACTTTCATTGCTAGAACTTTAGTCCCTACTCTACCCCTAACAGAACCAGAGGGGAAGCCAGAGTTCCCTGATAAGAAGAGCCTCATTGCTGTGACTTGTTCAATATTCAGGTACTGCCCACATGTGATGCATTAATGATGTGAGACAGGAGAACTCCAGAGTATTTTCCCAACCCCCAAATCAAAAATCACTGAATCTCAGTGTTGATAGGGACCTCAGAAGTCCAAAAAAGGTTGGAGATGGTGGATGATTGGGCACCCGGAAGACCTTCCCTGATCCCACATCATTTAAGATGAGTACTTAGGGAATGCTCCTGATCATTTCTCACTGACTGCTTTCATCTGCAGAAACCTGTCATTCTGTAATTCAGCTCTGAAACTCTCACCTCCTCTAATCATTCCCCACCCACCTGCAGAACTTCATTTTGTTCCTTCCTCCTTTTTTTCAGCTTCTTTTTGCATGTTATCTTTCCCTTTAAATTAGGAGCTCCTTGAGGGCAGGGGATGCCTTTTGTCTTTCTGTTTATCCTCAGCTTTTAGGATGGTGCCTGGCACATAGTAGGTACTTACTGGATATTTATTGACTTTGAGTCTGACTCTGGCCGCAATCTTTTTTTTTTTTTTAAGGGGGGAAGGCAAGGCAATTGGGATTAAGTAACTTGCCCAAGGTCACACAGCTAGTTAGTGTGCCAAGTGTCTGAGGCTGGATTTGAACTCAGGTCCTCCTGACTCCAGGACTGGTGCATTGCACCACTTAGCGGCCCCATCTGGCCACAATTTTCAAGATATTTTCCTTATGTCAGGTTGAGATTTGCCTCGCTCCATCTCTCGCAGATTGTTCCTTGTTCTGTCATCTGAGACCAAGTATTCCTTTTTACATTTGTCTGTTGTTCAGATATATATCCCATAGGTATTCCTTAATTCTTCATTTCTCCAGAGTATTTAGTCACATGGCAAAGTGGTCTATCATCTTTACAATCAATTTCCTATGGATGCATTGTAGTGTGTCAATGCTCTGCCTAAAACATGGCATCCAAAACTGAACAGAATATTTCAGATGTGACCAGGACAGAGGATATAACATCTTTCATTCTGGAGATTTTTAATGTAACCTAAGATATCATTTAGGCATCTAGGTGGTTCAGTGGATAGAACACAGGGCCTGAAGTCAGGAAGACCTGAATTCAAATGTGACCTTAAATACTCACTAGCTGTGTGACCCTGGGCAAGTCACTTAAACTGTGTTTATCTTAATCCCTTAGAGAAGTAAATGGCAAACCCCTCCAGTATCTTTGCCAAGAAAACCTCATGGACAGTAGTAGTGTGCTATGATCCGTGGGGTCACAAAGAGTTGGGCACAACTAGATGCCTGAAGAACAACAACAGAGACAGAATTAGTTTTTTGGGGTTTTGTTTTCTATGATATGTTACTGTTAACTCATACTGAGCTAACATCACCCAATCTTTTATTTTTAATGTGAACACTAATCTAACCATATCTTTTGCATTTGGGTATAGATTATTTATCTGAATATCAATTAAAATGCATCTTATTAGATTCCATATATTGTTCATCCTAATATTTTCAGATTTTAATTTGTTTACCTAATATCTTAACTTTTACTTATCTTCAAATTTAACAGCTGTCCCAACCGTCTATTTATCCAAATAATTGATAAAAATGTTAAACACAGCAGGGTCACAGAGTTCTCCACATGAGTGGTCCCTCAAAATAGATACATGAATCACCACATTTTGGGCTTAGCCATTCTTCCAGTGCCAAGTCAACCTAATTCTACTATGCTTTAGCCTGTTCTGTCCAGGAGAAACTTTGCCATCTGCCTTCTGGAATTCAGTTTAGCAGTTTAGTTTTACCTTGATCTTCTAGTCAAAAACCCTATTCAAGAAGGAAATGAGTTCAGTCTGGTGTGACTTGTTTTGGATAAGCTCAGGTTTACTTTTTAGTGATCACTATGTATGTTTCAAAGTATGCATACAGCTTTCCTTTAATAACACATTATAGAATTTTGGAATTGATTCCAAGTTTGCCAGCATATGCTTTAAAGGATCTATATTTTTACTTTGTTTTTTTTTTTATGAAAGTTGGAACATTGGCTTCCTCTACTCCTTTAGCATCTCTTTTATTCTTCATTATTTTGCAAAGATCATTGCTCAGAAGCTTCAGCTGACCATGGACTTTCATGTTTCTAATACTGTTCTTAAGGGACTCTACTACTACTTTGTATTCATCCTTTGTTATCAGCCTTTGCTGATAACACAGCTTTTGTGAATCCCTTTTAAAAGTATGAGTTGGTCCATGAGTTCCCTATGCAGCTGTATTAGTTTTTCTATTTGGAGTTTGGTCCCTTGTCTACTGAGCGTTGTATCATCTTTATTGAATCTGAGGTATCTATTCTCTGCTGGTCTCCTGGTCCCTGAGCTGTTCTTTCTTACCTTCTACTAGTTTTTAGCTCCTTTAAGACCATATAATACTACATGGTCTTTCTAGTACAAATCAGCCGGCATGCCTCTCCCCGGTAGCCCACAAAAGCAGAAAAAATGCTTTGGTCTATGACTAAGTTTATTCTTTTGACCTCTTTTTTCATGGTTATTTCTTGATGTCCTTGACCCCATCCAAATATATACCTTCAGGTTAGATAACTCCTTTTAATGGTATTAAATCATTGATTTTCACTTTGCATTCTTCCAAACTTATTTTTCAATTTCCACTCATAAATCTGTCATAAGAACTGGGGAAGGGAATGTAGGCTAGAGTGACAAGCCTTTCCTCAACTCTCATTATTCTCTTTGATTGCAAGAAAAATAAAGCTAGGTCAAGAACAGAGAGCCAAATGATGGAAATAGAGTTTATTGTTTTGTTCCACATTCCTGACTCTACTATGAGTAACTGCCAGCAACCAAATTGCTGACTTTTGTGCTTAATTATGGCCAATATAAAACTTGCTGTTTTTTTTCCCATTCATTAAAAGTTGTTGTTTTTGCATTTGTCCAGATTTCATTTTTGATCATATTCCATTCCTCTTGGGTTAATGTGTGCAAAATTGCAGGCCAGAAGATCCTAGTCATCCTTTTTTTCTGAATGCTTTGAAACATCCTCTCTCAAAATTCAGGGTGTATATCAGATTTTGTGTAATGTTCTTCTTATCTATCACAGAACCTAGGATGGCATTCTCAGTTACTCTCAAAGTTCCCTTCACTTCTTTTTCAACAGATAACTCCTTCTCTTTTGTGAAGTTCAGAATAGTCACTTCCTTCATCACCTCCTCCATCTCTTGAAAAATGAAATCATCGTGATAGTAAGTCAAGAACAAAATCATTTACCTGAATTTTAGCTGTGATTCAACAGAAGTAGAGATAGTAAAAATATTTACTATTTTATGTCTCATTGCCTAGTTTATCTCTAAATGCCTAGGAGACATTATTCTGCCTCCTGAACTCTTACATTTCTGTCTAAGAGGTCTACTATATACTGTTATAACAAAGACACTTGTTTCCTCTTCACATTGATTCTCAGTCAAATTATCTCCACAAATGTTTCTTTGTCTTAGCTTTTAAATTTCTTTGCATGGATGTATCTCTTTTATGTCATGTCATAACCACCAAGAATTCCATGCATAAAGTCTGCTGTCTGCTGTCAGGATAAGGATATGAATTCAATCTGTAATTTCATTTGTGTAGAGAACTACGAGATGAGGAAACTTTCCACTAATGCAGATTGTTACCTTCTCTGTAACCTAGAGTCTTAGAGAGTTGTCTAGAGCATTTAGAGGTGAAATAATTTGCCCAGGGTAACATGGCCAGTAGGTATCAGGAGTTAGACTTAAACCTCCTAGTGTTTCTGGCTCCCATTCTAGCTGTCTATCCACTGTACCATTTGACCTCTCCACTACAGTCAATTCTATTCAATTCAACAAACATTTATCATTCATCTAATATGTCCCAGCATCTGTATGTTCTAAATTTGTACTTTCTGTGCTGGCCACAAAGTCAAAGTAGTACAGGCAAATACCTTGATCATATCTTGATTATATCTTGAATGATGAGAATAAGGTTAGGAAGGGACCCATTGATATAAAGTAATTGATAAAGGAAACCACCAAGTGAAGAAACTTCCTCTATTAGTATACCTTTTGTCCAACTAGTACTCTTTGAGAACTACCTGGAAAAGTGATATGACTTGTCTAAGGTTACTTGACCATTATGTGTCAGAAGAAGTATTTAAATCCAGGTGTTCTTGGCTCTGGGTCCAGTTGTCGATCCACTATGTCTTTCATTTATTTGAAGCTATGACAAAAAAGGAGGAACTCCTTGCACCATTCTTATAGCTATCTAATATAATATGAATAATCTAATCTATCTATCTAATATAAAATGAATAATCTGAGGCTTAGGGCAGTTAAGTGACATATTCAAGTATGAAGGAATCGTGGGTGATGGAATATTGAGAAAGAACATAAGCACTCAAAGGATCATACGTCAGGCAATACTCAGAGGCAGGTTATTGTATGTGAGGCTCCTTAACCTGCAGATCTGTAGGAACATGTGATGATGGTAGCTTGGGTACACATTGAACTTGTACCCTAATCAAGAGTCCAGATCTTCTGGGTCTCTGTTCTTATATCTGATTGTTCTTATTGGGTAGATTTATAGGGACTGGGTGGGAGAGGGACCTTCATTGTTGTGTCCAGCTCTTCAGACCCCATTTGGGAATTTCTTGGCAAAGATACTGGAATGGCTTGTCATTTTCTTCTCCAGGTCATTTTACAGATGAGGAAACTGAGGCAAATAGGGTTCAGTGACTTGTCCAGAGTCACACAGTTAGTGTCTGAGGCCAGATTTCAACTCAGGAAGGTGAATCTTCTTGACTCCAGACCTTACACTCTATCTACTGTGCCACCTAGCTATCCAAAGAGGGGGACCTTAGGAACATTCAGCTGGTGGATGGTCTGAACTGTGTGTAAAGTCAATCACAAGCAGCTCTCCTGAGGACTGCTTCTGTGAATAACTAAGATTCTAATCACATAGTATAATGAACTCTCTATTTATTTAGCAAAAAACTAAAGTATAACATCTAAGAAACTAAAGCATAACATTCACAAAACATAACAGCTTATTACTAAGGTGGCCACATAGTCTTCAACAAAACATATCATTCAGAAGATCTTATAGTCATCTTTAAGAGATAACAGAAAATACAAACATTATCCACCCCTAAGTCACAGTAAGTTACAATCTCCTCAGTCAATACAGAATATTCAAGTAAAGTATTTTTTCATCTTGACTAGAGGCTGACCTCCAATCATCCTTAAGGGGTAACAGAAAGTACAAACACCATCCACCCCTAGGTCACAGTAAGTCACAGTATCATTAGTCAATACAAAGTATCCAAGTAAAGTCCTCTTTCATCTTGACTCCAGGCTGACTTCTAAACCCCACGGCTCCTGTTCCAAGAACTGACCACTCTCAGCTCTTGCCTGGATTCATAAGTAGGCAGCTTTCTGCTTCTGTTCCATATCTTCGCTCACTGGGACTTCTCCAAGCCCTTCACAGTTTCTGTTTCTAGGAAGACAACAATATTTACACATATTAAGCTTAACAGAGTTACAACAGTGTTTATGCACATTACCAGCACTATCATCTCAATTAACTTTCTGTCTGAGAAATCAAACAGAAATCAACAGAGAGAGTGCTTTTGTCTGACAAAGTAACACACATTAACAGACAGAGTACTGAAATCACAAACATTCCCTCTCATTTCTCAGGAAGTAACATAGATCAACAAACAGAGGGCCGACAACATCACAAACATTCTCTGTCTTAGCTCTGTGAGCTCCCAGTTCTTCTCCAGCTTTTCCCTGCTCTGCTCCTTCCTGTTGTACCCTTCCTGTTCTACTCTGGCAAGCTCCTCCCACCGTGGGCTCCATGGGATTATGTTAGGCCTATTAAGGGCAACACAATGTAGACATTTCCAACAAAGACTCTAGATACAATCAAAGGTGAGGCCTAAAGGCACTTTAATAGCTAAAACAATCAAAGTACTATTTTGCTTGACATTACGCTGTGATACCACTTACCCACCTCCTTTTCAAACACAAGGGCACAGTAATTAGTAGTTTTCTACTCTTACATGACTAGATTAGATGAAGTTTGCTAAGTGATTAGTTTGCCAGTGTTTTTTTCCTACCCTAAATATAGATAACCAAGTCAATTGCTAGGTGCATAGGAACTTGCCAGCATATAGGCAGGTTAATCAGTTGTCAAATATGGAATCACTTATGTCAGTTGGGGCCTCTCAATAGGCCAGTCCTCATAGCAAGGTTATACAGATCTTATACAACATAGCTCGTCCCCGTCCTCTGGATAAAAATTCAGTGTTCCTTCACTGCAACACATGACATCCTACTTAAAACTGAATATGCAAAGTAGTGCTGTCAATCACTTTTCTTTTCAGTCTCAGTAGTGAATAGCAATAGAACAGCTTCTCCAGCAACAAAGAATGTCACTATATGGAATTGGACTTGAGCACATTGTGCTCCTCATATATGCATATGCTCATCTATAGCTACCTGTGTGACCAGATGCCCAGTTAATTCCATGACTGCTCATGTCTAAGTAAATAACCCTGTAATCAAAATGCTTAAATGTCTTGCCCGGTCCCATAGCTACTGGTGCAAGTTTCATTTTCTCACTAATCTCTATTTCATTATATGATATTACTGAAGTACTGTATATCTCTGTGAACCCTTGGGGCTCAACTTCAGTAGCAATCTACCAGAATACTAGACAATACAATAGACAGGCCCTCTAATTTTTGAATATCCTAAAAAAGAAGTCTGAATGATGGAACACATTGCTTCCTGCCTTCTTCCCTATTCTCTGTCTACAACCAAACTGACATGGACTTCTGGCAGCACCTGAGTAAAACTTATTTGATTCATAGCCTGTCCTGGAGTATTTCCTGAAAGATTTTGCACACATTGTGCTTTTCCCATATGCTTCCCTTTACTCATTTGCATTGTTGTTCTGTCATTTTAGTCACGTCTGACTGTTCTTGTTTGCAATTGGGGTTTTCTTGGCAACGATACTGGAGTGATTTGCCATTTTCTTCTATGATGAGTGAAAAGTCTGAGCGATGTAATTTCTGGGTAATCAATAATCAATTTATTAAATGTAGCTATCAAAAAAGTAATAAAATGAGGTCAGTGGCACTCCAAGAAACCAAAGACCCTACCCTTGAATAACATTGAATGTTTAAAAAACCTTTCCAGAAGGGAGTATACCTGAGGGTAGGAATCAACTCTGGTTAACAATAAGGAGGTAGACATATTAATGAAAAGGTGGATAAAAAGTCTTCAACTCATCTTGCAGAAAACTGAACTTAATCATGAGACCCAGCCACTTCTAAAAATTGATTCCAGCAATCTGGACAAAAGAATTAATTTCTACCCAGAATATCCTGGCTGGCTTTCTCCTTCATGACCTGGGTCACCCCAAATGCTAATGGAAGGTTCAAAAGACAGGAGCTTATTTTCTAAGGGCAAGATCTTGTCTAGACTGAATTCAGTTTGTAAGGTCTACTTGAATGGGGTCCCACCTAAGATTGAAAAATAAGGTATTCAGAACAGGGGTGGGGAACCCGTAGCTTCGAGACCACATGTGGTCCTCTAAGTTTTCAAGTGTGGCCCTTTGACTAAATCCAAACTTCACAGACCAAATCCCCTTCATAAAAGGATCTGTTCTGTAAAACTTGGCCTCAGTCAAAAAGCTGCACCTGAGTACCTAGAAGGCCACAAGTGACCTTGAGGCCACAGGTTCCCCACCCTTGATCCAGAGGATTTGGGCAGTCTCCTCTATCAGCAATGTCCAGAATGGCTGAATAACTTCCAGAGGATAGTTTCTGAATGAGGAAATAACAAAGGAAAAACCTTCATCTTAATTTAATAATTGATTATTAATGTAAGAGAGTAATAATTATTTCTCTCACTTCTCTAGCTCATTTGACAGATGAAGAAACTGAGGCAAATAGGGTTAAGTGACTTGTCCAGGGTCAGATAACTAGTAAATGTCTGAGGCTGGATTTGAATTCAGGTCTTCTTAATTCCAAACCTGGCACTCTATTCACTTGCCGCCTAGCTTCCCTTTACTCATTTGTAGGGTAGTTCATTCTAACAAGAATCTCTTTAACAAATGTAGGGAGGCTTAAAGCCCAGAAAGCACATTAAAAGTCCCATATAACAAAGGCAGAGATTTTGAATGAAGGCTGGAAGTCGAAGGAAGTGTCTAAACACAAAAAAAGAATGGCTTCTTTTTTTCCCTTGCCTCCCTACCGCTCTTCTTTCTAACAATCAGTCTTGGAGATTGAGAGAAACAAACAAAAAACCCAAACAAACAAGCAAAATGCCCCTGCAATCCTACAGATTAAGGTAGTTTGTTTAAAGGGAGGCCATAAATATGATTTTGAAAAGCTGCAGGTTGCTAATCAAGAATTGACAGACATCAAAGAAGACTTTCTAACTCTGAGCCTGAAAGATCCTTGAAACATCAACTACCATCTTATATTTCCATAGTGCTTTCTTGTTCTGACATTTTATGATTTTTATCATTTCTCCTTTCCCTCTCTTAACCCTGTTACAAAACAAAACAAAACAAAAGAAGAAATCTCTCTCTCCCTTTTTCATTTCTGTTTCTTTTGTGAGCCAAAAAATAAGTAGTTATGGCTGATAATAGTCACATACTTTGTATTAAGGAAAAAGAAAGAAAACACCTTTAAATATCAACAAAAACAATTAAACCTCCTTCACAACTACTTGTATTTGGTGAATGAATTTCCGTTTATAAAATGAAATAGTCATAGTCTCTGAATCCACATCACTTAGTTTTTCAGGTTCATCCATTTCCATATATTTAAGTATTACAAAACCATATGTTTTGAAGTGTAATTAGACATAAAAACCAGTGCAATGAACCTCTGAAGTCCTTGCAAGTTTCTCAAAAACCTCTTCGAGCATGTGCCCCAATGTCTCCAAAGGTCGCCTCTAACGAAAACTGTTTTCCTTAAAAACTACATTAGGTATAAACAGATATTTATTAAATTTGTTGTTACAATTGTATCAGTTGTATCAACTCTTTGTGATCCCATTTTTTTTTTGTTAGTAGAGATACTGGAATGGATTGCCATTTCTTTCTCCAGCTTCTTTTACAGATGAGAAAACTGAAGCAAATTGGGTTAAGGGACTTGCCCAGGGTCACACAAGCTAGTAAGTGTCAGAGGCTGGATTTGAATTCAGTTCTTCCTGACTCCAGGCCTTGTGTTCTGTTTAGGGAGCTACCTTGCTGTCCTATTAAATTTGTAAAACACTTTAAAGTTTCCATAATTCTTTCACTTCATGGACCTTATAACCACATGCTTAAAATAGTACAATAGAACTACAGCAAGTTCAATGCCTTAAGGCAGTGGTTGTCAACCTTCCTAATGCTGCGACACTTTAATACAGTTCCTCATGTTGTGGTGACTCCCAACCATAAAATTATTTTCATTGCTACTTCATAATTGTCATTGTGCTACTGTTATGAATCTATCTGATACGCAGGATGTATTTTCATTGTTACAAATTGAACATAACCCACAGGTTGAGAACCGCTGCCTTAAGGTAAACAGGGCAGAGTTATTATGCACACTTACTGTATTTTGCACATGAGGTAATTGAAGAACTGAGAACTTAATTGAGTTGCCTAATGTCATACAGATAATAAATAGCAGAGCCAGAACTCAAGTCCGTAGCTTTTAATTTACGACAGGTGTTCTTACCCCTATTTACTCAGCTACTTGTATATTCTAGTTTGCCATTGCAATTACATTGTTTTATGCTGAATTTAATTGCAGATCTATAGTATTAAACTATTATGGGTTTACCTAAGTTTTTACTGTCTGGACTTTGTAAAATTAAAAATTGATACTCCACTTTATTCTGTATTTATTGATCATGAATTGCTTAGAATCAGTACTTAGGAATTAGTTTGATTTAAAGGACAGGCTGATTACTTTGCGTTAAGGTCTATAGAATAATTTTACTTCTTAATAAGAATTTAACTTCCTTAATTTTTCTTTTTGTTTGAACAACAGCCTGGACTCTTGCTCCAGATGGGAAGGAAGGAGGGAGGAATCTTTGGAGTTATAAGATGCTCTTCCTGGTCTGTCATAAGTCACAAGTTGCTTAACACTAGACTTTCCAGAGAATTGTTAGCCCTGTCGTCATAAGTCTTGGAAATCCTCTTCTGTAAGTCAGGTTAAATGTAAGCCCACCCTACACTTTTACTAACTGTATAAAAGACTACTCTGTCTACTCTAACATATCCCTGGCCACTGAGTGGCTTTGGGATCTCGGTTATTGGCAACTGCTAGCTTTGATAATAAGTGATCATGCTTGGACTTTGTTTCTTAGTTTCTCTTCATGGTAGATTTTTATCATGACAACTTGGAACCTAATTATGATTTATAACATTATTTATGTAGCAAAATGGGTTTCAAGTTCCAGATTGCCATCTTAAAGACAAACTTTTGGAATATAGTGTCCTTGTAAATTGGGAATTTGTTGTACTGGGAAGGATTTGATGAACTAATACGCATTTTTCAATTCTAATTTTTGTTGAGTTACAAAGTATATCATACACAATATGCAGCTTACTTATTAATCAAGATTTCAGCAGTATCAAGGATATAGTGAAAGTAGATGGAAGTCTTTTTTTGTTTCTTAAAATAATCTTCAGAACAGTCTATTTTTTAAACAACTTGGAATATTGGAAAATGAAAGAAAATGTTTCAAGTAAGACAAGCAGTAGTGTTAAGTCCTTATAACAACAGCAAAATTAAAAAAAAAGAATCCCTGAAATTCTGTATAATATGCAAAGGAGCCTTGCTGTAATTCAATGTCCTTAGAGAATAGAATTTGGTACAATGGCAATATAGTGAGGTACATTTTCCAACCCAACATTTCTTAAATCGTGACCCTGATATTGTTGTGGTCAAATCCCAAATCTCAGGTCACTACATACCACCTGATTTGTGGCCCACCATTAAGCCCCTCTATATTTTGTCTTTGTCCCTATCCTACACCCTATAATAGCTTGAAACAGCTTAAGGCAAAATCCTGGGTATTGCCCAAGGCGTAGCCCCCTGAACCCCTCCTTCCTGAATCAGCATTCTGTATATTCTCCCTGAATCAGCATAGTATACAAGGATCAGTCTGGGGTTATGGTGCAAGACTGTCTTATGTAGAGACCACCCTGTCCTGTTCCTCTGACCAAGCAGGGTCCCCATACCCTTCACCCAAAACATGACCCTGGTCTATTCTAGGGAATTGACTATTCTCCCCTCCCCCTTACCCAATGACTCTCAACCCTGTTCTGGGAAGCTGACCCCCCACTCTGTAACCTTCACCCTGTTCTAGGAGGGACCCCCATGTTCCAGGAAGGTTGCACCCTTGTATCCTTGCTCCATATTCCCACATAAGCCCTGAGCTATAGATCTAACCAGTGGCTGTTCTTGCCTTCTGTATGTCATTGCTTATGCTAGCTCCCCTCCCTGATTGTGGTTTTTGTGGTTTTAGCCTTTTTAAACACTGTCTGTACCTTCAGTCGGGGTGACCCAATTTGGATTTACACTCTGGGTAGCTGCGTACTTGATCAATAAATCCACACCTAAATTTTACCTTGAAGCCAGGTCTCCACTCACTCTTATTCTCTGCACAACAATATCATCGCCTTTATCATTGTTCTGACCCTCCATGCATAAAATCATTGGATGGAATCTCAGAGTATGATGTGGTGGAAAAAAGAACCTTGACCAGAATCCCAGCTCTGGGATCTCAGAAAAATCATGTCATCTCTGGGTCTTAGTTTCCTCATCTATAAAATTAAAGATTTAGTATTCTGGCATATACTTTCTTGTTCTAAATCTATGATCTAAATAATCATTCGATCCAATTCCCTTGTTTTGTAGATGAGGAAAATGAGACTGATGGACATTAAAAAAAATGCTCTGGATGTTTAGATAAATGAGATAACATGCATAAAATGCTTTGTAAATGTTAAAGTGCTACTCAAATGCAAGCTATTAATATTATTACATACATGTAATATGTGTGTAATAGATAGGTGTGAGGTAGATAATACGTATTATTTTTATCCCCACTTTACAGATAAAGAACTCAAATCTCCCAGAGGTTTCATAACTTTCTTAAAGCTCTATAGTAAGTTATTGGAAGAATAAAGCCTCAAAGTTGTTGTAGGGAAGAATCAAACAGGTATTCACTGAGTACCTAGTATGTGTGTTGTGATTAATGGCAACATAAAGAAACATAAGATATGGTTCTTGTCTTAGACAAATTTACAATTTATTTGAGAAGACAAGAAATATATAATGATTATGTTGTGGTTCAGTCATTTTTCACTCATGTTTGACTCTTTGGGACTCCATTTGGGGTTTTCTTGGTAAGTATGCTGAAATGGTTTACCATTTCCTTCTCCCACTCATTTTACAGATGAGTAAACTGAGGCAAACAGGGTTAAGTGATTTGCTCATGGTCATACAACTAGTAAGTGTCTGAGGCCAGATTTGAATTCAGGAAGATGAATCTTCCTGACTCTAGGCCCCACACTCCATCCACTGCACCAATTAATTGCCCTGGTTGTAGAACAAAAGAAAAAAGGACTATGTGCAGGCCTTTACTTCATATATGAAACATCTTTCATTATTACTTTTTTTAATATCACAAAGGTCTTACTGTTTCATATCACAGTTTATGGGGACTGCAACGCTCCAAGCTCTTCACAGCTTCTGTTTGTAGGAGAACAGAGGACTACAACAATATTTACACACATTGCCAAGACTATCATCTCAGTTCACTTTCTGTCTGAGAAATCTACACAAATCAACAAAGTGCTTCTGTCTGACAATGTGACACCAACACAGGACAACAGACAATAACAGACAGAGTGCCAACACCACAAGCATTCTCCCTCTCAGTTCTGCTTGGTCCCAGCTAGTGCTTGAGCTTTTATCTGTTTTGCTCTTTCCTATTCCACCCTTCCTGTTCTGCTCTTTCCTGTTCAGGCTTCTCCCACCATGGGCTCCATGTGATGACCTTAGGCCTGCTAAGGGCAGGGAAGGTCTTCAAACTCCCTTAGTCCTTAATGGGCAACACAATGTATACTGTTTCAACAAAGACTTGACACAATCAAAGGCACTTGAATAGCTGAAACAAGGAGCAAGGTACTACTTTGCTCGCTATTACACTGGTATATAGCAGGAGTTTAATAAATGCTGATTGATTGGAGTGGATTAAGAAAAATACAATTTTCTAAATATAAGAGAGAAATGGTATCATTATTATCATCATAAACATCACCTCATTGGTATCTGTTAAAGAAAGATCTGTTGTCCGTATAAGATAATAAATTTAGAGTTTTAGTGGAGTATAAACTCACTATGACTTAACAGTGTGATGTCACTTACCAAAAGTTAATGTGGCATTAGTCTGAGTTTTGAAAAAAAAAGTCACAGTATATAATTTTAGGGAAGTTATAGTCCTTCTGTTTGGTCAGACCACATTTGTAGAATAGTGTTCAATGGAGGGAAACTTTAGTAGGCAATCCATTGGTAAACTAGAATGTGTCCAGTGAGGGGCACCCAGTCTGGGAGAGGACTTTGAGATTATGCCATAGGAGAATTTGTATAGAGTGCCAATAATATTTGACCTTAAAAATAAAAATGTACAATTGTTGCTAGCTTCAAGGAATTGAATAGCTATCATTTTTAAAGAAGAACAAGACTTATCCTCCTTGATCTCTTTGAACAGAATTAGGAGCAGTGGATGTCCTAATGTACTGGGGTAGGGAAAAAGTCCTAAGAATTTAATCTAACCTAGATAGAATAGGTTGCCTCAGGAGAAAGGGCTTCTGCCTCACTGCAGGTTTACAAGAAAAGGCTAGCTAAGAATTTGGGGATATACCACAGTGCTATACTCAGGTCCCTTCCAAATCTGAAATCTCTTTCAACTTGCTATGAAACCCTTTAATCACTATGGAGATATGAGTTACTATGGTTACTTGGTTCTTGTCCCTGCTTTAAATCTGGTCAAAGAGCAACTGTACCACCTTAAGAAACATGTCCTGAACCTTAAGGAAAAATAAAACTTAAATAGCTGAATTCAAATGACTGCTTATTCCTGGCGAGCAGTTAAGGAAAGTTAAAATATTTTTTTTCCTTTTGATTTTTTTTAAGAGACAATTTACCTGGCCTTAGAGAATTTGGAAGAGTTCACTCTTAGGCCAACAGTTGACATACAGCTGAGTTACAGGTTCCTCAAAGGAACAAAAGTACTGGTACAAACGAATGCACTGCATGCAAACGATCTTATATCTAGGTTTATTACAGCTAAGGGCCTAGTCCAGGACACAAACACTTAAAGTTCAATAGAAGATGCTCACTCACAGCAGCGTATGATTAAACTAGTCAGTTCAGGCTGTGAATTAATTCCTTTAGAAACACACAATTTACACCCTTCTAAGTCAAAGGTGTTCTCTTGTCATCTCTCTTTTTATTTATTTACTTGTTTACTTTTTTAAAAAGTCCCACTGTCAGATTATACAAAGGGGAAAAAAAAAAAAGACCCAGAAAAAAAAAAAGCTACCTCCAGCTGGGGACAGACATTCTGCTCTTAAATGACGCTACCTAAATGGAAATTCAACCTTTCAAAGAGAATAAATTGAGGAGCTGATTTTTTTTTTTAATTTTAAAAGGGCACCTCCCCCTCCCCAACTCTCCAGGTGTGTCCCTAGAGGAGGCTATTCCAGATTTAGGTTACTCTATCAGTTCACATCCCCTAAAACTTAATGTGTCTGCCTTTTATAATCAGTCAGAGGATACAATTAGTTCAAAGCAAAAATTTTTAATGAAAAGGCATTGTAAGAAAAGTTCTAATAAAACCCATCTGCTATATACACACTATCAGTCTGAAGAGTGGGTGTTCATAGGGACCATACATACAAAAAGCTCATTACTGGAAACCCATGTAATGGGGAGACTGGAAGGCCACAAACAAAGGGAGCCTCTGTGGTGATAATAATAAATAATTATAATAAATAACAGCTGTCACTTAAATTGTAGCCTGGTACTATGCTAAGCACTCTATAAATATTATCCCATTTGATACTCACAACAATTGTGTGTAGGGGTTGTCATTATCCCTATTGTACTGATAAGGAAACTGAGGAAAAGAGATCAAGTGACTTGACCAGTGTCACAGAGTTAGTAAATGTCTGAGGCCAAGTAGGTCTTTCTGACTCCACCTTTACGTTCTACCTAGCATACCCCCACTTATGTCTCTTGTAAGGATGTAAGTTGTCTTATGGTGATTGCATCACCGTACCTCCCCAACACTGAGGGTCTCTGATCTCCTTGTGGTTCAATCATTTTCAGTCTAACACCTAATGACTCCATTTGGGGTTTCCTTGGCAAAGATACTAGAGTGGTTTGCCATTTCCTTCTCCAGCTCATCTAAAAGATGAAGAAAGTGAGGCAAACAGGGTCAAGTGACTTGCCCAGGATCACACAGCCAGTAAGTATCTGAAGTCACATTTGAATTCAGGTCTCCTTGTCTCTATGGCCAGTGCTTTATCTGCTGTGCCACCTAGATGCCCCAACAAAACGCACAGAACCTGCCAGATACTGCTCTGCTGGGCTCTGCTGCTGGGCATGTGGATAGGGAGCTTCTCTCTGTTTCCAATTTCCAGTTTTGGTTGAAGTCTTTGATTATAGCTCTATCTCTTTCATATGAGGAAAGGAGACTCTGCCATGCTTTTGTCCTTCAAAGCAAAGGTTTTTTTTAATTTTTATAGCCCCATTAGAAAAGAGCCATAATCCTTCCTACAAAAGCCTTGGGGGTGTGCTTTACCCTTTCTTCCTTCCTTCCTTCCTTCCTTCCTTCCTTCCTTCCTTCCTTCCTTCCTTC
>CM053588.1:278135310-278150600 GCA_028646515.1 Pseudochirops corinnae
TTCTGTTTGTTTGTAACTTCTGTTTGTATTCTCTAAAGTTCAGGGTGCTGACTTTTCCCTCTGAACTAGGTAAATGATATGTTTGATTAAAGTAAGATTGTTAACCCATTTTGAGTTGCTTTCCTTTAGAAAAGCAGATGTAAGAACCTGTGCTAATGGCCACCCTAGGTATGCTAGGGTGCTTGCTGTTACAGAGGGTTTTGGAAGTCCTGGGACTTTACTGATGATTTGTATTGACCTCTTAGACCTGATTTGTGGGTCTTTGTGGATTTCTATGTTGATGATTTGTGTTGAGTTCTCAGACCTTGTTGGTGGGTCTGTGTTGATTTCTATGTTGATGATTTGTGTTGAGTTCTCAGACCTTGTTGGTGGGTCTGAGTTGATTTCACAAGTAGATAGCAAATTGATGATGGTACTGGCAATGTATATGAATATTATTGTGGCTCTGTTGAGCTTTGTCTTCCCAGATACAGGAACTACAAAGGACTTCAGGTGGACTGGACACTGTGAACTTCAATATGGAATGGGAACTGGATGAAGAATTGGACAAGGAACGGGGAGCTGCCTGTCTTTGAACCCAGGTGACAGTTGGAGCTGGGTGCATGGAAGAGGAACTGTGGAAGCTGAGAGACAGCCTTGAGTCAAGCTGAAAGAAGACTTTACTTGGATGCTGTGTACTGACTGAGAAGATTATGATTTACTGTGACCTAGGTGTAGAGAACTTTGACTTTTGTACTTTGTGATTGAATGAAGGATTTTGTGATTGATTAAATGAATGTACTTTGTTGAAAACTATGTGACCCCTTTGGTAAAAAAAAACTATGAGGCCATTTTAGTGATAAGTTGTTGAGTTGTGACATGGCAAATGCTTTATTTTGATTTTCTATGATAAGTTGTAACATTATGAATGCTGTACCTTGATTTTCTGTGAATGTTTTGCTCTGATTTGTTATTGAATACAGAGTTCACCATATGATGTAATCAGAACCTTGAAAGCTGTTCACAGTCCTCTGGAAAGCTACTTATGCTTGGCTTTACAGAAAGCTATGTGGTACAATTGATGGAGAGCTGGCCCTGAACTCAGAAGTAGGAATCTTCCTGAGTTCAAATACAGCCTCAGACACTTACTAATTGTGTGACCCTGGGCAAGACACGTAAGCCTGTTTGCCTCAGTTTCCTCATCTGTAAAGTGAGTTGGTGAAGGAAATGATGAGTGGTTGTAGTATCTTTGCCAAGAAAACCTGAAATGGGGTCACAAAGACATCAACATGACTCAACAACACTTCTTTTCCCTCAGTATTACTCTCACCCATTCTGTTGCCAATTCCTATTCATTATTCCTTGCCACTTATGTTCAAACATTAATCAGGTGTCTAGATACATTCTACCCCAATCCTCATTATTGCTAAAGTCCTGCAACTGAAACTCCCCCTAGCATTACATCCAGCCTTCTGAGTCTCAAGGTCTCTCTGAAGAACTTTGAAATTTATTGTGTGTCATGGGAGACACTGACACAGAACCTCCCAGCATAGTGTGCTCACATCAAAGAAGGTGCTGTGCTCCATGAAGAAAGCAGAATTGAAGCAGCTCAAAAGAATCATGAGACATGAAAATTTAGAGACATCTCCACTGCAAATGATCATGTGGACTATTTGTGCCCGACCTGTGGTACAGTCTTCTGAGCTTGTGTTGTTCTGATCAGCCAGAGCTGGACACACTTTACCTTTACTCAACATGGTGGTGTCATTTTGATCCTTTTCTTTATTTCTTTTTTTCATTGACTTGTTTATTTACTTTTATTTTACAAGATTTAGTTCTACAATCCCTTGAGTTTCATATTTTTCCCCCCCCCCCCCCATGGTGGCATGCAATCATGTATAGGATCTGCAAATACTTTCACATTGTACAATGGTTTTATAGAAGGGTTGTAACCAATGAGTGAACACTGGGAAAAAAGAAACAAAACCAAACATGAAAAAGAACGATAAGCATGTATTGCTTCAGCATCCATTTAAACTCTAGTCTTTCTAGATCTTTCTCTGAACGTAGATGTCTCCTTCCATTCTGAGACTTGTAGAATTGTCTTTTAGCTGTGCATTGCTGAGAAGAGTCCAGTTTAGCAAGGTTGGTCATGACACATACAATGTGTCTGTGATTGTGTACAAATTATTCCTGGTTCTCCTTTTCTCACTTAGCATCAATTTGTATAAGCCTCTCCAGGTAATTATAAAGTCCATCTCCTTCCCATTCCTTATAGCACAATAGTATTCCATTACATTCATATACCATAACTTGTTGGGCCATTCCCCAATTGATGGGCATCCCCTATATTTCCAGTTTTTTGCCACCACAAAGAGAGCTGCAATAAATATTTTTGTACATATGGGTCCTTTTCCCACGTCTGTGATCTCTTTGGGATATAACTCCAAAAGTGGTATTGCTGGGTCAAAGGGAACTATGCCAGGCATAGTTCCAGATTGCTCTCCAGAATGGTTATATCAGTTCATAACTCCACCAATAATGCAATAGTGTTCCGATTTTTCCACATCCTCTCCAGCATTTGTCATTTTCCCGTTTTGTCATCTTAGCCAATCTGACTGGTGAGATGTGGTACCTCAAATTTGTTTTGATTTGCATTTCTTGAATTAATAGTGATTTAGAGCATTTTTCCATATGCTTAAAGATATCTTTAATTTCTGTCTCTGAAAATTGCCTGTTCATATCCTTTGACCATTTATCAATTGGGAATGATTTGTATTCTTATAAATTTTACTTAATTCACTGTATATTTTAGAAATGAGGCCTTTATCAGAGACACTGGTTATAAATATTCTTCATTTTGATCCTTTCCAAGGAGGAAGGATAACAACCAACAACTGAAACTCCCCCAGCAGTAAATCTAGCCCTCTGAATCAGCCACACAAATGTGAAGGATCTGCACTCAAACATTAGTTGCCCCATAATAATAATAATGATGATGATGATGATGATGATGATGATGATGATGATGATGATGATGATAAAACATCAACCAGAACATCAAAAACTGAAACCATTCTACTCACAACACCTTGAATTCTCTAACACTCTCTACTACCATGTGTATCAGCTCAGTCACTCCTATTACAACACTGACTTTCTACAAGATTTGTTCTCTTTACACTTTGAACACTCTCTGTCAAAAACACTAAGGAAATGACGTCCTAATCATGCCCAATCTGCTGACTCCTGGCATCAGGACAGATACTGTTTGATCCTGTATAACCTTGAGAATAATATATGATTATTGACAGCTGTAAGCTCATCTTGACTTGGTCATGCAGCTACCCCATCCCACTTAATGTCCATCATCTTTTAAACTTCGTTTCATGTTACGCTATTTCATTCACATTCTATTCTAGGCAAACTGAGCCACTGGTTGTTCTTGGAGCTTATTCTACTAATGCCTGTCTCATGGATTCATGCAGACTATCCCCCATGTCTGTAATTCATTCCTTCCTATCAATGCCAACTGAAATTCACTTCTTCCTTTGAGACATATTTCAGATTCCACTTTCTCTGTGAGAAGCTTTCTTGATTTCTTTCCCCCTCCGCATCCCTACATGAAAGTGTCCTCTGCCTCCTCAAATTTTTCTAGAACACTATTTGGCGATCTCTCCTTGTTCCTATTATATCTTGCCTTTTCTCATATTTACCTGTATATAACTCATATTCTTCCATAAGCCTGTAAGTTACTTAAGGGCAGAATTATTATGGCATTTTGACAGACCTGAGATCTCACCTATGTGAGTACTACAGATTTTTTATTCCTCTATGCCCTCCCATCCTGTGTGACTATTGTTCATACCCTTCCTTAATTTCTCCACAGGGGCTTCTCTTTAGTTCTTTGGATATTTCATGGATACAAATGGAGTTTCTGAGCTATCAAGTTATTCCTTTCTCTTGGCACATGGCCAATCCATATTCTTTTCTGGTCATGTGTGTCTCTGAAGACATCATTTATGCTGCTGTTCTGGTATACATTCACTTTTGTCCAGCACACATCTTTCCATTTTCCTTTGGGTGATCTTCAAGTTTAATATCCTCAGCACTCAGCATAATTCCTTGAATGGTGTTCCTTTTCATACAGAGCTGAGGTTTTATTGGTGTAGTGAACTCATGGTATGAAAACTATCTCCCCTACTGATCAGCAACTCATGTGTAACTTGTAAAGTCTTAGAGGGTGTCATGGAACACTGATTAGTTAATCACATCCCTATCATAAGTCAGTCAGGACTTGAAACCAGGTCTTCTTTATTCCAAGCTGGTTCTTACGTCCATTCTGCCCCATTGTCTCTCCTTCTCCCACTATCACTAGCTCTTTCCCCAAGGGTAGGGGAGTTATCCAGGACAGAGGAAGAATGCTACTACAGCCATCACTTGCAACAAATACAGTTGCTGAACTATTGAGTTTGCTAAATTAAGTTGAAAAGTTTCCTTTTGCCTCTTTCCCATACCCTCTGGGACAGAATTGAACAAATCCAACAAAGTTTTCCTTTGCTGCTCTCCTCCAGGCTTGCCTTTAGTGTCACCTTAAGCCCATCCTCCCTATTTGGAGCCTAATTTTGCATCTACATTTGTTCCACACCAAATCATTTAGAGGCTTACTAGCCAAATGAAGCCAGTATTTGAATGGGGTGTGCTAAAAGACTGTTCTAAGTTAGCATTCATCCCAAGAGTAATTTTTTTTTTCTGAAAATGATCTTCACTTTTTGTTTCAATCTATTTCATATTGTTAGTAGTATAGAAAGGAGGATGATGACTTATCAGGTGCACTCAAATTAAACCTCCCACTTCATTCAATCCTCCTTAAATGCACCTGAACTGATGTTACACTGGAAAGTGACCCATCAGGTATTTGAAAAAGTAATTCTGGTTGTTTATTGACCCCCAGGAGACAGGGCTAACTGCATACATCCCTTTCCTTTTCCTTAATGTAACAGAGAATGTAGAGAGTTTCACTGCCTCCTTCTGAAAATATGAGTGCTAGCTTAATAATTGGATGCTTTTGGAGAAAACAAAGTCCTTGGCTGCTTCTGGCAGACTGAAGAACTCAAGCTCTATGTCCACGATGCAGGGTACTGAGTAGGAAGAACTTAGTAGATCTTCAAAAATGAAGCAATTTTGATCCTGTTTCTTTCTTCACTTATCTAGTTGACATTGTGTAGGGTTTCAGTCTTTCCTTTGAGTGACTACCTATGTTATTTTGGGTTAGTCACTCAACATATCTAGGTTTCAGTTTCTTCACAAAATTATGGTTTGGACAAAATTATGGTATGGTCCCTAAAATTCCTCCTAGCTCTAAATCTATAGTTCTGTGAATTCTGCAACTTCCCATGAGAGACAGAGATAGATTTGACTCATATCTTCCTGACTCCAGGTCTAACATTATATTGTTCTCTCTGTCTCTCTCTCTCTGTCTCTGCCTTTGTCTCTTTTTCTCTTTCTCTCTCTGTCTCTATCTCTCTCTCTTTCTCTCTCTCTCACACACACATACACACCTACCTACCTACACAATTAGGTGGTGCAGGAGATCCAGTGATAGCCCTGGAGTCAGGAAGAATGTTCTTTTGTGAGTTCAAAATCCAACATCTACCTGTATGACCTTGGATAAATCACTTAACCTTGTTTGCCTCAGATCCTCATCTGTAAAATGAGCTGGAGAAAGAAATGGAAACCACTCTATTATCCTTGTAAAGAAAACCCCAAATGGGGTCCTGAAAAGTTGGATATGTCTGAAAAACAACTAACTAAATAAGTATATGCACACGTAATTATCTATATCTATATGTATCCATATCATCTATATCTAATCTATATACTTATGTGATTGTGCATATTTATATATATTTATGCGTATATTATATATGTATATACATATAACATGCATAATATTATATATTTGTGTGTATACATATATAAACTATATATATTTATATGTATATAGATGATAGAAACAGATATATAAAAGCCTCAATTGTTCTCCTTTTCCCCACAACTAGCAGAATTTAAATGGGTTGGAATTTAAGATGGGTTTGAGATCATGGGAAAGGAAAGAGTTGGAGAGTAAGCAAAGCAATCCGGAACTGCCCTTGTCTTTTTTCCATCTCCCAAGATGGCTCTTGCCCTGGGGAAAGGTGACTTGAAGGTGGGTAATATGAGTAATAATACCCATTAAATGGAATTGCCTAAGTGCCTAAGGACTTCTAGAACATTCTTGATATGAAGAAACTGAAATAGGATTGCTGTACCTATTTCTGTGTTTGCAAATAATTCCCCAAACCATTAATGAAAGAAAGATAGGAAGGAAAAAAGAAAAGGAAGAAGGAAAGAGAAAAAAGAAAGGAAAAGAAAGGTAAAGAAAATTGGCAGAGAATACCTAGTAGACTTGTGGTCTCAGGGAGAAGAATGCATTGATTGAACAAATGTTTAGAGATTAAACCTTGAAAAAGAATGACTCGGCAATCCATCCTGATTGGATCTGTAGGGTGCTGGGATGTAGTTCAGTCTGAACCTCTATTTAAATTAAAGAGCTGCTGCTGAGGTAGTTCATTCCTGAACCCCTGTCTGAGTCTGGAAGGCAATCGAGGACCCAGGTCAGTGACTGGCAGGGTACAGACTATAGGAGGGATTACTTGGCCTGATTATATAGAGGAGTAACAAAGGAGATTTTATCTCACATTTCTCTTTTCCATGCTAAACCAACTCATGAAGCACTGGGAAGAAAAAAAGAACTTTCCCCTAACTTCTAACATCCAGGTTCTCTTGTAATTGCTTCTAAGAAATAACCTCTGACATACTAATCAACCAAGATTTTTTTTTGAAGCATCGATTTTTTTTTTTGTGCAAAGAAACATTCAGTGATACGTAAGATGTAATAATATCTGTCTCAGACCCCTCTCTCTCCAATTTAGTTGAAGTAGAAGTCTCCTGGTAAGTATTTAACAATTGGCTCTCTGAAAAATAAACATACACATAACACACTTTTAAGTTTAACATTTTTTTCCATCATTTTCTTAAGTCTGGACAATCAACAAGATAACAAACGGAGCCCTGACTTGTATTATTTGATGATTTCTTCTTCTTTTTTTTTTTTTGGAGGAAGGAAAGCAGGGCAGTTGGGGTTAAGTGACTTGCCCAAGGTCACACAACTAGTAAGTATTAAATGTCTGAGACTAGATTTGAACTCAGGTCCTCCTGACTCCAGGGCCAGTGCTCTATTCACTGCACCATCTAGCTGCCACATATTCGATGATTTCTGAAATGTAGATGCTTACACTGAAAATTTAAAAATTTACTCTTGTGAGCTGGCAGGAGCTGGCTGCAGCACATCCCTGATTCAGCCCTTGGTCAGTCCAGTAAGCTCTTGGTCATTTCTAGAAGAGTGTTAATTATTTTGAAAAGGATAATAAATTTATCAATATGAATCTGATTTGGAAGAACAGGTGATATTTGCTTGACTATATCACGTACTATAAGGAGTTCTGTTTGTCTGTAACTTAATCCTTTTCTTCTTTTTCAGAGAAAACAGTAATGACAACTCATTAAACAGTCATATCCTCTTTCTTCAGTGTTTCTGGGACTCCTGCAGAGGGGAGATTAGAAGGTAGCCCCTTGAAATGTATTTTTATTTGTGTTTGTTAAATTTGAGAAAGTTAGGTGTTGCAGTGGATAGAGTACTAGGCCTGGAGTCAGAAAGACCTTAGTTAGAATCTAGTCTCAGGGCAGCTAGGTGGCGCAGTGAATAGAGCACTGGCCCTGGAGTCAGGAGGACCTGAGTTCAAATCTAGCCTCGAACACTTAACACTTCCTAGCTATGCGACCTTGGGCAAGTCACTTAACCCCAACTGCCCGGCAAAAAAGGCAAAAAAAAAAAATTTAAAAAAAATCTAGTCTCAGACACTTAGTAGCTGTGTGACCTTGGGCAAGTCACTTAACCTCGATCTGCCTCAGTTTCCTCCCTGTAAAATGTGGATAATAACAGCGCCTGTCTTTTAAGGAGCAAGGTATCATGAGGATATTTGTTAAGTGCTCATCACAGTGTCCGTTAGAATGTTATTATATAAGTATATGATGTGAACATGATCATGACCATTTTTATCGTACCCATGGGACACTAAAAGCTGTGCAGAAGAAAAGATCAGGTTTTATTTCTGACAGATTAAAACTCCGTAATTTTATATGGTTGTCAAGACAAAAAGAAAAAAGGATCGTAACAAATTTGAAGAGAGCATCAATATTGTTCTGCTGAAGGGGTCAAAAATGTGTGATGACTTGGCGCCAGGCCTCATCATCGTGAGTAATTAGACTTGCAATAGACGCAGAGGATCCTGGGTTCTGATCGCAGGCGGCAAACACAGACCTCCAAGGATTTGGCTCAGTTAGTCTCTCAATGTCACCTGTGAATATTTTCACAATATTTCCGTCCGGAATACTTCGGATACCTAGGAATTTTCCTCCACTGGTGATTTTAAAGTTATCCTGTCTTTTTGGTGTACATACTTGTTTACATGGCGTATGGCCCTATAAAGACTGTAAGCCCTTTGAGAACAGGGACTCTCGTTTCCTCTGTTTTATTTCATCTTTTACCTTTGTTCCTGTTCCCAAAACTTAGAACAGTATCTGACATAGAGTAGATACTCAACAAATGCTTCTGGACAAACTATTCTAAATCAAAATCCAGAAAAAGCCCCCAGATTCTTAATTTTCCATTTTCCTCTTAAAGGAGCAAGTTTGGACCATGAAAAGCATTGCATTTTGTATCAGATAGATCTAAAAGCTAGAGAGACTTTGATTTCCACTTCCATGAGAATGAGCTGGGTACTAACTTGATGTGCAGGTGAAATTGTCTGTGTCTTGAGAGCCCTCTGTTATTCTCAATTTTTTCCCTTAATACTTGCCTCCCATTTTTTCTTCTTCAAAAAGAACGAAAGGGAGAGGGGTGACATCTATAACTTATATAACTGATTTAATTAGAGGGGGTATAGTGGAACAAACCCTGAGTCTAGAGTCTGAAGGCCAGGGTTCAAGTGACCTTGGCTATTCATTACACCCCACAGTCATGGAACCTTTATAAATTTTATGGCACTTTCCTCTCCACAACGCCTTTAAGATATATTTGTAGATATTAGAACCTCATATTTACGTTGCTCTTGGGACAGGTCTAGTGATGAAGTGAACATTTTCCAACTAAGGACTGGCTAGGTTCAGTGAGATTCTTTACCAGGTAATATGAATTTGTTCATGATTTTATGAACTTTTCAGCCACTACAACTTTTCAAAGATCATTAATTCCATTCTCATGGGTTGTGATCCAGGTCAGGAGAAGAGTGAACTGCCCCCCTACCCCCCAGCCCCACCAAATACTGTTGCTTGTATTGAAGTTCATAACCATTTAAAACTTATTCTTAACTGTTCTTAGTATCAGTTTCTCTATTTGTAAAAATAAATTTCTGTTTCATATCATGTCTAATTCACAAGGTTCTTTTTTGAGATTCCATTAATCGTGGATCACTTTTGAAAGTTTAAATTACTATATACGATCATTTTTATTATACTAAGACTGGAGAGAATGTCTGGCATTGAATGATGGAACATTCCTTCTTTGCTTTAAGCACATGTAATTATGGGAGTGATTTCATCACATTGGTTAGTTCTAACAGCTTACGGTGTCTTTACAATCCCATGTGTTGTTGGTTCAGCCTGGCTGCCTCATTTAGAATGTTTTGAGTTTTAATTCCATCTATTGATTAGGCATGTGATACCTTGGGAAAGACAGCTGACCTGTTTCCGTAGCAGAATAATGAGAAAATTACTGACCTCTTAAGAGAGGTTCAGATGAAGGGAGAATTAGAAAGTGCTCTGCAACACGCTGAGCATTAGGAGTGCTAAGTATTATTCTAAGTCCTTGAATGTCTCTTGGCACGGCAACATGCATTTGCAGAAAACTTTATGCAGAGGTTAACCAGGAAATGCTTTGAGATTGACGTTAGTCTCTGAAAACATCTGGACATCCAAAAGACCAGATCAACTTGAAGTGCTCCCATCCTGCAAAATGTTGTGACAGAAGATGACCACACGCCCTTAAATGAGGGGATTAAGCTCTCCCGTGCCATGTTTTCCAGATGGTCTCAGTGTCTATCTGTAATACCTGCAACTTTTCCAATCTTAATCCCTGCCTGTTCATTTTCAGAGAGCCCCCGATTGGGTCGTTACTGAACAAGGTAGGAAACAACATCACTGGCATCAGATGGAACCTTATCATGCCCGCAGGGACATAAGAATTAGCGGTGACCCTGCAGGCTAACACAACTATGGTTACTTCAGGCTGGCTTGCAAGCATTTGGAAAATAAAATCAAGGTTTAGGCAAACCAATATTTCATTTGTCAGTGTCTCAACAGCCCAAGGCAGAGCTGTGTTTTTCCAGAAAAAAAAAAAAAATCAGTGGAAGTGTTAGTTTCAATCACATTTGTTTTCTTGACAGTTAAGGTGGTGCCAGCTTCCCCCCAGGCCAGCTGCAGCTTGTTGTCCCTCAGGTCCATTTTCTTCACGCTGAATTCTCGATGGTTAATTTATGGCTTAAATGTTTTCCAGTCGTGTTGTAGTTTCTGTTTTCTACTTGGGAAAATACAGTGGCATTAGAATGGTTGACTGGAAAGTATCCTCCTACCGACCATGCAGAATAAATGTGGTTCTTAGCCTCCTTTTGTCCAAGTTTGGCCACTTGGCCAGTCTTGCACTGTCCGCAGAGTTATAGCTATAGAAAGCCATAGGGTTTTTGTCCTAGGGAGAAAAATTTGGAAGGCCCCGTAATACTCATGCAAATCTCAAGGTATGATTTCTCCCCTTCTTGGTCCCACGTTTGGAGGCAGTGGTGGTGGCTTCCCCCTTCCATACTTCCAAACATCCTGGGACCCTGGGGCAGACCTCTTCTCCCTGAGTCACACCTAGATGACCCTGCCACCCCACCCCCAACTGCCTCATGTGCAAACAAAACAAAACAAAACAAAACAGCTAAATACAGTTGGACCTTTTGGGAGGGGGCAATCCTGATTATATGGACATATACCTATCAAATTTTTCAATATATATATATATCTCCTCAGATTTCTAGAAAAGGTGCTCTGCAGATGAGAGGTGTGTTTATTTAGCATTCTGAGAAATGCATCCTAATAACTCTAACACTCTTAATAACCTTTTCTTTGGCCATATAATTACCAGCCAATATACACCCTGTACTTCAGACCCCTTACAATGGGTACCCAAGTCCCAGTGTTACTATTCCTGGGAAAAGCATTAATAATTGGATATTACTTTGGAGAAAGGGCAACGCTTCATCACAAAGCAAAGTGTTAGCTTTGATATCTCTTTGTGCAGGTGCTGGAACATTCCTAGTGGCTGCTTCTCAACTAAAGAGATACTGGCAGGTTTGCCCTTTTTTCCGGTGAAATATCTGCTCTTCTGGGAAACCTATACCAACATATATTGAGAATTTTTATGTCTCATTAAAGGTTGTTCACTGATATTTGTAGTTTCTCGAGCACACTCTGAATTATTATGAGGGAAATTCTAAATTTACTTAGGGACAGATTATACTCTAAAGAGAATCCTCCATGATCAGGAACAATTACATTGCTAGTGCAAGCAAACTCATTTTAGGCAAAAATCTGCCACCACCCATTTTGTCAAAGCTTGAAGGACTAAGGGTCAGGACTGGGGAACTACTGCTTTGAGGCCAAATGTGGCCATGTAGGTCCTCAGGTGTGGCCCTTTGACTGAACCCAAACTTCACAGAACAGGTCCCCTTAATAAAAAAAAAAATTGTTCTGCTAAACTTGGACTCAGTCAAAAGGTTGCACCCAAGGACTTAGAAGGCCACGTGTGACTCCAAGGTCACAGGTTCCCCACCCCTGACTGAGGATATTCCTTCAAGTATCCTGGGGAGAAGAGAAAATAAGGGGCACTTTAGAAGTACCTCCAAGTATTTAAAAACTCATTCTGTGGAAGGAAATTAGATTTGTGCTGCTTGACTATAGAGGGCATCATTAGGAACAATTAAGAGAAGATGCAGAGTGTCCAGGGTCTGAGGGTCTAATTTTAGAGACATAGAGGTTGTTCCTTCTCTGAAGTATAGTACTAAGACTGAAGGGTTGTTTAGTGTACTTTAGCACCATGCCACTAAAATGTGAGATAAAAGTTTAATTCATAACTTTTGTATCCAAACAGAATTTACTGGGGGAGGCATAGCAGTTAGCTTAGTCTGAATATGGCAGAAAAGCCTCTGACATTCCTCCTACTCCTGTGATGGTCTTCATGGGTATATAACTACTAGCATACATATAGAGTTCTATAAAAGCCTATAGTTATACAAAGGCAGCCAGTGGTTCTGTAGATAGAGCACCAGGCCTGGAGTCAGGAAGACCTGAGTTCAAATCCAGCCTCAGACAATTCCTACTTGTGTGACCCTGGGCAAGTCACTTAATCTCTAATTGTCTGACAAAATGCTCCACTGGAGAAGGAACTGGCAAGCCACTACTGTATCTTTGCAAGAAAACCCCAAAATAGGGTGATGAAGGGTCAGAAATGACTGAACAACCACAGCAGATAGAGGTCTAGAATTTGCAAAGTGTTTGATGATCATTTACCTGATTTGATACAACAACCATGTAAGGTAGAAGCTATTATTATCTCCATTTACAGATGAAGAAATTTAGCCTGAAAGAGCTTAATTAACTTTCCTAGGATTACAAACTAGTAAGTGTCTGAAATGGGATTGGAACTTGTCTTCCTGACTCCTGATCTAACTTTATCTTTTGTGCTACAGAGCATCCGTGTCTGTCAAGGACAGGCACTAGTGAATGTTTGGTAGCGGTGCATTTTGAGGCTGTCTCTTTATTATACATGAATGGGTGAATAAAGCACTTAATAAGTGCTTACTATAGGCAAAGCAGCAACGAGGTGGCTGTGAATAAAGTGAAAGGCCTGGAGTCAGAAGATTCATCTTCCTGAGTTCAAATCTGGCCTCAGACACTTTCTAGATGTATGATCCTGGGCAAGACACTTAACCCTGTTTGCCTCAGTTTTCTTATCTGTAAAATGAGCTGGAGAAGGTAAACTACTCCAGTATCTCTACTAAGAAAACCCCAAATGGGGTCATGAAGAGTCAGACATGACTAAAATGACTGAATGACAACCAGAATATGTGGAGTACTGTGCTAAGCACTGGGAATGCAAACTGAACAGTAGGAAAGTCCCTACTCTAACGCTGCTCACACTCTAGTAGAGGAGACAACTCATATGGACAGTTTCTGCTGTAAGTCTGACAAAAAGGTCCCGTGGTCCTTAGGGTACAATGACAGGATACATGTTGATGCCTGTTCCTTCATGTCATTATTCAATATTGTTATTCCCTGGGATTTTAGGGTCATATGCAGAAAAGACTTACTTCTGATAGCATTAAAAAGTCTTAGTCTTGAGTTAGCCTTGAATGTTTGGGGCATACTGATATGCCAGGTTGCATACATATGGTTGAATTCATATAATTTCTCTGAACTTTCAAGCATCTAATAATAAAATAATAGCTATCATTTATCAAGAATGTTCAGGTTTGTGAAGCGTGCTGCAAATGTTTTCACATTTTATCCACACAATAACCCTTGAAGGTAAATTGCTCGCATTTTACAGATGAGGAAACTGAGGCAAGGAGAGACTAAGTGACTTGCTCATGATTACACAGATGGTGAATGGTCTAAGGCAGTGGTTGTCAACCTTCCTAATGCTGTGACCCTTTAACACTTGTATGTGGGCGTATCTGCACGTGGGTGGAGCCGCCTGGAGATGGATAGAGGAGCAATGTCTCAGTTCCTAAGATCATCAGAAATATGTGCTTTCTGATGGTCTTAGAGGACCTCTGTGACCACTGTGAAAGGATGATTTGACCCCCAAAGGGGTCGCGACCCACAGGTTAAGAACCGCTGGTCTAAGAGGTGATTTGAACTCAGGTCTTCCTGAGTCTGTATACAAAACTCTTATCCATTGTACCACTTCAGGAAAGATTTATCAACCTTAGGAGGTCCATATTACCTCAGGATAGGTAGTCTTTACAGTAAACAATCCTGAGATTGGACTTGAAGAAGCTATTTTTATGTTGAAGGTGAAGAGGGACAAAACCTCTGCGGGGAAGATCTCTAATGAAAACTAGCCAAGGAAAAATGTTTTTGAAACTTTTATCAGGTAACTTACGAGGTTCTAAATGGCTATGATATGCTTCCATGAAAACTATTGACTCAGTTCATACACAGTATAATACATTGCCCTCAGTATAAATATTTATTTTGTACAGCATGAATATTTCTCCAAATTGGAATGACACTGACAGTTTCAGGATACAATTAAATCCTTAAAGACTCTGATGGGACCAGGTCTAATTCTGGGGGCTTTACCCCAAAGGGAAAAGGTCCAATTTCTCTTCCTTAGGCATAACTGGCCTCATTTGGACCAACCAGGAATATTGATATGATTTTAGTACATTTTCTGTATTGTGTGACTGAGGGTCCCCAAAATTTGGACAGGATCTCCATGTTCTCCAAAAGGTCTTTACTTGTCTCCCCAGCTGCTAATGTCCACCTCTTTGGTACCCTTATCTACCGTGGCATACACTGTATGTACCGTTATGTTATTTTATGTTGCGTTACATCTTGTGTGTCCTTTATACGTTATTTATGTGTCATATCTTTCATCAGAATTTGAACTTCTTGCTTAGGGGGTTGGGCAACTTTTTTAAAGCCTTTCCTTGTATACACAGGGTTCAGTATAGCTCCTGGAAAATAGTAAGGACGTAATTAAGGTTTTTAGGTTGATTGATCACTTTAGAGAGCTGTTGAGGAGACCAAATGAGATATTTATAAAGTGCTGCATAAATGTTAGATGTTGCTGTTATTATACTCCTACTCAGAAAGCTTTAATACTTAGAAGCCATCATTACTAATTCAAGGCCCTTCTCAATTTGGCCTCAACTTACTTTTCTCACCTTAAATCTTCTATTCTTCATCTTTGTGGATCCTACAGTCCAATTAAAGTTCAACCATTAGCTATCCTCCAAATACACTCCATGCTTTCCCACTTCCATGCTTTTTCTTTGCTGTTTCCTCAGATGAGAATCCCCTCCCCTACTCTCTGCCTCTCTGAAGCCTGCGCCTCTTTCAAGGCCCTGCCTTCTCTGCTTTGTGTTATGAGAATTTCCTTGATTTCC
>CM053588.1:278160821-278171130 GCA_028646515.1 Pseudochirops corinnae
ATATATATATATATATATATGTTGGAATGGATTGTGCCTGAGGATCTATCTATCTATAGTTATATCTATCTATCTATCTATCTATCTATCTATCTATCTATCTATCTATCTATATCTTCTACCAGCTTATAGGGTGGTTGTAATTTGTTTCTGTAAAGAGAATAACTAAATCAATGAAAACAAAGATCCCTTGAGGATGGAACTACATGCTTGTTTCAAAGGCAGCATTATTACTCATAGTCACAACTCTTTATATCTTACTGTCAAAAAAGTCTTAGTTTAATGATTTAAATTTAGGACCCACCAATGTCAATATTGGTGACACAGTGGATAGAGTGCTGGGCCTGGAGTCAGAAAGACCTGAGTTCAAATCCTACTTCAGATACTTCTTAGCTGTGTGACCTTGGGTAAATCGCTCAATCTTGTTTACCTCTGTTTCCTCATCTGTAAAATGAACTAGGAAAAGAAATGGCAAAATACTCCAGTATCTTTGCCAAGAAAACCCTAAAATGGTATCACAAAGAGTTGGCCATGACTGAAACAACTAAACTATAATGACAAATGTCAGTATCATTTGTGTTAGGTTCTAAATTCCTATAGGACAGTGACTATGCACATAGTTCTCTATTTTTCTCTGCTTCTGTCTCTCAGCAATGACTAGCACCAACTCTTAAAATGTTTTTGATGACAATGCTGCTCATGGTAGAGATTGAAAAATTTCGTGTAGGCAATGACCCAGCATGCAGAAAAAAATTATTACATTACATATAATTCAATCCAATAAACATTTATTAAGTCCCTCTTATGTATATGTCATGAGACATGCCTTGATACAGTGGATATAGAGCTGATCTCTAAGCCAGAAAGACCTAGTTTGAAATCTTGCTCTCACAGTTATTGGTGATGTGACCCTGGCAAGTCATTTAACCTCTCATTCTATAACTCTTCTCTTTCACAGTCAAACTACCAGGGATGAAAAAATATCTCTTTTGCCTCCAATTCTTCATGTCCTCCTCACTTTTCAACCTCATGCAATCTGGCTTTAGTCCCTTCTTTCAACTGAAAATGTTCTTCTGTAAGTTATCAATAACCTGTTTATTATTAAGTTCAATGAGCTTTTCTTAGTCCCCATTGTTCTTGACTTCTCTGCAGTGTCTGACACTGAAACCTAGTGTGGAATAGTGGACAATATCCTAAGTTTAGAGTCAGGAAGACTCTGGACAGAATCCTGCCTGAGACGTTTATTAGCTGTATAACCCTGTACAAATAATTTAACCTCCCTAGGTCTCAGTTTCCTTATCAGTAAATGAAGGAGTTGCATTTGGTGACTCCCAATGTCTCTTCTAAGTCTAAATCTACCATCCTATTAATACCCTTTCTCTAGGGGTGCTTCTTCCTCCCTGGATTTTTATGGAGCTGTTATATTGTGGTTCCCTTCCTACTTTGAAGTTAATTTCTTAGTCTCTTTTGCAGGATCATTACACACACCCCACACACCCCCTCACCCTATGTAGCAGTGAATAGGGTGTTATCTTGGATCCTCTTTTCTTTTATTTTCTCTTCTCTATCTCTTCCCCTGCCTTTTTTTCTCTCTCTTTCTCTGTCTCTTTCTCCCTCTGTCCCTCTCTCTCTGTCTCACTTTCTGTGGCTCTCTGTCTTTCCTTCCCCCTTTCTCTCTCTCAACAACTCCCTATGAGTTTAACTAAGAGCTCTTTGCAGATGATTCCAATATACATATATACATATATATGTATATATATATGTATATATTTGTGTATATGTATGCATCATATATGTTTTGAATGCTTCATTGTCAGTCATTGCCATGACTCCTCCCCCTTATCTATTCCATTGACAAGCCTTATCCAACTATATTCTCTACTCAGATTCCCACTACCCTTGTTCAACCTCTCATCACAGCTTGTCTGGACTATTGTAATAAGCTTCTATTTGGAATTCTCTCATTCAGCCTCTCTCTTCTCTAATATGTCCTTCATATGGTTGCCAAATGGACATCCCCAAAGTAAAGTTCTGCCCATGCTCAAGAAGTTTCTCTGGATCCCAATTACCTCTAAAGATAAAATAAAAATGTATCTGTTTGGCATTTGAAGTCTGGCTCAAAGTGAACTTCTCAGGCTGATCATATATCACTGCAACTTCATGAACTTTATATTCCTATCATATTGGCCATATAGTTCCTTCTATGGAGTTTTCCACTTCCTAGCTTTATGATTTTTTTCCACAAACTGTCCTCTATACCTTGAATAATAATCTTCCTCTCTTCCACCTCTTGGAAATCCTATATCCCTTCAAGGCTTAGTTCAAGTACTACCTGCTAAAATAAGTCATTTTTTATTCCCTTCTAGTTAGTGACCCCTTAAGTAATCTCTGTCTCTGTCTCTGTCTCTGTCTCTCTGTCTCTCTGTCTGTCTGTCTCTCCTACCTAAAAACAACTGTAACTGTACATATAGTTGTATGTGTGTAGGTATTTTCTTGGCAAGGAGTTTGAAGTGGTCTGCAATTTCTTACTCCAGTTAACAACAGAAATATAGACATATACACACATGATCTTGAATTTACTTACATGCTTGCATGTTGTATTCTCTCTTCTACCCCTCTAGTAGAATGTAAGTTCCTTGAGGGCAAGGATTGTCATATTTTTATCTTTGAAGTCCCAGCATCTATCATAGTGAATTGTGAAGTAGTAAGCTTCCCATCACCAGAGGCATTTGAGTAGAGGATGAATGAGCACCTAACAGGATACATTGTGTTGTATGTGATATATGAAATCTGAGAGTTTATACACACACATATACATGTGTGTATGTATAGTGTGTATACAAAAATATGTACCTATATACACCCCCATGTACATATACATACACACACATACACACACACACACACACACACATATATATATACACACATGCCTTAGCTGTCCTAGATTATGCTTTGGTGACTGAATAAATCTCTTATTTACCTTTTCATCTTCTCTAGAATGTAAGATGATACATATAGTAGACACTTATTATGTTTATTTAGCTAATCAATGAGTTAATATATTGAATAGGGGATTAGACAAGATAATATTTTGAATCATTGATGTTGTGAAGCTCAGATGAAATAATGGGTGAAAAACATTTTATAAACCTTAAAGTGCTATATAAATATTAATTATTGCTGTTTGTTATTGTTGATGATGATGACGGTTCTAGTTCTCAGTCATCAGGCCTCCAGTCAGTTGATGCCCTCATGCCCTGAGCCTTCTCCTGTGCTCCTGTGGAGTGTTTATAGAGCAATACAAACTGTGCTGGTAAATGTTCAACCAGGCTCTCCAGGAAGGAGAAAAAAAGATTACACACACACATCACAAATATGAACAAGTTATGCATATACTTTTAATTCTAATTTGCATTACTATGAACATATTTTTAAGTACAAACAACAAATTAATTTTTAAAAATCCCAGATTTTTAGAATTTGTCAGTTTCTGGGGTATAAATGTTCCCACTGAAAATTGAACAAATGACTCCCACCAGCAGGTTTGAGCTTGCTCCAGCACTCTGCCTTCTTGAACACAACTTTTATTCTTGAAGGACATTGCAGAATGAAAGTAGTGACCCAGGATGATTGGTAGAAATCATTTACCATATTTGCTTCAGGATTCTATTGGGACATTTTAGATGATTTTCTGACACCAGAATGAATTATTCCCACATCAAAAGAACCTTCTTTGAAAGCTCTTAACCGTTGCTTTATATAGGATCCAAGGGATGTCAGAACTCATCTAATTCAACTCTACTTACTCCTACATATGAAGTCACACAGGTAGCAAGGTGAAGAGATGGGAACAGAACCCTGGTTCTCTGATTCCAACTTCATTTCTCCTTCCCCTATACGATGTTGTCTCCCCTGTGTTACACTATAATTGTAGCTCCTTTGTGTAGCTCCTTATCGGCAAGGGATCTGAGAAGAAGTGTAACTAAGGGGTGCAGTGGATAAAGCACTGAGTTGGGAATCAGGAAGACCTCAGTCCAAATCTGACCTCAGACACTTACACTAATTGAGTGACCCTGGACAAGTCACTTAACCTCCGTTTCCTCCACTGTAAACTGGGGCTAAAAATAGCACCTATCTCTTACAGATTGTTGTGAGGATACGAGACAATGTGTGTAAAACTCTTAGCACTGGGCCTAGAATAGAATGGGCACTTTAGATTAGTTTTGCTTTCTTCTTTCCTACTTGTCATTAGCAAGTAGAGATTCAGAGAATATTAAATGAGGAAGCTTCCCCGAGGGAACCTTGGGAGCTTCAGAGCCCTGGAACTTTCAGGCTAATACCCCAAACTGAATTTAATCACGAGCACCTAAAGACTCGACTGGCTTCCTGAAGTGACCTGCCTAGACAACATTTGTTGCCCTTTGGTCACTTTATTTATCTACATCTATGCTTTGTCCTTATAATGGTAATTAATTTAGCAGGTACTTAGCCCTCAGTTACTAAGGGCTAAGTACAGAAGGTATGAACTCTGTCTCCTGTGCGAACTGCTGGAAGACTGAAGAAGCATGAGCAGGATAAGACTTTGTTTGTTCTTGGCTTGGTTGATCCTTGAGTTCCCGGCGACAGAAGTGGTGAAGGTTTTGAGATGTGCAGGATGCTGTGAGCTTCAGTGTGTACCAGGTACTGCCCAGAGGACTGGATGAGAAACTGGGAGTGGTCTGCCTCTGAATCCAGGTAACTGATGGATTCAGGTGGGAGCTGGGACCATGGAAGGAGATCCAGGGAATCTGAGAGACCACCCTGAGTCAAGATGAAGAAAAGGCCTCTCCTCGGATATAGAATGCCTGATGAAATTGAAGTTTACTAGACACCGAGGGGTGGAGGGTTTGTATAATTTTCTAATGACTGTACTTAGTGATTAATGATATTTAGTAATTGTGAATCTAGATAAGTGACTGATTAAGTTAATCTATAATTGCCCTATGAGTGGAAGATTGATTATGTAGAATGATTGAATGATTAAGTGAAGAGGGTTTCCCCCTTAGGGAAACCAGATGATTATTCTTTTGTTCCTTGTTCTGCATACTGTGGCCACTGTAGTGAAAATCTGTGGTCATTCTAATGTTAAGCTGTTGTGAACACTGTATTGTGATTTTCTGTGACAAGATGTAATGTTGTAAATAACATATTGTGATTTGTTGTGAATGTTTGCCTTGATTTGTAATGGAATAAATGGCATGTTCACTATACTGTGTAATCTGAAACTTAAAAGCTGTTCACAGTAGCATTATTTTGGGAATCTGCTAGTACATGGCATTATACTCCTTGTCCTGCCCATCTTTGCCTGGAGAACTGGCATTTCTTATTCTTAAATCCTGTTTATTTACCGTCTAAAATTTTATGATAAGTTTTGTTCTTAGGTGAAGATGTGATGAATTTTTATTGCATTCTGAGTGAGGATTTGTTCTAAATCAACAGGCCTCACTATGGGAAGAAGGAAAAAGGAAAACCTCTGGACAGATAACCCTAGATTTAAGCACAAAAACTATATTGAATCTCTCTCTCTCTCTCTCTCTCTCTCTCTCTCTCTCTCTTTCTCTTGAGACAGAAAGGATCTTTATTTTTAACTATTTATGTGTTAATGTTCTCCTCTAAATAAAAGAAGTTTTAAAAGGATCCTGTCTTCTCTCTTTTAATCTGTCTACCATGGAAGAGATAGGCAGAAATGCTTAGGCCAAATTCATTTTTTAACCACCCTATCACTCTGTATTCTTGCCTTTCTTCCTGTCATACCCTTCTTCTCACCCACCCACCACTTTCTGACTTTCCCATTTTTTTTTGCAGACCTTTGTTCTCATTTGCTTATGATAAATATTTGCTAAGGTATTAGTTAAAAATGGAATATGGAATAATCCCACTTTTTCCTCCCTTCCCATATCCTTAGGAATATTTTAATAGAGAATTCTTAAAGTTGGAAAACCTTGAAGAACTGAAGGAATTCGTACCTAAGAGTGAAATGTAAGGAAGTATAGTTGTGTTTTGAGGCCAATCCCATCCTTCTTTAAATCACACACAAATAGTCATCATATGCTTGTAAGGAGTAGTATACTAGTGTTTAATCTTATAGCCTGTATGGAGAATGTTTTTAAAATGCTGAGAAGATGAAATGTTCTACTGAATTACTAAATTCTCGTCCAAATCTTACATAATTAGTTTTCTGAAATCATATCTCAGTCAGTCAATAAGCATTTTTTAAGCACCTAGTATATGCCAGACACTGTGCTGATTGCTGTTGCTGTTTGTCCTTTGTTCCTTAAGAGGACCATGGCATCAGAGAGGTGATGCCATGACATGTAAATGAATTGGATTTGAGTGAGGGAGGACTGTGTAAAGTCACCAGCTTCATTTTCTCCTCTGGAATCATCTGGGTCCAGTGGGTAGTTGGGCAACACAATAAATAGCACAGCTGATTACTGGGGATACAAAGAAAGTAAGAAACTGACCTCGAGGAGCTTATATTCTAATGGGGCAGATGACATATACAACAACTATATACCTACAAGCTATATGTGGTGTAAATAGGAAATAATCAACAATGGGAACTCATTAGAGTTATAAGAGATTGGTAGAAGTTTCCCTTAGAAGGTAGAATCTTAGTTGGGACTTGAAAAGAAATCAGGGAAGCTAGGAGGTGGAGATGAAAAAAGAGAGTATACTAGATATGACAAATAGCCATTGGAACGTCTTGAATTAGCAGGAGGAGTGTCTTGTTTAAGGAACAACAAAGAGGTCAACATCACTGGATCGCAGAGTATATAAAATACAAGAAAACTGGAAAGGTAGAAGAGGTATCACACACTGTGATTCACATACTGACTTTGAAGAGTTTTCCAAAGTTCTGTTCTGACTTTTTAAAAAATTATCTTTATATATTTTCTTAATTGGAGCTAATTATGTTTATGTAGATTACTATCAGCTTTATGTATCCAAGTATAGATTTCTGAACTCCGTTGTATTGCATATTTCAAGCTGGACATCCTATCGACATCTTCAGTTTACTTTGTCCAAAATTGAACTCTTAGCCCTTTCCTTCAAACCCACCCTTCTTCCAAACTTTCCCATTTTCTATCACCAGTGCTCAGGTTTCCAACCTGGAAATTCTCCTCAGTTCTTACCCCTCTCTCCCTCATTCCCCATATTTAAATACTCTCCATTCTTGTTTTTCCTACCTGCATAACATCTCTGGCATCTCTCCCCTTCTTTCTAATCAAACAACCACACCCAATTTCAAGCCCTCATCTCCTCTTGCCTTGAGGGTACATAGTTCATGGCAAATACTTAAATGGTTTTTCATTCATCCATTTATTCTTTTGCCTCATAAATAGGCCTCCTTGCCAAGCCTTTCCTCTATACAATCCATCCTGTAATAACCAATTAACATTTTTAAAGAACCCGCTATATGCCATGTACTATGCTAAGCACTGCATAATTATCTCATTTGATCCTCACAACAATCTTGGAAGGTTGGTACTATTATTATCCTCACTTTACAGATGATAGAACTGAGGGAATCAGAAAGTAAGTATATTACTTGCCCAAGGTCACACTATTAACAGGATCCTGAAGTCAGATTTGATCTCAGGTCTTCCTTACTCCAGGTTCACCTCTCCATTCATTGAACCATCTAACTATGCCGGGAACTGATACAAAAACAAAACAGTCCCTGCCTTCCATGAGTTTACATTCTATTATAGAAAGCAAAACTTGATGCCTGTAAGTGAAGCCCTGTATAAGCATATATAAAATACCCACAAGGAACTTTTCTTTATGGTTGGGGTGATGGGTGATGCTATTACTTGGGGGTGAAGGGGGTCAGCAAAAACTCCATTAAGAAAGTAGCATGAGAGCTGAGTTTGGGAGGCACACAGGGATTCTGAGAGGTGAGACACTGAAACCAAAGTCCAGGACCAAATCCATACTGTCTCCTAGAGGCATTTCTCACTCCTCCCTCTATCTCTTTCTTATCCCACACCCAAACCTGCCAGTATCTCTCTGAGCCTGGTTGGGAGGCACTAATCTAAACTGTTGTTAGTCTCTTTGCAGCCCTGGTTTTCAATCACAATAAAACATAAAGTAGCAGGATATTAAAGAAAAAATGAGTAATGCTAAAAAGTTACAGTTTAAGTTCTCATTTGTCAACATAATTGAATGTTACTAGTAAGGTGTACAGTTCCAGTGTTTATATCAGGGCAGGAGTAACCTATTTATTCAGGATAATTCATCCTTCTGAAGTTCTAATGAGGGCTATTTAATTCAGGCTTTAATCAAACCTGACAAAGCATCACGTAATGTGGCAAAGGGCTTGTTTTGCAGGTGGCATGTGCATGCCAATCTGATGCTGATTGGATTAATCTAGTTCTCGGTATTTTTTGAAAATATCTATGGTAAAATGGAAGCACAATCTCCCTCAACACCCAAAATGCCACTGCCTGGCATTTTCTTCTGGTTAATTCCATTAGTGGCAACTGTTGTTCTTGTTGTTTTTAATGTTGTTTTAAAGAAAGGGGAGAAATCCATTAATTTCTCATAGTAAATATATATATTGGTTTATAGGAGATATATACTTTGTCTTCATAGTTGTATTCTCAAAATCTCCTTCCTTTCAATATGCTACTTGTCTTGGCCCAGATCTATCTGAAGATGGTTGAAGAGAAGCATGCCATGTTTCAGACATCTTTCTTCAACCTGAGATGCTGAAATAAAAAAAAAATCATTTAAAAACTAAACAAAGCCCTGTCTAACAGTAAACAAGCTATTTGAAGAATATATGCAGAGAATATATGAAAATAATGAGTGTGAGAAGCATGGGAAGGAGATACTTTTTGTCTTTTTATATGTGAGAAAATGAAAACTCAGGCTTTGGGTTTTTATCATGGGAAAAGTAAACACCAATCTTCAGAAATTCAGCAATACCATTGGGAGTGATATGGGGATATTTAATTCATTAACTACTATTTCTCAAAGCCCTGTACATGCCTCTCAAAAAGCACTGACCCAATTTGTTTGTTTCAATTTCTCCCTATACCAAGGGCTTTGGAAAATTCTTTGTTGATACTTACTGCTAATCAGGTGCATGAGAGAAACATGCCACCTTAGATAGTGAAGTTAATGCATTTGTGAGCTTCTTCACTCTGTTGTGATGATCATATGTATCCAGATCCATAATTAGAATTTTTGACATCTGGATCAATGAACATCAGGAAAGGGGCTCTCAAATAGACATTTTTACTTTTAAAGGTAATTTAGTTGAGAAATAGAAAATTTGCCAAGGTACAGGGACCTATGAGGGAAGAGATGCTGATATTCTATTCACTGGGAAAGAGAGAACCTGGGATACTAGCTCCTATATATGACAATCCTGGGACATTTGAGGCTGCTACTGGGAAGGTCTGGGTAAAGGAAGAACCTTGTCTCATAGTGTCCTATTGTAATTAGGTCCTAAGTTAAGTTATTTCTACCTTGCTAAAGTGTAAGTGCTTTTGCTGCTTTTTAAATTCAGTAGCCTGGACTAGACTCCAATCACCCCAACCTAGTTATGACTCTGTACAGACAGATTCCTGACTGGTCCTATTAATCATTGAATGTCACTTCATATCTCCAGGGTGTGTTTTCCTCTTGTTATCAAGCTCCAGAGAATGACTTAAAGGAAAGAGATTTAAGGAAGAGAGGCTCAAATGCATTTCTATTTTTTTGGGGGGGGGGGAGGGTTGTGGTAGGTTACCTTTTCTTGACTTGGGGTGAAAAACTGTTCAGATATTTTAATTGGTCAACCCAGTATACTGGCATCAATTCATCACTTGTAACAATAGTCATAACCTATAAAAGAAGAATAGGGAGAAAAGATTACACTAGATAGGTGGAAGAGTGAATAGAATGATGAATCTGGAGTCAAGAAGACCTGAGTTCAAATTCTGATTTAGATACTTACTAGCTGTGTGATTTCCATTAAGTCACTTAACTTTTTCCTGCTACAGCTTCTTCATTTGTAAAATGAGGATATCTTCTCCCTCCCAAGTTTGTTCTGAGAAAAACTTAAAATAGCATACAAATGCTAGTAATTGTTATCATTATTAAATGAACACTGGATACTATTCTACAAGTGAATCATAGCACCTCAATTCTCATAACCCCCCTCATTGACTTTTTACCAGTGTCAGTTACACTTCTTAAAGAAAGGTTTCTCTCATACTTGCGGTCCCTATATTTATCTATCTATTCATTTATATCTTTCTATTTTTCTCTATCT
>CM053588.1:278171230-278183565 GCA_028646515.1 Pseudochirops corinnae
ATATAAAGACCATGCTATAACTAGTATGGCCCCCTATCACTGCTTAAGTTCTGACAAGGTGTTGGGAGGGCATGTTAGCCTTAGGGTTTCCTGTGATATTTAAAAGTAATTGTAAAGAAGGGTGATGGTGATGGCTGGAACTAAGAAGGCAGAGAGAAGTCAAGGACTCACTTGAGCTCTCCTCCAAACACTTCCAAAGACCTTTAAATAATGCCCTAAACAAATCCTGGAGTGACAGAACCCACAAAACGAGAGGGTGAAACAATTTGCCAGTCCAAGACAACTTAAAAGTTTGACAGGAAAGGTCTGTTGCACCAGGGTGAGTGTGTAGTACAGCACAGTACAGCACAGTACAGTGCAGGCTGCAGGAGTAGACCCCAGCAAACCAGGAGCAAGCCTTGGGAGTGATTGAATCAGGAACTGCAGTGGCTGCTTCCAGAACTCTCAGCTCATAGATGCTAAGGAGGTCAAACAACTGGTCAGAAGGAGGTTACAGGAGTCTCTGCTGGCACTGGGGGCAGGGCTCATTTGCTTTGCCCATACTCAGATCCAAGTTGCAGTCCTGGGTGACAGTTACAGGGCGAGGAGGAACACTAACACATCAGAGCACTAACACTGGATCAGGGAGCCTCTTCGAGTTCCAGGAGAAAATAGTATTTGTGGTCACTCAGAGACCATAGCACAGGCCAGGAGAGTAGTAAACATGCCTCTCCTTAGATCATACCACCTTGGAAGAACTGAAAATTTACAGATCCTCAGAAGTATTTCTGAAAACAGCTACACAAAACCCTCGAAGCTTTGGGCAGTGTGCCCTCTACCCTGGAAGCTGAACCCCAGTTTAACAAAAAGTTAAAAGTCTAGAAGTAAGGTGGGAAAGTGAGCAAACAACCAAAAATAATTTTGACCATAGAACATTATTATGGTGATACAGAAGATCAAAACATGAACTCAGAAGAAGACAGCAAAGTCAAAATTCCTACATCTAAAACCTCCAAGAAAAATATGAATTGGTCTTGGACCCACAGAAGAGCTCAAAATGTGTTTTAAAAATCAGGTAAGAGCAGTAGAAGAAAAAAATGGGAAGAGAAATAAGAGTGATGGAACAAAATCATGAGTTAAGTTTTAACAGCTCAGTAAAGGAGGCACAAAAAAATACTAAAAAAAAAAAAAACACACCTTAAAAAAATAACAGCCAAATAGTAAAAGAGTTTAAAAAAATCCAATGAGGAGAAAACTGCCTTAAATCTTGAAAAGCAGAATTGCCCAATGGAAAAAGAGGCACACAAATTCACTGAAGAAAAGAATTCATTAAAAAGGAGGTACAAAACTTCACTGAAAAAATAATTACTTAAAAATTAGAATTGAGCAAGTGGAAACTAATGACTCAATGAAATATAAAGAAATAATGAAACAAAACCCCAAAAAAATGAAAAAAAAAAAACAAAAACAGAAGACAATGTCAAATATCTTATTAGAAAAAGGCAACTGACTTGGAAAACAGATTCAGCAGAGAAAAATTAATGGCTTTCTTGAAAGCCATGATCAAAAAAAGAGTCTAGATATCATCTTTCAAGAAATTATCCAAGAAAACTAACCTTATTTTCTAGAACAAGAGATAAAATTGAAATCAAAAGAATCCACCAGTCTCCTCATGAAAGAGATCTCAAAATGAAAACTCCCTGGTATATTATAGCCAAATTCCAGAGCTCCCAGGTTAAGGAAAAAAAAATATTGTAAGCAGCCAGAAAGAAACAATTCAAGTATCATGGAGCCACAGTCAGGAAAAGAAAAACATAGCAGCTTCTCTATTATAGGAATGATTTTAATTCTTGGGGGATATTATATTCTGGAAGGCAAAGGAGGTAGGATCACAACCAACAATTGTCTACGCAGTAAGACTGAGTATAATACCTCAGGGGGAAAAATAATAAATAAGAAGGAGGCCTTTCAATCATTTCTGATGAAAAGACCAGAGCTGAATAGAAAATTTAACTTCCAAATAAAAGACTCAGGGGAAGCATCAAAAGGTAAACAGGAAAGAGAAATCATAAGGGACTTAATAAGGTCAAACTGTTTACGTTTCTACATGGGAAGATGATACTTATAAAAACTTTCTTATTATTAGGGCAGTTAGAAGGAGTATATATAGAAAAAAGGGCACAGGTATGAGTTGAATATGATGGGATGCTATCCTTAAAAATAAAATTAAGGGGTGAGAGAGGGATACATTGGCAGAAAGGGAAGCAGAGATGTAGAATGGGGTAAATTAAATCACATGAAAGAAGCAAGAAAGAGCTTTTACAGTGGAGGGGAAGATGGGATAGATGGTGGAAAACACTTGAACATTTCATCAGAATTGGTTCAAAAAGGGAATAAAGTGCACACTCAATTGGGTATAGATCTTACCCTACAGGAAAGTAGGAGGGGAAGGAGATTACAAAAGGGTGGTGCTCATAGAAGGGAGGTTGAATTGGGGGGAGCAATAGAAACAAAAACACTTTTGAGGAGGGACAGGGTAAAAGGAGAGAGAGAAGAGAAACAATGAGGTGGCGATAGGATGGAGGGAAATAAAAATAGCAATCATAATTGTGAAAAAATGTTTGAAGCAAGTTTCTCTGATAAAGACCTCATCTCTCAAATATATAGAGAAATGAGTCAAATATATAAAAATAAGAACCATTCACCAATTGGCAAATGTTAAAAAAATATGAACAGTTAGTTTTCAGATGATGTAATCAGAACTACCTATAGGCATATTAAAATGTTCTAACTCACTATTAGGCAAATTAAAATAATACAGAGGTACTACCTCAGACAGATTAGATTGGCTAACAGGACACAAAAGGAGAATGATAAATGTTGGAGTGGATGTGGGAAAATTGAAACACTAATGTATTATAGGTGGAGTTGTAACATGATCGAACCATTCTATCAAGTGATTTGGAACTATTTCCAAATATTTATATGAGCTCTTTACTGGTGGTAAAGAATTGGAAATTAAGGAAATGCCCATCAATTGGGACATAGCTGAATAGTTTATGGCATATGATTTTGATGAAATGCTATTGTAATATAAGAAATGATGATCTAGATCAGTGGTTCTCAACCTGTGGGTTATGTTCAATTTGTAATAATGAAAATACATCCTGCATATCAGATAGATTCATAACAGTAGCAAAATTACAGTTATGAAGTAGCAATGAAAATAATTTTATGGTTGAGGGTCACCACAACATGAGGAACTGTATTAAAGGGTCATGGCATTAGGAAGGTTGAGAACCACTGATCTAGATACTATAAAAAAACCAACTGGAGACACATGAACTGATGCAAAGTGAAACGAGTAGAAACAAGAGGACATTGTATGCGTAATACCAATATTGTAAGATGATTAACTATGAATGATTTAGCTCTTCAAAGCAATACAATGATTCAAGACAACTCTGAAGGACTTATGAAAAATGTTATCCATCCCCAGAGAAAGAACTGATGGAATCTGAATACAGATCAAAGAATACTTTTTTTCTTTATTTTCTTGGGTATTTATTTTGGTCTATGTTTTCTTTTACAACACTACTAATATGGAAATATATTTTGCATGATTACACATGTATAACCTATATCAAATTCAATGAGGGCAGTGGGGAGGGAGGAAGAGAATTTGGAACTCAATTTTAAAAATGAATAAATATTGAAAATTGTTTTTACATGTAATTTGTGAAAATGAAATATTAAAGTAAAAAAAAATTAAATTATTGTAAGGTTTTTTTTTGAGCTTTCACTTTCTGGAGTCAAAGATGCTCATCTCTAGCCTGTAGAAGAAATGACAACTCTGTCAGATTATTTTTAACTGAAAAATTTTCTCATACAGGCTGGAAGTAGTCTGTGTTTATCATCACAAAAGGGGACTCTCTAAAATAGGAGAAGCTCATCAACAGATGATTGGTCACATGATAATTTTACATTTGTGTTTGACCTTGGCAAGATATGGAACAGACATAACTATACAACATTTCTTAGTCCTATGGAGTTCTGTCTTACTCTATGGTGATTATGGCAGAGAAGTAGAAAGGTGGGAGGAGGGTGAAAAGGAAACTAAATTATATCTATCAGAAAATCTTGCTATAAGTGAAAAGAGAAAATGTGTAGAATCTCCTGCAGGGGATTGATACTGTGCTGGTAATTAGGGAAATCAGGAATTTAGGGAAATTAGGATAACAGTGAATCATATTAATAGCAAATCAAGTCAAGCCAACAAGTATTTATTGAGTCATTACTATATGTTTTGCATTGTGTCAGGCACTGAAAATATGAATAAAAGCAGAAAGTCCCACTCCTAAAGAGCTTACATTCTAATGAATATGAGTCATGAAAAGAAGTTGAGATTGGATTTGGGAGATGAGCAGGCATTTATAGGGATAGGGGAATATTAAGGAACTAAGCAATGTCCAGGGAGGAGTTGGGAGAAAAATGGTGGAGTGAATATGGATCATCTTGACATTTCCTTAAAATGGAGTTTCTGTGAGTAATTGATTAATCAGAGGGAGGACTATAGGGATGGAAAGATCTTCCAAAGTGAGAAAACCAAAGAGTAAGAAGTATCTTTTAAGATGAAAAGATTGTTGAGGAATCATAGAAGGAGTCAGGAGAGTAAGGAACAGAGCCTAGAGGGGAGTAAAGGAGTAAAAAATATTTGAATAATGGTTCAAAAGGTAGTATGGATTGGATCAGTCTTCCAGGCAACACAGACTCTGACTGCATCTGGATTCAAGTCCTGCCTCTGACAGCAAAATACCTCCTAGACTGGATCTAAAATATCTTTTCAGACTACCTTCCATTCACTCTACATTTCCACAAAACTGGGCTCCTCATTCTTTCTTGTACATGAAATTCTATGTACAGCCACTCTACTTTGCACAGGTTTTTGCCTCAATCTCCTCTTAATACCTGGACTCATCTTCCTCCTCTTCTCTGTCTTGTAGACTCCCTAGCTCCTTTCAAGCAGACTCAAGAGCCACTTCATACAAGAGAACTTCCTTATCTTCCCAGTCAACAATTTTCTAACATAGAAATTTTTTTATTACTTTATTTTATATTTTGTATATCTTTATCTTTGTACAGGCTATTTTCTCACCATAAAATAGAAGATCCTTGAATGAAGAAAAAGTTATGTTTCTGTCTGTTTATCCCTAGTGCCTAGTTTAGTCTATGGTATATAGTAGGCACTCAATAAATGCTTGTTGAATTAAATTAAATTTATACCTTCTGGCTCTGGGATTATGAGCAAAGCATCTAATCTCTTAGTGCTACAGGAAATTCTCTCAGACCATGATTTACAGATGAGTTTCACAGTCGGCATCAGTGACAGGAGTTTCTGTACTAACAGTTCCCCATACTAATGAAATCACAGGAGTGTTGATCAGCAACATTCCCCCTCTCACTTATATTTCTCTAATACATTCTACTTTTTATAGTGATTTGTCCACAATAACAATATGAAATAGGAAGTACAAGAATTATTATCCTATTCTTACAAATGAAGAAATAGGTTTAGACAAGAACTTGTCTGAGTTTATTCAGTTAGAAAGTGTCAGCACCTAGACTAGAGCCCAAATCTTTTAATTCCAAGAACAATGCCTTTTCTACTTCACCACAGTCAAGTACTATCATCCATTTTACATCTGGGAAAACTGAGGCTCAGAGAACTTATGGGACTTTCCCAAAGAAATATAGTTTTCCAGTAGCAGAACTAGTATTCAAACACAGGTTTCCTGACTTTAAGTGCAAGTCTCTTTAAGCCGCACACCAAGGCATACAACTTTTGCCATTCACTTGTTTCAGTCACGTTCAATAATTTGTGACCCCATTTGGGATTTTGTTGGTAAATATTCTGGAGTGGTTTGCCATTTCATTTTCCAGCTAATTTTTACAGATGAGGAAACTGAGGCAAACAGGATTAAGTGTCTTGCCCAGGGTCACACAGCTAGTAAATGTCTGAGGTCGAATGTGAACTGTTTCTTGTTGACTCTAGGTCCTGTGCCCTATCTACTGTGGCACTTAGGTGCCCCAAGGCATACAATAGGAGACACAGAAGAATTATAGTTGGCACTTGAGCAGTGTATTAATTGAATTGAATTTCAGATGTGTAATGGACTATATCTAGAACTGATTTGGAGAAGATCATAGGATGTTAGATTTAGAAAGAGAGCGTAGATATTGTCTAGTGCAGTGCTTTCATTATAACAGGAAAAACCTGAGAATCAGAGAATGTGCATGACTTATTCAAAGTCACCTAAGTTGTACTTAGCAGGTCTTGATTTGCACCCCCATCACCCAACTCCAAATCCTCTGCTGTTTCCACTCTCCCACACTAATTCTGAGGTCAGATTTTATCACAGTTGGGAAATTGCAGCTATGATTTCAATAGTTTTGAGCAGCTTACAGCTGGAAAAGCTCATCATGCTAATACTGATATTGTCCCATTGATACTATATGAATAGGAACAATGGAACACCATCCTCCCAGAAGAATGCTACTTACAGATTAAGGAGCATTGAAAATCACATTGTTATAAATATTCTGCTGCTTGTTACTAATAATGATTTGTATATGAGGAATGACATGGAACTAATTGTGGAGGCTTTAGAAATGGAGGAGGGATAGCCTCTAAGTGACAATGAGAGACAGTGGAAGGATAATAGCAGAGAGCATGTTGAGACTCTCAGTCAAGGCTCTCCCCACGTTGGGTAGATACTCTACCTAGGACTTCAATGGATATGTGATACTCAGGATGAGAAGAGATGAAGGGCTGTGATCTGCACTTGGGGCAGGATCAGCTATACAAGTAAAATGTAGTGTCTATCAAAGCATTAATGTTCCTGAGTTTAAAGCTTACGGTGATCAGGAAAAAAAATATTCCTCAAGTGAAGTACCCTTTGAACTTTTCCCTCTTAGCCAACTGATCACTATCCTTTTTTTCCTTTTATTTTTTGTTATGTTAATACATTTTTATGAAATAAAAAAGCATTTCCATAACATATACAATAAAAAGATGATTGTACATGAAACTAACAATCTACTATGTACAATTTGCTAGCACAAGTTTTCCATTACATTCATATCCCAAAACTTTCATTCCCCAATTGATGAATATTCCCTCAATTTCTAATTCTTTGACATAAAAAAGAGCTGCTATACATATTTTTGTACATATGTCCCTTTCCTGCTTCTTGGTGATCTCTTTGGGACACAGACCTAGTAGTGGATCAAAGGATATGACCAGTTTTATATTCCTTTCAACATAGGTCCTAATTATTCTCCAGAATGGTTGGATCAATTCACAATTCCACCAACAATGCCTTAGTGTTCCAATTTTCTCATATCTTCTCCAACATTTATCATTTTTCTGTTTCATCATTTTAGCCAATCTGATAGGGGTGATGTGATACTTCAGTTATTTTGATTTGCATTTCTCTAATCAATAGTGATTTAGAACATTTTTTTTTTCATATGACTATAGATAGCTTTAATTTCTTCCTCTGAAAACTGCCTATTCATATCCTTTGACCATGTCATTGGGGAATGATTTGTGTTCTTGTAAATTTGATTCAGTTCTCTAGGTATTTTACAAATGAGGCCTTTCTCAGAGATACTGGCTGTAAAAATTATTTCCCAGTTTTCTGCTTCTCTCCAAATCTTTGTTGCACTGCCTTTATTTGTGCAAAACATTTTCTATATAATGTGATCAAAATTATCTACTTTGCATTTCATAAGGTTCTCTATGTTTTGTTTGGTTATAAATTCTTCTATTCTCCATAAATCTGACAGGCAGACTATGCCTTGTTCTCCCAGTTTGCTTATAGTATTAGCCTTTTATCTAAATTACGTACCTATTTTGACTTAATTTTCGTATACAGTGTAAGATGTTGATCTAGGCCCAGTTTCTGTCATACTGTTTTCCAGTTTTCCCAGCAGTTTATGTCAAATAGTGACTTCAACAAGAAGCTTCACTCTTTGGATTTATCAAACATTGGATTGCTATAGTCATTGACTACTGTGTCTTGTGTACCTAACTTATTCCATTGATCCACTACTCTGTTTCTTAGCCAGTACCAAGTTGTTTTGATGATTGCTGCTTTAAAATACAATTTAACATCTGTTAGGGCTAGGCCACCTTCTTTTGCATTTCTTTTCATTAATTCCCTTGATGTTTTGGACATTTTGTTCATCCAGATGAATTTTGTTATTTTATTTTTTTCTGCATCTCTAAAATAACTTTTGGTGGTTTGATTGGTATGGCACTGAATAAGTAGATTAATTTAGAAAGAATTGTCATTTTTATTATGTTACCTCAGCCTACCTACAAGCAATTGATATTTTTTCCAATTATTTAGATCTGACTTTCTGTGAAAAGTGTTTTGTAATTGTATTCATATAGTTCCTGGGTTTGTTTTGGCAGATAGACTCCCAAAATTTTGTAATGTCTACAATAATTTTAAATGCAATTTCTCTTTCTATATCTTGCTGTTGGACTTTGTTAGTAATATATAGAAATGTTGATGATTAATGTGGGTTTATTTTATATCCTGCAACTTTGCTAAAGTTGTTTATTATTTCAAGTAGTTTTTTTAGTTGATTCTCCAGGATCCTCTAAGTATATGATCTTATCATCTCCAAAAAGTGATCCTTCATTTATTCTTTGCCTATTCCAATTACTTCGATTTATTTTTCTTCTCTTACTGCTAAAACTAGTGTTTCTAATACCATATTGAATAACAGTGATGATAATAGATGTGCTTGTTTCACCTCCAATCTTATTAGAAATGCATCTAGCTGATCCCCATATAATACTTGCTGATGGTTTTAGGGAGATACTACTAACCATTTTAAAGAAGACTCCATTTATTCCTACACTCACTAGTGATTTTTAATAGAAATGGGTGTTGTATTTTGTCAAAAGCTTTTTCTGCATCTATTAAAATAATCAAATGGTTTCTTTTGGTTTTGTTGTTGATATGATCAATTATACTGACAGTTTTCCTAATATTGAAGCAGCTCTGCATTCCTGCTATAAATCCTACCTGGCCATAGTATATTATTTTCATGATAAGTTACTGTAATCTTTTTTGCTAATAGCCTCATGAGCTAAAAGACTGCTGCACCCCATCTTTCTGCTTGCTCTCTTGTTCCAGAATTTTTCCTGGGGTGGTATTTTCTGTTTCTTTTTTTTGTGGTCGGTAAGGAAGGGTGAGAGCTACTCACTGCTTAATCTCCATCTTGGCTCCTGAAAGTCATGCCCATCCCTAATTGATGGGCATCACTGCAATGATCAGTCATTTTGTGCTATGGGGAAAAAAGGGGCAGAAAAGAAGTAATAAGAGAACATTGTGGCATGTAGAAACTCACTCTAGACCTGGAATTCACATATCAGAAGTAAACTCTGCTCATGTGACTTCTCACTCTGCTTTGGTGATATCTCCCAGATCCTTCATTTAAGGACAATGCCCAGGCAAGTGCTATCTCATTCTTTTTTTGAATGCTCTGTGGACTTTACCTTTGTGATGCTTCTCTGTTTTTCATCTTGCTTTTATGTTGTATCTTTCTTCTTTGAATGAAAGCTCCATGGGGGTAGGGACTATATTTCTGTTTGTATTATTATTCCCTGCACTTGGCACAGTTCCTGGTCACAGACTAAGGGCTTACTAAATGATTGCTGACTAAGTGACTGAATAGAATCTTGGCAAGGATGGATTGTTCCATTGACCTGTTGTGTACATGTTTCAAAGTGGTATGGTCTACAGATTGAATTCTTATCCAATTCTTCATGTGCTTTTGATGATATTTTCATGGAGTGCAGAAACAAACCCTCTTGATAAAATCAAGAGCCCATCTAAGAGTAAATCCAATGTTTATTGAATTAAGTTTTGCATGAAGTTTCTAGATAGATCCTATGCCTGAGTTAAAGGATTTTGACTATTCTTCATCCATTTTCATTAGCAGTTCCATCTGTCTCCCCAAACATTCTTTAATTGTTAAAAGTCTTGTCAGAGTTCATTAACTCAGATCTTTCACTCATGGCCATTATAGACACCTAAGATCTGTGATGTCTTTAATAAGAAAGAAATAAGAGAAGCTTTAAATTTTTTTGGAGTGGGGAAGGCAGGGCAATTGAGGTTAAGTGACTTGCCCAAGGTCACATGGCTAGTAAGTGTTATGTGTCTGAGGCCAGATTTGAACTCAGGTTCTCCTGACTCCAGGGCCAGTGCTCTATTCATTGTGCCACCTAGCTGTCCCAGCTTTAATTTTTTTTAAAGAATAAAAGCCATTTTTATTTTAGTGCACATTACTATTCAAAAATCAAAATGATAATTTTTCACATTCCTATTTGCAATGAAGACATTGTCTTGTATTCTGAAGCACCATGTTTAACTTCAGGATCCTTGATTTCCTAGCAATCGACCTTCAAAAAATAATTTAACTTCTTTAAACTTGATTCTTCATGTATCAAATGTGCATACTGTGCTTGCAATATCTACTTCTCAGAGTTGTTCTGAATATCAAATAAGGTAATATATAGAATAAAAGCTTTTTGTAAGTATAGAGAAGTTGTCTAAATAAAAATATTATTTTATTGTTATTTTTACATAATAATTATTTAGAGGAATCATCATGGGCAATGATAAAAACATTTAATAATTTAATCTTAATATTTTAGCATTTTTCGTGCTTGTGACAAAGAAAAAGGGAAAAGCTATATACTCAACACCTCAGAAAAGCACAGAAAGTGTTTTAAATGAGGCCTACCACATACCCTGTAAGCTTTTCTCAACAGTGTGCTGGCTTCCTATTTCTACACTGGGTATAGAATTATATATTTATTTATAGTCGAGAAAGAGTCAAGGCTTTATTTTGTTTGAGGATCACTAGTTTAACCCCCACACAGCATTAATCACCATTTACTCATGAGTTTTATGCTCATTCTAGCTGTTTTCAGATATTCTGCTGTTAGAAATGTAAGTTACCCAATTGATAAATGGTCAAAGGATATAAACAGGCAATTTTCAGAAGCAGAAATTAAAAATATCTATAAGCATATGAAAAAATGCTCTAAATCACTATTGATTAGAGAAATGCAAATGAAAACAACTCTGAGGTATCACATCTCACTGGTCTGATTGGCTAAGATGACAAAACAGGCAAATGACAAATGCTGGAGAGGATGTGTAAAAATTGGAACACTAATGCATTGTTGGTGGAGTTGTGAACTGATTCAACCATTCTGGAGAGCAATCTGGAACTATGCCCAAAGGGCTATAAATAATTGTATACTTTTTGACCCAGTAATACCACTTCTGGGGTTGTATCCCAAAGAGATCATAGAAGTGGGAGAAAGATCCATATGTACAAAAAATATTTATTGCAGCTCTCTTTCTGGTGGCAAAAAATGCAAATTAAGGGGATGTCCATCAATTAGGGAATGGCTAAACAAGTTGTGGTATATGAATGTAATGGAATACTATTGTGCTACAAGAAATGAGGAGCAGATGGACTTCATATTTGCCTGGAGAGGCTTATACAAACTGATGCTAAGTGAGAAGAACAGAACCAGGAAAAATTTGCACATGATCACAGACACATCCTATGTGTGACAACCAACTTTGATAAATTGGACTCTTCTCAGCAATGCACAATTATAAGACAACTCTAAAAGTCTCAGGATGGAAGGAGAGGTCTACATTCAGAGAAAGATCTAGAGAGAACAGAGTTTAAATGGAAACTGAAGCAAACTCCCTGCTCTCTTTCTTTTTCATGTTTGGTTTTGTTTCTTCTTTCCCATTGTTCACTCCATTGGTTACATACAACCCTACTATACAACCAGGCTAATGTCCAATGTGAAAGTATTTGCAGATCCTGTTCTTGATTGCAAGCCACCATGAGGGGAGGTGAGGGAGGGGAGAAAATTTGAAACTCAAGGAATTCTGGAACTGAATCTTGTAAATGAAAAGTAAATAAACAAATCAAGCAAATAAATAAATAAAAGAAATGTGAGTAAGTGTTGAGCTCTCTATGGTTTCCAGAGTTAGTAACTTTCTGTCTGCAAGTTCTGACTCTCTCTGTGGGCAGTTCCAGTGCATATTTCCCAGGTATGTAGATTTATGAAGCTACCTAAATAGAACTTAACTCTGAGCTCCTACCTTTCCTCCTTCTTTGATTAGTATATTCTCTGAGCCTTAGTCACTTGATTTTGACGTAATGGAGCTGGGTCCATAAAGAAGCATACAGGTATTGTTGAATATCTCTGAAGAATTTGCTCTCAGCATAAAGTAAGTAAGTAC
>CM053588.1:278184065-278203579 GCA_028646515.1 Pseudochirops corinnae
TTGACAACTGGTTTTGTGCAGACATTGAAATATGTGCCTATCACACTCAAACCCTATCTCCTTAGGAATTCTTGGTCTTTGTCCCAAAATTTTGAGAGAAAAAAACCCCACAAGGTCCTGAAACAACGATGTTGAATCGGCAGCAGTACCTAACCCCCAAGTTGGCTATCAGCAGTGATGCAGTAGAATACAGATTGGACTAGGAAGCAACACAATCCATCAGAAAAGGGAAACTGAATCCAGAATGAAATAGCAAGTCTAGATCACAGTCCCCAAAGCAAAGAAGGCAGGATCCAGAGTTAGTTGGCCAGATTCCAATATTGCCAGCTCCATAAATCTTTGTTTTGAAGAACAACAGCTAAACATATTAACTCAAGAAATAGAATAATAGAATTGTGAAAACACATTATTTTGTTTTGTTTGGGAGCTAGATAACATGTAGCTGGCCTGCAGATCTGGGTTATAGGCTGCCATGGGGTTTTGCCTTGCCCTAGTACCATAGCTACTAACTTTGGTGACCTTGACATTGAATGGCAGGGGCAGAATTCCTGTTACTTAGATGAAAGGGTAATCTATTTAGATCTGGAAAAGACATCAAAAGTCATCATTTCCAACCTGTTTATTTTACACATGAGGAAACTGAGATGGAAAGAAATAAAATTACTTCTTAGAATCACAAAACAAGTGTCTGAGGTAGGGTTTGAATGTGGGTCTTCCTGATTCCAAGTCCATTACTCTATCCATTATACCAGTCTAGTGATGATGGAGGACCTTTCGAAGAGCTTTAAAGTAAATGTCAACCATGGTTAAAATCAATAATTAAATTGTTTAAATTCAGGCATGTGGTGGTCTCTGAGAAAGCACATTCTACATCTCCTGTTCCAATAGAAACCCATTTATATCTTTCATTGTTTCATATCTTTTTTAATAGTACACCTGAGTCCATGGGTATAGCTCATGTTTTATAGCATTTATAGTATTTACTTGCATTAATTTATTTGATCTTCACAACAACACTGTGACATGGGCAATACAAGTATTATTGCATTTTACAGCAGAGGAAAATGAGACTCAAATAAAATTCAACATGAAGCAGCTAGTAATTCACAGGCGATAGAAATCAAACGAAGGTCACTTAAATTTAGTGGCCTTTCTGCTATACTATGTTACATTTTATTCCTAGATTCACCATAAGAGATGCCCAGAAGATAATATGGAGGGAAATGCATTTTTTAATCCTATCAGATGAAGAATTTACAATTTGAAATCAAGTGCAATGGCAGAGGTACCACAGTATAGGCAAGCAATGGACAAAGAAAGCCAATAAGAAAGAATCATTATTTCCATTTTGAGTCTCTTCTCTGTGGCCTAGAAGTAATTAAGGCTCTGGGGTAACATGCTAGGTCTGATATTTGGAGTTTTCCACAAAGGAATATTTTTTTTTCTTATTTTACTTATGGTCCTAACTAAGAGTTTTACTCTGGGGAAATCTAATAAAAATCTTATATGTGGCTCATGTCTAAATTTCTCCAAACTGGGTAGTGGAATCATAAAGCCCTGAATAAACTCTCAGTGTATACTATGGGTAAGAGATGTGAAACAGTGTATTTTACCCAAAATAAACATTTTTTTTAATGTGGAAGCCTCAAAAGACTCCATGAAAAAGTACAAAAATATTAAGCACTGACATAGGTCCTTAGATTCCCTAAGGAAGGCAAAAATACTTTAAGGACTCTCAACTTGGAACTTAGTTATCTTAGCAATTCAATACAATACCAGGGGAAGAGTTGACCTTTGTTCTAGTTCTCCGACTTCAGAGGTCATATTGCTAGTCCTTCTTCATGATGTGAGGGAAGTTTTCCTTAAAGAAGACTTTTGCCCTGATGCCAAAATTTAGGAATTCACAAACTGGACATTACCTACGAGGTACCCTTTGAAGATTGGAAAGACCATTTTCACATTATAGCCCTTTTGAACTATCCCCTAACTTGGGCATCATGCATGAGGGAGCCTAAGGTAGGGAATATATATAGATGAGAACTCAAATCTCCACTTTGCAAAGTCCTCAAAGCCCTATCATGAATTAGTAGTAGTAGTAGTGGTAATAGTAGTAGTAGTAGTAGTAGTAGTAGTAGTAGTAGTAGTAGTAACAGTAGTAGTAGTAGAAGAAGCAGTAGTAGTAGTAGTAATAGTAATAGGTAGCAGTGGTGGTGGTAGTGGTTGTAGCAGTGATAGTTGTAGTAGTAGTAGCAGTAGTAGTCATAGTAGTAGTAATGCCATAGTAGTAGTGGTGGTAATAATAATAACAAATTTTATAACTTTAATATTGGTAAAAATTAGTCAACAAGCATTTATTAATTGCCTATTATGCATTAACCATTAACATATATTATTTTCTTATTTAATTTCACCACAAGGCTCCCCTTTGGGAGAAACTTATGGGTCAAGAGTTGCTCTGTCAGTTTCATTGGGCCTTCTTTTTTCATGATGCACCATTCCATTGAGATCACTGAGCCTTTTGTCCTCAGGATAAATTGCTCTCCTGGTTGTCCATAGTCTCTGTAGCTTCCAGCTTCTGGTTAAATAAAAATTGTTAGATGGGGGTACTCTGAGACATCTTCACTAAGAATGAAAGCCCTTATCCTGGAACCAGAGAAAATCCTTCCTAAGTCGGCTCTTTTAGAGTCTCAGCTCTAAAGCCCAACGTCTGTGAAGCAGTAAGGTCCCCCATATTAAATATCAAGCATTCTCTGCTCAACCTCTTCTATGCAGAGGCTTAAAATTCAGGAATATTGGCCTTGAATTCCTCCATCAGAGTATGTGTCTCCTATGATTATGTCCTGTTACTGTAAGACACCATTATCTATGAAAGGAAGATGAGACAAATACACTTCCTTTTTTGCTGCATTCTGCTAGAAGAATTCTTCAGAGCAGATTATCTCAACTTTATTGCTTCAGTATGGGGCCATCTTGCATTTTATCTAGATAACAAGAGGAACAACTGACATTTTTAACTAATCATTAGAATTTCTCTGTAGCCCATCAATTACCTTAATACGATGTCTAATACAACATAATTTTATGAGATTGTCTGAGGACTTTCTTCAATGTAATTAGCAACTAAAGATGTCCCAAATTCTATTTGGTTTTTAGGTTGCTTAAGAAAGCTTTGTCATGAGGTTGTTTATTAAAACTCCTCAATTTGATTAGGGACTTCCCCAGATTGAATGCATTTGCATTGGTAACTCAACTCCTGACCTATCCTCAGAAAAGTTAAAAAAAAAAAAAGGCAGGAGAACTGGAATGGGAGTCTCAGGAATTATTCTCTCAGGATTTTCATCTTCATTTCAAAAAAGCTGCTATTTTATTCCCAAGAGTAGAGGAAGGAGGAAGAAGACATCTTTTTGACATTTTCAGTGTTGAGTAGTTATAATCTTGGTTATTGGTTGGCACATAGTAGGCTCTGAAATGTTTATTCCCTCTATTCAATACTCCATCCGTTGTGCCACCTATCTGCTTTTACTACACTGTAGTCTGGAAATCCAAATGAAAGAAACTGAATGAAAAAAAATGTGTGAAGGTTTCTGCAGCTTTTCCATGAAAAGGCCACCCTTACCTCTGTCCTTCACTCTTAAGTTGCCAGTCAGGTTGAATAGAGTCCCTGTCATGTGGAATCATAAAGTCTGGTAGTACCCCAGGGTCAGTTATGAGGTATTCCATACACATACTTATAATAACTTTGGAAAAGTTTATCAGCCTATAGCCACTTCACAGAGGATCAGGAGTAATGCAAAAGGCTAACCAAATTTCTGAAAGTCTGTTTGCATGATTTCTTGGGTCTGCACATAATTTCAGTCATAATCTTTGTCCCCTTGAATATGCTTTGTCTTTTCAATGGAATGTGCTAAGGTGAATCATCCTTTTCCATCAGAGTCAATTTATAATCCCATTATGTCTTGAATTAACAAAAAATATTTGTTGAGCAATATTTTCAGGAAACAACCTCTATTTATGTTCTGTACATTTTTTTGTTGAGCATTTATATTTATCTAGGTTTGGGCTCTACTATTTCCCTGATATAAGATATCTTATCATGAGGTAACATGGTTCAATGAATACAGAACTGACCTCGAATTCAGGAAAGCCCATTGTAAGCAACTGTAAGACTGTAAAGTCTACAGTGAGTATCAATGTGTATTGGAAGATGGAGTTTTCTCATCAACTTTTCCCTAAACCAGTGAAATCACTGATTTCCCCATCCCCTCAAAAAAAAAGAGCAATCTTCTTATTTGAAGACTTACCTCACTAACATGAGATGGATGAAAAATAATCGGCTTTCACAAATTGATTGATTCTATTCTCTAAGCCTTATGAAAGACTTGAAATGGTATACAAATTACTTAGGATGAACAATAATTTTGATATGGTTCCATTTTTATATCAATGGTCATGTATGTGTGCTTCTACTGACACTAACATGAATCAGAATATATGACCCTGACCAGATGAAAATGAACTTAACTGTCTTTAGACCTGTTTGTTAGCCTTCTGACAGTTAAATGTATATTTAGTCCTATACATGAGTTTTATTGTTCTCTTTTGTTATTTTTAATTTTGTACTTTTAAACTGATGGCTATTTTTTTAATGAAAAGATTGCAGCTTTTAAAGAGCATACTTCAATGACTATTAGAGATATAACAGTGGCTATTATTGGGAAGTCAAGCATTTCAAGAATCATTTAAATCTAAAATGAAACAAGATTAGTAGCACTGGAAGACAAAGGAAATTATGTTCCAAAACTAAAGACAACATCAAGATTAGACAAAATAGTGCCATTAAACAGCCTCCTTAATCTTCTGAAAATAAGCAAAGATCTGAAAAAGAGAACTGAAAATGAGGGGGCAGGGTTTATAATCAGTTCTTTTACAGTTTAGAATAAGCTTCTTGAATTTGAAAAAATAATGAGAAAATCAGTTTGTGTGTGTGTGTGCACGTGTGTGTGTGTGTGTGTGTGTGTTTAAAACTGGTAGCAATTGCAATAAAGAAAAGAAAATTTGGGGGCAACTAGGTGGCCCAGTGAATAGAATGCTGGCCCTGGAGTCAGGAGAAACTGAGTAAAAACTCGGCCTCAGACACTTGACAAACTTACTAGCTGTGCGACCTTGGGCAAGTCACTTAATGCCAATTGCTTTGCCTTACCCCCCTTAAAATAAAATGAAAAGAAAAGAAAATTTGTCAATGAGACAATAAGAACACTAGAGTATTAAATATTTTAAAAGACAATGTTCACTTATGAAACATACATTTTCATTCAAGAATATAACAAAACCATTGTTAGAAGCCCAGGTGAATCTGTAAGATCTGGGTGGGCATCCTTATCACAGTATAAAATGCACATACACACACACACACACACACACACACATAAGGCTTTGTTTTGTTATGTTTCATTTTTACTACCAGTGAGCCTGGAAATCTTCTTCCATTGAAAGTATGAAAAACTTTGATAAATATGCTGATACAGTGAGAAGTAGAATAGTCTCATCATTACAGAAATCACTAGATGTAGATGGAAGACTGCACCATGACCTTGCATCACGACATATCATGAAAGGATTAAAAAATATTAAAGGAATAGAGACAAATAAGTTTTAATGAACTGGGAACTCATTTAAACACCCTTTGAAAATCTATGGATTATAATCAAGGCTATACTTGGAAAAATGGACTATTCAACAGTAAACTATTTATCACAATATCTAATATAATATGTGTCATTTAATGAAAACTAATTAAATAAAGTGTCAGAATATTTTGAATTCAATGACAAATTGGTTAAAATAATGATTGCAGAAAAAAAATAGGACCTAATGCATATATTAAAAACCTTGCAAGATGTAAGAAAAAAACATTTCTTGAGTAAGTCAATAAAGCAAATCATTTTACTTAGTCTTAGTTAAATTGTGAAATACCATACTTGAATTCAGCTAAAGGAACAGGCTGTACAGTTCCAAATATATGACTAGCACTAACTTGTAAATATTCCAAGGCAGACCTTTTATTCTTACTAAAACACTGTTTCCAGTGTACCAAATGTGGTAGAAACTTCATCTAGACTTGATCCAACTCTTATCTTAATAAATTTTTAAAAAGAATTCAGGAAAAAAAGAGCTAAAAAGAATGAGAACTTTAAGTGTTTGGAACAGGGGTGGGGAACTGGTGGCCCTCTAGTTTCTCAAGTGCAGTTCTTTGACTGAATTCAAGGCCCCCTGAGACCTGGAGGCTGCAGTTTCCCCACCCCTGGGTAAGAAGAATTACTTAGGCAAGAAGAAAACAAGTTGAAATATTTTTTATTCTCATAAAAATATGAGAGTTTACCATGTTAAAAAGAATAATACAGAGGAAGCAGGTGGGGATGGAGGGCTGGTAATGTAGAAACTTTACTCTCCTCTGGGTTGAAGAGGAAACAAAGTAAACATGTGAAGATGCTTAAAAGTGTTCTGAACTTCTAGAAAGGTAAGAAGGGGGATGAAGGGGGAAATGGGAGAGGGGCTTTTAAAATGGTGCATAGAATAAGATTAGGAGGGTAGGGGAGAAGATAAGGGAGGAAATTTTAGAGAGGTGGGTAAAATAAGGAATGAGAGGATAAGGGAAAAAGATGAGGTAAGCAGTGTAGGGTAAAAAGAAAGGCTAAGAAGGAAAATAGTAAGTAAAAATGAGATGGAAGAAAATTCACAAATAGTAATTAGTAGTTTGTCAAATGTATGAACATGCAAGTCATTCCCAAATTGTTAAATGGTCAAAGGATATGAAAAGGCAGTTTCCAGTGAAGAAATAAAGTGCTTTATAGTCATATAAAAATGCTCTAATTATTCTTGATTAGAGAAATACACCTTAAAATAACCTCAAGATATTGTTTTACATATATGTAATGGTAATTAATTTAAATTTGAAGACCCCTTTTTTGTTATGTCAACTAAGCAGGTATTTAGCTCTTAGTAACTAAGGGCTAGGTACCTCTGTGAAAGAAACAGAAGGTGTGAACTCTGTCTCCTGTTGCTGACATAGCAGGAAGGGGTTGACTGAGACAGGAAGCCAATGTGTGTATGTGTGTGTATAAGAAGGATACCAGAGAGAGACAGTCAGAATTAGAGAATTAGAGTTTGAATTAGAGCATCTGGAAGCTGGGCTGCTGGACTGAGAACTGAGTTGGAGTTTTCTATGAGACCAGAATCTGGGGAAGGCTGAAGTTGCTGCCAAGAAGGCTGAGGTTTCTTCTGGGTCCTAGGGTCAGCGGAACTGCTGGAGGACTGAAGAAGCATGACCAGGATAAGACTTTGTTTGTTTGTGTCTTGGTTGATCCTTGAGTACCCAGCAACAGACGTGGTAAAGGTTTTGAGATGTACTGAACCCTGTGAACTTCAGTGTGTAGCATAAACTGCCCAGAGGACTGGACAAGAACCTGGGAACTGTCTGCCTCTGAATCCAGGTGACTGTTTGGTGGATTCAGGTAGGATCTGGGACCATGGAAGGGGATACAGAGAATCTGAGAGACCACCCTGAGTCAAGATGAAGAAAAGGCCTCTCCTTGGATATTGAATGCTTGATGAAATTGTAGTTTACTAGACACCAAGAGGTGGATGGTTTGTGTAATTTTCTAATGATTATATTTAGTGATTAACATACTTAGTGACTGAATGCTAGATAAGTGACTAAGTTAACCAATAAGTGCCCCATGAGTGAAAGATTGAGTCTTGTATTGTGAGATGAATGAATGACTGAGTGAGGAGGCAAACCTCCTTAGGGATATCAGATGATTATTCTTTTGTTCTTTCTTCTAAATACTCTGACCACTTTGGTGAAAACTATTGGCCATTTTAATGTTAAGCTGTTGTGAACACTATATTGTGATTTTCTGTGATAAGATGTGATGTTGTGAATATTATATGGTGATTTGTTGTGAATGTTTGCCTTGATTTGTTATGGAATAAATGGAGTGTTCACTATACTGTGTAATCAGAACTTCAAAAACTGTTCACAGTAGCTTTCTTTTGGGAAGCTGCTTGTGCATGGCATTACAATGTACCAAATTTGCTAAAATGATAGAAGGGAAAAGTGACAAATGTTGGAGAGGATGTAGAAAAATTGGAATGCTAATTCATTGTTGGTGGAATTGTGAAATGATCCAACCATTTGGAAAGCAATTTGGAATTATGTACAGAGTTATTAAACTACCTATACTCTTTGGTCCAGCAGTACCATGACTAGGTCTACTTCTAAAGATGATTAGAGAAAAAATAAAAGAACCTATATGTTCTAAAGTGTTTATAGCAGCTTTCTTTGTGGTGGCAAAGAACTGGAAATTGCAGGAATGTGCATCAATTAAGAAATGGCTAAAGAAGTTATGGCAAATGATTTGATGAAATACTACTGTGCTATAAGAAGTAATTAGCTCAGTAGGTTAGGACAACTTAAGAGGGGACAATGCAGTTACTGTCCTGTTTAAAACAGAGAGCTTTGCTGGGTTACAGGAAAAGAAGGATGGAGAGATAAGGTGGGCCAGATATTTGAGGGCCTTGAAACTCATGAAGAGGATCATAAGACTTATCACTGAAAGGGATCTTAGCAGTGTGATAGAGTTCAAAGTAGGAGGATGTGACTGGCATCACTTTATAAGTACTATGGGGCAGCCCTCCCTCCCTTAAATCCAATTCACTTGCAAACCATGGTATCATTTTCCTGATGTTATGGTCTTCTTTGAAAATTAAGGACAAACAACAACAATAAAGACTAAGAACAAGTAAGGATTCTGGGGTGCCTGGGAGATAGGACTAAAGGAAGATGAGGGAGTGGAATGAGCAATAAAGGAAAAACCAATAGAAATTTCCCCTGCTTCACAACTATTAGCAATGTGGTTTATGAAAGACATTGTAAGGTAGTAATAATCAGACAGTAAAATAGGGTAATTTAAAGTGTTGGCTTTGAAATCAGGGGAATCTGAGTTCAATTCCTATCTCAGATACATAATAGTTGTGTGACTGCATTATCTTTCAGCCCAAACCTTCTCTTCTTCCAAACTTCCTTTTAATCTCATGCCAAATTCATTTATATGTATTTTCTCTATTTTACTGATATAAACAGTTAGAGATGTAAATTTTCCCTAAGTACTGCTTTGAATTCATTCCACAAATTTGTGATTTTCTCCAAGGAAAAATTTTATTCTTAAATACACAGTGAGTAACCATAACTATACATGTGAATGGGATGAACTCACTCAATAAAGGAAGCAGATAGCAGAATGAATCTTTTCGTGGTGGCAAAGAACTGGAAACAGAGGGAATGCCCATCAGTTGGGGAATGGTTAAACAAGTTCTGGTATATGATTGTGATGAAATATTACTGTGCTGTAAGAAATGACGAGCAGGTTGATTTTAGAAAAAAATCATGGAATAACAATGATGAAGGGCAATACCATCCTCCTACTGACGTAGGCTTCCAACCTATGAATCAGCACTGACTCCTTTTTCACGGTCACTCTACCAAGTCTTGTCATTTCTATCTTCAAAAAATTTCTCATATAAAACCCCTTCCCTCCAGTTGCTTGGTCATCACACTGGTACAGGCCCTTACCACCTTGGCCTAGACCATTTCCATAGCCTTCTGGTCAGTTTCCCTGCCTCAATTCTTCCTCCATTCCAATTTATCTCACACTTAGCTGTCAACGTGATTTTCCTAAAATTCAATCTCGACATGTTCTGCTACTACTCGGTAAGCTCTAGCAGTTCCCCATTAGCTCCAGTATTAAATGTAAGATGTTCTGTTTGGCACTTAATCCTTTCATCACTTGGTCCTTTTTCTAAACCATTCCATTCTTCTTATGCTATATTCACCTCCACATATTCTACAATCTAATGACATGGACCTTTTAGCTATTCCTCTCATATGACAGGTCCTGCCTTTTCACCATCTGTCCTTTGTGATTAGAATACTCTCTCTCCTCATCTTTGCTTACTGAGATCCCTGGTTTCCTTCAAGATTCAGTCCAAATTGTAACTCCTGCTGTTGGTCCATCTCAATCCTAATCTCCACCCCATTGCTAAAGCCTTCCTTCTTTTTTTTCTTATTTAATGTTTTATTTTTCCCAATTACATGTAAAATATTTTAACATTCCTTTTTTCACATTTTGAGTCTCAAATTCTCTCCCTTTCCTTCCCCACTTTGCGAAAGCAATTTGACATAGATGATGCATCTGTAATCATGCAAAACATATTTCCACATACATCATTCCGTGAAAGAAAATACAGACAAAAAAACCTAGAAAAATAAAGGAAAGAAAACTGTCTTTGATCTGCATTCAGGCTCTACCCGTCCTGTTTCTGGAGATGGACAGCACCTCTCATCATAAGTCCTACAGAGCTGTCTTGCATCACTGTATTGCTGAGAATAGCTAAGTTATTCTTCATAGTAAATCGTCAGTGCCTTCCTTCTGAGATGAACTTTCATCTCTTCTGTATATACCTTATTTGTACGTAGTTGTTTCCATATTGTCTCTCCCATTAGACTAACTCCTTATGAGTAGGATACATATATTTGTCCTTCTTTGAATCCTTAAGGTTTGGCAGAATGTCTGGCACAAAGTACGTGCACTTAATAAATAATTGTTGACTGACACACCTTGTCTTCAGATTTGCAAAGTACTTTACATATACATTGTCCTTAGCTTTTAAGCTACTAAAACTTAAAACTGCAAGTAAATCATTCGGACCACTATGCAGTATCTCATTTGAGTCTTACACCAAATCCACGAAGCAGGTACCACAGGTATTATCATCCCAAACTGAAGAAACTGAGGCTTAGGTTAAGTGATTTGGCCGTGGTCATGCACCTAGTAACTTAAGCAGGATTCCAGCCCAGATATTCCTGTCTGCAAATCCATAACCTCTGTCCATACTTCTTGGCAGAGAGAGCACTGATGTAGGAATCAAAATATTTATATTTACATCCTGGTTCTAACAATTACTAGCTATGTGACTTTAGAGCAGTGGTTCTCAACCTTCCTAATGTGGCGACCCTTCAATACTTAAATGTGGACATATCTGCATGTGGGCAGACGCGCCTGGAGATGGTTAGAGGAGTGGTGTCTAGGTTTCTAAGACCATCAGAAATATATGTTTTCCAATGGTTTTAGGTGACCCCTGTGACCTCTGTGAAATGGGGTCATGACTCACAGGTTCAGAACCACTGCCTTAGAGCGTTCAGTGTTTTTGGCCTCAGTTTCCTCATTTGTAGGATGAAAGTAAAAATTGTTATACCACTTCTCCCACATGACTGTTGAAAGGAAGGTCTTCCCCTAAGAATTTGCCCAGTCCCACGGCCCAAGCCAAATATCAAGAAATCAGAATCATCACTGCCATGAAATCTAGAGGTGAGGTGTGAAAATTCCTCTTCTAGATGACTTTAATAACACATTGGACTCTCATCCAACTGAGAAAATTCTACAGGGGGCCAGGGGTTATATTAAATAAGTGTGATCTAACACTTGGAAGGTTTCCAAAGAGCTGTGGAAGTCTCAATCAGCAGAGATTTGCCTGGGATTCAAGAAGCCTCATCAAGCTTTCCTAAGTGATGGTTATAAATAAATAAGTAAGAAAGATGTTGTTGGCTGGCATCCAGGGACTCCGTCAGAAACTGAGCCCTGTCTAGGTCTGGCAGCAGCATACTTAATTAAATTGACAATGTGTGGGTTTGTCATTTCTTAGAACCCAATTATTTCATTCTTTGGGGAAAAGAGTGTCCCTGAGAACAGCTTCTGGAATGAAACTTTTAGAAGTCAAGCTTCAGACAGGGCTTGTCCAAATATGACGATTATATGAGATATGCTGATTTTAAAGGAATCAGGCTTTATCGAAATATTGATTTCTTTTTTTACTAGAGGAAAATAGAGTTGAGTGGGACCAGGAGAGAGTGTTGAATGGATAATAATTGGTTCCTCTCCAACAGACCCAAAGTACCCAATCATTAACAAAGGGGTCAGATAAAAACAAAGAATTCTACACAGAATAGAAATGGTACCAATTGCTTACTAGTTTGTGGCAATATAATTAAGTGTCCTGGAGTCCTCTCCAGCCTTAGGAGAAGTCATCTCCCAAGGCATTATATCCATTGTCCCTTTTACATACTTGTTTATATTTCTTTTCCTGCCAAAATGGGTGTCCCCCTTCCTTTTTGCCTATGTAAATCTTACTTGTCTTTAAGGTTCAACACAGCTTCCACATCCTCAATCTCCTTAGCTAGCTCAGACTGAACTTGGTCGTTCTAAACCCCTACCGCTATGTTCTAACACTGGCTCTAGCATTTACCTCATAGTTTCTTAATACTACTATCCAAATGTTTTACATATACTGATCTCATCTCCTTATGACTGTAAGTTACTAGAAGTCAGGAACTGTGGCACATACTTCTTTTTATTCCCCTGAACACAGAGAATATCTCATTTACATAATAAGCATTGGGTAAAAAAGGAGGGAGATGTTCCTAATGAACAACTCTGCAACACAGGTTTGGCAGCCATGGGAGGAGAATAAATGGCAATGGGAAATCACACTAGTGCAGAGCTCCGATTGCTACGATCTCCAGCTCCAAGGGCAAATTGATGCAGCAGAAGGTGCAATCCAATTAAAGCATACCATACCCAAACCAATCAGGGTTCAAAATGATAGAGAGTGTTAGACAAAGAGATGACATGGCACCATTAGGATACTCCCCCATTGTCACTGAGACAGTTGAGGTGTCTGGGTATTATCTGAATAGCCTTATAAAGAAAGAGGAATGAATATCAGGGACCCAGGCAACCTAAATTGAATGCTGCTACAGAAAGTAGGATTCTGGGGGAGGGACAATGCTTCATCTTTGGTTCAGCTGAGCCTCAGCATACATGCATCCTGGGGTATGGGACTATATCAAAGAAACCGGTTTTCATTAGCTTACAATAAACAATCACAATCAGTTCCGTAGCTGGGATGTTTTGGGGCACTCTTTCAGGTATGAGGAGGCAAAAGATGTTAAGGCTGATCCTTAAACCAGTTTTCATTCCTTAACCTGGTCTTTCCTAGTCACTCTAGTGGCTGAGGCCCTCTGCTCCCAAATTATCTTATATTCTCTCTGTATTTAGCTTTCATATTCCTATTTAAATGCATGTTATTATTCTTATGTGAATGTAAGTTCCTTCAAGGCAAGGGATGTTTTCACTTTATCTTGGTGTCCATGATGCCTTGCACACAGCAAGCACTTAATAAATGCCTTTTTAAACTAGTTAACCCTTGTTTGAACAAGTCACTTCATTTCTTTCCACTCATTTCCTGAGATACTAAAAGAATAAGAGAAATGTCTCTGGCACTTTGTTTGGGTTGATTCTGTAGGGAGAATTGGAATTTGAAGGAATGAAGGGCTTGCGATCTATGTTAGTGGGGATGCTCATTTTAGCAAGAACACAGATCAAGTACCAAAGCACCGAGGTCTCAACAATATAGAAAGACAGTGAATTGGTATGACTATCCAAGTGTCTGTTTCTGTGCTTCTTGAGTTACAAGTGCCCAGTACAGAAGCAGGAACTAGAAACAAGTTCAGTTGGTAAAATTGAAGAAGGAAGTGGTAGGTGGGATATGATTTTGCATCACTAGTTGCTTCCCCTGTTGGTACACACTGTGTGGGAGCTAAAAGGGCATGAGCTGAAAATGTGGACTGATGCTGGTACCCACGGATGCAGACACCATAAATGGAGAAGACCCAAGGAGCACTTTATGGCCATACCAACACAGACTTCCTAGCCTGCTGATCTCCTCCTACATTCTTCAACCTTTTGCCAAATCATCCATTCACAGCAACTAAAATATTCTCTATTCTCAAACCAAATAATGCCCAACTCTGAATCTACCAGCCACTCATATATCTGTAGCATAACTATTAAGCTTTGGGGGAACTAGCATACAATTCTCCCAGATAACCCCATGCAAATACTGAACTAATACAGTGATCTCCTTGTCAGCAAGGATAGACTATTTGGTGAGTCAAGTTTATGAACAACAACAACAATAATAATAATAACATTTATATAGTGCCTATTTTGTGCCAATGACTATGCTAAGCACTTTACAATTGTTATGTCAGATCATAATATAATTAATAATATATTAGATTATAAATACTAACATAAATATCATCCAAGGGCTATTATTATCCTTATTTTACAAACAAGGAAACAGAGACAAAAAGAAATGAAATGACTTGCCCAGGTAGCATAAATAGTAAATATCTGCGGCTGGATTTGAACTCAAGCCTTCCTGACTCCGGTCCCTGCAATGAATGTATACATGGTCTTCTTTCTTTCTCAAAGCCCAAATGACCCAGTCTCATACTTCCACCGACGATGTTATTGTTCTTCAGTCATTTTTTAGTTGTGTCCAACTCATCATGACCCCATTAGGGGTTTTCTTGGAAGAGATATTGGAGTGGTTTGCCATTTCCTTCTCCAGGTCATTTTACAGATGAAGAAACTGAGGCTAACCAATCAGATTTGAACTCAGAAAGAAAAGTCTTCCTGACCCCAGCTGAGCCACCTAGCTGCCCTATCACTTACAGTAATAGTTTCTGCTTCTATAAACATATCCTAATACACAAGGTGGGGGGGCAGGAGGTGGGGGAAGGATGTAACAAAAGATTTCTCCAATTCACTTTGGGAGGCTGGAAATGAAACAAAAAACTTTGTTGAGTTTCATGTTCTTGGTCACTCTGCTCCTATTAAGAATATTCATATATTGTTCCTTCTTTCTTGTTGTTTGCTCCATTGGTTATAACTCTACAACTTAACTAATGTTCAATGCAAAGGTATTTGTAGAGCCAATATTAGATTGTATACTGCAGAGAGGGGTAGAAAATTTGGAACTCAAGGGATTACCAAATTTAATAATGTAAACTAAAAGCAAATAAATTAATTTTTAAAAAATAAAAAGAAGAAAAAATAATATTCATATAGCCATATATGTGTGCGTATACACATATACATATATGTGTGAATGTGTATGTATGTAAGTTCCAGAATCTTCCAGGCATGGGATCAAAACTTCCAAGGATGTCTTCAACAAAACTGAGATATAGCCAGCTCTAATCATGTGTTCCTTTCCCTAATAAAATATGGGTCCTTAATAATAAGAGACCTTACAAAGACCTTACATTTCAACTCATTCAATTCCCTCATCTTCCCAAGCATCACTCTTCCCATTATTCACCCATAAAAGTCTCAATTATTTGGGCACCCATTATCCAGTTCATGAAAGAGCAACTAAAAGAACGAATATAAACTTTTGCATCATTAAGAGAGAAGTTTAATGTCTTGGACTAGGATGTTATTAGTGCCAGTGTACTCTGCCTTCGTCTAGAGTACTGTCTTCTGTTCTAGGTATTCTTAAGACATGTATTGATATGCTGAAGAGAATCCAGAAGAGATTGACCCAGGTGGTGAATGACTGAAAGATCATAATATATGAGGCAAAGTTGAAGGGAATAGGCTTGTTTAATTGGAAACAAAATGGGTATGTGGGGTGGGGCAAATGAGAGCTATATTTAACTACTGAAATGCTGTTAGGTAGGAAAGGAATTGAATTAATTCTACCTGGCCCTGGAAGGAAGAACTAAGAACAATGAAAGTTATAAAGAGTCAGATTTTGGCTTGATGTAAGAAATTATTTTCTAATAATCAGATCTGTTAAAAAGAAGGAAGGAGTTGCTCAGAAATTTAGGGAAATTTTTTGTTTAGTGTTTTCTTTCTCTCTCTCTCTCTCTCTCTCTCTCTTATTTTTGAGGCAATTGGGATTAAGTGATTTGGCCAGGGTCCCTGGGCAAGTAAATGTCTGAGGCCAGATTTGAACCCATGTCTTCCTGACTCCAAGAGTGGTATGTTACCCACTGCACTACCTAGCTGCCCCTTCTCTGGTGTTCTTTAAGTGAAGACTAAATAACCAGTTATCAGTTGTGTTTCATAGAGGAATCTTGTCCCATTACAAATGGAATTAGAAAATCTACAAAGTTCCTTTCATCTCGGAAATTCTGAAATACTGGGATACTAGAATTCTGTGCCTTCTCAGCCTTCCCCCTGCCATGCCAGTTTCCAGGGGTGTTTCCTATCTCACTACTGCCCTAAAGGATCAGGAAGGAAAAGGCAGAAGAGATTAATCTATTCAAATTTCAGCAAGTGTTGATTCCTGTATCTCAGTGCCATCATGCCAATAAGCCAAACAGTTTGGATGCTTTCCCAGAATCTGGGAAGACCAAGAATGACTTTTTCAATTAGTCATTACTTTTACACAATCTTGCTGCAAAGTGTGGGAGGATAGAGACCCAGTCTAAGGTGAAAAGATCCCTTTTGTATCTTTTATCAGACTGTACTTGTACTGCTATAATTTGGTTAACACTTAGTGAACACCCACTCCACCCAACACTAAGCAAAGTGTGAAGATGTGGAAAAATGTGAGGAATAAAATTCCTTGCCCTTGAAAAGCTTACAATCTAAGGGGTCAGGTGAGGGGGCAAAAAACATGTGCTGGAACAATGGGAAAAATTACAATGTAAAATATCAAACAGAAAATGTTATAGACATAAGTTCTGTCATTCTATTGCTTAGCCCTCTCATCTACCCCTTCCTTATGCATGGTGGAGTTCACCAAGAAAGTCTCTGATCAAATTGATGAGATAATTAATTAATGAGATCATGAAGTATGTGCCTTTGTTTAGAGGAGTATTCCATGCTCCTCGCACCTTATTGAGAGGACACAAGGAATATCTCTTGACTGAATGATTGAGACTTAGGTTAACATGCTCTTGCTGGACCTGCCTCTTTCTAAGGTCAGTAAAGGGGAGCCAACAATGCAGCTCAATCTCTCCTCTAGACTCTTTCTCTACCTATTCCCTTGAGCCATCCTTTTGGAATGCAACAGATGGGGGAATGAATTTCTCTTCTGCATTGCCTCTATCCTTGTCAGAAATGGATAATGCCTGCCACAGGGAAAAAGCACGTGAGTGTTACACGAGCTCTCCCAAAATTCTTAGCAGAGGTCAGAGACTAGAATTCCCAAGAGGGGACTTTCCCAGCCTAAGAGATAGTAATAATTTGGAGAACTGTTAGAATTGCTATAGAAGCATATGATAGAGTAACATGTGCTTTCTAGCAACCTGAGAAGATAGATCCTGAAAGTAAGCTTTCTCAGATGAAGAGATTAGGCAACTGCCAAGACACTGAGGGACTTCCTGCCTGTTATATGATAGAATCAGACATGTTCATGAACTCTGGGATTAAGTTTGAGTTTCCAAATTCAAAAGTTCCAAAGGTAGACAGGACACAACTTCGAGAGGTCAGGGATGAGCCCTTCTAAAGCAAGGGGATTCTTTGTCTGTTTTTTTGTCATGGACTGCTTTGGCAGTCTAATGAAACCGACAACTCCTTCTCAGAATATTAAAAAATATAATTGCAGGAAATGCTAAATTTCAGTTAGAAGTTAGTGAAAATGAAGATGTAGATTTTTTTCTATTCAAGTTTATGGACCCACTGAACTCCATCTGTGGACCCAAGGTTAAGAACCTCTCTCCTCGTATAAGGAGATTCCCTGATGTATCATGTTTCTTGATGGAAGAAGATTGTCTATATATTTCCTGAGTAGCATTCTACTTGGAAAGAAAGATCAATGAAGTACTTTGACAGTGCAGTTTCAAAGGGTTGGGGAATGCTTTTTTACCATCCCTTAACATATGTCTAACTTCTAATATTATGAGTCTTGGTAGAACTTTGTAGGCTTTGTGGGAAAGGACTCACCAAAATATGAATTAATGCTATATAGCAATTTCAAGTTCATTTCCCTTCTGAGGGAAACTGATGGACTATCTGACTCCCTTACGTGCCTTCTGTATCTGTTTATGGGTTCCCATGACTCTTTGAAATCTTCTAGATTTTCTATGGGGTGGAATAAAAGCTGTCCTAGAGTTAATATGTATTTGGTATCTTAAGTGTTTGTACAGATGCCAGGGGCTCTGTTACTTGACTTGGTGGAAAGCTAGATGTAAACTATGTGATGAGCACATTGGAAGATTTCTCTGAAGCAGTTTCAGGTGAAGACAATAAGCCAAGGAGAGAAAAAGACCCTCTTATAGTTGGCTTCAGAATTGGACCCAATATATGTCAATCTTAGGGGAAGGTTCCCTTATTAGCCTCAGTTACTTCATTAATCTTGGCCTTTCTCAACGTCTGTTGTAAGCCAGTTTTTACTAAATTAAGCTAGAATATTACTATGGCATAGAGATTTTATGTCTACTTTGCAAAACATATTCTCTCACTAGAATTTTGAATAATCTCCAATCTGGACATAATCCTCTAACATATGGGGATAATCTCCCCTCAATATTGCTTACGTTACTTTGAGTACCAGGTATGTACTTCTTTCTATAGGCTCTGGCCCATTCTGGCCAAGAAGAGTAGTCATACTGCTAAAAGAACAGATATGAGTAATTTGTAAACTTGAGTAATTTCAGCCTTTCTTAATGAGGTTAAATTTTTAAAAACAAGGGACTGTCAGGTGTTTTTTTGCTTTTGGTCCACTTATATCAAGATTCAAAGTGGCCAGAGGATAACAATACACTATAAAACCCAGGTAATTTTGAAATTAAGCTTTTCAGACATTTTGGCCTCCTATATACAGGCATCATACTCTGAAGCCCTGACCTCAAGCTCATCACTACTCATTTCTAAAATCACAGAGACTCTTTGTGATCCTTTGTCAACCGAGGGAAATCAATGGTTCAAATTTGGTTCATGCTGTTTATTTCAGTGCAATGTCTTGACTTTTTTGCTAGAGTGAGAATTTTTTTAGATCTACTTTATGCAAATCCATTGAGAGTAACTGTCATTTACATGGTGATTTATGATTTGCAATGATCTTTACATATATCTTTTCAATTCAACTGTGCCTACTATTTTCACAGCCCTGTGCTAAGTAACAGTGCTTATTCTCAACCATTACCTCCCCTATTCAATAAATTTCCATAGCTTCCCATAAATTCTAGGATCAGAGCTAAGATCCTCTGTTGGGCATTTAAAGCTAATTACAACCCACCCTCTTCCTGTCTTTTTAGTTTTCTGATATCTTACTTCCACATACTCTAAGGCCCAACAAGGCTGGCCTACTTGCAATTCTTCTTACACCACACTCCATCTCGAGTCCATGCTTTTGCATGAGTCATATTTCACTCCTAAAATTTTCTTTTCCCTCACCTAAATCTCCTGACCTCCACAGCTTTCTTTAAGACTCAGATCAAAGTTTACTTTCTATAGGAGTCCCTTCTCCAATTTTCCAATAGCCACTGCCTTTACCCAAACTCTTTCCATTGGTTTTGTATATATCTTTTATGTACAGCTACCTGCGTATTATCTCCCCCATTAGAATATGAGCTCCTTGAGGTCAGGGTCTATGTT
>CM053588.1:278204079-278220351 GCA_028646515.1 Pseudochirops corinnae
TTAATCTTTGTTATTCTAAGTTTCTCATTTTAAAATGAGGAATTTGGACTAGGTGATCTCTGCGGTTGTCCCAGATCTAGATCCATTATCCTATGAGCTTAAAAATGTAATAGAGGTACAAATTAGTCTGTGAAGTTGAAATATTTAAATACTATTTCTGATTGGTGAAATATGGAACGTGTCATGAGGGAGATAGCTTTTGAGCAGGATCTCAAAGGATTGTTCCAATTCTAATCCTTTGGTTGTGATAGAGAGAAGATATTGTCCAGAGCTGTAAGTAAGGACATAGGGGCTTGAAAACTGAGTGTATTTCTTTGGGAATTATGAGGAATTAATCAATTAATCAACAAGCATTTATTAAGTGCTTTCCTTTCATGGCTAAATTTGTGTATGTGGCAGAAAGTAGTATGAAATAAGAGAGATAAGTTGGTGCCAATCTGGAGAGGGTTTTATATTCCAGGCTAAGGAATTTGGACTTAATTTGGTAGGCCATAGGGAGCCAGTGAAGGTTTTTGTTCTGGGGATTAAAATAATAATCATAGTCATGAATAAATAAAATTAATCTCCGTTGTCAGTGAGAGGAGGCTATGGAATACATGATTCACAGAGGGTCTTCCTGATGCTTTTATTATCACACTATGTAGATAGTTGCCTACGTCTGCTAAGACTGGCCCTAGTCATACCTGCATGCTTCATTCTTTCAGGCTGCTGATCTGACGCAAAATCAAAAATGAAAATTCCTTTTACAATTGAATTGTCTAAAGGTCAATAGTATAAAAGCTACAGAAAGCACAATCAGATAGCTGAAAGAATCAGAATTTTTGCTGCTCAATCATTGAAGCCTGGGAACTTAAGTTAACCTCATGTTATCTCCCAGAATAGGCCCAGAACAAGTTTTGGCTTCTGTGATAGGAAGTATATTTCCCTCTTTGCTTAGTGAAAAGCTAAGTAGTATTGATGGATGGCTTGTCACATGCCACTGGGACATATCTTGGTTGGCATTTCTGATCACGTCTAGAAAGTGGTCATGTTTTAACATGTCTTTCCTTGCATTTCATTGCCTACTCAGGGCACCAACTATTCCTATTAATTTAGGGGGAGTGTATGTGGAGGATCATTATTCCTGTATCTTTGCATTTGTATTCTGTAGACTGTTTGGTGCAAGTAGCAATTGATAAATGTAGGGCCTGATTGTGAGTGGCATAAGCCTGTGCCTGCAAATCTTTTTAAAGCTTAGAATATTAGAGAAACAATCATGTATATGGAATCTTTGTCTAGACCTACCACATTGTCAGGCCTTTGAGGGATGGGAGCAGGCAGGATGATCTCATCACCTTATGTCTAGATAAAAGGCTAAAACTGATAGAAAGGAAGTTAAGTGAAAGAGAAAGTAAAAAAAAAAAAGGAAGGGAAAAAGAAGGGAGGAAGGAAGAAAGAAAAGAAAAGCAGAGAAAGGGAGAGAAAGAAAGAGAAGAGAAGAGAAGAGAAGAAAAGAAAAGAAAAGAAAAGAAAAGAAAAGAAAAGAAAAGAAAAGGAAGTTACATGGATAGAACTTAGCAAAGCCAAAATCAAAGTCAAGTTCTTTGACTCCAAATTTAATTCTCTTTCCAACCTCTTTACTCAACATAATTTTTGGTAACCTCATCCCCAAAGATGTCTTGAAACTATAATTTTCAGAATTCCTTACTAACCACAAGTCACCTCCAAGGAAACTCCAGACTCATCCATGCCTGATAGTTTCTAGCTTTGGCCAACAGAATGAGCATATATCTGAGCTCCATCAGGACAATAGGTCAGGGAACATGCTTTAACAAGCATGGGAAATGAAATCCTCTCAAGATTTGCATAGATGTAGGATAGCGAGAGGGCTGGGCATGGGGAGACTGAAAAGTATACATTTGTATCACATCACAGCTTAAAAAAAGACCAAAAGATCAACTTGACTGGTAATCAATATTCAAGATATATAGTGATATAAGATCATAGATTTAGAGCTGGAATGAACCTTCCAGATCATCTAATCTAACATCCTTATTTTATAGATAAAGAGACTGAGGACCGGAAGAAGTTAAGAGACTTAAACTCATAGAGATATTAAATAGTAGAATCAGTATTCAAAACCTATAGCATCAAAAAGCCCTCTTACTCCAATTCCAATACCCTTTCTGATATTCTGTGAGTAGCACTGTGCTTAAGTATGAAGCTAGGCACAGAATCCCCTTTGTGATATATGTCTAAGAACAGGTAAAATATCCTGGTGGTTCCATATTGCTTGTATGAGGATGTCAGAAAATCTTGCATGCACTCAGTATTGAGGATGAGTGAAAGAGCACCATCAGACCACAGATAAAGAAAGCAACTTGATAGGCAGCATTTCTGTCTTGAAATGGTGTTGGGAGATCCATTTTGCCTTGTTTCCTATCAGTTTATCCATCTGAAAAATGGCAATATTATTAATTTTATTTAGTTGTCAGCTTCTTATTTCTCAGTCATGAGTGAAGAGTGATTTGGAACTTGGCTTGGGACTTTGCACTGGAAGACCTTTTTACTATTTTAATGTTCACACCAAGGTTAAGGGACATAATGAAATCCACCATATCTTCCCATGTTCTGAATGGTTTTTTGTTCTTTCATTCAAACATATTCAACAATGCTCTACCTTGAAAGTACAACCTCTCTCATGTTATTAGGTAGATCTCTTTGGCCCAGAATATCCTGAGCACAGAATTCTGAAAAGATTTTTTAAAAACCACCACATGCCTGAATTTAAGGCTTTTAATGAGCAAACAGGCATATTAGAGACATGTGGGCAAATGCTTAAGTTTGGTTAAGTTTTGTAGTTGATAGGAGAAAATTCTTACTGTAGAAACTTTAACTTAGTTCAAAGTTAAATTTCATGGTCACTCACAAAACACTAAGGGAGAGTGGCTGGTAAAGTGCAGAGGTCATTCAGTTTTGATAAAATTCAAATTTGATAGAATTCAGCATCCTAACACGTCTAGTCTTATGCCAAAATAATAACACAGTTGTGCTCAATAATGAGAGATCTTGGCCTCATTTGGCACTATGTTCCTGATAGGACAGGAACATCAAAGAAATAAAAAAACCAAACAAAAAACTTCCTCTTAAGAAGTTATTGAAGAGAAAATGGCAAGAAATTATAGAAAATAAAATATAATCTTATGTTAAAGTCTAGTAATTCTTTTGAAACAGCAAAAATTGTCTTTTGGTTCTCAAATCAATATAATAGTGACTCAAAAACAGGTTTGATGGTAGAAATATTGAACAATATGAATTACTTATTGAAAGAACTTGGAAAAGTTGGAGTGACTCATCTATATCTATTTAGGTATCTGCATTTATGTATCCATCTTTCCCCCTCCCCCTCTAGTAGATAGGCAATGTGAGATTGGAGTCATAAAACTGGGGTTTGAATTATTTCTTAGGTACTAGTCCAGTGATTACAGAAAGCCCTTATTCTCTCTGAGCCATCATTTCTCCATGTTTCCAGATGTTGAAATTGAGATCCATAACAATCAAACTCCTTACTTCCAAAGTTGTTATAAGGAAAGAGGTCAGAAAACAAATTGATATGCAAGGTTTTGATAATAATATAGCTTGTATAACAAATAGAGGCTTGAATACAGGAAGACCTGACTTCATATCTGGCCTAAGATGCTTATTAGCTGTATGACCCTGGGCAAGTCACTTAACCCTTTTTACCTCAGCTTCCTTGTCTTTAAAAAGATCTGGAGAAGTAAATGGCAAACCACTTCATTATCTTTGCCAAGAATACCATAAATGAGATCATGAAGAGTCCCTGAACAATGAGAAAAAAGTTTTGTTATTATTATTGTATTACACAGGCACATATAGAATCGATCTAGATTTATATGCATACTCATACATAAAGTGGATGATTAAGAAGAGGATTATTGGAAGCAGGAATTCTTAACCTTTTTATATTAAGGATTCCTTAGGCAGTCTAGTGAGACCAGTGGAACCTTTCTCAGATAATGTTTTTAAAATAAAATTTTATGAAAATTCCTATTGATTTTTAAACATTCTTTTAAAATTATGACTTCTAGATTATCTCTCACCCTTGTACCCTTTACACACCTAGCAGGAAAGCAAATGATATCAATGATATATGTGAAATCATGCAAAACATATTTCCATGGTATCTATATTATAAAAGAGCAAAAATAAAATAAAATTATAACTTAATTTGCACTCAGAGTGCACCAGTTTTCTCTCTGGAAGTGGATAGCATTTTTCTTCACGAGTCCTTTGTAACTGTCTTGGATCACTGTATGGATCAGAGTAGGATCAGTTGATCATCATGGCAACATTGCTGCTACTGTGCACAAAGATGTCGCAGTTTTCACTTTATGTCAGTTCTTGTAGGTCTTGCCATTTTTTTCTGAAGCCATTCCCTTTATAATCTTATAACATTATAATATTATGTCACAATTATATGCCACAACTTGTTTAACCATTCCCCCTAGTTGATGAGCATCCCCTTAATTTCCAACTCTTTGCAACCATAAAATACAAATATTTATAAATATATTTTGCTATAAATGTTTTTGTACATTTAGGTCCTTTTCCTTTTCCTTTGATCTCTTTGGCTACAGGTCTAGGAGTGATATTTCCAGGTCAAAGCATATGCACAATTTTATAGGCATTTGAGCAAATTTTCAATTTGTTCTCCAGAATGGTTGCACCAATTCACTATTCCACCAACAGTTCATTAATGTACTTAATTTCCATCATCTTCTCCAGCACTTATCATTTCTGTTAGATGTGAAGTGGTATATCAAACTTGGTTTAACTTGCCTTTCTCTAAATCAATGAGAATTTAGAGCATTTTGTTCATATGACTGTAGATAAGTTCGATTTCTATTTCTGAAACTGCCTCTTCATATCTTTTGACCTTTTGCCAATTGGTGAATGGCTTTTAGAATAATACTTTTACATACACAAAATCAAATACATAGGTTAATAAAGAAAAACAATTATATTGTAATTTAGTTATTAACAGATGCAAACAATTTCAGGCACTCCAGTTAAGGGCTTTCAAACATTCTAAGAGTCTGGCACTTCAAGTAGGACAAAAACAGATATTCTATTTAATTGTTTGGTTAGAAATTAATAGGAGTGGCTAGGTGGCACAGTGAAAAGAGCACTGGCCCAGAAGTCAGGAGGACCTGAGTTCTAATTTGACCTCAGACACTTAACATTTTCTATCTGTGTGACCTTGGGCAAATCACTTAACCCCAATTGCCCTGCCTTCCCTCCTACAACAGGCAAAAAAAAAAAAAAAACCTCAAAGAAATTAATAGCTTAACAAACTTTAGAGAAATACTGAACTAGAAGTGAATTTGGGGTTTTATAGCACCGCCCCCCCACCCAAGATTTAAGCTGCAAGTTTCAATCCTCTTTAAAAGGAAAGGCTTTCATGCAAGCATGCAGTGAGGTCCACTGTATTTCAATGAAGCAGAGAGATATTTGTTTCATTTTAGAAAAGAATAAAAAATAATTTTCAGGCTGAAAATGATAAAAGCTCATTACTGATTCGAGTTTGCCTACTTTGATTATATATAATAAAGAACACTCCATTCCCTGAGAATCGAACCTGGAACATATCAGAGAAGATGTTGAGAGAACATTTTGACACTTCAAATGGACAAGTTAACTTCAGTAAAAACTCCTGGAAGTTGGTTAGCTATGATATTTATTGAAACCATTTTTTTTTCATGCATTCAATAAGCATTTGAGAGGAAAAGTGGTATAGTGGAAAGAAACCTGTATTTGAGATAGGGAATGTCCCAGAACTGAATTCCAACTCCCAATAAAGTTTTTAGCAGTGTTAATATAGTAAAATCAATTAATATTTTTACACCTCAATTTTATCATCTGAAATATAAGGGTAAAAATAATGCCTCTAGTATCTTCTTTACTGGATTATTTTGAGTTTCAAATGAAGTAATGAACGTGAAGCACTTTGTGAGCCTTAAAGTTCTAAGTAAAGATCAGTTACACAAAATTTTAATAAGACATAACTCTTTGGGGCATGTAACCAACACGGAGGTCTAGGTGGATGACTAAATAGTTTCTCCAAACCTTACAACATCTCAAATCTCTCCAAAATAAGAATCATATACCAGAAATAAAGCAATTTCAGTTGTCTCCACAGTCTAAAACTTCAAAAACCCCAAAAAGTTCAAAAAAAAAATTCAATGAACTATTAACAGAGAAGGCTAATCTTTAAATGCACCCACTCAGTAGTCTTTGTTTTCATACCCACAAAGCTTCTAGCAAACAGGTGGAATGGAATAGGACACACAAGTATTAGGCTATATGGCACCCTTCTAAGCCAGAGGGAAAGATCCTAAGGTGTAACTGAGGCCAGTTTTGTCCTCTCAGAAGTCCGTCTAGACATCGGTGCTAGAGACATAGGCTGATGAATTGCCTAGCATGAGAGGAGACTGAGACTTTGAGATCCAGCCCTTAGGTGAGCGTCCATCAAATTGGAGAAAGTTTGAAATCCTTGGAGCCTTTAAAGCTGAAACATTAAAGATATTGCATACAAATGGATAAACTAACATAAAATATATCAATAATGGGAGGAAAATGGCCTTCAGAGAGGGAAAAAGATTTCAGGGATCTATGAATATGTATTATGAGACCAAGGGAAAATGAATCAACACCTGATGTGGCGGAGGAGCTTATGGATTCCCAAGAGAGCATGGAACCACAACAAAATGTTCCTGGATACTTTAAAAGAGAAATAATAACTGTGAAAGAAGAATTTATAGTGTGTACAGGAGAAATATTTCATAAAATAGAAAAAAAATGAATCAAAAGTAGCAAGTTGCCAGAAGGAAAAAAAAGAGAGAGGGTAAGTGATTAGGAATGAAAAAGTATACTCAAGTACAATCTAGATAAAGAGAAGAAAAAAATTAACATGGAAGAAAACCTCATGATTTCCCTGTAAAGCAAAACATAATGATCTTAAAGATAGCATGTATATGAACAACTTAAGGATTACAGAACTCTCAGAAGAACTCTTAAGAAGTCAAAAAATTTGAAAACTCTAATGCTAGAAATAATGTAAGAAAATTGCCCAGAAATTCTAAACACAGAAGATGATATGTCAATCAAAATAAACAATAGATTTCTCCAGGGAAAATATACATACATACACAAACAGATTTATGCTGCAAATTCTAAGATATATAATAGATATATTTAACAATTCCATTGACAAAAAAATATTTGGCAAGTGACCAGCAGAAAGATCTGCAGATATAAAAGAAAGGAAATTTGAATAATGCTCAACTATTTTGTACCCCCACTCCCCTTAACCATAGAAAGGAACATAATGATAATGTCACAAAGAACAAAGGAGTTCAAGATGAAGCCCAAGATAACTTAATGCAAAAATTTGATCTTAACCATTCATAAAATTATAGGCACTCAATAAAAATAATAAATAATCTAAATATTCCTAGATAATAGATACCTGAAGAAATATATTTGTTTCTTAAACATCATTGTTGTTGTTTTGCAGGCCTGTCTGACTCAGTAAGCCCATTTTGGGGTTTTCTTGGCAAAGACACCCAAGTAGTTTTCCATTTCCTTCTACAGCTCGTTTTATTGATGAGGAACTGAAGCAAACAGGATTAAGTGAGTTGCCAAGGGTCACACAGTTAGTAAGTGTCAGAGGTCAGATTTGAACTCATGAAGATGTATTCCTAATTCCAAGGCCAGCGATTTATCCACTGTGTCACCTAGCTACCCTTCAAACATTGCAGAAAAGAGAAATTTAGGAAGGTTAAATAAATACGACAACCAAGGAAAACAACAGAAACAGAACACCAACAAAGATACCATTATGAGATTTCTGTATAAATGTACGTGAGAAGACACGGATGGAAGCAAAGTTAAACTAGAAATGAAGATGAAGATACCTGAAACACCAACCAAACATCAAAGCATGCTGTCTATAGGTGATTCAATGTGTGTGTTTGTTTGTTTTTCTGACACTAAATCACAGAATAGGAGGAAGGTTTAAAAAATAAGAAGTGAGGGAGAGGATTCTAGGAAGGTGGTGGAATAGGTCAGGCAATTCCAAGCTCTCAAGATTTTCCCCCACAAAAAAGCTAAAATAGCACCTTTGGGTGACCAAAGTGTGGGTGGAGATAAATAAGAATAGGGACACAACCTGGTCCTGGGACAATCTGAGAAGATCAGAAGAAGAATCCCAGGACAAGGTTTTATTCACTGTAAAGAGTAAATACCTCTAGGCTAGGTTCCATTTTAACAAGCATCAAGCCCTGGAGTTCGTTGGTTTGAGAGGCTGCCTCTGCCCCCATCACAGGATTTTAACCCTCTCCCCCTTCCCCATTAGTGAGGGGAGTTGGGAATTTGAGCCTGGGAAGATTGAGCAAACCTCTGCTGATAAGGAACATCAGACCTAGCTGTGCTTCAAAGCATGGCAGGGGCAAAAAGGAACATGCCCAGTGAGTGCAGAAACAGTGGGGCAGAAAGCCCCTGGCTGCAGGCACTTACAGGAGGTTGGAAGATTGACTTTGGCTCCAAGCTAGAGGGGTGAACTGAACATCTGGGGCAAGAGACAGCATTTCCCAGACCCCAGGGCTAGTGGTGATTAAAAAAAAAATTAAGCTATTACTACAAAAACTGCACAGGCAAAGGAGACAGAATTAAACCACAGAAAGCTATTATGAGAATAGGGATGATTGGGATTCATCTTCAGAGGTGAATATTGAAGTAAAGAAACTCCCAAATAATTATATCAAATGGTCACCAGCCCCAAAAGAATTCATAGAAGATCTTTAAAAAGACATTAAAAATCAAAATAATAAGAATAACAAAAAACACCACGAAGGCTATGAAAGCAAAATCAACCAATTAGAAAAGGAGATACAGAATCCTAAGGAAGAAAATGACACCTTGAAAATTAGAATTGGGTAAAGTGAAGCCAGTGAAATTATAAGAGATCAGGAAATAATTAACCAAAATACGAATAATGAAAAAAATAGAAGAGAAAGTAAAACATCTTATAAGAAAAACAACAGAATTGGAGAATAGATCAAGAACAGAAAACAAAAAATGATCAAACTAACTAAAAGTTGATAAAATAATACAAGAAATAATTAAAGAAAATAGTCCTGAAGCATTATAACAAGAAGGGAAAGGAGAAATAGAAAAAAATCCATTGATCACCATTTATAAGAGATCCTTTGAGGAAAACTCATAGGAATATCATAGCCAAATTCTGAAACCCCCAGCCAAAGGATAAAGTAGTAAAAACATCAAGATTAAAACAATTTATATGTAGTGGTGCTACAACTAGAATCTCACAAGACCTAGCAGCAGAGACATTAAAAGACCACAAGTCTCAGAGCACAGTTTATTGAAGAGCAAAAGAACTGGGACTCTGGTCAAATATATCATGCCCTGAAAAGATAAGTAGTATTCTGAAAAAAAAAATGGACATTTGATAAACTCTCAGACTGTCAAGACATTGTTAAAAAAGATTGTGAATTTAATAGAAGATTTTTCATACAAGAATACATACACACACATGTACATGAACAGCATTGGCATAGGGAGGGAGGGGAAAGGACAAGGCATGAATCTTTAGAGGGGAGAATGAGGCAATAGGTAAAAGGGGGGTTGTAGAATGGTATTTATATTTGTGGAAATGGGAGGATAGGGGAGGGATCTTTGGAGGCAGGTAGGCAAGTGGTAGAAATGCAATGTAGTAGACAGAAGTAAAGTAGAGGAGGCAGGAGGGATAGGAAACAAGAGATGTGGACAAACATAAAAACAAATATCATGAGCAGAATATGTTTGGGAAAGTATATGTCTATATATATATGTATATGTGTATATGTATATATATATATCTATAGCTATAAAGAAACATATCTAAATTTTATTGTAGCTTTTTGGGAGGTGGGGGCAGGGAGAAAAAGAACAAAGTAAAAAACTACAAAGCAGAGAACAAAAACACCTCACAAGGAAGCAAAAATAGATGGAGAATTATCACCACAACATATGTTATTTATCATACAGGCTTTCTTTTTTGATATTCAACACCCAAATGAAAATTTGTTACATATTTTGAATCCTCTCTTATGTTTTGCTATGCCCATAGTATCCTTTTTTTTTCTTATTTTGTTTTTAAGATTCAATATTTGTGTTTGTGATATGTTTTTTTCTCTCTCTTCTGGTTTTTGAGTCTAAAATCTAAAAAAAATATAACAAGTGAAGAAGACACATGAGGATTTGTGATGCACCCTGATAAAATCAAAAAGAAAATGACAGAGTTAAAAACAACTTCTGTAGTCTCTTAGGAAGAAAATAACGTACAGGATAACAGGAGAGGAGGCAAAGAGAAATAATGTCAAAAGAGGAAAGGGAGAAACTTTGTTACGTGTGGGTAGAGGTGTAATTGTAATGGGGATTTGAAGCTCTTCCCTGCCCCCTGTAATAGCAAGCAAACAAGTACTTAGCAAGCCTTGCCCTTGATTATATCAAGCCTTTGTTAAGAAACAGAACTCATGAATCCCACAGTGGGAGGAATTTGCTGATGCAACAGGAAGGGATGGAACAGGGAAGAGGAGCTTATGACCAGATAAAAAGCTGAGCACAAGCTGAGAGAGCCAGAACTGCTGGGAGCAAGCAGTGTGGAGGCTGAGCAGCTACCGTGAGTCAGAGAGGGGCATTCTTGCTTGAGGGAGTCTGTTTTGTTTTGGAGACCTGGTGGAGGGAAGGTTTGGGAAGGCTTGGGATAGTTGGTGTTTGCTACATTGATTATGTGTACCAATTATATGATTACTTTAAAGAATTTGGCTTTCCAGTATTTGAATAAATACTTTGGTTCTGTCCTCCATGTGAAGAGCCTGTTACATTTACTGATTTACAACTACACCAGCATATGCATAGCTGCCATGGGTAATGCAAATATTGTATTGGTGTTATAAGAGGATACTTTTGGTGAATGTTTCTTTGGGAGATGAGAGATATTTTAAAAAGGGAGATGGGGACCTTACAATGTTTATTACCTGTAAGGATTTACTACTTACAGATAGCAATCATCATTCCTTAGGAGAATCAATATTTCTGAGGCAACAGACACTTTGAAGAGTGGGAGGGCATGGAAATAGGGGAAATACTTTGAGGCAACAGAAAAAAATGACCAAGAAGAGGGACAAAGATGAATAATAAATTGCAAAATTAGGGACATAGGTACCTTTGGGCAATATCTTCTTTATCATCTCTAGAAATTAGTATCTCTAAAAGTGAGACATATTAGAAAACAGGGAGCCAAGAGAAAAGATCTCCAAGGCAATATCAAGACTCTGTAAGAGGTACCCCCAAATAGATACTTCAGAAATTTTAATAAGCAGCTCTGCTTGGTTTGGACTCACTAGAGCAGGATAAGATGATCACCTTAAATCTCACCATCATGTTGATTGACTTATTTTTTTTATGTATTCAACACCCTTTCACCTTCTCAATGGCCTCTCATTTCTGATTTGAGGACTGGAGGGTAGAGAGCTAAACTCCTTCCAAAACCTTTCTTTTTAGGATTGGGATCTGACTTTTCTAAGTAATTCTCAACTTCTTAGCCTTCTTAGCACCTCTTCTTAGCTTGAACTCCACAGAACCTCCTATCCCCACATTGGGTACTCTCCAGAATGCTACCTTTCTCCTACTTTTCAGTTTGTTTTTATGTGTTGTCTTTCCCCATTATATTGTAAGCTCTTCAAGGGCAGAGGCTATCCTTATTTTTCTTATTCATATCCTCAGCATTTAGAACAATGCTGGGCACATACTAAGCAATTAATAAATGTTTACTGAATTGAAACTAAATTGACTTAATTTCATGAGTAATGTAAAAAACAAAGGACCAAATACATATAGGGGATATTAATTAAAGAATAAAAAAATTAATAACAGGTAGAAAAGGAACAAAACATAAAGAGAAGAATAAGGGAAATAAATTCTTTTTTAAAAAAGGGAGCATAAAATGGATTTTTAAAAAAGTAATAAAAAAATTGAAGGGAAGGAAAGGAAAGAGAAATGGGTAACAAATGGAGGAGAGGTGGGACTTGAGGATGAGAGGAAAAAAACTGTAAGAAATGGGTTCCCTTAAAAAGATTAAGATAAAATGACTGAAGGTATGGGAGAAGATGAAAAAAATCCTATTTTTTCCGGGGGGGGAGGTACAATATTACATAAAGTGGAGGAAAATATAAACCTAACTCTCATAACTTTAAATGTGAATGCATTAAATAATTCAATAAAATGAAAACGAATAACAGACAGGATGAGAAAATAAAACTTCACAATCTGTTGCTTACAAGAAACAAAGCTATAAACAGAATGTAAATGAGAGGATGGAAAAAATTTACTATGTATCGAGCGAATATATGAAATCAAGAGTTGCAGCCATGCAATCAGATAAAGCAAAAACAGATACTGAAAAAAAAAGGAATAAATAATTTACATATTGTTTAAAGAACTGTAGATAACAAACCAATATTAACTGGCTTATTAGTTACATTCTAATCTCTTAGCATTTAAATTCATAAAGAACAGTAACTGGACTATAAGAAGACAAAGACAGTAACACTACAGCAACAAGAGATTTCAAAATCCCTCTTTCAGTTTTGGAAAAATCTAGAAGAAAAATAAAAGAGAAAATATGAAAGTGAAGAACTTACTAGAAAAACTAATTGTAAAAATTTTATAAATTCTCCGAAGTGGAATCCCGCCCCCCCAACAAAAGTATTTCTCCATAATATATGGAACTTTTACAAAAATTGACCATGTATAAAGGCACAGAGATATAACAAATATAAGAAGGAAGAAGTAACAAACATAATGCAATAAACATAGGAATCAGTTCAGCAAGCAAAAATGAGAGACCCAGATAAAGGCTTAACAATGAAATCTTTAATAATGAGTGCATCAAAGAATATGTATATATATATATATATATTATATATATATATATATATATATATATATATATGTGAATGAAAATGATAATGGTGAAACAATATGCCAAAATTTCTAGGATGGAGAAGGGAAATAATGTTTATATATCACCTAATAGATAAGAGGCATTGTTAAAAAAACTTTATGACTATTATCTCATTCAATCCTCAAAACAACTTTGCAAAGTAGGCACTATTATCATCCACATTTTACATTTGAGGAAGCTGGAGCAACCAGAATTACGTGAGTTACCCAAGGTCACACACAGAAAATGTCTTATGATGGATTTGAACTCAGGTCTTCCTGACTAGAGGTTCAATGTTTTATCTAATGTTCCAGCTAGCTATTATTTCTAGCATTTATATAGTGCTAATATGTACCAGACAATATGCTAAGTACTTATTAATATGATCACATTTTGTCCACACAACAACTCTGGGAGAAAGGTGTTATTATTATAATACTCATTTTATATTTGAGAAAACCAAGGAAGACAGAGCTTAAGTGACCTGACCAACGTCACACACCTAGTATCTAAAGTTAGATTTGAACTATGCTTTTTTTTTTTTTACAAATAAGAGAAATAGGTAAATACACAACAGAACTATAAAAATTCTAAAGCAATTCTTAGTGAATCCAATTAAGAAGAAGGCAGAAAATCAAATCAACAATGTAGCAAAAGTGAAAAATGAAACTGCAAAAAAAAAAAAAAACAACAAAGAAATAAAAAAAAGAATTATCAGAATTCATTATACAGTTAAAATCTAATGAACAAAGTGAATGTAAAAGAAATTCAGGGATATCTTGAAAAATACTAAACACTCAAACAAATAAAAAACCAAATAAACATCTTAAATAAATCCTCGGTAAAGGATAGAGGGAGGCCAGATGGCAGATTAAAGACAGTTACCCAACTGAACGCTCCTAACATTCCTTTCCAAACAGCTTTAAAAAAATGTCTTATATCAAATTTTAGAGCAGCAGAGCCAACCAAAGATTAGGGTGAGACATTTTTACAGCCTAAGAAAACTGAAGAGGTTGTCAAGAGAAGTCTGTGACGTTGGGATGGAGCCTGTTTGGAGCCCACATATGGTAATAGCAGCTGTTGTAGCACCATCAGCTTTGAGGGCTCTCAGCCTAGAGATGGTAAGGGGGGTCATACAACTGCTCAGAAAGAGATTACAGGAATCTTTTTCTGGCACTGGGTAGAGCTGTGTAACTGTATTGCACTTAAGCAGTTCTGGGTCTCAGTCCTGAGGTGGAGAAGGGCACTGTTGGTCAGTTACAAGGGAGAAGGTGCCCTATTCACAGTACCAAGACAAAAAGGAATGCTGGATTCAGGGTACCCCTTCTTGGGTAAAGACAAAAGCACAGACCAGGAAATCAGTGGCCACATCTCTGCCAGAATCATACTACTTTGGAAATGCCAAAAACAAATGTTGTAGACGCCCAGAGGTAGTTCTGAAAATAGCAAAAGAAAGAAGCCTGAAGCTTGGAGGAGTGCCTCCTTATCCTCTGGTGACCAATTTAAAATAAAGTTGAAAATCAAGAAATGGACTCTAAAAGCAAACAAACAACAACAAGTTTGATCATAAAAAACTGCTATAGTGATAAGGAATACTAAGACATAAACCCAGAAGAAGATAATAGTATGAAAGCAAGAATAAAAAAAAAAGCCTGAAAGAAAACATGCCAGTTGGACACAAGCCAAAGGGTTAATGAAAGAGGTAAGAGTGGTAGAGTAAAGATTGGTAAAAGAAATCCAAATGATGCAAGATAATTATTAAAGAAGAAATAATAGCTTCATAAAGGAGGCACAAAAAATACTGAAGAAAATAAAAGACCTTAAAAAAGAGAATTAACCTAATGGTAAAACAGGTCCAAAAATTCACTGAAGAAAATAGCTCCTTAAAAAAAATTAGAGTTGGGCAAATATAAAAAAGGTAAAAATTTTACTTAAAAAAAATTCCTTAAAAATTAGACTTGGGCAATTGGATGCTAATGACTCCATGTGATTTCAAGAAGCAATGAAACAAGTCAAAAGTGTAAAAAATATTGAAAATGTGAAATATCTCCTTGGGGATGGGCGGAGCCAAGATGGTGGCATAGAAGCAGGAAAACTTGGTGAGCTCTCCCCATAACCACCTCAAATACCTATAAAATATGATGCTAAAAAAATTTTAGAGCCACAGAACTCACAAAGTGACAGAGAGAAACAAATCCCCTGCTGAATACAGCCCAGCAGGTAGAAAGGAAGGGTCGATCACAGTGCACTGGGAGCAGATCCCAGCCCTGCATGAGCCTGCAGTTTTAGCCCCAGGGTGGCCCTGACAAGCAGCAGCTGAAGCAGACTTCGAGAGAATGGACCACCAGCAGATGTGGTGGTTTCCAGAAATATCAACCTGTAAATACCAAAGAAAAAATAAAGGTCAGTGTACATATCTGTTGGAATGGTGGGGGTGGGGGGGGTGGAGGAGTGTGATCCAGCCTCTGATCTCAGAGCAAGAAGCAGTGAAGACACAGTGGCCATGCAGCTGCCTCTATGTGGCTGCTTCAGAACTCCTGGCAGGGCAGATTGTGGGAGGGGCAAGTGACCATTCCGAGGGTAATCACTCTTGCTTCAGACTGCCTAGATCTGGATCATGGTCATGGGTGGTGGTCCTGAGGTGTGTGACCAGTGAGACAGAGCTTGTGGGGGCAGCAGAGAGGGTACCTAATTAATAGCTCCAGCAGCTGTGAAAACCTCAGCAATTTGAGACAAAGCTGTCCTCTCTGGAAGCAGATTTCTACTGTGGCAAAGAGCTCAAAAGTCAAGTAATCGAGTGGCAACATGATCAAGCAAAGGAAGCAAAGCAAGCACATCAATCCAACTTTAGATTCCTTTTTTGGGGACAAAAAGGATCAAAGAATGGAATGGGATGAAGATAACACATCCAGAACTCCTGCACCAAAAGCTTCCAAGAAAAATATGAACTGGTTACAGGCCATAGAGGAGCTTAAGAAGGATTTTGAAAGCCCAATAAGAGAAGTGGAGAAAAAATTGGGAAGAGAAATGAGAATGATGCAAGAAAATCATGAAAAGAGAGTCAACAACCTGAGTGAAGAAAATAACACCTTAAAAAACAGACTAACTCCAATGGCAAAAGAGGCCCAAAAAGCCTATGACAAGAAGAATGCCTTAAAAAGCCAAATCTATCAGATGGAAAAAGAATTTCAAAAGCTAACTGAAGA
>CM053588.1:278220851-278245252 GCA_028646515.1 Pseudochirops corinnae
CGAGCTGACTTTAGTGGGAAGTATCCTTGTGTGCGTTTTGGGGTTCTAGGATTGGTTTAGAGTCCTATTTTATGGGTATTTTGGGGTGGCTATGTGAGAGCTGCAATATGTTGCTGCTGCTATGCCGCCATCTTGGCTCTGTCCCTCTATGGCACTATCTTGACCCCACCTCCCCAAAACAATTCTTAACATTTGTTTTTAAAACTTTGATTTCCAGGTATTTTCCTTTCTTACCTCCTCACCCACCGCCTCTGGGAAGACATGCAATTCAATATACGTTGTACGTGTGCAGGTATATAAAACATTTCCATAGTAGTTATATTGTGAAAGACTATTCTATTTTCTCCTTTGACCTTTTCACTTTTCAAAAGTGTTTGCTTCTAACTACCATCTCCCCCAAACTTCCCTCCCTTCTATTATGTCCCCTCTTATTCCCTTCCCCCCTACTTTCCTGTTGGTTAAAATACCCAATTGAATATGTATGTTATTCCCTCAACTCAAATACAAGGAGAGCAAGGGTGACTCATTCCCTTTCACCTTTCTGCTCTTCCCCTCCATTGTAATACTTCTTTCTTGCCTCTTTTATGTGAGATAATTTACTCCATTCAATCTGTACCTTTATCCTTCTCCCAATATATTTCTCTCTCACCTCTTAATTTTATTTTTTAGATATCATCCCTTCACATTCAACTCATTCTGTGCCCTCTGTATATGTATACACATACACACATGCATACCCTCCTATACATATGTACATATATACATATATACAACATACATACATATATATACACACACACACACACACACACACACACATGTATTGCCTTCAACTATCCTCATGCTGAGAAAAGTCTCATGATTTACAATTATTGTTTTTCCATCTGGTAATGTAAATAATTCATTTTTAATAAGTTCCTTATGATTCCTTTTTCCTGTTTTCCTTCTCATGATTCTTATATTTAAAAATCAAATTTTCTGTTTAGCTCTGGTCTTTTCATTAAGAATGCCTGAAAGTACTCTATTTCATTGAATATCCATATTTTTCCCTGAGGTGTTACACTCAGTTTTGCTGGGTAGGTGATTCTTAGTTTTAATCCTAGCTCCTTTGACCTCTGGAATATCATATTCTAACCCTTCAATCCCTTAATATAGAAGCTGCTAGATCTCCTGTTATCCTGATTATGTTTCCATAATACTCAAATTGTTTCTTCCTGACTGCTTGCCATATTTTCTCCTTGACCTGAGAACTCCAGAATTTGGCTATAATATTCCCAGGAGTTTTCTTTTTGGAATCTTCTTCAAGAGACAATCAGTGAATTCTTTCAATTTCTATTTTGTACCAGGTAAACCAAATTCTAATGAATTCCTCAATTATATTGCAAATACCTAGAATATCAGGGCAGTTTTCCTTGAGGATTTCTTGAAGGATGGTTTCTAGGTTCTTTTTTGAATCATGGCTTTTAGGTAGTTCAATAATTTTAAAATTATCTCTCCTGGATCTATTTTCCAGGTCAGTATTTTTCCAATGAAATATTTCACATTTCCTTCTATTTTTTCATTTGTTTTATAGGATCTTGATTTCTCATAAAATCATTAGCTTCCATTTGCTCCAGTCTAATTTTGAAGGAATTATTCTCTTCAATGAGTTTTTGCAATTTCTTTTCCATATGGCCAATTACGCTTTTCAAGGCATTCTTCTCCTCATTGGCTTTTTGGACCTCTTTTGCCATTTGAGTTAGTCTCTTTTTAAAGGTGTTATTTTCTTCAGTCAGAGTATTGACTCATTTTTCATAATTTTCTGGTATCATTCTTATTTCTCTTCCCTGTTTTTCCTCTATCTTACTTGATTTTCAAAATCCTTCTTGAGCTCTTTCATGGTCTGGCTGGAGTTCATATTTTTGTTGGAGGCTTTTGATGCTAGAGGTTTGACTTTTCTAGGTTTGTGCTGCTCCATGCCTTCATCCTCTTTGTCCCCCAAAAAGGATTATAGTCTGATTGTGCTTCGCCTATTTGCTCATCTTGCCAGTCAATTACTTGACTTTTGAGCTCTTTGCCATGGTAGAATTCTCCTTCCATATGGGAGATTGTTGTGTCCCAAATATCTGGGTTTTGGGGCAGCTTTTGTCAAAGTTTGTTTCCAGGCATCTCACTCAGAACTGTGAGGAGGATTTTCTCTCCTCAAAAAACTCTGCCACACCAGCATTCCTCACCCCAGGCCCACCACCCAAGATTGGGACCCTGATCCAAGCAGGGTGAAGCAAGAGGATCTTGCTTCAGTGCCTCAGTGCCAGCAGAGAGATTCCTGCAAATTCCATTGGGACAGTCACTTGGTCCCCCTATGATCTGTAGGCCTTGAGCCAGAAGTAGCAACAATGGCAGCAATTACAACCATAGTCACCTCCACCACCCCAGGGGCAGGGGCCTGATCATGGTCTCCTCTCATCCCAGATCAACAGAGTTCCCCACTGACCTTTTACTTTCTCTTTGGGGTTTATGGGTTGAGAAGTCTGGAATCTACCACAGGTTCCATTGATTTACTCTCCTGAAGTCTGCTCCAACAGGTCTGCACCTCTTGTCTGGGCCTGCATAACTCATGTAGGACTGTGCTTGGCTCCCAGCTTGGAGCAATAGACCCTTCCTATTGGCCTTTCAGGCCACCTTCGATGGGAGATTTGTTTCTCTCTGTCAGTTTGTGGGTTCTGTAGCTCTAAATATTGTTCATAGTTATATTTTACAGGTATTGGAGGTGGTTGGAGCTAGAGCTTAACAAAGTTCCTGCTCTTACTCTACCATCTTGGTTCTACGCCCCATCCCCCCTCCAAAAAAAATTATTTGATTTATATAGACCAAAGGTGGGGAAATTGCCACCTCAAGGTCACATGTGGACTTCTAGGCCCTTTAGTGCAGCCTTTTGACTGAGTCAAAATTTTACCTAATAAATTCTTTCATTAAGAGGAATTATTCTGTGAAGTCTGGATTCAATCAAAGAGCCTCACTTGACATAGAGGTCCACATGTGGTCTTGAAGCTACAAGTTCCCAACCTCCTTATATAAAATATTAAGTGTGATGCAAGCAGTGAATACAATTCTTATATAAATACTTTGTTAAAATAGTGTATTAAGCTCATGACTTTACGTTTAATTCAGTTGTATGATACCTTCCATCCATATTAAACTATTGATTCTTCATTGTGAAGAAAAAGTACCAGGCAGACCAAATTATAGTGAATTCCTTAGTTATATTGCAAATACCGTAAACTCCTTGGTTAAAAACTTACATGAAGATAATGACATTACAAGGTCCAATGTGTGTAGTAACTCAACAATGACCAAAAGAAATAGATTCTCACCTTTTGTAGTCCATTGTAATTTCTATTTAAAGTCATCAAACATTCTAACTTGTGACTTGGTCTGTGATATTCCCACAAACAGATTAGAACAATTCTTATCTGACTAGATTAAGCATGTGCTCTGGAAGCAAACTAGGGAATAAACAAAAAAAAATTCCTGGCTAGTTGTTTTAAAAAAAAAATTATAGGTGATTAGCATGTAGACCATTAAGGAAGCAGCATTTTGCTTTTACTAATATTTCTTCTGTTATAATGACAGATGCAACCGGCAAAGAGCCCTCAGATGCAGCACATATTGATTAGGGTGTCATCAATTGAAGTAATACTAATGAACATTAAGAAAGAAAATCAGCTTTTGAGATGTTATATTCTGAGTTGTTTTTCACAGTCATTTTAAAGAAGGTCAGTCCATCATGCTGTTGAATGAAAACAATCAGGGTTATTTGTCTAAACTATAGGAAAAATGCCTTAGCCAAAACAACTAATAGAACAAGTAATTGACATTCCTCAGTCTTTGGAAAAAGGGGAATAACCATTTATGGGTCGCAATGAAAAAATTGACAATTTTGCTAAAGGTAATTTTCAAATCTTTTCAATATGATCCTACACTGACAAAGGATGTACCACAATTTTATCTAAATACAATCTGAGTCATAGCATCCACAGTGGTTTAATTTAATGTGGCCATGAACAATGTTGTGTAAACAAAGATCATGTCTACACTAACTGGGCAAATGACCATGACAATACTATTAGTAGACATCATGAACAGACATTCATTTTGGTGGAGTCATTTGATATTTAAAAGCATCATCCAGTTCAACATTTTGTACAAAATGAGTTTGATTCAATTAAATTCAGGAAATGTTGAATGATTGTACACCAAGCACAAAACACTGGCCTAATCTTTGTGGGGGATAATTACCTAGGTGATACAGTGAATAAAATGAGGAACCTGGAGTCAGAAAAGTCTGAGTTCAAATCCAGCCTCAGATGCTCTCTGGTTGTATGATTGTGGACAAGACATGTAACCTCCTGTGACCAAACTTCCTCTCTGAATATAGTATAAGAATAGCACCTATTTCCCAGGACTGTTGTGAGGATAAAAATGAGGAAATATTTGTAAAGAATTTTGCAAATATTAAAGAACTAAACAGGTAGCTCTGTCATAGACCATTAAAAACAGAATTCAATCTGTTTTTGCTCAATTCAATGCCATCCTTGGAATCCTAAAATTTTATTGGTCATCAGAGATATTTTCCTGTTTGATGGTAAATTTAGAATGTCAGGATATACTTTGAGGATTGAAATACAAATCTGAAAAACAAACAAAAACAAACAAACAAACAAAAAACCAACCAGAAATACTTTATTACTATGTACATTGTTTGAAACTCCTCTTCATCGATGTATGCATTTCAAATGAACAGATTTATCTTTGTGTGTGTGTGTTTTCTTCAGCTATAATTTCATGGAAGATGATATTATTAAACATGCAAATGGATAAGATTTCATAAGAAACAGGATCCCATTTGAAAATTCAGAATTTATTCATAGATGCGATGAATATGTATTCAATAAAATATTCTAGAATTCTATAAGATTTACAAGAGTATTAAACCAAATCACTTTGCTGGTGCTAAAACAAAATCCAAGGTTCTGATGCTATAACTTAATTCATTCAGGTTCATCTTTGCCCTTTGCATGATGAATGCTTTTCTCTAGACCAAAGATCAGCATATCATTCAACACTCCTGCATATAGAACCAGATAAAAATGTAATTGGGAAATATTTCACTAAATAATTAAAATACAATAGACCATTGATATGTTAACATCAGACCTTCAAAGTAAATATGTGCCCTGTATGGATTCTTAGTACCTCTGATTCTATTTGAGTTTCGCACCACTACTTTTTTTTTGTTGTTATTTAGTTGTTTTCAATCCTGCCTGACTCTTCATGAACCCATTTGAGGCAAACAAGGTTAAATGGCCCTCACAGCTAGTATGTCTGAAGTCATATTTGAATTCAAGTCTTCTTGACTTCAGGCCTGGTACTCTATCTACTGTACCCTATACTTGCCCCGACCTTTACTCTAGATGATTGTAAAAGTAAGAAAGACTCTTCAAGGTACAAATCTCAACTGACTGCAGGTCACGGCTGAAAAAGTTGCTTAACTAGTTGCTCAGCTATGATGAAAAATAGCTCAAAATATTTTCAACTTATTTTCAATTCAAAGTGTGAAAATATGTATAGATAATGATAATTTCTTCAGGTAAGAAAATGTAATCATCCATTTGTATTAATAACGTGTTTGAGTCTCAAGCATCACTTGTATAGAAGAAAAATAAAAGAAGGGGGAAAAAAACCCCTTCATTTTGCCCACACCATCACCGAACAATTAATGTAATTGACCATCACTTTGAACAAGTGATTTGTAAAATTCTGAATATAATGAGAGACTGTTCATCTTATATATCAGAAGGGATAAGGGACAAATCATTGGAAAGTCATTTGAAGAGTCTTTGGAAGAGTTGTAAACTGAAGTCAGATTGCTTTGAGATTATGACAGATTTATTCTTAAGGCAAAACTAAAAACACAACCAAAGAGTGACTGGTTAGTTAAATGAATTGGATTTGTTTTCCATGTTCTAGGTTTTTTACCAATTTCTTCGGTGAAAAGTTGTTTTATCTATTACAAAGCTCTCCTGCAAGAGACTCAAGGCTAGTATGTGAAAATACCCCTTCCAACTCTGAAATTGATCATTATGTTGTAACATTGAACAAGCTGTTGTCTCACAGGATTGATCGTGGTGGGGAATGTGCCTTGTAAAACACTATGCAAAATTGGGGCTATTATTATGAATCTTCTTAAAACTGTCCATTGTGAAGTGATATAATTGTATACTAACTCTCTAATGGTAATGTTTTAGTTCCAGATTTCGGTGTATTCAAAAGTTTTCAGAATGTGTGTAATGATTCAACACAGTTCAAATGCTGTAGATCTGTCATTGACTTAAACTGTAGAGCTTCAGGGGAACCCAGACACAGTTCATTTTTATATTTCCAGGTCTGATTTGGGCCTGCATCCAGGTTCCCCAAGGCTAAAAATAGTTGAACAATCTGCCAGCTGGTAAGGCAACAGCTGGGTCATTTTTAGTTTGGTGGGCTCAGCAGTGGAGTCAGGCCAGACTTGTCAGTGGTGGACAAATCTGATGGCCAAGGTTCATCTCCACTGGTGAAAAATATGGACTCTACTCATAAAAATGAGGAAGGAGCCAATAAATCTCAGAGATGGTAGAAATATATTAGGAGACAAATAGAGCCAAAGAAAGAAAAAATTGCTTAGGACAGAAGTTGGAGGACCACTGGGCTTAGAAGATGGTAAATAGATGATGATCCAGTAAGGAACCCTAAAAAGTAATAGTTACACGAGAAGAAGGAAAAACAAGAGAACAGTTCTCATATAATATGAGTCCTAGAACTCATTGGCATAGCACGCTCTCATTGCTGGAAATCAATGCCTTATGCCTGCATAAGAGGTAGGGCAGAGTTGGTGAGAGCTGGGGAGAAGAAAACTTAAAATCTATCCAGTTTCTTCAGGACCTGCAGGTGCTTTGGTTGCTTCTGTCTTCCAACTTTGAGAGACAAGATGGACAGTGCCAACCTTACTTCAGGTTGCTGAGGGGAGAATAAGACTCTGGGAAGTACATAACATAAGAGGAGCTAATGATATCCATAATGTTCCTATCCTATTGCTATACCAGGGCTTCAAGCTTCAAGGAATTTGTCTTTTGGTGAAATCTAGGACACACAGAGTCTCTCTTTCTTTCTCTTTCTCTCTCTCTCTCTCTCTCTCTCTCTCTCTCTCTCTCTCTCTCTCTCTTTCTGTCTCTCTCTCTCTCTTTGTCATTTCTCCCTATCATCCCCTCCTCCTGAGTTACTCTTCTCCCAGTGGGAGAGCACCTCCACTGTATATTGTCTGATATATATTCTCCTATATATGCTTTCTTTGATTTATGTTTTACTATTGACTTGGTTAAATAAGGAAATTTACTACATTCTATAATTGTTCATTGTGGAATTGGTATATAGTAGAAAGGGAGACAACTTTGAAAATCTAACTTGGGTCTTACTTTCCCCATTAATGAATAGTATTTAGGCATTTAGATTGAATCTGAAATCTACATCCCCTCTACTAATAAAATTGAAAGAAGCAGACAGATGTAATTCTAGTCCAGTTGCTCATTTTCTCTGAGTAGAGCAGAATGGTGGGCCTTTGTTCTCCAGCTCCTGCTTTTCCTCTGACAGAAATCAAAGTCTCCCTTGGATAAGGGTGGGAAGAGAAGAAGCCATATAACTACATATAAAAGACAACCTCATTACACATGGAAGCCAAAAGGAAGGAGCCTCCATCTGAAGATTAGTTATAACTATCAAAGTTGCAAAGGAATCAAGATGGCCAGACAATGAGGACTTTGAAAAGGACTTTAGATTTAGCAGGTAAGAGATCATGTTATCATTGAGAAAACAATTTTTAATAAAGTTGAAATCAGAAGCTAGATTGAAATGTGAGTGTAGAATGAAAGAAAGTGAAATTATAGATGATTAGAAATTTTTCAATGGAAGACAAAGGGAAGGGCCAAAAGGAATAAGCATTTCTATAGACTCAGTATATGTCAGACACAGCAAAGCACTTTACAAATATCTTATTTGATTCTCACAACAATTCTGAAAAGTGGGAACTTTTATTATCCCCATTTTACACTTGAATAAACTGAAGCAAACTGAAATTAAGTGCCTCGCCCAAGGTCACACAGCAAATAAATGTCTGAGGGCAGACTTAAACTCATCTTCCTGACCCCTGGCCCAGTGATCCCAATCTATATACTGACCACCCAGGTTTCTCAGGAGATATTGTAAAATATTTTGAGAGGATGAAAGATCCAAGTAAAGTCTTTTTTTGGTAGAGACCTTGTCCTGGCCCTAGAAAATGGGGAAGGAACCTATAAATAGTGTCTGAAGCTAGGAGCGGATGTTTGAAGTAAGCAGACTCCTAGAGAGGATAGTAAGAGACAGGATCTAGGGCAAAAGTTAAAGAATTTCCGTAGGCAAGAGGGAGGATCCCCTCTTCCTTGGAGACTGGATTAAAGGAACAAAGGGTTGTAAATGTTAGGTGGTTTTGAGGCATGTGAAAGGCGCTGTAGCTGAGTTCCTGATAGAAGAACTCCATTTTCTCAGTACAAGAGGATTGAGCTCTGCTGAGAGAAAGCAGGGGAATGGGATGGAAAGGGTTCGCAATAGTTAGCTGCTATAGGTACTTTGGTAAAGATCCAGTAGGGGAATAACAAGAGGCTAACTGTGCAGCAATGGGAACGCAGTTGAGATCAGACAACATGAATCTGTAGTGAACTAAATTAGATTAGTTGAGTCGCTTTTTCCAAAAAATATTCAGCAGCATGAGAGGTGATGAATGGGAAGCAATTAATGGGGATGAACCAAATCTGAGTCTTGGCTGCACGTAGATGATGGTAGAAGGGGGTACAAGAGTCTCAATGGTAAAGGAGAGCAGAAAGTTGACCTGGTGAACTTTAGCATCAAGATTATCAGGAGAGGAAAATGAGGCCAAAGTATGGGAGATGGATTGAGACCAAAAAGGGGAGAGTAGAGGTCACAGTAAGAATGATAGACTTGGGTTTAGTAAGTTAGAGATATAGATAAAACAAGAAATTATAACTGAGAGCAAATTTCGGAGTTCAGAATCATGGAGGTGACACGGTTATTATGAGTTATGGTGAAACTTGCCAACGATTTTGGTTAGGTTCAGATTCCCAAAGTTAGATGATAGGAACATAAATCACACAGCAAGGCAAAATCTGTAAAGAGAAAGTAAAGCAAGTCAACATTATCAAGGGGAAATACTGAAAATAAAAGGGGACACCCCCTCCTAAATAATTAATTGTGCCTAAGCTTATGTTATTCTCTTCCCTTACCCATTCCTTCTATGCCTTTCTCTACTAATCCCTACCTAACCTTGAAAGTCTAACTCAGTCCTCATCCCCTCCATGAAGCCCTGTCATATTACTTTATCTCTACCCTTACAGAACTCCTATCACATTTATCGTCATATATCAGGGGTCCACAAACTAGAGCCAAAGAACAAAGTCTGCAATCCATGACCTAGGAATGGTTTTTACATTTTAAAATAGAACCAAAAAAAATTGTGTGTTTGTATGTGTATGTGTGTGTGTGTGTATACATATATGTATATTTGTGTGTGTGTATATATATATATATATATATATACATATATTTTTTTAAACCCTAGCACAATGGCTACTATATCATAGTCACTTAACAAATATTTATCCATTGTTTGAGTGATTAAGGAGAAGCAACTGGGGATGGTATGAGATGGCATAGGAAAGGGAAAGACCAGACAAGATCAGACGAAAGCAGAAATGAAATGGGTTTGGAAATCAGTACTATATTGTTTAATTATCTATCATGGTGGGTTTCTATTTAGTGGTAAAATTCAATAGAATGTTCTTTTTATTTATTTATTTTAGATAAAAGTAGGCTAAGAAGTACCATTATTGGTGAACAGCTGTTTGTATGGTCTCCATTATAAATGTGGAATAACTGCATATTGTGAAATATGGCATAAAATAAAACACAATTTATCTTTAACCAAAGTTTCTAAAAGCAAATAGAATCAGGCTGCTTGCTACACACATCGGTACATTGGTAAACTAATCAGCAGAAGAGTCTGTTGCTTACTTTGTAAATAGAATGATATTTATATATAACACAAATTAGTACATTAACACCCCCCAAACAATTCTGCAAACAAAAGAAAAGAATTAACTGACTGAATTAGTCTGGTAAATGGTTTTTAAAAAGAGAGACAAATGTTGCCTTTCATTTCACACTTAAAAAAATATGATCCCTTACATTATCCTACCATATGTATATACAAACTGAAGGTGATTTCTAAATTGACATCAACTTAAAGAATCATATGGATTATAAAAGATTATGCTGTCATCATGGTATACTATAATTATCCACTCTCATTAATGATACCTTCAGTATACTCAAGTATCTTTCTTTCGTAATTACCTATAATTGAGATAATATTCTAATAAGATAAATGGAGTTTAGAAATTTATGGGTTTTTTTTCCTTTTAGTTCTACACAGTTCCTAAACAAGCAGATTTGAAAATTTATTGTACCAGCTCATCAGATGGTTTATGTGTTAAGTACAAAGGAAACAGATTTCTCATTAAGCATCACTCACAGTCTTCTAGGCCATGTAAGCCTACAGCAGCTCTGTGGATCCCAGCGTCCTAGGAGGCCCATCTGTTCATCTGAAGGGATGGTGGTGCCAGTGACTATTAAAGAAAAGGCATGTGGATGCATCCAAGAGGCCAGGAGATGACTCATTTGTCTAGATATGGATTCATTGAAACCAGCCTTCCACTTGTACCCCATAATTGTACAAGAAGATTCTTCCCTCCCAAACTCAATTCACCAACAGTGGCACCATTATCTCAGATCCACAGTTTCTGAACCTGGGGTTGTGGTTGTTCATTGTCACTAAACTTCTTTTTTTCATTGAGGCACCCTACCTGGACATTTTCTTTAAGGCATATTGTAGGTGAGTATTGAGTTGAATATGGAAAATGCTAACATTCCAAATTCCCTCTTCTCAGAGGAAAGTAAAGGACAGAAGAATTAAATTGTGCAATTTCCCTAAATATTAGAAAGAAAATCAAATGGGTTAATAATAGATTCAACTCAGAATTTAAAGGACCAATACTGAGTGATGGCCTCTTCTTAGAAGATTTCAATTCAGTGCAGTGGAACAGAAAAATCCCTGGATTTTAAGGTAGACAATCTGGCTCTTTGCTCTTGCTGGTTGTGAGTTAAGGGATGTAAATCTCTTAACTATCTGTCTCCTCATATGAAAAATAAGATGATATAATATCCTAAAATAAAAATGATAATGCCTGAGCTACTTTTGTCATGAGGTTGTTATAGAAAAAGTATTTTGTAAACTGAAAACCATTACATAAATGTGAGCTTATTTTACTACCATTGCTTGGGAGAAGGGAAGTGGATTTGGGAATTAAGAGGGAGGTTTTGGGAGGGATACTTTTAATTCTGGAGAGAGTTTGAGAGATTTACCAGGTATTCTATAGATGAAAGGTGAATTTTTTTTTCTTTTTAATATCTCTCTTTTTAAAAATTTCATCTTTAACTTATGAAAAAAACCAAACATTTCCATAACATTACAACAACAAAGAAGATTGTACATGAAACTGCAAATCTATTATGCAAACTTGCTATTCCTTTCAAATATACATCAATATTATCAGGTAAATTTATTTTTTTCCCTTTTTTCTTCCCTCCTCCCCACCCTAGAGGTAGCTGCCATTAGACACATATGTGTGTGTTTGTAAAATTATTCTGTATATAATTCTATTTATTCTATACATACTTCTAGCTCTGGATTCAGATAACATCTTCACATGTTCTTTATAGTTAACTTGGGTATTTATAATAGACAAAATAACATTCGTTATTGTCATTCTTAAAGCAAATTGCTGTTACTGTATATGTTTTCTTAGTTATACTCATTTCACTCTTCAATATTTTGTGCAAGTCTTTCTTGATAGGCCTTTAAGCTGGTAAGATGTAACTATGCTCTGGAAAATGGAAGATGTTAGGTAATCCTGGGCATCTCTATTCCAGACTCATTCAACAGGAATAGAATTCTCATGATGGTATATGACTTCCTTGCAGCTATGATCAACATCTTTAGGGCTAAGGGTCTTTCCAATTAAACATGATGGAAATCAAATAGTCATGTAGTATCTGTCCTAAATTCAGAATTCCTTATAGCAAGTATCTCCAAGATTGTGTTTATCCACCTACATTTATACCTGCATACTTTATCTGACCATGAACTTGATGATCTGATGATCTTTTACCTGTGTAAACCTTTGGTATCTCTCAGATCCCACAGTTAAGTGGATTTTTCTGGTCCTTTCCAAACATCTTTGTCACATTAGACCAGAGCCTACACTTTGGTATGACATTATCTCCTACAAGTATATAAAAAAAACAAACAAAAACAACTTCATAACTTGACCTCTTTCTTCCTTTCCAATGTTCTTATATCTTACTTTCTTCCCTCTATATACATTGATCCAGTGATAATTATCTCCTTGCCATTCCTCAAACCAATACTCTATTTCTTTACTCTGAACTTTTTCAATGGCTATCCTCAATGCCTGGAATACTCTTCTTCCTCCTCTCTACTTCCTGGTTTCCCTGGCTTTCTTTAAATCCTAGCCAAAATCTTACCTTTACCAAGAAGCATTTCCTTATCTGTTGCAATGCTAGTGACTTTCTTCTGTTGATTATATCCAGTTTATTCTATATGCTTTTTTTGCATTGTCTTTCATCAGATGATCAGAATAAGTTTTCCATGCTGTGGAAAAGCCTCAGTCAATCTGCCTTCATTATCATCCTGATGGAGGGAATACTCAAATTGATGGGATCATAGATCTGCTGGAATGCTGAAATCTACCTTCCTCTTAGCTTTATCTTCTAATAAACATAGCTTTAGTTAGCAAAACATGAACACATTGATTTTACATCAGCCTCAAGTAAAAAGTGATTTATCTTGCCTTGAATTCCCAAAGAGCAAAATTTGGGAACTTTCCAGTAAATATATTTTCCAGGCCCTACCTACAATTTAAAAGTATACATGAGACAATATTACTGTCTTTGAGTTAGCATAAAATTTAGGAAGCAGAGCATTGAAGTGTCTTGTTTCCTTTGGATTTCATGATGGTTGTACTAACACTCTTCTGGGGGAAATGTTTTGATAGTCTGTAAAAAGGGAACTTGAAATGCTTATGTTTGGCTGATTATTATTTTCAAAATTTGATTTCTGTTTAAAATTCTTGATTTTTGCTTGAAAATTGTGTTCTGTTGTTATGTATTACCAGCCAATCACAGTACTTCTTTCATATAATAAACCAGCTGGCTAATCACAGCATTTATTACTTCATATTTACATATTCAACTATCTTTGAGGGGTGCAGTCAGTGTTCTTAGAGGTTCCTTATTTTATGATAAAATGTTTGGGCATTTTTTTCTTTTTTTTACCTGCTATACAATTTATAGTAATTTCAACAGATAAAATATCCTTAAAGGTTATTCTTCAAATAATTGAGCTTTTTTTTATAGTTCTCAGAATCTCTAAGGTAGAAGTGGCACCTTTCAAGGTAGAAACCAGACCATGATTTCACTTTTGAAAACAAGATCATTGTCTATTGTCAGTCCTAATTCGACACTCCCCCAAAGGAAAAAAAAAGTGAAATTAATTAATCTAATATAATTGGCTAAACAATTCTAACTCAATAATAACAAACTAGAAAGAAATCAAAGCATATCTAATTTCCAAAGGCATTACCCCTCAAAAGCAAGAAGTGGACTGCAGAAAGAACAGTGTCTAAAATGATGTATACAAAACATCATAATTTGCTTTTCTTTTTAAGGAAAATAGTTTACAACATTCAAACTCTTGACTACTGTAGCACAGAAAAGAAAGCCCTATTTTTGGCTAATTGGATGTGACTGTCAGCCAATTGTGAGCTTTAAATATAAGTAGTTATTTAGTGTAACAACATACTTCAGGGCACATGCTCATTTTTATGTATGAGGAACTACATACATAAATCTCTTAGCACCAAGAAAAGAATTACCACCTACATCTTTCCATGAGTTTCAAACTCAGATTACTTGTGAATCTAACTGTGATCTTTATTCCTTTTCTTTCATTTGATTCAGCTGAAATACAGTGCTCTAAATCTCATTTTATAGAGGCTGCTGCTTTTGCAAATGTTAAGTACCAAGAAAATACTTCAATATCTTAGCAAAGTGATTAGCCAATAAAAGTTTCTAGCATTCCTACTATCAAACTCTGGTGGCAGAAATCCATCCCTTAAATAAGGAAATGCTCAATGAAAGCAAGAAACAAACTTTAAAAGTCAGTTTCTTGAAGTGAATCTGTGGAGTAGAATATTGATGGGCAATACCCAGTGGGCAACACATTTACAAAAGGCTAAATATTAAAACCATTTATGGGATTCAAGACAGTAACTAATCAAGAAGAGTATGGACTACTCAATTAAGGTTTGGGAAGTTAAGATTGAGTCTTGATTCTGCCAGTAATGACCTTCTTAACCTTGGGCAAATTACTTAATTTCTACACCTTTCACTTTATGCTTAGGTAAGATTGAAAAATACCTGTCCCTATCCACTTCAAGAACACATAAATCCTTCAAAGTTTATCAAGTAGATTTGGTCTTTTAGGAACTCATTCTTATTGCAATAAGATGTTACGTATAGTTTGAATAACTTTCAAACATACATTGACAAGTAAGTATCTTGGGACCTAATTAACTTGTACTAAAATCAACCAATCAATCAATCAATAAGAACATATCAAGTTGGAACAGAGTCAAGATGGCTGCATAGAAATAGGAGAATTCCATGGCTCCCCGCATAACCACCTCAAATACCTATAAGTTATGAATCTAAACACATTTTAGAGTTCCAGAACTCATAAAATGACAGAGAAAGAAGGCTACCACTGAAAGCAGCCTGACAGATGGAAGGAAAGTGCTCATCACAGCATACTGGGAGCAGAGCACAGCCCCATGTAGTTTTAGCCCCAGGGCATCGAGGAGAAGCCCCAGCTGGAGCTTTCTGGAGAGCAGATGACCAGCAGCTGTGGTGGTTTCCAGAATTAACAACCCATAAGAGCCAAGCACAAAGGGAAAAGGTCAGTGGAACTCAGCTAAACTTGGGGGGAGAGGATCTGGCCAAACTGCCGCCAGGACAAGGAAGCAGCAGAAGTGGTGGCCCTGCTGCCACTTCCACATGGCTGCTTCAGAAGCTCCTGGGGTGCAGATTGCAGGGGGCCAAGCAATCATTCAGAGGCTAAGTGCTCTTGTATTAAGCTGCCTGGTTCCGGATTGTGGTCTTGGGTGGTGGCCCTGGGGTACATTTTCAGTGAGCCAAAGCTGGTGGAGGCTGCAGAGACTGGGGCCTTCTAATAGCTCTGGCAACTGTGAAAAACCCAGAGATTTGGGACAGAGCTCTCCTCTCTGAAAGCAGAGTTCTACTGAGCCCCAAAGTCAAGTAACTGACTGGAAACATGAGCAGGCAAAGGAAGCAAAGAAAGCTCAGCAATCCAACTTCAGATTCTTTTTTTGGGTACAAAAAGGATCAAAGCATGGAATGGGAAGAAGACAACACAGTCAGAACTCCTGCACCAAAAGCTTCAAAGAAAAACATAGACTTGTTACAAGCCATAGAGAAGCTTAAGAAGAATTTTGAAAACCAAATAAGAGAAGTAGAGGAAGAATTGGGAAGAGAAATGAGAATGAAGCAAGAAAATCGTGAAAAGAGAGTCAACCTGACTGAAGAAAATAATACATTAAAAAATAGATTAACTCAAATGGCAGAGGTCCAAAAAGCCAATGAGCAGAATGCCTTAAAAAGTTGAATTTGTCAGGTGGAAAAAGAATCTCAAAAGCTCACTGAGGAGAAAAATTCCTTCAGAGTTAGAGTTAGAGCAAATTAAAGCAAATGACTTTATGAGAAATCAAGATACAATTAAACAGATCCGAACGAATGAAAAAAAGAAGGCAATGTGAAATATCTGATTGAAAAAACCTCCAACCTGTAAAATAGATCCAGGAGAGACAATTTAAAAATTATTGGACTACCTGAAAGCCATGATCAGAAAAAGAACCTAGAAATTATCCTTCAAGAAATTCTCAAGGAAAATTGCCCTGATATTTTAGAACCAGAGAGCTAAATACAACATGAAAGAATTCAATGATCACCTCTTGAAAAAAATCCCGAAAAGAAAACTCCTGGGAATGTTATAGCCAGGTTCCAGAGTTCCCAGATCAAGGAGAAAATATTACAAGCTGTCAAGAAGAAACAATTTGAATACTGTGGAAACACAATTAGGATAACCCAGGATCTAGAAGCTTCTACATTAAGGGATCAAAGGTCCTGGAATATGAAAAAAAGGAGGCTGAGAAGCATTTTTCAAAAAATTATCAAGGAAAATTGCCTTGAGTTCCTAGAACCAGAAGACAAAATAGTCATCAAAAGGATCCACTGATTATCTCTTGAAGGAGACCCCTAAATTAAAAAATTGAAAACACCAAGGTATATTGTTGTTGAATTCCAAAATTACCAGATCCAGAGAAAATATTGCAAGCAGCCATAAAGAAACAATTTATATATCATGGAACCACATCCAAGAATACACAGGACCATGAAGATTTTATATGACAAGATCAGGGTATGTATTACAATATTCTGTAAGTTAAAGGAGCTTGAAATACAACAAGGATCAGTTAACCAGCAAAATTGCAGATAATCTTTCAGGGGAGGAGACGGATACTGAATGAAATAGGGGACTTCCAAACTTTCTTGATGAAAAGACTAGAGTTCACCAGAAAGTGTGATCTTCAAATACAAAAACCAAGAGAAGCATAAACAGGTGAGCAGGAAAGAAGAAAAAAAAACTGAACATATTATTACGGCAAACTGTTTATGTCCCTACAATGGAAGATGACAGTTGTAACTCTTGAGAACTGTATTATTATTATTCCATTTAAAAGGACATATACATAGAGGGAGTGGGTATAAATTGACTTTGATGTGATGATAAAAAATTAAAGTGGTGAAAATGAATTGTAGTAAGAGGAGAGGAAAGGAGGAGGCAGACAAGTGTAAATTACATCACATGAAAAAGCACAAAAACATATTATAATAGAAAGAAATAAGGGAAGAAGATGAGCATAACATAATCACTTACGTATAGAAATCTAACTTACACCAAAGGAAGTAGGAGTGGAAAGGGGAAAGAAAAGGGAGGAGGTGGATAGAAGAGGGGGGAGAAGTAGTAAGGGTAAAGAGGAAGAAGAGGAAGAGGACTAATAGAAGAGAGTGCAGGCTGAGTGATGTAGTGGTCAAAAACAAAAATCCAGTGAGGAGGGGAAAGGGAGAAAGGAGAGAAAAGCATAAATGGGGGAAAAAGGTTGGAGAGGAAGATACAGATAGTAATCATAACTATGAATGTGAATGGGATGAACTCTCCCATAAAATGGAGTTGCATAGCAGAGTGGATTAAGAACCAAAATTCTACTATATGTTGTTTATAAGAATCACATTTGGAGCAGAAGGATACACACAAAATAAGGGTAAAAGGCTGAATTAGAATATATTATGCTTCAATTGAAGTTTAAAAAAAGCAAGAGTTGTTATCTTGGCATTAAATCAAAAAGTTTTTACACAAACAAAGTCAATGCAACCAAGATTAGAAGGGAAGCAGAAAGATGGAGAGCAATTTTTTACAACCAGCAGTAAAGCCAAGCACAAGAAGCTTTCTAGAGAACTGCTTCTCTGAACAGCTTCAAGGTTCTGATTACATAATATAGTGAACTCTGTATTTATTGAGCAATAAATTAAAGCAAAACATTCACAGAAATCAAAGTACAACATTCACAATAGCATAGCAAGTTATTGCTAAAGTGGCCACATTGATTTCACCAAAGTAGTCACATAGTTTTAAACAAAAGATATCATTCAGCAGGTTCTTAACTCAACCATCCTTAAGGAGCAGGCCTCCTTAAGGGGCACAAAGTACAAAAGTCAAAGTTCTCCACCTCTAGGTCACAGTAAATCATAATCTTCTTAGACAGCATTAAGTACTCAAGAAGAGGTCTTTCCATCTTTACTAGAGGCTGGTTTTCAGATTCCATGGTTCCTCTTCCATAGGTCCAGCTCCTGCCCAAATCCACCCAACTGTCACCTGGATTCAAAGGCAGGCAGCTCTCAGCTCCTTTTCCGGCTCCTTGTCCAGTTCCTTGTCCAATTCCAGTTCCATATTGAAGCTCAGTCCAGTCCACCTCAAGTCCTTCACAGTTCCTGTTCCTGGGAAGACAAAGCTTAACAGAGCTAAAACAACATTCATGCACATTGCCAGGCACCATCATCAATTCACTATCTGCCTGTGAAATCAACAGAGACCCACAAACAAGATCCAAGAAGTCAACACAAATCATTAACATAGAAATCAACAGAAACCCACAAACAAGGTCCAAGAAGTCAACACAATCATCAATAAAGTCCCAGGACCTCCAAAACCTTCCTCCTTATATAAACAGGCAACCAGAAAATCCCAGTAAGGTCCCAGGGCTTCTGTAGAAAGTATCACAAATATCAACATAGAGAGAACAGACAAACATAGAGTGCCAGGATGCCACAAGTTTTCTCTTTCTTGATTCTGCCACTACATGAGTTCTCTTCTCAGTTCTTCTCCATTCTCAGTTCTTCTCAATTCTCTTCTCAGTTCCCCTCAGTTCTTCTCAGTTCTCTGTTCTGTTCTCTCTAGCCTGGGCCTTTACTTATATATGGTCATTAGCTCCTCCCCTTCCTGTTGCATCAACAGCAGGAGTTCACACATTGTAGGACTCACAAGTTGTGGGGTTTACAAGTTCTGCTTCTCAACAAAGACTTGATGCAATCACGGGCAAGAACTGAAATAAGATTTTGACTAAATAGCTGAAACAAGGTGTTAACTACTTCTTTGCTTGCCATTACACCAGCTTGTCTGATAAAGGCCTCATTTTAAAAATATATTGAAAACTGAGTTGAAATTATAAGAATACAAATAATTCCCCAATTGATAAATGGTCAAATGATATTAACCAGCAGTTTTCAGAGGAAGAAATTAAAGCTATCTATAATCATATGAAAAATGTTTTAAATAACTGATTGGAGAAATGCAAATCAAAACAACTCTGAGGTACTGCATCACACCTATCAGATTGGCTACCATGACATAAGAGGAAAATGATAAATGTTGGAGAAGATATGGGGAAATAGTAATTCTAATGCATTGTTGGTGGAGTTGTGAAATGAACCAACCATTCTGAAGAGTAATTTGGAACTATCCCCAAAGGGCTATAAAATTGTTCCTTTTGACTCAGCAATACCACTTCTAGTTCTGTTTTGCAAAGAGATCATAAAAAAGGGAAAAACAACCACATGTGCAAAAAATATTTATAGCAGCTCTTTTTGTGATGGGTAAGAATTGAAAATTGAGAAGATTCCCATTAATTGAGTAATGGCTGAACAAGTTGTAGCATATTAATATGATGGAATACTATTGTACTACAAGAAATGATGAACAGGTAGACTTCAGAAAAATTTGGAAAGACTTATATGAATTGATTCTGAATGGGGGGAGCAGAATGAGGAGAACATTATACATAGTTACAGCCACATTTTGTGATGTCCGATATTGATAGACTTAGCTTTTCTTGGCAATACAAGGATCTAAGACAACTCCAAAAGAATCATGATGGAAAATGCTATCCACATTCAGAGAAAGGACTCAGGAGCCTGAATACAGATGGAATCATACTATTTACTCTCCCTTTCTTTTGTTGTTTTCTTTTGTTTCTTCTTTCTTGTGGTTCCTTCCATGTTTTCTAATTCTTCTTTCTATCATGACTAATGTGAAAATACGTTTAATATTAATGCATTAGTAAAGCTTATATCAGATTGCACACAATCTTGAGAAAGGAGAGGACAGGGAGAAGAAGAAAATTAAAAGTCAAAATCTTATGCACCTGAATATTGAAAACTACAAATTAATATACACACACACACATATATATATATATATATACATATATGTATATGTATGAGTGTGTGTATATGCACACACATATATATAAATTTTAATATAAACATATATATATGTGAGGAGAGGAAGGAAAACATTCTCTGCTTTGGGAATAGCAACTATAAATACATAGCAATACACGATGATGTGTCATGTTTCAAGAGAACTTACTGCTCCTCAAGTTTTGTTTCCTTTTCCCCTGAGGTAACCAGACTGAATGATGTTGTATAAATGATGAGTAAAATAACTTAGCTGGCCAGAGTATCAAAGATAATAGTTTCAAGGCAGGATGGGAATAATGCCTCAAAATGAATTTTGGAGCAGCAAAACCAACAAAAGATCAAGGTGAAAAAATTTTCCAGACTGAGACAAATTAGAAGATCAGCAGGAAAGGTCTGTCTCTAAGTCCAGCACAGGTCATGCCTGACAAGTAAGTAGCAACCCTTGGTGTCTTGTGCATTGATGGCAGAAGATTCCAGAGTTCTCAGTTCATAGAGGGGGTTCTTCCCTTCATGTAAGGAAGTCAGCTATCTGGTCAGAAGGAAAATACAGAGAACCCTTTCATGGCACTGTGTGCAAGACTGTTGTATTGCTTATACATCATTTGGCATCTCAGGCCCAGGAGAAGCAGGAGCACTAATGCACCAGGGCTTGAGGCTTCAGAAGAGTAGGGACTCTGGTCACAGTTCCATGGTGGAAAAGAGTGCTTATGCTAACTCATGAACTAGAGAACAAACCAAGAAAGCAGTGACCACCCTTCGCCTCAGATCATAGCACTTCGGACGAACTGAAAATTTGCAGATCTTCATAAGTAGCTCCAAAAAGAGAAGCACCCAAAACCTGAAACTTGATGTAGTGCTTGCTCCGTATAGGGAATACCACCCAACTTCAACATAAAATTAAATGTCAAGAAGTAGGCTTCAAAAATGATCAAGCAACAACAGAATAACCTGACGATTAAAAAAAAAAGTTTCTAAGGTAATGGGGAAGATCAAGACACAAACTTAGAAGAAAATAAAATCAAAACAGCTACATGAAAAAAAGCCTTAAATGGTGGTGGGGAACCTGAAACCTTAAGTCCACAGATTGCTCACTTCTGGCCTAAAAAAAGGAATGTGAATTTGTCACAGGCCCCCAAAATTCCTGGAAGATCTCTAAAAGAATTTTAAGAGTCAAATAAGAGAGGTAGAGGAGAAGTGAAAAAAAAAAAGAAATTAGAGAGATGCAAAAAATATGAAAAGAGAGTAAACAGATTGGTAAAAGAGGCACAAAAAAACCTGTGAAGAGAAGAAATTAAAGAGCGGCATTTGCCAAATGGAAAAAAGAGCACAAAAAATTCACCAAAGAAAAGAATTCCTTAAAAAAATTTAGAAAAATGGAATGAGGCAAAATATTCTCACTACAGAAAATAGTTCCTTAAAAAGCATCATTGGCAAGTGTAACCTAATGACTCCTTGAGATGTCAAGAAGTAATAAAATAAATTTAAAATAGAAAAAAAGTGAAAAATGCCATTAGAAAAAAAAATGATCTAGAAAATAGATTGAGGAGAGGAAATTTAAGAATGGACTACTTGAAAGCCACATTTACCAAAAAAAAAAAAATACAGCCTAGTCATCATATTTCAAAAAATATTAAGAAAAACTGTCTTGATATCCTAGAACCAGAGAGTAAAATAGAAATGGAAAGATCACTTCCTGAAGGAAATCACAAAATGAAAAGATCTAGGAATATTATGGCCAAATTATATTATTGCTAAATTCCCAGTTCAAGGAGATAACATTGTAAGTACCCATAAAGAAACAATTTAGATATCAAGGAGACATAGTTAGGACAAAACATGATTTATCAAATTCTACATTAAAGTATCAGAGAGCTTGGAATGTCATATTTCAGAAAGCACAGGAGCTAGGATTACAAGAATAATCTACCCAGTGAAACTGACTTACCCTTCGGGGAAAAAAAAATGGATGTTTAATGAAATAGAGGACTTTTAAGCATTCCTGATGAAAAGATCAGAGCTTAATAGAATATTCGACTTTCAAATGCACGATTCAAGAGAAGCATAAAAAAAACCTAATTTAAAAAATCATAATGGATTCAAAAAGATTAAGCTATTTATATTTCTACATGGGAAGGTGATGCTTGTAACTCTTAAGAACTTTTTCATTATTAGGACAATTAGAAGGAAATTATATAGACTGAGGGCATGGATGTGAGTTGACATGGATGTGATGATTTAAAAAAAATAGAATTATTGGGGTGAGAAAGAAGGATACCCTGGGAGAGGTAGGAAGGCAGAAGTAAAATGAGGTAAATTATTTCACATAAAAGAAGCAAGAAAGGAAGAGTTTTTATGGTGGAGGTAAGATTAGAGGTGTAGTGGGCAATGGAATGAATGAACTTTACTCTTATTGAATTTGTCTCAAAGAGAAAATAACAAAGACATTTAGTTGTGTATAGAAATCTATCTTGCCCTACAAGTATGTAACAATGGAGAAGAGTAAGAGAAGAAGAAAAGATAGAAGGGAGGGGAAGATTGGGAGGTGGGTTGCTGGAAGCAAAACAGACTTTTGACTATGGACAGGGTTAAATGAAAGGACGAGCAGATACACGGGGGGGGGGGGGGGGATGGAAGGGAATACACAGTTAGTAAGCATAACTGTTAATGTGAATAAGATGAACTCACAAATAAAATGAAAATAGAGTGACTTAAAAACCACAATCTGACAAAATGCTTTCAAAACAGAAAATAAACCAAAAAATCCCAGAAAAAAACAAAAACACTTGAAGAACAGAGACACACAAAGTAAAAGTGGCTGGAGCAGAATCTATTGTCTTTTAGCTGAAGTAACAAAAGCCAGGACAGTAATCATGATATCAGAGAAAGCAAAAGCAAACACAGATCTAATTAACAGAGATAATCATGGAAATTACATCTTGATAAATGGTATCATAGAAATGAAGTAATATAAATACTATACATTTGTACACTAAATGGCAAAACATCCAAATTCTTAAAGGGAAAGTTAAATGAGTTACAGGAGGAAATATATAGCAAGACTGTATTAGTGGGGTACTTCTAATTTCTCCTTTAAGAATTAGACATATCTAAAAAAAATAAACAAGAAAAGTAAAAGAGATGCATAGAATTTTAGAAAAGTTAGATATCAGTCGCTGGAGAAAACTGAATGGGAATAGAAGGAAGCATATATTTTTCTTTTTTTATGCTTAAAGCTTTATTGTTGTTATTGTTTGCTTGTTTTTTTTTTGATAATTAACTTTTGTTTATTTTTAGTTTACATCACTGATTTCCACAAGATTTTGAGTTACAAATTTTCTCCCCAACTTTCCCCTACCCACCACCCCAAAAGAGAGATCCCACTGTATACCCCCTCCCCCAATCTGCTCTCTCCTGTATCCTCCCCAATCACCTCTCTGACTTTCTTGTAGAGCAAGATGGATCTCCCTACCCCAGTGCCTGCATCTTATTTCCCAGTTGCATGTAAATAATAATAATAATAATATATATATATATAAATATGTATAAAACATATGATTTTAGAGCTTTAAATTTTAGAGTCTTTCCCTTCCTCCCTCATCACCCTCCCCCACTGGAAAGACAAGCAATTCAACATAGGCTGTACATGTGTTGTTACACAGAACATCTCCACAATGGACATATTGTGTAACACTGATGATATTTCCCTGCTTTATGTCCTGCCTTCCCCTCTTCTATTCTCCACTTTGTCCCTGTCCCTTTATAGAAGTATGTGCTTCTAACAACCCTCCCCCCCCCCCAACCTGCCTTCCCCTCCATTATCTGCCCTCTCATCACCTTCCCCCTCTACTCTCCTGCAGGGCAAAATATTCAATTTAGATGGTATGTCATTCCCTCCCTAAGACAAATTCAATGAGAGTAAGATTGACCCATTCCCTTTTGCCTTCCTGTTCTTCCCCTCCATTGTAATAGTTATCTCTTGCCTCCTTTATATGAAATGATTTACCCCATTCGGTCTCTCCCTGTCTCCTCTCATTCTGTTCCTCTCCCACCTCTTAATTTCCCTTTTTAAAATATCATCCTTTCCTATTCAATTGATCCTGTGACCTCTGTCTATGTACACATATATACACATACTCCCATATGTATTGATATGTATATATCCTCCTATATAGACATATGTGTATGTATACATCTATATGTATATATATGTATATATATATATAAAGGGAATATAAATGTCCATATAT
>CM053588.1:278245752-278280806 GCA_028646515.1 Pseudochirops corinnae
TTTTCAGTTCTGGTTTTTTCAGCAAGAATGTTTGAAAGTCCTTCACCTCACAGAATGACCATATTTTCCCCTGGAACACTATACTCAATTTGGTTTTCAAAATCCTTCTTAAGCTGATCTCTAGCTTTTAGGCAATCTTCATGTTTCTTGGAAGCTTTTGGTGCAGGAGTTCTGACTGTGTTGTCTTCCTCCTGTTCCCTGCTTTGATCCTTCTTTTCCCCAAAGAAGGAATCTAGAGTTTGGTTGCTGTTCTTACTTTGCTTCCTATGCTTGCTCATGGTTGGCCAGTCACTGATTTTTTAGCTCTGTGGAACTCTGCTGCCAGAGGGGAAAGCTCTGTCCCAAATTGCTGGGGTTTTCCCAGTTGCCAGCACTTTTTATGAGGCTGCTGCAGCCCCCACCAGCTCTGACTCACTGAAAACACACCCCAGGACCACCATCCAAGACCACAATCTGGATCCAGGCTGCTCAACGCAAGAGCACTTCGCCTCTGAACAATCACTTGTCCTCCCCGCAGTCTGCAGGCTGGGAGCTCTGAAGCAGCAACGTGGAGGTGGCTGCAGGGCCTCCACTTATGCCGCTTCCTTGCCCTGGAGGCAGTTTGGCCAGACCGCTTATCTCTCCCAATTTTAGCTGAGTTCCACTGACCTTTCACTTAGTCCTTTTTTTCTTATGGCTTGATAATTCTGGATACTGCCACAGCTGCCACAGATCTGCTCTCCTGAAGCTCCAGCTGCGACTCAGCTCGGCTCTTCAGGCCACCCCCAGGGCTAAGCTGCCATTTCAGGCTGGACTGGTGTCGGCTCCCAGCCCTGAGGTAGTCCCTCTTAGCTGAGCTGCCTTCAGCAGAAAGTATATTTGTGTACATTTTAGAACTCTAGAATTTGTTTAGAGTCATATTTTGTGGGTATTTTGAGGTGGCTATGTGGGAGCTGCAGTACCTTGCTGCTCCTACGCCGCCATCTTTGCTCCACCCCGAAGAAGGATTTTCTTATTGTACATTTACAGAAATTCTGGAAGAGGGTCTTGGTGAAGTTTTCAGGGGTCCTGAGACTGTTCTGCAGGCAGAGAGTGAATTGATGAGGACGCTGGCAATGTATGTGTTGTCTTTGTTAAGCTTTGTCTCCCAAGGAACAGAGATTGCTGAGAGCTTGCCTCGGGTCAAAATGAAGAAAAGACCTCTCCTTGGTTATTGAATGCTGTGGTGATAACATGATTTATTAGTGACCTAGGAGTGGAGAGTTTGTGTATTTTCTAATGATTTTCCTTAGTGATTAATGATATTTAGTACTTTATGACTGAATAAGTAATTGATTTGTAACCTAGTGTGACCCATGAGTAGAAGACTGACTATTGTACTCTGAGATGATTGAATAACTGAATGAGGAGGCAAACCTCCTTAGGGATACCAGATAATTGTTCTTTGTTCAAAACTCTGTAGCCACTTTAGTGAAAACTATGTGGCCATTTTAATGATATGTTGTGAATACTATATTGTGATTTTCTGTGATAAGTTGTAATATTGTGAATGCTGTACCTTGATTTTCTATGAATGTTTTGCTTTGATTTGCTATAGAATAAATAGAGTGCTCACTATACTTTGTAATCAGAACATTAAAAGCTGTTCACAGTAGCATTCTTCTGGAAAGCTTCTCCTGCATGACATTACAAAAGTCCTTCTTGAGCTCTTCCAAGAACATTTCTGGGCTTGAGACCAATTCATATTCCCTGTTCAGGCTTCTTCTGTGAGTGTAGAGCCAATGCTGTCTCCTTCTGTGTTTTGTTCTTCACATTCACAACAATAGGATTCTAGAGTCTTTATCTTTGCAATCTGTCGTTTACCCAATATGATGCAGGGCCTTAGCCATGTCCTTCCTCTAGGACTCCCAAGCCTTGGCTATTTTAGAATTTTGCTCTGGGGCAATTATCTCTGTGTTTTCAGAGTGGGGGAGTGAAGGGGGATTGGAGCAGCTGGGATTCACTCTGCCATCCTGGTCCCTGGAAGTTCAGGTAGGTGCTTTTTAAATTTCCAGGCTGTAGGTTCATAGTCCCAGGAGTAGCTGCTACCACTGCCATGGGCCCTGCATTTGCCTCTTACACAGCTCTGACAGATTTAGAGTCTTGTGGTGGTAGGCCTGGGAATGTCCCCTGCAGTTGGTGGGTCAATTTGCCACCTCATCCTCCTCCAACCTCTGTGCCATGTGTGTCTGCCCACCCCTGCACCTCAATTTGATGATGTTACTTTATAGATCATAGTCAAGGAGATCTGTATGGAGAGTGGTTAAAGAGTCAGCCCAGGGGGTCAGAACATACTGGTTGTAGGATCCTAAGCAAAGCACTTAACTTTCCAGTAACCCAGGAAACTTTCTAAGATGAAATTGAAAAGCAAATTAAAAATTCAGGGACAATATTGTTAAATCAGAGAGTACATGATAAGGAACAAAGGGTAATAATATAAAAGCTAGGAAGGGATTCACATTGTCAAAGATGTTACATGCCATTAAGAAGATTTTGGGGGAACAGAGACAAAATGGTGGCATAGAAGCAGGAAAACTCAATGGGCTTTCCCCATAACCACCTCAAATACCTAGAAAATATGACTCTAAACAAATTTTAGAGTTAGAGAACCCACGAAGTGACACAGAAACAAATCTCCCACTGAAGGCAGCCTGGCAGGCTGACAGGAAGGGTTCATTGCAGCATGCTAGAAGCTGAGACCCATGCTACAGGACCTGCAGTTCTAGCCCCAGGGTGGACAGGACCACCCACAGCTGGAGCATTTGGTAGAGTAGATCACCAGCAGCTGTGGTGGTTTCCAGAATTATCCACCCATAAATACCAACGACAAAATGAAAGGTCAGTGGAACTCAACTGGAATTGGGGGGAATTGAGGAGCTGGTCTGGCCTTCTGCCCCCAGAACCAGAAGCTGTGGAAGCAGTGACCATGGAGCCACCTCCATGTGCCTGCTTCAGAGCTCCCAGACTGCAGATTGCAGGAGGGCCAAGTGATCATTCAGAGGCTAAGTGCTCTTATCTTAACCTACTTGGCTCAGTATTGTGATCTTGAGTGGTGGTCCTGAGGTGTGTGACCAATGAGCCAAAGCTGGTGGGGTCCATAGAGACGATAGCCTCCTAATAGCTCTGGCAGCTGTGAAAACCCCAACAATTTGGGACAAAACTCTCCCCTCTGCAAGCAGAGTTTTACTGTGGCAAAGAGCTCAAAAGTCAAGTGATTGAGTGGCAATATGAGCAGGCAAAGGAAGCAAAGCAAGCACAGCCATCCAACTTTAGATTCCTTTTTTGGGGACAAAAAGGATCAAAGCATGTAATGGGAGGAAGACAACACAGTCAGAACTCCTGCACCAAAAGCTTCCAAAAAATATGAATTGGTTACAGGCCATAGAGGAGCTTAAGAAGGATTTTGAAATCCAAATATGGGAAGTGGAGGAAAAATTGGGAAGAGAAAAGACAATGATGCAAGAAAATCATGAAAAGAGAGTCATGAAGAAAATAACAAAAATGGCAAAAGATCCCCAAAAAGCCATTGAGGAGAAGAATGCCTTAAAAAGTTGAATTTCCCAGATGAAAAAAGAATTTCAAAAGTTTACTGAAAAGAATAATTCCTTCACCATTAGATTGGAGCAAATGAAAACTAATGACTTAATGAGAAATCAAGATACTATTAAACAGATCCAAACAAATGAAAAAATAGAAGGCAATGTGAAATATCTCATTGGAAATACCCCTGACCTGGAAAATAGATCCAGCAGAGACAATTTAGAAATTATTGCACTACCTGAAAGCCATGATCAAAAAATAAACCTGGAAATCATCCTTCAAGAAATTCTCAAGAAAAATTGCCCTACTATCTTAGAACCAGAGGGCAAAATAGAAGTTGAAAGAATTCACCAATCACCTCTTGAAAAAGATCCCAAAAAGAAAACTCATGGGAGCATTATAGCCAGGTTCCAGAGTTCCCAGATCAAGGAGAAAATATTACAAGTTGCCTAGAAGAAACAATTTGAAAATTGTGGAAACACAATCAGAATAAACCTTGATCTAGCAGCTTCTACATTAAGGTATTGAAGGGCCTGGAATATGATATTCCTGAGATCAAAGGAGCTAGGATTGAAACCAAGAATCACTTAGCCAGCAAAATTGAGTATAATGTTTCAGGGGAAAATACAGTCATTCAATGAGGTGGAGGACTTTCAAGCATTCTTGTTGGAAAAAAAAACAGAGCTGAATGGAAAGTTTTACATTCAAATACAAGAAGCATGAGAAGGTAAACTGGGAAAAGAAATCATATGGAACTTACCAAAGTTGGGCTACTACATGCCTACATGGAAAAATTATAATTGTAACTTATAAAACTTTTCTCAGTATGAGGATAGTGGGAGGGAATATAAATGTGTGTGTGTGTATGTATGTATGTATGTATGTATATACATATATACATAGGTATGTATACATACACATATGTCTATATAGGAGGATATATATGCATATGATTACATATGTGAGTGTGTGTATATATATGTGTACAGGTATACATAGACAGAGGGCACAGAATCAACTGAATAGGAACAGATGATATTTAAAAGGTGAAATTGAGAGGTGGGAGAGGAATAGAATTAGAGGAGACAGGGAGAGACAGAATGGGGTTAATTATCTCATATAGAAGAGGCAAGCAATAACTGTTACAATAGAGGGGATGAACAGGAAGGCAAAAGGGAATGGAACAACATTACTCTCATTGAATTTGGTTTAGGGAGGAAATGACATACACTATAAATTGGGTATCCTGCCCTATAGGAGAGTAGAGGGGAAGGGGATGAGAGGGAGGGATGATGGAGGGGAGAGCAGGTTGGAGGGAAGGGTTGTTAGAAGCACACACATTTGTAAAGGGACAGGGACAAAGTAGAGAATAGAAAAAGTGGGGGGCAGGATAGGATGGAGGGAAATATAACCAGTCTTTCACAATATGTCTATTTTGGAGGTATTTTGTCTAACTACACATATATGGCCTGTATTGAATTGCTTGTCTTCCCAGTATGGGTGGGGGACAAGGGAGGAAGGGAAAGAATCTAGAATTTAAAATTTAAAATAAAATGTTTTAAATATATATATATAATATTATATCATTATTATAATATTATTATTTATTATTATTAGTATTTATTGTGTAGATGCAAACTGGGAAATAAGATATACAGGCACTGGGGTAGGGAGATCCATCTTGCCCAACAGAAAGTCAGAGGGGTAATGGGCAAGGATATAGGAGAGAGCAGATTGGGGGAGGGGGTATACAGTGGTATCACTGTTTTGGGGTGGTGGTTAGGGGAAAGACAGGGAGAAAATTTATAACTCAAAATCTTATATAAATGAATGATGTAAACTAAAAATAAACAAAAGTTAATTATAACATAAAGAAGATTTTGTATTATATCCTGGAGGTAATACAGGAAGCCACTGGGATTTATTTTGTGTATGGGGAGGAAGGAGATGAAGTGACATAATGACATGGCCATGACTACAATTTAGGAAAATAATTTTGGGAATTGAGTAGATGATGGACTGGAGTGACATTCAGTTATTAGTTTTGTTCAGATAACTCTCAAATGTATGCCTAGCTCTAATTTTTCTTCTGATTTCTAATAGTAAATAGTCAATTTCCTCCTATACATCTTTACATGGATATCCCATATGAATCTGAAACTCAAAATGTGCAAAATAGACCCAGAAATACCACACCTCATTCTATATTCCAAAGAGACTTTTTTTAAAAAGAGAAAAAGGACCCACATGTGCAAAAATATGTAGAGCAGCTCTTTCTTATGGTGGCAAAGAACTAGAAATTGAGGGGATGCCCATCAATCAGAAATGATTTAACAAGTTGTGGTATATGAATGGAATGGAATACTATTGTGCTATAAGAAATGATGAGCAGATAGACTTTAGAAAAACCTGGAAAAATTATATGAACTGATGCTAAGTGAGAGGAACAGAACCAGGAAAACATTGTACGCAGTAATAGCACACTACATGATGACTAATTTTGATAGACTTTGCTCTTCTCAGCCAGGCGAGGTTCTAAGATAATTCCAAAAACTCATGATGGAAAATGCTATCCACATCCAGAGAATGAATCACAGAGTCTGAACGCAGATTAAAGCATACTATTTGCTCTCTTTTGTTTTGTTTTGTTTCTTCTTTCTCATGGTTCAATCCATTGGTTATAATTGTTCTTTTCAACATGACTAATGTGAAAATGTGTTTAATGTGAATGTATATGTAGAGCCTGTATCAGCTTGCATGCCATCTTGGGGAGGTGTAAAGGGAGAGAGGGAGAAAATTTAGAAATCAAAAGCTTGAGGGACTGAACGTTGTAAAATAAAAAGTAAAATATATATATACTTTAAAAGACAGCTCAGGAGATGCCTCCTACAATGAACTTTACTGATCCCCTCTTATAGGACTCAGCTTTCTCCCCTTCCTTTGTATTCATTTTTTACATATAAGCCTGCCTGGCGTATGTTATGCTCTCACATAGTAGCTTGTAGAAAGGCGTTGAGGTGGGGAAAGGAAGTATTTGTTTGGCATTACCCATGTTTCAAAGGTATTTAATTTTGAAGGAACTTCCTTGAGAAGCCAGGTGAAAGAAGGAAAAAAAACTGAGAAGCCCCTCAATAAACTATAAAGTCTCTATGGTCTGTTCAGTACCATGCTTTTTCTGCCAGCTCACTAGATATCTTAGAATTAGCATATCAGCCCACTGCTGCTGAAGGTGAAGAACAGTAGCAAAAAGTAGAACGGGAGCAGAAATAAGGTGTTAAGTACACCAGTGTGAGAAAATTGAGAGCAGATGTGTGCCAGGCAGTGGATCAGAGCAACATGGGCTGCAACAGCTGAGGGGTGTGTTTGATGGGATGAACAAGGTCTAGTCCATTGCCCCTTTGATTCATGTTGTCATGGAGTATTTCTTTGGTAAACCCTTTGCCTATTCTCTAAGAATATGTTAAAAAAAATTTCTAATTTGATTCTCTGGCTAGGAGGGAAGAGATTTAAGGGTGGGGGGGGGGGACATAGGATTATACTGATAAATATTTAACAAACAGATATCCAACATTGCAGGACACATTTTTTAAGTTTAATATGCATCAATAACATTTTCTCCATCACTTTCTGAAGTCTGGACAATCACCAAAACAATAAATCAATCTCTAACATATGGTATTTGCTGATTTGTGAGGTATAAATGCTCACATTAAAAACATCAATTGGCTCTCAACAGCTCCAGCACACCCATTCTAGGAGCTTATTGTATCTTGCTTGGATTTCTCTATGTGTCTTTGTTATTCAATATTGCTTTTAAAATGAAGGTTCCTCATGAAAAACTTATCAGAGTTACCAATAAATGTCTCAGAATTGGACATAGCACCCAAGGATTAGCAATACTCACACCAGATAATGCCAACATTGATATAGACTCATCATGGACTACTATAAAATAAATAGCCTGATTATCAGAGGAAAGGTAACAATTCAAGCTTCACTTTCAGAGTTGGGTAAATTTTCTCTCAAGTACCTAACTGGAGAATCATCAGAAGAACAGGCTATACAACTATATTCCATATCTGTATTTAGTCTATTGAGTAAAGAATTTAAACTATAGAATGCATTCCCTACAATCTATTTCCCCCCACATGCCCAATATGAGACTATATTTAATAGAGAGTATATTTAATAAAGACCAAGCATGAACAGAAAAATAATAATTTAGGTTCCTTTACAGTGACTTTGTCCAAGCTTTAGAGCAAGTTGATGAGAGAGAAAGAGAGAGAGAGAAGAAGAAGAAGAAGAAGAAGAAGAAGAAGAAGAAGAAGAAGAGGCAGAGAGAGGAAAAGGGATAGTTTGTGGAAAACTTGACCACATTCTTATCTAATAGAATGCTTATAGAACCAGAGAAAACCAAACAAAGAAAGTAATTTGAAAGTGGAGCAGGGTGGATGCATGGTTGCATCTAAATACCACTAGATTTGGCAGTGCTATTTGAATTTAATTTTGGCATTAGATGACTTCTAGAACCGTAAACATAATACATTCTCATGGTCCCCTCAACATGTGGGAGTTTCTGTTTACACATATTTTTTTTTAAACTTACACTTCTATTTCCTCCAATAGAATATGAGCTCTTTGAGAGCAGAGACAATTTAATTTTTTTTCAGCACAGGGTTTTTTTTTTTTTTTTGCATACAATGGGAGCTTAATAAGTATATTTTTAATTATTGGAGTCCTGTACATTAAAAAAATTGAAGCATACAATAAGTTAGCACCTATCTTTCCATATGAAGGACAGCATATTGGGCTCTTCCAGTCCACATCTTTTGAAACTCATCACCATAAAAGCAAATGGAAACTTCTGGGCCTAGAGAGTAAAATGACAGAAAAAGCTATGGGAAAGCTGATATTTTGTATGTTTTATCTCTAGCTTCATCTCAGTTACATTAATGTTAATGATACATATATGTTGTAGCTATTATTAAAATTCCAGAATATTAGTTGCATTGTGAATGTTCATTATGGACAAGTTAATTTTCTTTTTGATAGTAGAAAGAGTGTATGACCCGGTAAGTCAATGAACTCTTGTTGTAGTTGTTTAAGTCAAGCACAATTCTGTAAAAAGAACTTATGTCTATTCTCTATCTTTGGTACTAATCCTGGCAATAAATACTAAACATACTATCAATTCCTTCTCTATGAGGAGGATCACTGTTTTGTTTTTCTTCCCCCTCCTCCCCTCCCCCTGTATCAGCTCCCAATTAAACTTGGGGAGCTTACATTGTTAAGTTCGGATTTTATTGAAATGAGGAAGCACTTTATTTACAAGAGACAGTTTTCACATCTGGAATCTGTTTACTCTGTGACCCTGGGCAAGGCACCCCAACCTCTCACTACCCATAAGTAATTCTCTATGACTATGTTAGGGTTTTTTGTGTTTTTTTAACTACAGGTACTGATTTGCATTGAAAGAGGGAATATCCTCATTACTTTTTCCTTATCTTAATGAAATCTCTGGTCCCTTCCAAAACAAATAAATAAAATCCTTCTGGTATTAATGGCAGATAAAAAAATATGTATAGTTAGTGTACTTAAAAAGAAGTCAAAATTTCACTTTTGATTTTCCTTGTTATCAATGAAATGCCTAAGCCTGGCTCATTTACTTTTATGCTACTACTAATTCACCCAAAAATAAATGAGAGCATATAAAGAACTCAAGGTGTTAAAAACATTTTTGCCATTTATCTTGTGAAACTTCCCCATATAACTTCCATTCTCGAAGTCTAAATAGATTTTATGTGACCTTTCATCCCACCTGTTTTGTTTTCATAGATTTTAAGTCTGTTTCTTCATTTCTCCAAATTATTTTTAAAGCTAAATGTAATTGATCATCTTCACCATGCCTTCCTGTCCTTGTGCCTTTAAACACTAATTTCTACTCATATTTCTCTCCTAATAACACTGCCCCATTGAACCCTGTTGCTTTCTATGGCATTGATTTGCGGTATCAATGAGAAATTTGGTTAACACTAAATGAAATATTCAACAGCAACAAGAGGCAGTTCTCTTGTTTATCATGAAGAGAAGACAAAAGGACAGCAAGAGATATGTCCTCTGGACAAGTAATGAATCATAGAACATTTAGAATGGAAATGGTTGCCCTAAGAGATTTCAAATTGTCTAGTATGCTTATGAGGATTATATCAGCTGAAATATAATTAATTAGGGAGTCTATGCGTCAGGTAGATAGTTCAGTGGATAGATCACTGCAGGTGGAGTTAGGAAGACATCTTCATGAGTTCAAATCTGGCCTCAGACACTTACTAACTGTGTGACCCTGGGTAAGTCACTTGACCCTGTGTGCTTCAGTTCCCTCATCTGTAAAATGAGCTGTAGAAGGAAATGGCAAAGCACACCATTATCTTTGACAAGAAAACCCTAAATGCGGTCAGGGAATATCAGACACCACTGAACAACAGAAAGTTTATGTAAGCAAGCAAAAACTAGCTTTGGTATCTGAGGAGAGCAAGGTAGTAACAGACAGGAATTCGTCCGAATAACAACTTCTTACAAAATCATAGGCTTCCACCATCCATTTTGCTATATTGCAGCTGGCCTGGTGATTAGCTAAATTTAAATTTAGATCTCAGATTTTAGCTAATATAGTCCCTGGATAACAGACACATAGTAGCTCACAAGGCTCATACACAAAGTCTTTCCAATTTGTAGGACATGGAAGAGATCATATGATCCATCAGAGCTTTTTAAAATGTGAGCTGCCTCCCCACTATTTGCATTGATCATCAGAGAATTTTAGAAGAATAAGAAGCAAGAACCTTACTTTTTCTCGCCTATGCCTAAAAACAATGATTTTTAATTTGCATCATGCATTTTCCTTTACATAAATCTAGTATTTATATGTTTGTGCTTGATTTTGTACTAAAGAAGGAAGTTTTCTTCAATGGAGGGGCAAAAATCCCTGTCTTTTGGTGTTACTGACAAGGTGGAATGTGGATTGTTAGAGAGAAGAGGGGAAGGCATTTCTACAGCATGAACAAAGTTTAGGGCAAAGAAATGAGTAAAACATCATTTTACCACATATTTAATGGAACTGAAGAGAAAAAGATTAAAATTAAAAGTTGCAAATGGACTTGTTTATTTGTACTTAGGGAAGTTGTTGAGTCCAGACAAACATTTATTACTAATAAGATGTTGGTTTATCTATTCTATTTTTTTATTATAACTACAGTGCCTTGGATTACATATTAGCATTTGTTGTTGCTAGTCTATCTCTTCTCTTCTTCCCTTTCTTTAACTGCATCTTGTACACATGCCTGAGTTCAGCTTCCCTTTATCTTCTCATCTCAATCCAGACTCCATTTGAATACCACCCTAGTCAACCTGACACCTGTCCCATTGATCAAAAGACAGCAGCAAGACAATTTAGAAGACTGATCTTCAATGAACGGCAATATCAGGACTATTAAACTGCTCCTTATGGCTCAAACTATTCTGTAGAGACCTTTCTTTTGAAATGCTTCTCTTCCTGGAACTTCCATCAGCACACACTGTCTCCCAACTAATTTTTAATTATTTACAAAGATGAGTGTTTTAAAGTAGAATTAATGTACCAGAACTCCTAGCCAATTCCCTTGATCCCCAAAGAAATGCTTTCCCAACACCAATTTCCCTTCTGCCCCAAGCCTTTTATAAACATCAATAGCCTCTAAGGTTAATTATTTGGGACTGCTTTACTCTTCTCCACCATTTTTCCTGTCTATAATGTACAATGGGGATATGAGTTTTAAGTCTGCTTATGAAATGCTATATCTATAGTTTGATAGGCCTACTGCAAGAACTACTGAGAGAGAATTCATTTCTTCCATTTATCAATTGGAAAAGCTGGTTTACTCTACAATGGGATAAACTTTAAAGTTATAAATATTTTTTGCAGTTTACCTAACCTTTCTAAAGTAGTCAAATATTACATCTGGCATGTGGAAAAGCTCTTCTAATTACTGGTCACCTTTTCTCTTAAAATGATACTTGGATGTCTTTGGGCTTAACAATTTTCAAATGTTAAAGACTTTCATAGGCCTTAGTCTAACTGCACTGGTGCTTAACATCCTTGCCCAGGTGCCCTGGGCTCTGACTGGTGAACTTCCATCACATCTGACCTATTTTCCTATTTTCTTGAAAACCATTTCCAAGTCATGCTTATCTGTACCAAGTGACCCCTATTTCCAGTTTCCAACTTTTGCTATGTGATTTTCACCTATTAGAATATAAAGTCTTTGAGGGGAGATAGCATGTTGTTCACTTATATCTGTATTTGTGTCTTTAGTGCATACGACCTTGAAAGGCAATTGCTTAATTTGTTGTTCAGTTATTTCACTCACGTTCTACTCTTTGTGGCTCCATCTGGGGTTTTCTTAGCAAGGATAAAGGAGTGATTTGCCATTTCCTTCTCCAGCTCATTCTATAGCTGAGGAAACTGAAGCAAACAGGGTTAAGTGATTTGTCCAGGGTGACACAGCTAGTAAATATTCGAGACCAGATTTGAGCTCACGAAGATGAGTCTTCCTGACTCCAGGCCCAGAATTCCATCCACTGTGCCACCTAGCTGCTCAATGATTACTTTTATTTGCTTTATACATATTCTTTTTTCATTTGTTCATTTATTTTTCTCATTCATGATTTATTTATTTTCTACTTTTTTCAGTTAATGCTAGGGGAATAAGTAGTATTAATTATTGCAAGAATGTGTTTCATCCTTTGGGGTATTCTTAAATTTCAATGTATTTTTAATTGAGCATTATTTTTATTCTTCCTCCTACCTTCTTTGCCCTGGAAGAAAAAAAAGAGGAAAAAACCAAAAGCTTTGTAACAACTATCCTTAGTCAAGCAAAACAACTTCCCATATTGGACATGTCCAAAAAATGGCATCTTCATTCTGCATGTTAAGTTTATCAATTCTCTGTCAGGAGGTGGACGACACTCTTTGTCATCAGTCCTTTAGAATCATGGTTCATTATTGTATTGTTACTATGATTTAGACAGTCCATAGCTTGGATGTATTTGACTCATTTCTACCTCTTTACCTTTGTTGATATGGTCCCCAATCTAAAATATCATTTGATCTCTGCTCTACAAATCAATAGTCCAATAGAACCATCAAGACCTAGTTCTCCTGAGAAAAATATCTTCAGTAAAATGTTAGTAATTACTCTTCTGTCATCTTCATCACTGCAGCTCTTAGGTGTTTGACTGAAAGGCAATAGTGCGATGTAAAAGGCAGTAGATCTTGTATCACGTCTGCCACATGCTACTTCTGTGACCTCAATTAGCCATTTTTACCTCTATAGGACTCATTAAGCTTAGCTAGAAAATCAGAGTTGAACTAGATAACTTCTGAGTTCCTTTCCACATTGAAATCTTGGAATTTATGATCCTATGTTCTTGTTATTCTTTATTAATTTTTCAGAGGAGATATCCCCTAGAAAAATTTTGATTACAAAAAATATTATTTCCCCTATTTATATAATACTTTATAATTGCTAAAAAAAAAAAAAAAAAAAAAAAAAAAAATTTTTCCCAAAACATTTTGAAAGAGTGACTCTACCAAGCTATAGTAGGACTGTAATCTGTAATGATGTAAAGAATCTTCCCACCATTGAAATGGCAGATCCTTAAAGTATTTCTTCTACTTTTTTCATACCTTGACTCCAGAACCCATAGTCTATTTTAATCCTGGGAATACAAGAATAACAAAAGAAAGCCAGCATGTCTTTTTCTGGTGGCAGAGAACTGGAAATTGGGGGGAGTGCCTATCAATTGGAGAATGGCTAAACATATTGTGGTATATGATTTTTATGGAATACTATCATGCCATAAGAAATGATGAGTAGGATGCATTCAGAAAAACCTGGAAAAATTTATATGAACTTATGCAAAGTGACATGAGGAGAACCGGAAGAACATTATACACAGTAATAACAATATTGTATGATGATTAACTATGAATGACTTTGCCATTCTCAGCAACACAGTGATCTAAGATAATTCCAAAAGATTCATGATGAAAAAATGCTATCCACCTCTAGAGAAAGAACTGACGGAGTCTGAATGCAGATTGAAATATACTTTTAAAAAATTATTTTGTTTTATTTTGTTTTTAGGTCTATGCTTTCTTTCACAGCATGAATAATGTGGAAATATGTTTTGCATGACTGGATGTATATGATATAAATCAAGTTCGTTGCCCTCTTGATGATGGGTGAAAGGAGGGATGAAGGATAGAATTTGGAACTCAAAATTTTAATAAATGTTATTTTTTACAAGTAACTGGAAAAATAAAATATTTGGAAATAAAAGAAAGACAGCATGGTTTAGTGTATAAAATAGTGGACTTGTACTTGGTTTTACTCTTGTTTCAGATACTTACTAGTTATGTGAGTTGGCAAGAGCCAACCTTATCTGTAAAATGGTATTAAATCCCTACTCTGTTATGGACTGTTATGGGGAAAAGGCTCTGTAAACCTTAAGTTACCAGCCACTATTGAAGCAGACAAGTTCCTTCTAAAGGAACTAGACATTACTGGTTTAAAATTCATGTTTCAGATCTCTTCCTTGACTTCATGTTCCTCTTCTTATCTCTTGAACAGAAAACATAGTGAGAGAATACAGGCTAACCAAGAATAGTTTACTGTATCTCAATTGGGCAATGTGGTAGAAAGAACACTGGGGTTGCAACAGAAGTACCTTGGTTCAACTTCCATTTTTTCACTTGCTACCTCTATGATCTCAGATAATTCAGTTAATGTCTCCAGGTTTATTTTTGCATCTTTAAAATGAGGGCCAGGATGGATCTCGAGTGTCCTGTTACTATTTAAATAAATAATTCTTGAATAGCTGTCATTTCTCACATTACTAATCAAATAAATCAGGACAGAATGGTTCCATGTATTGGTATTCTTGTTTCAAGGAAAGAGTATCTATATCTGAGCTCTCACTAATGTTTCTCCTCAAGATGGAAATAGATAATACAAAAAAGAAAAATTATTTCCCTTGACTAATTAAGAATTTAAGAAAATGTTTACCTATATTTTAGACATAAAGACTGATTACTGGACAATTATTTTAAAATACTTTCCCTTGATTAATTACAAATTCAAGAAAATGTTTATTCACATTTTGGAAATAATCTTACCTTCTCTCTCCTTTTCTAGTCACTTGTCTTCCTCCCCAATCTCCTATTTCAATCTCTTATTTAAGAAATGGTCATGATGACATCAGTCAACTCTCTGTATGTCCAGGGAGAATTCAGTATCATTTCCAAGTGAATCTGAACCCAGAAAAATCAATGATATTATTCTTCTTCTGCTAAACGTGAGCTTAACTTCAATAAAGTCAATATCTCCCTAATACCTCTGTACTCAGAGACACAAGAAAGATCTATAAAAAAGATGCTTTGTGAGCATTTTGGACCTTCAAGAGATGTATATTTTATGAACACAGCCTTGTTAAAGAAATACTGCCCCAAGACAAGAAAATATGTCTTTTTTTTCAATTCTCCAACAGGATCCAGATTGGCAAAAACAAAAGATCCATGCATACTTCTCATTTGAAGAATCAGGGAAAAAGAGAGATTAGAGAAGCAAACTATGAGAAAAATAAATGAGCAGAAACCAATCTGACTTTTGAAACTGATATTTCTGCATCCCCACTGCCAGAAATTCAAGTCATTACATAATGTCTACAATAAACAAAAGCAGAGCCCAGGATTGAAATAATCAGGTGATGAATGTACCATCTTATCTTGTCAGGCAACATAATCTCTTCTTTCCTTAGTAATACAAAATGAGAGCATAAGTACAGAAGATGGTGCTTATTTGAAATACAGGAGAACACAGATACCTACCTAAGTATTTCACAAGAGTATTAGAATGATGATTTTAGAAATATTTGAAACATTTATGAATAAATACAAACTATTATGATTATGATTATGATTATGATTTCTAAGTGAGGCAGTGTGGAGTAATAGTTAAGACTGCGAGAACTGAAGTCAGGAAGACTCAGGATCAAATCCTTCATCTAACACTTAGGATCATTGTATATTAGGTTTTTTTTTTAATCTGACAGAGACCTAAGAGATCATCTGGTCTAATCCCTTTATTTCTTTTCTTTTTAAAAATTTCTATATTTTTCGGTTTCCAACATTCACTTCCACAAGATTTTGAGTTCCAAATTTTCTCCCCATCTTTCTCCTCCTTCCATCCCAAGACAATGTGCATTCTAATTATCCCTTCCCTCAATCTACCCTCCCTTCTCTCTAACCCCTTTATATCAAAGATAAATTAACTGGATTCCATAAAAGTTAAGTAATTTTCCCAAGGTCATACAACTAGTCAGTGGTAGAGCCAGGGTTTGAACCGAGCTTCTATGATTCCAAATTGCTCATTCTTTCCGGTGTGCACTGTGATCTCCACATTTATGAGCTGTGTACATGGGTAAACCATTTAACTCCTTTAACAGAATCTCAGACAATTCTCTAAGACTTAACTGGGCTTCCATGACACAGTTAGATAATGGCAGGGGATAATGGGAAGAGATGCTAAGTTTATATATTACTATAGGAGCAAGAAGTGGGTCCTGTAAAAGATTAAAAAACTGGTAATCAGAATGCTGTGGATATCTAAGGGGAATATTTCACTACTCACAAGGATAAAGACTCATGAATAAATGTGCCATGAGATCTTTAACCAACACAAGGGATGGGAGCCTAGGGTGCTATTTTCCTTCTCATTTCACATAAGTCATGGCACATCTATAGGTGGTTTTATTTCCCCTCTGGGGAAATATTCTTCTTGGTATTACTATAGAGTGCTTTTCACTCAGGTGGAGCTCTGTGGAGTTAGAATTACATTCCTCTCAGTTCTTTTCTATTTCTACTAACAATCACTACTATTTCACACCACATTCTCTAGGGGCAGTGAACACTAGAACTAGCAACGAAGAAAATCACCATGTAACAAATAATGGGCTTTTTTTTTAACAGGAGAAAAAAATCAACTTGGACTCTTCATTGATAAGTGTGAAATTAATGAATTTCTCATATTGTGTCTTTTCACATATTGTATCTAGTCAAGAAAAATATTTCTCCATGATGTAGTCACCAGTGTAAAAACCAAGCTTTCACTTACAAATGAGTCACAGGGAAATTAGCAGTCAGCCTTGGCTCTGGCCTTTAATGGAAATGCAATCAGCAGTCCATCTTTATGAGATGTGTGCTGCCATCATCAAATATCCACTGAGGGGAGCAGGCCAGGGCTGCAGGCAGGAGTCCAAAGGCATTAACATCCCCAGGTGATAATAATACTAGGAAAAATGCTCATAGGGAGAGGATTCATTTCACATTTCAAATACTTTTGAAAGTAAAACAGAAAGTTGGTCACTTTATATCAATTTACTTGACCCAAGCTCTTTTCAATTGCCAGCTTCCTCACCATCCATCCATCCATCCATTCAGCCAATACATGCTCAAGCTCAATTCCCACTGTACTCTCATTAGAGCTACAACTGAGCCCCACTAAATGCTGTCCTGAAGGGAAACATTTCTGTGCTCATGGCCCGGATGCATTTGCCTTCAAAGCAGTTATAAAAGTATGGAGGTGAAAGGTTTCATTCCTGATCAAGCCAGAGACTCCAAAAGTATAGTCATTTCCAGAGTACTTGTTGGTTTGGATTGAATCTTAACAACAGCTACCCATTTTTCTTATGATATTTTGATAGCAAACATCTGTTTTGGATTACTATCTGTAGCAACAAAGGAGAGTGTGGTACACTGGAAAGAACACTGGACTCAGAAATGAGTTTGAATCTTAGAAATAAGATTTATTCCTAGGAGATGTTGGGCCTTTGAAGGCCTCAATTTCTTCATTTCTAGAAGAGAGGGGATGGGTTAAATATTATCTAATATTTTTTGTAGTCCTTATGATTTCTCTGAAAACAGCTAGAATAAGACTTATGAAAGACAAAGTACTGACTGATTTTGATAAAGAAATGAGGAGAAAAAGGTACAAAGGACAGAAGGACAGAAGAAAATTGAAGTTGGTTGTTAAAGACAATTCTGAGTCTCAAAAACACAGAAACTGTTAAGAACATTAGGAGAGGCAGACTTCCCCAAACTCCTCCCAGTTATTCAGTGTGCCATTCATTCAAATTTACCCAGGACTCGTGGAATCTTTTTCATTTTGGTCTTAAAATGCTTGTAAACTCAAGGGAAATAATGAAAAAAGAGAAAGAATAAAGGTCTAGCTGTTCTAGATCTCTGACTATACTGTAAGACAGAAATCATAAAAAACATCATTTGGTATTAGGTTTTTTTAAAAAAAAGTTAATGAGTCAGGGCGGCTAGGTGGCGCAGTGAATAGAGCATGGGCCTTGGAGTCAGGAGGACCTGAGTTCAAATTTGACCTCAGACACTTAACACAAAAACTGACCATGTAACCTTGGGCAAGTCACTTAACCCCAATTGCCCTTAAAATAACAACAACAACAAAAAAAGAATAAGAAGAAGTTAATGAGTCAAAAAAGGTAAGGTGCACAATATATAGAAGAAAATGAACATAATCGTATGCTATTCAAGGAACGCAAAAACCATAACTCCTGAGTTAAGAATGAACGATCACTCAAAAACTATTAGGAAAACTAAAAATCTGTCTGTCAGAAACTAGGTATAAGTCAATATCTTGCGTAATATACTGAGAGGAGCTCAAAATTGACATGTCTTAGATATAAAAGGTTACGTTATTTTTAAAAAGGGAAAGAAGACAATGCTTTAGTAAGTATGAATAGAAAAGTTCACAATCAAACAAGTGAGAGGATCACAGAAGATAAAATGGACAATTTTAATTAGTTAAAATTTAAAAGCTTTTGTATGAACAAAACCAATTAAAATAGAAAGAGCACAGGTGCCTGGAAAGAGATCTTTGTAGCAAATCTTCCAATAAAGATCACCTATCTAAGGTAGGAACAGATTCCAATTTATAAGAACAAAAATGATTCCCCAAAAGAGAAATACTCAAAGGGTATAAACGGGTAGTTCCTCAAAAGAAGAAATCCGAGCTATTAACAGATGTTTGGGGGGAAAATGTTCCAAATAAGTAATAATTAGAAAAATACCTCTGAGCTTCCTTCTCAAACTCATCATATTGACAAAAATGAAAAATGACAATTCTTGGATAGACTACAGGTTTATATGGACTTGGGGATGGGAAATTTTGGGAGAGAGAAAGACAGTGAAAAAAACATCAGACAGAACTACAGAAACAGGGAGACAGAGACAGAGACAGAGACAGACTATATCAGAGACAAAGAGACAGAGGCAGTCAGAGATTAGGGGGAATAAAGGAAAGGAAAGAATAAAGACAGAGAAACAGGCAGAAAAAAGAGAGTGAGAAAGAGAAGCATCCCCAGATTTTGTAAACAATAGTCAATGATGTGGACTATTCTCCCTCAAAAAAAAAAAATCTGATATCTGATAAACACTTGCAAATGATGCTAGGAAAGTGAAGCTTTGAACGTTTCCTTTCATCATAAGCTTAGGTCAGCAATCACCTCTCAGAACTAGTATGTAACATGTAAACTAAGTAGAATTAATATCTATTAATTAAAATATTAAATTAGTATTTAAAATATTAATTGATATGTAACTTTTTCCCAGAATCCTAAAAATCCACCAGAGGCCTCTTTCAGGGTCACATCTAGGACAGACTCGTAAATTCCTCACACTTGGAAATGTGAGCATCCTATGCTCCCTTGGGAACAAGGCTTACTTGCAGAGAGACTTGCCAGAATGTCACCTAGGAGGGACACATACAGCCTTCAGCTGGGCAGAGAAAGAACCTTGCTATGAATACCAGTAAATGATACTTTTACGAGGACTTTAAAAAGATCAAGTTGGCAGTTTGTTCCTAGAGGGCTTTCATGCTTCTGTTATTGAACAGTGAATAAAGTTTGATTGTATGTATTGGTGAATATAAGTTATTGGTGAACTAAACAGTCCTAATAAGCGTGGATCACCCTAAATTGGTTTTATACGTGCACCTTGCCTTGTACTTGGCAACCAGGATGAAATAGTCCAGTAGTAGCCCCTGAAAAGGGGGTATAGAACTATATTAAAAGATCTCGTGTTCTGAGAATTTAGGGGTGAAAGAGTAGTTTGTTTGTTTGCTCATTTGCTTGTGTTTAATGTAATTTAGAGAATTTGCTTTCAACGTTGTCAGTATTCTGTGTCCTGGTAAATCTAGTTGTATCTTTTACTACGGTCTTATCAGTCAAAAGAAAAAGGTTCTTTGAAGAGAGTGAGAATTTTTCTGTTGCAAGTTTTAAACCTTTCAAACAACATAGAAGCATAACTGTGTTCCTAATTCTGACCAAGTTGAGACAGAGACAGAGAGAAGAGAAGGATATTTTTCCTCAATTATAGAAAACTGTGATATTGGAAACAAAAGAGAAACAAAATCTCTATGAGTTTAATCTAATGGATATTTCTGAATAGTGAGGGGAATGTGATTTGAGTGATATACATGTACATATGCACAGATATGTATGTATGTGTGTATATAAAGGTTTTGGGGAGAGGAGGTGGCTACAGCTTCCTATTATTATCAAAAAATATACTTTCTGGAATTTTCATAAAAACAGCACCCAGATGCTCTATTACTCTCTTTCTCCCCAGGGATATGAAATATTTTATTGTTTCAGTGTAGAGGGAGAAGGTGATTTCACCAACCAAAGAATATCCAGTCCTTAAAACAAAACTGAAGCCAGGTTAAATATTTTGTCTCCAATGATTCCAAAACTGAAAGGGACAAAAGAAAAAAGAAAAGCAAGCAATCTTGCAGTTTGCAGTTAAAGAGCCATATCTGAGGCTTGAGAACCATCCAATGCTGCTATTAAATCTTATCTCTAGCTTGGAAATAAAGAGCCTTGTTTACATAATAATAATAATAATATTGAAAAAGTCGCAATTTCACTTAAGAAGAGTAGTTTACCAGACCACTATGGTGTTTTATGAAGGATTTAGTAGAATTTCATTGCTTAGGTAAAATAGAAACAGTCATCTAAAAATGAATTGAAAGAGATCCTGCATTTCAAGTTCGAAAGTAAGAAACCAAATTGGAAAGGCTTTTTGTTTTGCGGTTTTTGAGGGTTTTTTTTTTCCCTTTTGGAGGGGGAAAGGAAGGGCAATTGAGGTTAAGTGACTTGCCCAAGGTCACATAGCTAGTACCTGTTAAGAGTCTGACAACGGATTTGAACTCTGGTCCTTCTGACTCCAGGTTTCATGCTCTAATCACTGAGCCACCTACCGCCCCAGAAAGCTTTAATTTGCACAATGAAAAACTGTAAACCTTAAAGTTTTAGATCTGATCGGGGAAAAGTAAAACTTTGTAATGAATTTGAAATGATTAAGAACAGTGTGCTAATTTTTAAGGGAGGGATTCAATGGAATAAGAAGAAAATATTCCTGAAGATGGAGACTGAGACATGATTTGGAAACAAAGGCACAGGATTGAGAAACTAGCAGTGCAGGAAAGAAAGTGGAATGTGGAATGAGTATGTAAAGAACACTATCATTCTAGGATTTGCAGTACTCAGTATGGGTAGATGAGTCAGTAAAAAAAAATAGAATTAAGTAAAACTATTGATACTTTTCTCTGAAACTTTATATATTTGAAAATTAATAACAAGCAAATAAAACTACATAAAGGTACTCATAGAAGTTAAAGAAAATGTTAAAATACAACTAAATTTGGATTCCTCAATATTAGGAATAGAGAGCTAATGGCTTTTCAACCAAACTGGATCAATATAAAGTCCTGATCAGAATCTTCAGCACGTACCAAAAGAAAAATCAGGAATTTAAGAAAGTGTTGCAGGAAGTTTAAGAAAATTTTAGACCTTCGAAAGCTCAAGCACAGGTCAACCATACTGAAAGTAATCCCTGGGCTCTGACAGATCAGGAACTAATTTCACTACATGGTTTTAGTGATTCCCTTGTTAAATTCCAACAAAAGACAATAACCTCTGTCTGGAACTAGTGATTCAGTGGAATAAAGGTTGAGACAAGCATATGCTGATTTTTTTAGATCCTAGTTCGTGAATGACAACATAATTCCAGATACAGAAGGGGGAAGACAGGGGTAAGGAGGGGAGGGGAAAAAACAAACAAGATATAACAGAATAAAAACACAATTAAATAAATCATTTCAGAGATTCTGAAAACCCAAGTTGGGAAGTAAATAAACAGTTAAAAATCATGGATTGGCCTGAGGAGTTCTATAGAGTAGTTTCTACCCCAAGTTCCAAAGAAGCAATAATTAGAATGGATATATTGAGTAAAAACTTTGCCCTATTAGCAGAAATCAAAATTTAATGTTTGATTGTTGCTAGGAAAAGCCTCATGGGTTCTGATTGGTCTTGCCTGCTTCAAAGCAAGTTGTAAGCATCCCTCAGTATGGAATCAAAGGAAGAAATATTAGGAAAATGTGACAATATTGAATGATTCAGAACAGGAAGGAATAAGTATGAACATAATTGTTCCATATGATGTTCCAATTTGACCACTGAAAAAGGCCAGCAGAAAGGGAGACTGAAGATGTAATATAGGAAAATTAAAGCTGAGACTGAACTTGTAAAAGGAGCCTCCCCTAATATTAAAAAAAAAAAAAAAAGATCAAATTACAGGATATAATGGACCTTTGTTTTCAGTTACTGACTTAAGTGGTATGTTCTTCACAATCCTAGTGAGCAAAGAAAGTCAGGAACAAATTGCTTTTATGTGGCAGGGGGCATAGTATAAGTTCTGTTGATCAACACAAGGATATTATATAACCCGGTTTTATGACAAATTTTGTGTAGATGAGATTTAAATAAAATGATGCAGGTACTTGCTTTATTCAGAATTGCATAAATTATATCCTAATTAAGGGTCATGACAGACAGAAGTTAGAGGAAGTTATAGATAAAATTACTAAAATACTGAACATAAAAGAACAAAAATCCATAATCAGTTAAATTTCTAAGTATGATTTAGATAGATCTCACAAAGGCTTTCAATTCTCCAACCATTGGCAGAAAACTTCTTAATCCTGAACCTAAAGCATATAAAAAGAAGTACAGAAACTAGTTGAATTAAATGGTTACTGGAGAAACCATATTCCCCTTATAGGTTTGATGTTATTACCATGGCATGAGGACATGAGAAAATTGAAAACCTTTTTATTGGATCTGAAATAGTAGCATGCATTAGAGCAGGTGAAAGAGATTGAATGACATTCTTGTTCTGATTTCCTCTGACCCTTCTTTCAGACTCAAAGTCAGTCATGTGGGAGACTTTATGACTTGGTCCTTATGGACCAAACCAATGAATGATAATGAGAAGGCTTATATGCCAGTAGGATTCCAAATCAACAATCCAAATGGCCCTCAGATTAGATATACTACAAGGGAAAGATGGCCCTATCAGTACACAATGCCATTATAGAAGTAGAGGACTTGACTCAAGGCATACCATTGACACTACTGGATCCTATTTTAACAAGAGACAAAATCACCCCTGATACTTTCGACCTTCACCACTCAGTCAGCCTTCAAGAAGAAGGGATATATAATGGACAGAATTAGTGCTGGGGAAATAGAGACAAGCCACCATCATGAAGAGATAGTGCCCCATAATATTGACCTGCCACCTAAGTTGCTGGAAAGGACACTGCTAGAAACAGTAGCTCCCCTTGATGAATAGTCTGTAACCTGGAAACAGCTAGAAGAACAATGCATGGTTCACAGATGGGAGTCCTTTTCTAATCATGTGTAGCATGAAGTGCTTAATGACTATCCTAAGACTATCTACTAGAGAGAAAATGATGGAAAAGGAGATTGAAAGTCAGCCCCATATGATGAATCAAGGGTGGTGTGATTAGTTGCCATCAAAGCCACAGAAGAAAACCTGAATGTCATGATTTATACTGACTCTTTTGTCACTAATAGATTGGTCATATGGCCAGCAAAGTGGATGAAAGGTAATTGTATGGTAAATAACTATGAAATATGGGAAAAGGAGTTATGGGAAATTTATTTGAATGTGAAGATTAAAATCGGGCATATTTTAGCACAAACTAAAAGAAAATCAGATGAGGCAAGTGGAGCAAGAAACTAGATTACATCGACCAATTGAAAAATACATAGTAAAAATGGATGGATGGAAAAAGTGGACATCGGAACATTCAGCCTACCCAGTTTTAGGCAGAAGAGGAAATGAGTCTAAGGACAGAAGAAATATCCATATAATGCACTATACTGTTTTGTTCATTTGCCAAAAAGCTAGTCCCATTACTGAAATCATAACCCTGATACATCACTCCAAATTGGACTCTGACAACAATCTGGCAAGTAGAAAGCATGGTCTCACCGTGATGCATATGCAACATAGTATTAAGCCTTGTAAATCTTTGCACATTAGCCAAAGCTGACTCTACTGTAGAATACCTAAATTCCTTAGTAGGATATTATGGACAAACTATAATGATTTAGAGTGATCAAGGATCACACATCACTTATTATAAGTTAAAATTGTGGATGTAGGGCAGGTAGGTAGCACAGTGAATAGAGCAGTGGCCCTGAAGTCAGGAGGACCTGAACTCAAATTCAGCCTCAGACACTTAACACTTACTAGTCCTGTGTCCTTGGGCAAGTCATTGAACCCCAATTGCCCTGCCTTCCCCCCTCCCAAAAAAGCAAGACAAACAAACAAACAAAAAGATTGTGGATGGAGTCCAAGGGATTATATGGAAATATTATTTAGCATATAACCCCCAGGCAATGGGGAAACAGAAAGATTTCATGAAATGCTAAAATTAAGGTTCAATTTAACAAACTCTTAGGGGAAACAAAGACTACCAAATAGAAAAAAAATGTTAGAATTGCAATAGCCAATTAAATAATCCATCTAGGAGAAATCACTCCATACTTGTAGATAAATTTTAAATTGCAATGCCACTTTGATGAATTTAGATGACAAAGGATAAAACAATACTGAAAGAGCCAAAAATGTGATGGGCCCCATCGCACCCCTTATCCCCATAAGATTAATTAGAAACCATTGGGTCAAGAAATCAGAAAAAAATAGGTTGTAGTTGGACCTGATAAGTTATTCCAGGTTCCATTAAGAGAACTCACATGCAGAGATCTGCTAAGCTCTTTTTCCTTTGTAAGAGATGAGGAAGTACTATGATCTCAGCCTAGATGCCTTCCTGACTCTACTGTCGTTGATTTGTGAGTACCTCATTGCACTCCCATTCCTGTCTACCATCTAGTAGCACCCACTTGCAGCCACTTGAAACTGAGCATGGCTTCACCCTCTGGTCAGTTGTCCCATGTTCAACCATTTTTGAGAATCATAACCATGACAAGAATGACATATCATAATACGAAACATCATCAATATGACGGTGAGGATGTCCATCTACCATATCCCTGCCATGCAAAAAGAGAAGGCCATTTATATTTATGTTTCTTTTACACACCATTGGAAGTAAAAGAGATGCAGCATTTTTATCTGACTGAAACACAATAAAACTTTCCAAAAAATCAATTAGTTTAGGCAAAAATGCAGGGCAGGTAAAGATTTGGGTTGGCCTCTGCAAAGGATAAGATATCTTACATATTAAAGGATCATTAGTATTAGACAAGGGATTTCATGACATAGGAAACAATGGGAGGAGATGAAAAACCCGTGCAAAATCTTTCATACATGGGTAGCATTTGTCAGGTTATAGGAGACCTGTCTTGAGAGACCATGGGACAATTAGAAAAACCCCTAATGTAACACTACCCTGGTCAACTTATTTAAATATTTCCTAATGTTTTATCGTGGTATTAATGCTTCTGTGTACTGTTAGTCCTGAACATAACTGACACAAACATTGCATGTTTGGAATTGCAATAAAGTTTCAGTGGTTATTGTCATCTCAGTTATAGATCATATCAGATGGTTCTAGTAGTCAGATAGTGAAATGTAATAGGAATAAATATGTTAATTTAGGATGAATAACTCCACTTTTTAAAAAAATCTCCATTTTGCAAGTAAGTGTTTTGTAAGCTATTTATTTTTTTATGAAATAAGTCAAAGTACTGAATGGTATATCTTGGCAGAGATATATAACCCCAGATTTGGTAAACAACTCATAATGACTTGAATAAGTCCCAGATTTGATTAACATTATTAATTATGTGTGTTCTCCCTCTCCCAATAACTGCTAGATAGTTACTGATTTATAAAGATTACTTGACCTTAACATCACACACAAACACACACACACACACACACACACACACACACACACACACAAAATGCAAGATTGAGAACTTTCGATTGACTATAGATACACTATATTAGTAGATACACTATATACTAGATACACTATATTAGTAGGATAAACTATATTAGTAGATACACTATATTCATAGGATTTAGATCTGGAAAATGACCTTAGAAGTAAAAAACCTTATTTTATACAAGAAAAAGAGCACTCTAGAAGTGATTTGTCCAAGGTTGTAGAGTTAATAACTGTCTGAGGCCTCATTCAAATTCAGGACCTCTGACACCATCTCTAGTACCCTTCCCACCATACCAAAATGCCTCCCAATATTCGCAGACAATTTTTCTGTAATCATCACTGATTTATCTTTGTTGATTGGCAGGGGGCACATGGGTCCCAGCTTTTGATCTCTCTGCCCCTTCATAAATCAGAAGGTGATGCTACCAGTATGCTCCCATGTCTGTCATGAATGATTTCTTGCACATTCTCCATTAGATTTCATGCTGAGTGTAGCAAATTGTCATTTCATAGTAACTCCACAATTGACTTGGTTTGGCTTTGTTGACCCCTTGGTTCATCCAGCTGCTTCTTTCTTCTTGCATCATATTTAGTACCTGTCATATCTATATGTAAAGTCAATGGGATACAATGGAAAAAGCCCTAGAGAAGAGAATCAAGTTTAAATCCTTGCTGCAATACGTATTGACCATTTAATCCTAAGAAAAGAAATTAACTTCTCTGGCCCCCAATTTCCTCATCTTTAAAGTAGGAATAACAATGCCTATATGCTACCTACTTCATAGGCTTATTGACAAGAAGGTCAAGGCCTTAATTAGTCTGCATAAGCATGAGATACTATTATTTAGTTGAACTGGAACAAACTAGATGGCATAGTATATAGAGTGTTAGGACTGGAGTTAGAAAGGCCTCAGTTCAAACGTATTCTTAGAAATTTTCCCTCTTCCTGCCTCAATTTTCTCATCTGTAAAGATAAGGAATAACAATAGTACCCACTTCCAAGGGTTGTTGTGAGGATGAAATTAATATTATCTGTAAAGTGCTTTGTAAACTTGAAGGTGCCATATAATTGCTAGTTCTTGACTATTATTTTAATTGAGTAGGAGAATATAAAATTCGTCTTTATAACTCTCTCATTTGGCCCTCAGATTTGACTTCATCCAATTTTTTGTTGTTCTGCAGAAATTTCCAGCATACAGATCACCACATTGTCTGATAAACTGCTGCTCTTGACTAATAACATCTCAGCCATTGGTTCTCACCAGATTAACTCTAGAAATCTGGATATCACTAATGAAATATGCTGCTAAGGTATGATATTGGCATAAAGAAGAATTTTATTGAAATAAAATATGAAGTTTAAGGCAAAGACATTAAAGAACTTCTAGGAAAGATGATTAAGCTAATGGCTATCCCTTAAAGTAGATGTCAAGATTTTCAACAAAGATGGCACATGAAGTTATCCTGAGAAACAAGGCTCCAAATATAAGAAATATTTACCAAATTCTAAAAGCTCCTTCAAAATTAATGAGTTCCTCCATTAACCTTGGGAATTCACTGGCAGAAAGTTCAAAGTATAGATGATCTAAGTTCTGTCAAGGTCTTGATCATGGAGATAGAGCCTAAAGTCAGCATAAACTTTAAATCTAGATTGTTCTAGAAGACTGGAATATGCTTCCCCTACTCCTCAATACATTCTAGTTGGGAATAGCAGAAGACAAAAATCACAACATGATGCATAGGTCAAGGCTTAGTTCCAATTCTGAGTATATCTTCCTGGTTTCAGGACAGGGCTATGTAAGGAAGTTGAGGGCCTACTCTCCTTAGACAACTTACCAGAAAGGCAGAAACTACAGGCCAAGAAACATAATTGTTGACGACTGTCAAAGTATACTTCTTAAATAAGTAAGATTCTGTCACACATAAGAAACTTGCTATCCTTTTTGTCTGCCTAACCTATAGTGTATACCCATTCCTTCCAATCATATATACTCTTAATTGAGTTCAAATTCATGTTTTCCTCTTACCTTCTTTTTACCTGGGCTCTCAATTTCAACTGCACCCACACCCTAAACATACACTTATTCCAAGTACATCTTTATGACTGGATATTTTCGCAGAAACATGTTTTATCGAAAATGTGTATCTCCCATCATTATAATTAATTTTAATGAAGTCTTTTTTCCTAAACCTTATGGCACTGGGAAACAAAATTTCATCAGTGAAAAAACAAAAATCTTTCCAAATTTTGATGTCAAATGATGATTATTTTTTATGCAACATGTGCTCAAGTTTGTTTGCATTTAACATAAATTATCTTTTGACATGTTTTGTTTCCTCTCAAAAAATCTAGTACATTTTAATGCATGAGTCTTTATTTAGAAGTGTCATTTATTAACATCTGCTTATTATTAATATATTGATATATACAAATACATTCTTCCTTGTAGAGTGGAGAAAGTATTTGAAATAATGGACTAGAATGTAAATGCAAATTGTCTGCTGTATATAGGTATCATCTTCCTCTCTGACCTTTGTGTACAATTGCGTTTGTCTCTATGATCAACATTTAGTAGAAAAATTTCTTTCTAATATCCAAGTCAAATTTCATGGCTAATAAAGAAACTCTTTAGTTGTGTAGTTTTTCAGGACATTGTGTATGAAAGTTTTGTAAGGCATTTGTTAATAAATGTTCATCACTAGCGTCTATTTATCATTTAGAGACTAAACTGAAATCATGAATTAGGAATGAACTGTGGACTGGAGCTCAGAAGACTTGAACTGAATGTAAATTGATTCTATAATCACATCATCATTAGAACATTACACACATGTGTTAGCCTTTTTTTGGTGTCTTTTTGTAAATGTTTTCCCAATACTGAAACCTCCAGTGTGATGACCCTTTACATTGGGAAGTACTTTCCCATTATTAAAAAATAAAAATAAAAACAAAACACTTTTTTTCCATAAGTGAAATGTTGGTAATTGTTCATATCCCCCACCACCAATTTGAAACCAATCATTTTTATTAATTCTAGAAATAAACAAGCTTTGACTAAGCACATCAAATTCCACAGAAGGGATCATAGCTACAAACATTTCAGAAAAATATTTCCCAGTTTAGACTCAGATACTGTAAATGCTGAATAAGTTCATTCAAAACAAATCTGAGGTTTTTAGTGAACTGAAAGACTAATATGAGCCAGTAGTGTCGGGGGTGGGGGAAGGAAGCTAACATAAACTTGGTATACATTAAAAGGAAAATAGTTTCCCAGAACAGAAAAGTGGTAGTCCTGTTGTCCTCTTCCCTTATCAGGTTCCATTAGGCATTCAGTATTCAGTTATGTGTGCTACAGTTTGAGATGATTGTAAGCTGGAGAGTGTATAGACAAATGCAACTGTAAACTTTTATATAAGTACATTTATTAATAAATTTTAATATATATAATCTAATATATTATAATATAATCATTATATAATTAATTATATTTATATTGTGTACAATATGATATATAATATTTATATTACATATAATTATATATTATATAATCAATATATATTAATATAATTAATTATACTATAATAATATATAATATTGTATAATATAATAGAATTTTATATACATATATATGTATGTATGTATTATGTATGTGTGTATATATATATATATATTTATTTATTTATTTATTTATTTATTTAGCTGCCAAAAGGGCAAAATTATAAGTAATAGATAGGAGTTGTAAAGAGTCAAATTCAGGCTCAATGTCATAAAAAAACTTCTTAAAATTTAGAAAAGTCAAAAAATAGAATGAACACCCTAATGATGGGGTGGGTCTCTTTGGAGATCATGAAGTAGAGATTCAATGATCACTTGCCAAGTGTTTTTTTAGTCTAGATTCCCCTGGTGTAAGAGCTGAAACAAGATAGCTGCTAATCTCCCTTTCAAATTCAAAATTCTGGTTCATTTCTTCTCTTCTATTTACCCCCATGTAAAGTAGTGGAATACTTATTCTATGGTGGTGCATCTTAGAAATTCTCCAGCCATTCAGAAATACAATTTAAAACTATACCCCTCAAATTATTAAACTTTGCTTATCCTTATTCAGTGATACCAAAAGGCATATACCAGAAAGAGATCAAAGACAAAGAGAAATGGCTATTAAATAAGAAAAATATATTGATAGCACCATTCTTTTGATATCAAAGAGCTAGAAATGAAAGAAGTTCTTATCATAAGGGTAAAACTGAACAATTCACAGTATATGAAATAAAAATAATATTGCACTATAAAAAAGGACCAGTAGGGTGGATTCAGGAAAAAAAAATAGGAAAGTTTGTATAAAATATTGCAGAATAAAAAACGAACAAAACAAGGACAAAAATTGATATGGTGATTACAACAATTTGAAAACAACTTTAAAAGACCTTTGATCCACAATTCTAGGGAATGTAAAATCAAACATCTCATTTACCTCTTAACAGAGAGGGAATGGATGCACAATGCTGAATAAGACATACAGTTTTCTTTTTTCCCTGACAATGCAGATTTTTTTTCCAAAATGTATGTAAAAATAATTTTTAACTTTCAGGATTTTTTAATTTTGAGTTTGAAATCCTCTCCATTTCTCCTTTCCCTTGCCCCTTTCCAAGATGGTAAGCAATTAGATATCAATTATATATATGCAGTTATATAAAACATTTCTATACTAAGCATGTTGGAAAAAGAAATCACAGACTCAGCCATCCTCCCCAAAAATAATAAAAATAAAGCAAGTTATAAAAGGTATACTTTCATCTATATTCAAACTCCATCAGTACTTTCTCTGGAGATAGATAGCATTTTTCTTCATTTGGCCTTAAGAATTGTCTTGGATCATGGTATTGCTGAGAATAACTAAGCCCTTCACTGTTGATCATTTTAAAATATTGCAGTTATTATGCATAATATTCTCCTGGTTTTACTCATTTTACTTTGCATCAGTTCATGGAATGCCTTACATATTTTTCTGAAAGCATTCTGCTCTCCATTTCTTATAGCACAAAAGTATTGAATCACAATCATGTACCACAGATTGTTTGACCATTCTCCAATTGATGGGCATCTTTACAATTTCAAATTGTTTGCACCCACAACAAGAGCTGATATAAATATTTTTTTACAGGGTGGTCCTTTTCCATTTCCTTTTATCTCTTTGGAATACAGACAGACTAGTAATATTGCTAGGTCAAAAGGTATATGCAATTTTATAGCCCTTTGGGTATAGTTTCAAAATGCTCTCCAGAACAGTTAAATCAGTGTTGAACTTCACCAGCAGCACATTATTGTCCCAATTTTCTCATATACCTCCCAACACTTGACATTTTACTTATATATCATGTTAGCCAATATAAAAGCTGTGAGCTGTTCAGAATTGTTTTAATTTACATTTGTCGAATCAATAGTTATTTGAAGCATTTTTCTCATGACTATAGATAGCTTAGATGTCTGATTTTGAAAACTGCCTGTTCATATTCTTTAACCATTTGTTCATTGGATATTTAAGAAATGAGATTTTTATCAGAAAAAAATATTGCTGTAAAATTTTTCCTCAGTTTTTCTGCTTTCTTTCTGATGTTGGCTGCATTGGTTTGGTTTGTGGAAAACCTTTTAAATTTAATATAATCAAAATGATCCATTTTATATCTTGTAATGGTCTCCATCTCTTTTTGGTCATAACTTCTTCAAATACTTCACACTCTCCCAATTTGCCTATGGCATCACTCCCTGTGTTTATGTCATGTACCCGTTTTGACCTTCTCATGTTACATGCTGTGAGGTGTTGATCTATACACAGTTTCTGTCAAACTGTTTCAAGATTTCACAGCAATTTTTATCAGAGGGACTTCATGTCCCTAAAGCTTGGGTATTTGCCATTATCAAACACTAGAGAGATATGGTCATTTGCTAATGTGTTCTGTGTACCAATTATTTTTTTTCCATTGATTTGCCACTCTGTTTCTTAGCCAGGACCAGATTGTTTTGATGATTACTGTTGCAGTACAGTTTGATATCTAGTACTGTTAGACCACCTTCTTTCACATTTGTTTCAATTGTTTCCTTTCATATTCTTGACTATTTGTTCCTTCAGATGAATGTGGTTACTACTGTTTTCTAGCTCTACAAAATAATTCTTTGATAATTTGATTGGTATTACACTGAATAAGTAAATTAATTTAGGTAGAACTGTCTTTTTTATCATATTGCCTTTGCTACCCATTAGCCAGTGATGTTTTTCCAGTTGTTTAGATATGATATTATTTATGTGAAAAGTGTTTTGTAACTGTGTTCATATACTTCCTGGTTTTCTTTTGGCAGGTAGACTTCCAAGTATTTCATATTGTCTACAGTTATTTTAATTGGAATTTCTCTTGCTACTAGGTTTTGTTGATAATAGAAATGCCAATGATTTATGTGGATTTATTTTATATCTTACAACTTTGCTCAAGTTGTTGATTATTTCCAGTGGTTTTTTTCAGTTGATTTTCTAGGATTCTCCAAGTATACCAATCATATCATCTGCAAAGAATAATAGTTTTGTTTCCTCATTGCTTATTCTAATTCTACAATTTCTTTTTTCTTCTCTTATTGTTATAGCTATAGTGTCTAATACAATATTGAGTAATAGTGGTGATAATGGGCATCTTAGCTTATCTTATTATAGGAAGACTTCTACCTTATCCCCATTATAGATAATGCTTCCTGATGATTTTAAATATATACTACTTAGCATTTTCAGGAAAGCTCCATTTATTCCTGTGTTTTCTGGTATGTGTGTCTGTGTCTGTGTCTGTGTGTGTGTGTGTGTGTGTGTGTGTGTTATTTGAATGGGTTTACATCTTGCCAAAAGCTTTTTCTGCATCTTTTGAGATAATCATATGATTTTTTTTCTTGGTTTTGTTATTAATATGGTCAATTATGCTGAGAATTTTCTTAAAACATAACCAGCCCTGCATTTCTAGTATGAATCTCACCTGATCTTTGTGAAGGGTCTTTGTGATACATTATTATAATCTCCTTGCTAGCATTTTATTTAAACATTTTGATTCAACATTCATTCTCTGTTTTTGCTCTTCCAGGTTTAGGTATCAGTCCCATATTTGTGCCTTAAAAAGAATTTGGTAGGATTCCTTCTTTTCTTGTTTTCCCAAATACCTTATATAATATTGGAATTACTTTTTTTTTTTACTTTCTTATCATGATTTTCTTGCATCTTACTCATTTCTCTCCCCAATTTTTCCTCCACTTCTCTTATTTGGTTTTCAAAATCCTTCTTAAACTCCTCTATGGCTTGTAATCACTCTACCTTTTTTTTTTGGAAGTTTTTGGTGTGGGAGTTCTGACTGTAATGTCTTCCTCCCGTTCCATGCTTTGATCCTTTGTGTCCCTAAAAAAATAATCTAAAGTTGGATTGCTGAGCTTTCTTTGCTTCCTTTTTCTGCTCACATTGCCAGTCAGTTACTTGACTTTTGGGCTCAGTAGAAATCTGTTTTCAGAAGGGAGAGCTCTGTCCCAAATCTCTGTGGTTTTCCCAGCTCCCAGAGCTATTAGGAGGCTGCAGTCTCTGCAGCCCCCAACAGCTTTGGCTCACTGAAAATGCACCTCAGACCACCACCCAAGACCATGATCCTGATCCAGGCAGCTCAAGGCAAAAGTATTTAGCCTCTGAATGATCACTTGGCCTCCCTGCAATCTGTAGGTTGCAAGCTCTGAAGCAGCCATGTGTAGGTGGCTGCAGGGCCTCCACTTCAGACTGCTTCTAGCTCTGGAGGCAGTCAGCCAGACCCTCTCCCCCAAATTTAGCTGAGTTCCACTGACCTTTTCCTTTTGTCCTTGGCTCTTATGGGTTGTTAATTCTGGAAACTGCCACAGCTGTTGGTGATCTGCTCTCCTGAAAACTCCAGCTGGGGCTTCTCCTGGATTGCCTGGGGCTAAAACTGCCTGGGGCTGGACTCTGCTCCCATTGTACTGCAATGAGTCCTTTCTGTCCTTAAGAATGTAAATTTCCCCTTAAGTATTGCTTTTACTGTATATAATAAATTTTGGTTGTCTTATTGTTTTTATTCTCTTTAGTGAATTATTCACTCTTTCTATAATTTATTTTCTGATCTACTCTTTCTTTATAATTAGATTGTTGAGTTTCCAATTAATTTAACCTATGTTTTCACATATCTTTTTTGAAGGTAATTTTTATTGCATTGTGATCAGAAAATAATGCATTTAATAGTTCTTTTCTGTATTTGGTGGTGAAGTTTTTGTGCACTAATATGTGGTTAATTTTTGCATAGACATAATTTACCGCTAAGAAAAATATATGCTTGACAGGGGTTGGAGTCAAGATGGTGACATAGAAGCAGGAGAATTCCACCTCAAATAACCTATAAAATATGACTAAACAAATTTTAGAGCTTCAGAACTAATAAAAGGACAGAGAAACAAGGCTCCCACTGAAGGCAACCTGGCAGAAGGACAGGATTTTGAAAACCAAATAAGAGAAGTGGAGGAAAAATTGGGGAGAGAAATGAATAAGATGCAAGAAAATCATGATAAGAAAGTCAACAACCTGACTGAAGAAAATAACACCTTAAAAATTAGATTAACTCAAATGGCAAAGAAGTCCAAAAAGCCAATGAGGAGAAGAATGCTTTAAAAAGCCAAATTTTCCATATGGAACAAGAATCTCAAAAGCTCACGAAAGAGAATAATTCCTTCAGAGTTACAATGGAGCAAATGGAAGCAAATGACTTTATGAAAAATGAAGATAATATTAAACAGATCCAAGCAAGTGAAAAAAATAGAAGGCAATGTCAAATATCTCATTGAAAAAAAAAAACTGACCTGGAAAATAGATGCAGGAGAGACAATTTTAAAATTGTTGGACTATCTGAAAACTATAATCAAAAAAAGAACCTAGAAATCATCCTTCAAGAAATTCTCAAGAAAAATTGCCCTGATATTTTAGAGCCAGAGGACAAAAATAGAACTTGAAAGAAATCTCCAATCACCTCTTGAAAAAGATCCCAAAAAGAAAACTCCTAGGAATGTTATAGCCA
>CM053588.1:278281306-278294207 GCA_028646515.1 Pseudochirops corinnae
CAGTGTGGGGAACTCACAGTGTGAGGGGATCCTCCTCATATGTGGATTTCATTACTTCTAAATACTTTTTCATTACTTCAAAACACTTTTTTTCATTTAATATTTTATTTTCCCAAATTGCACGTAAAACAGTTTTTAACATTCGTTAAAAAATAAACCTTTGAGTGTCAAAGTCTCTCCGTCTCTCCTTTCCCTCCTCCACTCATTGAGAAAACAAGCAATTTGATAGAGATTATACATGGTACAATCATACAAAATATATTTCCTCATTTGTCATGATGTAAAAGAAAATAGACCAAAAAAGAAAGAAAAATAAAGAAAAAGTATGCTTTGATCTTCATTCAGACTCCATCAGTTCTTTCTCTGGAGGTTAATAGCATTTTTCATCATAAGTCCTTTAGTATTGTCCTGGATCATTGTATTGCTGAGAATAGCTGTGTCATTCAGAGTTGATTGTCATTTGTTACTATATACAATGTTCTCCTGGTTTTGGTTTTTTCACTTTGCATCATTTCATGGAAGTCTTTCCAGATTTTTCTGAGAGCATTCTGTTTGTTATTGCTTATAGCACAATAGTATTCCATCACAATTGTATATAACATCTTGTTCAGCCATTCTTCAGTTGATGGACATCCCCTCAATTTCCAATTCTTTACCACTGCTAAAAGAGATGTTAAAAAATTTTTTGTACGTATGGGGCTTTTTCCATTTTGTTTTACCTTTCCTGGCAACCTTCTAAGTGGTCTTTGGCTGGAAAATTATTTCACCCTGTCCTTGTTGAGGCATTATTTAAAAGGTTTTTGGAGGGATTTGGGGGAGAGCCGAGGTGGGTCTCCACCTTTTCTCCATCTTACCTTCTAAAGATTTAGACATCTATACTGAATGAGGTAGGGAAATTAGCAGAATGGTCCTGAATGATATGTTGCTATCTGTGCATATAGTTCTGTGACTAATTATTATGTGAAGAGGAATAGTATTTATTTATTTGAAGATTACCTCACTACACTAGTGATCTACGTAATTTGGTAAGCATAGATCTACTGTCACTTAGTTGATGGACATTTAGGGTTGAAAGATTCATTATTCTACCACCAACTCTCTTACAAGTATCCCTATATTTTTAGCTAGGTTGATCCTTGGATGATATAAATATAATCTGTCTCCAGGGCCATTCTCAAAGCCTCTCCATCTTGCAATGACATCCCGGATCTTTTCCTCTTTTTGACACAATCTTTCAGAGCTCTGGGTAATAGCTGTTGAAGATGAACTGACTTACTAGCTGTGTGATCTTGGGAAAGTCACTTAACCCTGGTTGTCTCACCAAAAAAAAGAAAGAAAGAAAGAAGAAAGAAAAATGCAGACAGACTACAGAGGTTTTTAACTTTTTGTTGCCTTATGCACCCCCTTGGCAGTCTACTGAGACCTAGGGACCCCATTTTAGAGTAATGTCTTTGGATGGATAAAGTATATAATATTATAATGGGAAGCAATTATATTGAAATAATTATCAATTTTTTAAAAAAGATAAAACCCATGATAAGAACACTAGAAATAAAGAATGAGGGAACTGGAGGAGTAAGGGAAGGCTTTTCATAAGCATGATCCTTGAGATGAGCCTATAAGTAAGAATTCTAAGAGAAGAAAATGAGAAAGTGATCCATCATAAACAGGACAGGGGTAGTTTGGCCAAGTACTAAACTGGAGATTCAGTGTTGAATTTAAGGAAGAACAAGTAGGTCTACAATTATATTCTCCATTGCTATGTCTCTGATGAATGATAATTCTACATCTCCATTTGTTCACTTGACATTTTTTCATTTCTAAAATTGAGCTCATTCTATTCCTTTAAAATCAGTTCTTCCTTTTTGATATCCTCCTTTCTTTCCTTATTCCCACCATTATATTCATTATTCAAGCTGGAAATCTTTAACTCAGACTTGATTACTTCCTTTCCCTCTTGTCTTAAGCATTCATCAAGAACCACGGAATCTTCCTTTGTAACATATACATGCAAATATATAGACACAGCACATACACATGTACACACATATACATGCATCTATACATGCACATATGCACATATATGCACATATATGTATATATGTGTACACAATCTATCCATTCCTCCCTTTCTATTTCTATTGTCATTGACATGACACTACTTCAAGTTTTCTTGCATGGTATCAAAGATATTTTCTGTATTATTCAAACTACTTCATTATCTTCTTTCCTTTCTCATCCATTTGAAATACTAATGCGAGAACCTTTCCAAAATATCATTTTTATCATATCTTTTTCTTGGTTAAAACTTTCAGTATATCTTCATGATTTACCATAATGAGTCTTACCTCATTCATTTGATGTTCAAGTCCTTTCATAATCTGGCCTCCAAATGCTTTGTGAGTGGTGCAGATGTACTTGGTCAGTAACTCAGGTTTCATCTAACCTACTGCAGTAGTAACACCCCACATCTGATTCATTTCTCCCATTTTACAAGTCTATAGAAAAGTCAGCTGTCACTATAATTAATTAATCTGCAAGAGGGCATAGTATATAATTTGCCTACTAAGTCATGTTATTTCAAGCCATTGGCCAAGAGATTTTATCAGCACATAAGATCATTGAGCTGGAGTTGGAAGGGACCTCTGAGACCATTTAATCCAACTCTTTAATTTAATAGATGAGGAAACCAAGGCCTTGGCAGATTAAGTGATTTGCCCAGGGTCACATAGGTAATAAGCATCATAGATGATATTTGAAATCAGATCCTCTGACTACAGAATCATTGCTTTTTCCACTGTCCTACCTGCCCGGGTTTTCCCAGTGGCTTCGGTATTTTCATTACAGCCCAAAGGATGTAAACCTCTAAGTTCTTAGACACTTCCTCCTACTTAGGCAAGCTCCCTCCCACTGAGAGCATGCATAAATGAGCAGATATAGTCAGCACTGCTAACAAGATCCAGAATTTTAGCTAAGAAAAAGGAAGTCTGATATCACATTAAATACTTGAATTATGGGGGAAATCTTGAATATTTCAGTTTCTCTGCCTGCATCTCTAGTTGGGAAATAGCCTATTCTCAGAGATGCAATAGCTCTCATAAGACTCAGACTATTGATTTTTCATTGAGACACCATGGTTTATGGAAACTCAGTAAAGTGAATTATTCCATCAGAATTAGCATATAATAAAATTGGAATCAAAATGCTTTACCTGCTAGTTTTTACCCCAAACCTCCTTCAGACTTATAGTTCATAACAAAGATGGATTAAAGAAACTGAATATTTTGGAACCAGCCAGCAAAAACTCCACAAAGAAATGGGGGAGGAGGGAGGAAATTGACTTATATCTCCAGATAGCTGTCAGTCTGGTGTCTTCAGCACTGGTCCTGGTCCTAAATGGCAATGCTGATCCATTTCCTCACTGCCACATCTTCATCTTGATGAAAACTCTACCATTCCAGTTCTCCAGGATCTTTCCCAACTCATTCTTTGCAGAATCAACCCAGTTTGGGCAGCAGTAGCAGCTGAAATCTGTGAAAAGCAAATGACCGGGGGAGGCATTACTTCGGGTTTCTTTTACCTACTTTTCTAACATTTCTCCTCCTTCCCAATTAACCTTCTACAGAAAATGTATGTTCCAGGAATACTGGCTACTCATCCTTCCCTAAAGATGAATTGAATATTTCTGTTTCTGAGCTGTTTTTCATGTGGTTCTCTAATCTCTATCCTTCTATCTCCCAATAAGAATTCTACCCTTCTTTCAAGACAGATCAAGGCACAGGTCCTTGTTTACCCCATTTCATGGAAATCTCTTGCTTCTTTGAACTCTCATGCACTTTATTATTCACAGGTCTTATTTGTTACTTTTTAAATCTTTTGCCAAGTATTGCTCTTTTTTAAAAAATATTTATTTCATTTGGAACTTAATAAATAAAACTAGCTTTTACATAAAGTGGAATTAAAAAGAGATGATTGTATTTGAAACTATAAATGCATTATGTACTACTTACTCTTCTTTTTAAATATATGCTAAAGTTATCTAGCAACTTTCTTTTTTTCTTCCCTCCCCTCCCCCATCCTAGAGATAGTGACCATTAGACACAAATATATACTTATATTATCATTTTTTTCAAATATTTATACATCATCTCTCTAGTCAGTACACTGTATAAAGGCATATGCTTTGTCTTATCTTTATGTATCTACTGACCCCTACTAAATACATTGAAGGAAGTTAAAATAAGATATATTGTTGATAGACAAATACAAAACTTATGGATAGAAATTTTCAAAGGCGCTACAAAAAGAGCATTGGACTTAGGAAGGTAGCCACTTTAAAAAAAGGAGAAAATCATGAACTTTGATCTGACACAGGCAACTTCTTATGGTTGAAGCTTCATATACCACAGCATTTAGCTGCATGGGGATGAGCTCATTAAAATAGTGAAACTTATAGGGAGTATTTAATTACTGTTGATCCAAAAAATGGTACTAAACAAGGGATATAATGTAAAGGACAAAAAATCAGGGAAAAAAAAGTATGTCAGTAATTCTTTTGCTGGTTTCAAGGGTATGTCTGAATAGATGAGTCATGTGACATCAGTCACTAAAAGACTGACATCTGCTTGACAAGGAGGGTCTGGTTTATCAATAGATGGCGTATGTTACTATATGTATGATCTGAATCTAGGAGGAAGAGGAAAAACTCACACCAAACTTTTTCCAAACCTTCTCCAGCTGAAGGTTAAAATCCCACCAGGAAAGATTTACTCTATTGGCTTAAATCTTTGTTTCTTATTAAAATTCAACTATCCAGAATTACAATAATCACAGAGTTAGAAGACAGGTCAGAAGTCAACTAGTTCAGTCTTTACCTGTCTAAGAATCTCCTTTACAATGTTCCCAACATTTGATCTTTACTTGAAAGTTTTCAGGAAGGTGAAACTCACTATGACTGGACGTAGTCCATTCCAATTTAGAGTAGTTCAAATTATTAGGGAGTTTTTCCTTTCAATGAGTTGAAATTTGTGGCTGAAAAACTTCCATTCAAAATCTCTAATTCTTAGCTTTGGGACTAATTAGAATAAATCTAATCCCTCTTCCATATGATTGATCTGTCCATACTTGAAAATAGCTATCATCTTTCAGTCAAATGAGTATTTGTTAATCATTTACTAAATATCAGGCACTGTGCTAAATGCCGGAGTACAAAGTCGAAATACAATTGCCGTCTCCAAAGAGTGGACATTTTAGCATCATGTTCCCTGAAGGCTTTTCTTTTCCAGATTAAGCACGCTGCAATTACTTTACCCTTTTATGGCATTTTCAAGAGATCCTCTACCACTTTTCCCTGCTCCTTTGTTATATGACTTTAAGTTTGTCAATGTTCTTTTTAAACTATGGTGTCCAGAAATGAATATGGTATTTCAAATGAAACAGAATAGTAGGTAGTAGAAAGTAGAATTTCTTTGGATCTGGATACTATTATTAACTCTTAAAAATCAAATTTCTAATGATTTCTTTTGTTTTCACTTCTTAGTAATTTCTGAATATATTATTCATCTTTACTGTCCCTCTGCAAGGGAATCATCTCTTGTAATACACATTGACAGAGAAAAAGAAAAAAAAGCTATTCCACAAACAAACAAAAATATCAGTTCTGCAATATAACAGTGAACATTCAGTGATGGGAGAGAGGCTTTTTTGACAGTTGATGTTCTTTCCATTAATATCTTTGTAGTTATCATTTAGTTATCATAGTATCCCATTACATCCATGTACTCTAGTTTGCATAGCTATTTTCCAGTTACTTGGCATCTACTTACTTCAAATTCTTTAGTACCACATAGAGTGCCCATGAATACTGTGGTGTACGTAGGACCTTTCTGAATTTGAAAGTTTTGGAGTTCATGTTAAGCAGTTGAATCTCTGGGTCAGATGCTATATGGATATTATAGTGTCCTTCAAAGTACAATTTGATTTATTTCTAGAATGGATGGATGAGTTTACAATTCATCAATAGGGCTTTCATGTGCTCTGTATTTCTATGTTGCAGATTCTTTTTAACAAGTAACTGAAAACAAAGGCCTAGAAGATTTCAAAATGCTCTATGAGTGGAAACCATCTTGACCTTTTCTACCCTGAGACTGCTTCTGTTATTGTTAGGTATGATATGAAACATTCCTTACATATGAATTCAGTCTTAGAAGAATCCTCTGATCATATGAGAGAACATGAATTCCAATAGACAATATTTTCAATCTGTTTGTGTATTTCAGTGGTTCAAAACTGGCTGAATACCAAAACAGGAAATGCATAGTAAATTATGAATGTACAAATGTTTTGCACTCATGCACATCTCTGCTTATTCAAGAGAAAAATGCAAAGTGAAATGAATTTTAGTCAAGAGGTGCTGCCCAAGAGGAAGTGAAAACCTATTTACCTTTCCTGTCTTTCATGTGGCAGACACATCTATTAAACACAATCTAAATGGAAACAGGAAACCAATATGGCCACCAGGGTCAGAGCTCAGCAAAATCATTTTGTTAAATCCTATCCAAATAGCTAAAGGAGTATAGTATAGTAAAGCCTTGCAGAACTATAGACAAACCTTCCAAAACCCTCAGGCTTTTAGAATAGCTATACAAGCAGAAATGGAGAGAAAAAAAAAACAACAACACCTCTTTGAGAGTGCATCAGCAGTTCCAAAGTAACCAACAGGAAAAGGATGGATGCAATGAAAAAAAGAAAAACCCTGAAGGTTGTAACTGTTATACCATAATTGTTTGGTCTGTCCTGAGGAAGTAAAGGAATATCTTGATGAGCTGTGAAGGGCTTTCACGGCAAGGTGGTCTGGTATAGGTCAAAAGCTTTGAATTCATCATCAAAGAGATCTAGGTTCAAATCATACCTTAGTTACTTCTCAGCTGTGTAACCCTTATTAAGTTACATACTTTAGTTTCAAATGAGAATGTATGACCTACCTTACAGGAATGATATAAGCAGAATATATTGTAAATATTAAAGTGCTGTATACATATAAAACCATAAAGCCAAAGTTTTCAAGTCAGTCAGGAAATGTTGGAAAGTTATAATAAACAGAAGAACAATGTTCTCTGTATGTATCTCGTGTGTACAGAGTTAGTTATATACTATCTCTCTTATTAGAATGTCAACTCTTTACATGTAGAGAGAATACTTTGGCCTTGGTTTGTGATCCCAGTACCTAGGACAGTGTCTAGCACAGAACAATCACTTCATGATTGTTTATTTAAGATAAAAAAAATTCCATATGGTGCAAAATATTTTCCACAACATTTTCATTTTACAAATATTGTTAACAATATTCTAATATTGTTAATAATCTCTAGAAATCTAATCTCTCTAGAAATTAGTTGCCTCATCTTTAAAATAAGAAAGTTCATATAGAATCTTATAATTGGAATAATTAGAGAACAAGATGGACATTATCTCCAGCCCTCATAAATGCTCAGACCTCTCAAAAATAAGAATTTTGAGCAAGAGGTAGAATAATTACAGTGTCTTCATGGTTTAAGAAAGAGAACCAAGATAATTCCTAATTCTTCAGCAGCTCGCTTAGTCATTGCACCTTCACCATTTCCCTACTCTGACAAGGTAGCACAACCTCTGCGATCCATTTAGGAATTCTCTTGACTAGCACACCACATACCTTCTGCCCTTGTCACTATTCTGAGACAATGAACAACACAAAATTATTCTGCCTTTCCCTGTTTCATCTTGTACAGCAGAGAAAGGAGTTAAAAAAAGATGAGAAGGTTGCTTTGCCTGGGGCAATAACATTGATACAGAAACATAAGGTATGGATCCAAGTGGGGCAGAATACCATAATGTGTTTGAATTGGGGAGGAGGGTTTCATAGGATCTGAAGGAAAGAGTACTAGTATTTGACTGAGGACAATTCTTTTCTCCCTAGCAGTCATTTGAGGCAAAGATTGGGACTACTGAAAAGTAACTGCCCAGTGTAGGAGGAGGCTGAGGCAGCTCTGAGATTGAGTCATCATGGAAACTGCCATCAAAGAAGAAGGAGCCAGAAAGAGAGTGATGAGAGGATATGGGATGAGAAAAGTAGACTGGAATTATTAAAGATCTCAAGAAGAAGAAAACTTAAGTCCAAGCAAAACTTTAAGTGCAAGCAAATAAACCAACAGGTAATGAGTTAATAATAGAAGGGAATATAGCCTCTAAATCACCAAAGGGAGTCCAAAAATTTCTGAATAAATATTGGAAGACTAAGGAAAACTAGTCAACATCTGATGAGACAGAGATCTTAGTGAATTCTCAAGGAAATAGGAAGCCACATAAGGATGTTTCTAAATGGTTAAAAAAAAAAATAAAAACAGAATTCATGGCCTACCACAATAGAAATAATAAGAGGAATAGAAAAACTTGATTCCAGGGTGGCAAATCTCATGAAAGAAATAACAAGTGGCTGGGAATGCAAATATAAAAAAATAGAAGGGAAATCTGGGAGAGCAAAAAGCATTATAAGAATATGTGATCTCTATACAATATAAGAATATGTGATCTCAGAAAATAGGATGTGTAGAGATAAACTAGGTATTGTACCTCTCCTGGAAAATTGTGACAACTCCAAAAACCTCAGCACAATGAAATAAGAAATAATACAAGAAAAGTGCCCCTGAAATTTTGAACATTGAAAACAACATGCTCATTGAAAAAAAAAAAGAATCAAAACAAGCAATATATTTTCCTCCATGAAAAACAAACAAACAAGTAAAAATGTAAGCTTCAAACTCCAAGATGTGTGATGGTCAAATTTAACAGTGCCAAAGATGAACAACAAATTCTGCAAGTCACTAATAGAAAGACCTTCAAATATAAAGAAACAGAAATTTGAATATGTCTGTTTTGCATCCATCAGAAACTGCAGGAGTAGGGAATGCTCTGAAGAACAAAGAAGCTCAAGATTTAATTCAAGGTGAAATGACCTGCAATTTCTATTCATCAATGAAAAAAAAAAGATGACATTAAATAAAAGAATCATTTGAAGCATTCCTATAAAGACCAGGTATGATCAGATTATTTGTTTGTCAACACATCAGACAATACAAGTATAAGGAAAGTAAACAAATATAACAAGCAAGAAAGATAAAATTAATGTAATTAATCCCCCATTAAAAAGAGGGGGAAAATTAGAAAGAGAAAGATCTCTATTGGGTTAAAATGAATAACTTATGCTACTATTCAAACAACAAAAATAGCAAAAGATGGAGCAATAAGAGAGTTCTTCTAAAAATATACAAGGAGACAAAGATGAAGAAGGAAATTAAGAAGCAGAACTGATGGTGGAGGACCAAGTCTGAAACACCATGGACACCATGGCCTCACCCTGCCCTGATCCCTGATCCCTGATGAATCAGGTTTTTAAATTATTAAATTGTAGAATGGGAGGACAAACAAAAAGAGAGTAAAGAAAGAAGACAGAAAAGATTGTGTGATTTATCCTAATCAAGTCGTATGTTAATAAGGAAGAGACAATAACACTTTTAATCTCAAAAAGAATAGGGCAAGGATAGTTTGTTGGTGTTTGAGGATAAGCAGCAATTTCCATATTAATATCACTATCAAAGGTACAAAATCAATCTACTTCATGCGTATATCAATGCAAATGCATATGCATGAATAGATATTGTTTATATTTTTAAAAAAGCTTTCTTCTCAATATTTCTGTCTTTATTTCATACCTTTAGAGAAAGGTCATTTGAGAATAAATGAATTCACTTGAGATTAGCAAAATTATCCTATAGTTGAATAATTGGAGAGCCTACCTTGAGTAACCAGGGTTAGTGATCAAGTCTATTAGCTTCCATGCTTCTTAGGGCCTAACTTATATTTTCCTTTGTGTCTCCAGTACCTTGAACAATGTAGGTGATTGACAAAGGTAAGTTAAATTCAACGTAGATTTTCATATCTTTAGTTTTTTTTTTTAATTGTAACTCACTGTTTTAAGAAATTGTTATGATATTTGGAAGATGAAATATTATAGAAGAGATTTTTATGAAGATGAAGGCCCTATATAGAACTTTCAAACCTTTTAAAAGTTGAAAGATACATTTTGCATGAACACATAAAAGTATGTGTACATTCTTTTATTTTTTGAAAAAAAAAGCAGGATACAAGATGGCAGAGTAAAAGCAGGGACTTGTCTGAAGTCTCCCCCAAACCCCTCCAAATACCTGTAAAAAGTGACTCTAAACAAATTCTAGAACAGCAGAAACCACAAAATGACAGAGTGAAACACATTTTCAGCCGAAGAAAACATGAAACGTCAACAGGAAAGGTCTATTGCACCAGACTGGGAGAGGAGCACAGACCAATTCTGGCTGTTCCAGCACAGACAAGGCTGGAGCAGGCCTCAGGGCATTGAATCACTGGTAGCTGTGGAGGTTTCCAGGCTTCTCAGCCCACAAATGCCAATAACAACTTAGAAGGTGAGTAGGACCTGGGTGAGAGAGGAGCTTGGTCCAGCCCAAATCCCAGGGTTGTGGAGATGGCTGTATAGTCTCTGCTTCTTCAAGATCTCTCAGCCCACAAACAGTGGCAAGATTGAGTGGTTGATGAGGGGTATTGCAGAGATCTCTTTGCCAGCACTGAGGCAGGATTCTCTTGCCTTGACATACTTGGATCTGGGTCACCATCCTGGGTGGTAGTTCTGGGGCAAGGAGGAGTGCTGGCATGGTGGAGCTTGTGGCAGCCATGGAGAAGGAATCCTCATCACAGTTCTGAGGAGGAAAAGAGTGCTTGTAGTCACTCACAGATCAGACCATAGACCAGTAGAGGAGTAAATACCTCTCCTTTGATCATATCAACTTGGAAGAACTGAAAATTTATATGCCCAAAGAAGTATCTCTGAAAGTATCTGCACAAAATCCCTGGAGCCTGGGACACTATACTCTTCATACTGTAAGCAGAGTTCTACCTTAACAAAGAGTTAAAAACTCAAGTAATTGACTGGAAAAATGACCAAACAGTTTTAAAAAACCCCTCAGACTATAGAATCTTACTTTGGTGACAAAGACAATGAAAACGTACAACCAGAAGAAGACAATAAAGTCAAAGCACCTTTGTCAAAAAGCTCCAAGAAAAATATGAAAAATATGAGCTGAAAATAGATTTTTAAAATCAAGTTAGAGAAGTAGAAGAAAATTGGGAAGAGAAATGAAAGTGATGCAAGAAAATAATGAAAAATAAGTTAACAGCTTGCTAAAGGAGACCCCCAAAATAATGAAGAATGTATCATCTTTAAAATAGGCTAACTCAAATGGCAAAAGAGGTTCAAAAAGTCAATGAGGAGAAGAATGCATTAAAAAAAGAATTAGCCAAATTGAAAAGAAAGTCTGAAAAGTCACTGAAGGAAATAATTATTTAAAAATTAGAATGGAGCAAATGGAAGCTAATGATTCTATGAGAAATCAAGAAATTATAAAATAGAACCAAAAGAATGAATGAAAAAAATAGAAGACAATATGAAATATCTTATTGGAAACAAAACTTACTAGGAAAAAAGATATAGGAGAGAGAATTTTAAAAAATTACTGAACAACCTGAAATCCATGATCAAAAAGAGAGACTAGACACTACCTTTCAAGAAATTATCAAGGAGGGGGTGAAGGCAAGATGGCAGCATAGAAGCAAGAAGTTCTGCAGCTCCCACATAGCCACCTCAAATACCCATAATATATGATTTTAAACAAATTTTAGTGTGCCAAAACTCACAAAAATTCACCTTCTGCTGAAGGCAGCTTGGTAGGAAGGGCTCAGTGCAGCACGTGGGAGCTGAAACCAGTCCAGCCTGAAACTGTGGCTTGGCTCCAAGGCTGCTAGCACAAGTCTCCACAGCTGGAGACTTCAAGAGGGTGGATCAGCGGCAGCTGTGGCAGTTTCCAAAATTATCAAGCCATAAGAAACAAGGACAAAGGGAAAGGTGAGTGGAACTCAGCTAAATTTGGGAGAGAAAAGTGGTCCAGCCAAACTGCCTCCAGAGCAAGGAAGAGGAAGAAGCAGTGGCCCTGCAGCCACCTCCACATGGCTGCTTCAGAGGTCCCAGCATGCAGACTGCAGGGGGACCAACCAATTGTTCAGAGGCTAAGTGCTCTTGAGCTGCCGGGATCCGGATCATGGTCTTGGGTGGTGGTCCTGGGGTGCATTTTCAGTGAGCCAAAGCTGGTGGGGGCTACTAAAAAACAGCAGCCTCCTAATAGCTCCAGAAGCTGCAAAACCCCCAGCAATTTGGGACAGAGCTTTCCCCTCTGGAAGCAGAGTTTTACAGAGCTAAAAAAATCAAGTAATTTACTGGTCACATGAGCAGTCAAAAGAAGCAAAGTAAGAACAGCAACCAAACTCTAGATTACTTCTTGGGGGACAAAAAAGATCAGAGCGTGGAATGGGAGGAAGACAACGCAGTCAGAACTCCCACACCAAAAGCTTCCAAGAAATATGAAGACTTACTACAAGCCATAGATAAGCTTAAGAAGGACTTTGAAAACCAAATAAAAGAAGTGGAGGAAAAATTGGGAAAAGAAATGAGAATGATGCAAGAAAATCATGAGAAGAGAATCAATAACCTGACAGAAGAAAATAACGCCTTAAAAAAATAGATTAACTCAAATGGCAAAAGAAGCCCAAAAAGCCAATGAGGAGAAGAATACCTTAAAAAGTTGAATTTGCCAGATGGAAAAAGAATCTCAAAAGCTTTCTGAAGAGAATAATTCCTTCAGAATTAGAGTGGAGCAAATGGAAGCAAATGACTTTATGAGAAATCAAGATACCATTAAACAGATCCAAACAAATAAAAAAATAGAAGGCAATGTGAAAGATCTCCTTGAAAAAACCACTGACC
>CM053588.1:278294307-278320175 GCA_028646515.1 Pseudochirops corinnae
CATCCTTAAAGAAATTCTCAAGGAAAATCACCTTGATATTTTAGAACCAGAGGGAAAAAATAGAACTTGAAAGAATTCACCAATCACCTCTTAAAAAAGATCCCCAAAAGAAAACTACTAGGAATATTATAGTCAGGTTCCATAGTCCCCAGATCAAGGAGAAAATATTACAAGCTGCCAAGAAGGAACAACCTGAATACTATGGAGGCACAATCAGGATGACCCAGGATCTAGCAGCTTCCACATTAAGGGAGCAAAGGGCCTGAAATATGATATTCTGGAGATCAAGGGAGCTAGGATTAAAACCAAGAATCACCTACCCAGCAAAGTTGAGTGTAGTGTTCCAGGGGAAAATATGGTCATTCAGTGAGGTGGAGAACTTTCAAACATTCTTGCTGAAAAAACCAGAACTGAAAAGAAAATTTGACACTCAAATACAAGAAGCATGAGAAGGTAAACATGGAAAAAAAATCATAAGGAACTTATCAAAGTTGAACTATTTACAAGCCAACATGGAAAAATTATAAGTGTAACTTATGAGGATAGGTGAAGGGAATACAAATGTATATATAAGTGTACATATACTTATATCTATATAGGAGGGTTTATATATGCATACAAACACATATCTGAGTATGTGTATATATGAGTACATAGAGGGCACAGGATCAATTTAATAGGAAGGGACGATACTCTAAAAGGTAAAATTCTGAGGTGGCAGAAGATTAGAATGAGACAAGACAGGGAGAGACAGAATGGGGTTAATCATCTCATATAGAAGAGGCAAGGGATAATTTTTACAATGGAGGGGAACAACAGGAAGGCAAAGGGGAAAGGGTCAACCTTACTCTCACTGAATTTGGCTTAGGGAAGTAATGACAAACTCTAAACTGGGTATCTTGCCACAGAGAAGAGTAGGGGGGACGGAGATGAGAGATGGGATGACAGAGGGGAGGGATGGTTGAGGGGGAGGGTTGCTGGAAGTACACACTTCTGTAAAGGGACAGGGTAGAGAATAGAACAAGGGGGGTGGGATAGGAAGGAGGGACATATAATCAGTCTCTCACAATATGCCCACCGTGGAGATGTTCTGCGTAGTTACACATGTACAGTCTGTTTTTAATTGCTTGTCCTTCCAGTGGGGGTGTGTGACAAGGGAGGAAGAGAAAGAATCTAGAATTTAAAGTTCTATAATCAAATGTTAAATATATATGTATATATGTTATTATTATTATTATTAACTACATCCAACTGGAAATTAAGATACACAGGCACTGTGGTAGGGAGATCCATCCTGCCCTACTGGAAAGTCAGAGGGTCGAGGGGGAGAACATAGGAGAAAGCAGATTGGGGGAGAGGTTATACAATGGGATGGCTGTTTTGAGGTGTTGGGTAGGGGAAAGATGGGGAGAAAATTTGTAACTCAAAATCTTGTGGAAATGAATGATGTAAACAAGAAAACAAATAAATTAATTTATTTTTTTTAAAAAGAAATTATCAAGGAAAACTGCCCTGATATTCTTGAGCCAGAGGGTAAAATAGAAATTGAAGGAATCCACTCATCATCTCCTGAAAGAGATCCCAAAAAGAAAAGTCCTAGGAATATTGTAGCCAAATTCCAGAGTCACCAGGTCAAGGAGAAAATATTGCATGTAGACAGAAAGAAACAATTCAAATAATGCGGAAACATAATCAGGAAAATACAAAATTTAGCAGCTTCTACATTAAAGGATTGGGGAGCTTGGAATATCATATTCTGAAGGTAAAAGGAGCTAGGATTAAAACCACGAATCACCAACCCAGGAAAACTCAGTATAATCCTTCAGGGGGAAAAACTGATATTTAATGAAATAGTGGATTTTCAAGCATTTGTGATGAAAATACAAGACTCAAGAGAAGCATGAAAAGGTAAACAGGAAAAAGAAAACATAAAGGGCTTATTAAAGTTGAACTATTTACATTCCTTCATGGAAAGATAATTTTTGTCACTCATGAAAGGGAGAGGTAGAATAGGGCAAATTATCTCATATACCAGAGGCAAGAAAAAAACGTATACAATGGAGCAGAGGAAGGGAGAAGTGAGAGGGAATGCATGAACCTTACTCTCATCAGATTTAGCTTAAGGAGGGTATAACATACATACTCATTGAGTGTGGGTATCTACCTTACAGGAAAGTATGGAGGAAGAGGTTAAGGGGTGGATGATAGAAGAAAGGGCAGAGTAGGTGAAGAGGCAGTCAGAAACAAACCATTTTGAAAAGGGAAAGGTCAAAGGACAGAATAAAGTAAATGGGAAGGAGCAGGATGGGATGGAGAGAAATATAATTAGTCTTTCACAACATGACTATTATGGAAATGTTTTACATAACTACACTCATTTAACTTATATTGAATTGCTTGCCTTCTCAATGAGGGTGGATGGGAAGGGAAGAAAGGAGAGAATTTAGAACTCTTAAGTTGTAAAAACAAAAGCTAAAAATTATTTTTACATGTGACTGAAAGATAAGACATACAGGCAATGGGGTATGGAAATCTCTTTTGTGGAGGAAAATCATGAGCGATAAAATAGTGCCTCTGGGCAAACATAGAGTTGTAAAAACAAATAAAAGTAGTGGCAGAACAGCGTTCCTCTTGGGACAATTGGAGAAGACCTGAAGAAAAATCTTAAGAGAAGTTTTTCTCCCAGTGAAAAGTAAACACCTCCAGGCTAGGGTCTTTAACAACCTGTGGCAAGCTGCTTAAAAGACCAGCAGCAGCCCTGGGGTTAGCTGGGTTTCCAGACTGCCTCACTCCTAGCCACAGGAACTTTTACCCTTGCAACTATGAGGGCAGTTGGGCATCTTACCAGGAGAAGATGTAGGGAATCTCTGCTGACAAGAAATGCCAGACTCAGGTGTGCTGTGGAAAGTTGTGAAGATGGGAACAAATCAGCAGATAGATGTCCGGTGAGTGCAGAAGCAGTGGGGTGGGGCCACCACTGACTGTGGGCACTTACAGGAGGATGTCTTGATTTGATTTAAAGGTCAGAGGAAAGAACCTAAGAGGATCAGAGACCAGAGGCACCATTCCTCATACCCCAAGACTAGAGGCAATTTATTATAAAAGTAAAAATAAAAAAATGCACATGGAAAGGAGAAAGAATGCAACCATAGAGAGCTACTTTGGGAATAGAAGAGATTGGGGGGGGGGGCATCTTCAGAGGAGCATACCGAAGCAAATAATCCTCTTCTACCCTAAAGGTTAATGTCAAATGGTCACCTGCCCCAACATAATCCACTGAAGAGCTAAAAAAAGACTTTAAAACTAAATGAGAGAGATTGGGGAAAAAGTAAAAAGAAAAACAATTATAATCCAAGAAAAGCAAGAAGATTATGACAAGAAAGTCAACCAACTAGAAAGAGAGATCCAGAATCTTTAGAAAGAGAATGACTCCTGGAAAATCAAAATTGGGCAAGGGGAAGCCAGCAAAGTTATAAGAGATAAAGAAATTAAAAAAAAAAAAAGATTTGACATACAAGAGCCAAGAGAAATATAAGGTATATACTGAAGACCAATTACAAGGGACTAAAAAAGGATACCTTTTTTTTGTATGAAAAATGTAAGACCTATGTCTAAAATTGTTACTAGTAATTAGGTAGCTGATATGAAAGACTGGGGTAGACTTGCGTATGATATGACTTCAAAAAGTAAAACCATTCAAGAACAGCTAAAAGATGAATCAAATAGATGAGGTGCAAGAGGAAGAACCAATACAGAGGAATTAGATGGGGGAGAGAGACTGTTAGTTCTGGAAACCTACTTCATCAGGAATGGATTTAAGAAGGGAACATGCACATACATATAGAAGAGTATAAAAATGTTCTAAATTTTAAAAGAAATAAAATTCTAAAGGAATAGGGGGGGTGAAGAGGATAAAGGAAGGATCTTTACAAGGGAGGGTGAGGGAATTGGTTAAAAGGTAGATAATGAAGAGGCTTTAGATTTAGGGGAATAGGAGGATAAGAAAAGGATTGCTGGAGTGAGGGTAGGTTAAGTAATAGAAGGGCAAGGTAGCAGGTAGAGGAGTTAGCACATTGATAGAATTATAGGAGTCATAAAGAGGAGTTAGGAGCAATGAGAAAAAGGAGATATGCAAATATTAAAACCAGATTACGAATAGAATCTCTTAGGGAAAGGTTATGTTTTTGCGTGTATATACACACAAACACGTATCTATCTATCTATCTATCTATCTATCTATCTATCTACATATCCATGCTAAATTGTAGCCTTGGGGTGGAAGGTATCAGGGAGGAAGGGGGAAAAGGAAGAAAGTAAAAAGTTTACAGCTGAGAAAAAAAGAAAACCTACAAGGAAGCAAAGAAAATGTGGACAGCTGTCAACATATTGCACAGTATTGCTATATATTCTGAATCCTCTCCTGTGTTCTGCTGTGTACGTGGCATTTTTTTCTTTTCTTATTTTACGTTTAAGTTCATGATGTTTCTTTTTCTTATCATGTGTTCAAGTTCTCATATTTGTCTAAAATTAAAACAAAATTAAAGAGTAATCTAATCCAACACCCTCATTTTACAAATGAAGAAACTGAAGCCCAGAGAAGGGAAGGACTTGTACAAGGTCATTCAGACAATGATAAACTCAAACTCAACACTAGTACTACCTTTCCTGTTTTTTGGGACCTATTAAATGGTCACCAAGTAAACACATTATTAACTGGAAATCTCATCAAGGGATAGAATATATGTTTCATCTGAGTCATTTTATTAGTGTATCCTGGTGCTGACCTATCTATATCTCTATGGTTATGCTGCCTATGAAATGGAGAAGCTAAAAATGAGGAAGATGATTTGTATTTAATGGCTAGGTGACTAGACTATCAATTGCTTTTGGAAACCAAGGCTTTGAATGCAAGTGTGGTGTATTAGATTAATAGCTTTTGCTTTGACCAGCAAGAACAGGATGGTAAGGGAATACAATACAGTGCCCCCTTTCCCCTGTAGCCCAATTCTTTATTTCGTACACAGTGGGGAGGATTAGTTTCAATGTGGCTGGGCAGAATGAATTCAGCCCTAGAGATCCTATCATTTTTATCATTTCACTAAAGGGTGGCTCAGTTTAATAAGAGATGGTATTAACACTGTTTTCTTTGTTTAGGACTTTTATATGGATTAGTAATCCCAGGCCTTTTCTTAGTTTTCTTTCTTTAGTAGGTTGGAGGGCGATTAGTGATAAAAGTCAGTAATGGCGTCAGCTTTGATAAATATCAGATATGTGGGACTCACAGGAAGACCCTATGTCTAAACTCTTTTGTCCTGGAAATCTCAGGAGACTGCAATCTGTCTGGGTGTTTTGGTTTCTATGTGATTATAAACAAACAAAATGGTCCATTTTCTCTGTATTTTGTTGCCAAGTTGTCTCTCAAAGTTACACACACACACACACACACACACACAAACACATATGCATACACACATACACACCCTAAATGTGCTAACACAAAGTATATAAACACAAAATATATTCTATCAGTTCCACTGCTTTTCCTCCTTCTTGCTTAAAATGACCTCCATCCCTTCATCGAGTTATTTTCCTTTGTTTTTGTTTTTGGCCTTTAAATTTTTTTTTTTATTAATCAGCTTCTTCAAATCCCAAATTTAGCCTCCTTGGAAAGAATGATTTGCTTATTAATAAATATTAGAATGTGGTCATACTAAAATGTTCTAAAGTGAGAAATGAGGCTGATGTTAGCAAGTCACAGGATCACAGATTGATAACTAAAAGACACCTTAGAGGTCATTCAAACCCACCTCCCCATTTTGCTTATGAGGAATGAGGCCCAGAGAAGTAAACTGAGCCAAGTTCATCATGCAGGTAGAAAACAGCAAAGTCAGGACTTGGGTGCAGACTCCAACTCCAGATGCAATGGTTTTCTGTTGAACTGTAATATCACTCACAGAGAACAAGATAGGGAACACAAAGCGGCAGGTGAAATATTAAACTCTAAAGTGATGCCGTGAAGGTAGTTCAGTTTAAAACTAAACCAAACCAAAACAACAACATCCCCTGAAGTTACCTAAAGCGCTGTGTATCTGTGCCACTCAAAGTCAAAAGTATCCCAACCCCAAGATGTGGGGTTTAACCCTTTAACCATTAAAAATGTGTAGTAAAATAGTAATTTTTCTCCTTGCCCCCACTCTGTAAAAAAAAAAAAGTCAGTGAAGTTCAAGGGCATAGCTGAAGATCTCTTGTTTTTAAGTAATTTTTCAGTCATATGCAACTCTTTATTATTCTATTTGGAGTTTTCTTGGTGAAGATACTGGAGTGATTAACCATTTCCGTCTCCACCTCATTTTACAGATGAGGAAACTGAGGCAAACAAGGTTAAGTGACTTGTAATGTCATGCATGAGCAGCTTCCCAAAAGAATGCTACTGTGAAAAGCTTTTAAGGTTCTGATTACACAGTATAGTGAACACTCCATTTATTCCTTAACAAAGCAAGGGAAACATTCACAACAAATCACAATATAATATTCACAATATTACATCTTATCACAGAAAATCACAATATAGTGTTCACAACAGCTTAACATTAGAATAGCCACGTAGTTTTCACTACAGTGGCCACAGTATGTAGAACAAAGAACAAAAGAATGATCATCTGGTTTCCCTAAGGGGGAAATCCTCCTTACTTAATCATTCAATCATTCCACAATACAACAATCAATCTTCCACTCGTGGGGCAATTATAGATTCACTTAACCAGTCTCTTATCTAGCAATCAGTCACTAAGTATCATTAATCTCTAAATATAATCATTAGAAAATTATACAAACCCTCTATCCCTTGGTGTCTAGTAAACTTCAATTTCATCAGCATTCTATATCTGAGGAGAGGCCTTTTCTTCATCTTGACTTGGGGTGGTCTCTCAGATTCCCTGGCTCCCCTTCCATGGCCCAGCTCCTACCTGAATCCACCAGACAGTCACCTGGATTCAGAAGCACACAGCTCACAGGTCCTTGTCCTGTCCTCTGGGCAATTCCTGGTACACACTGAAGTTCTCAGGGTCGAGCACACCTCAAACCCTTCACCACTTCTGTTGCTAGGAACTCAAGGATCAACCAAGTCACAAACAAAGTCTTATCCCGGTTATGCTTCTTCATTCCTCCAGCAGTTCAGCTGGCCCTAGGACCCAGAAGGAATCTCGGCCTTCCAGGTGGCAAAAGCCACTTCCACCTTCCAGGCAATTTCAGCTTTAACCAGATTCTGGTCTCATAGAAAATTCCAACTCAGTTCTCAGTCCAGCAGCCCAGGTTCTAGATGGTGTGAAAATTCTGCTCCCTCCACCAGGAGCCACCAGGAGGAAAATTATTGATTCTGTCTCTCTGTCTCTAGAACTCTTCTTATATATACATACACACACATTGGCTTCGTGTCTCAGCCAACCCCTTCCTGTTATGTCAGCAACAGGAGACAGAGTTTACACTTTCTGTTTCTTTCAAGAGGTACTTATCCCTAAGTTACTAAGGGCTAAGTATCCCCTAAATTAATTAGATTACATTTGTACAGGGTCATGCAGCTACTAAGTATCTGAGGCCAGATTGGAACTTGGAAAGATCAGTCTTCCTGACTCCAGGTCTGGCACTGTATCCACCATGATATCTAGCTAAATCTCTAGTCAAGTAGAAAAATGGTGTGTAATTTACATCTGATTAGATGGATTTTTTGAAAATATATAAATAGAGAAGGAAGTGGCTCAGTCATGAAAGGAATCAAGATCAAGGGAAAACACCAGAGCCCAAGAACTGTATTGGTTCTCAAAAAATGCTAATGATGAATATATTTTAATTATTAATAATATCTTGCATATATGTAGCATTTTAATGTTTATGAAGCACTTTGCAAATATTAACTCTAAGAAGTCATAGAATAAGAAGGCATGGATGTGTTACTTTCTGTGCTGACTGAAGAAGGGTTTGTTTAGGTGAGATGACAGATCTGTTGAAGTGTTGACAGAAGACAAGACCCTACTGTAAATACAGATGACCTTGGCATTATCAGGTAGGGCACTGATGTGATGAGTAAATTTTGACTACAACAGGAAGGAAAGGTCAAAGATCTCTATACTTGTTTGCTGTCGTTGTTGTTCAGTTGTTTCAGTCACTTTCCATGACCCCATTTGGGGTTTTCTTTGCAATTAGAAGTTTGCCATTTCCTTCTCCAGCTGCTAAGTTTTGAATTTTTGAATTCAGTTTTGAATTCAGGGAGATAAATCTTCCTTACTCCACACCCAGCTTTCTATCCACTATACCACCTAGTTGTCCAAAAGACTGGATTTGAAGCCAGGTTCTTTATTCCCTCTGTATTTTAGGGCATATTAAATTAAGGAGATGATCTTTGGTCATGACCAATAAAGAAGGAACTGGATTAAAGTCTACCCTTACTTTTCTTATTGATTTATACCTTCTTATTATTAATGTTGCCCCATCTAGTCATCAGCTTCATATATGAACTACAGAACAAGAAGGTAAAAGGTTCGATTCTGATGTATTTTCTTTGTATTTTTAAAGAGAATTTGTATTACAGTGCCAATTTCTGAGAAGGATTTTTGGACAACATTTTGTTATGTGACAATTTCTAGGACTTTTGTTAGAAATAACTGTAAATTAAAATAATTTACAGGGGCAGAGGGATAGTTTATGAAATGTTTAAGTGAAATGCTAGCATATTCTCTCTTATCTTAAGGGAAAACTATATAATGTGAGTAACTTAGACATTTCAGGATTATGTTTCTGCAGTCCCAGTATACCTTTTAATGCATTTGGTGCTCTATCACAATTTCATAGGCAGATCGATGTGATTTTAATAGGAAGAATGGATAAATATCTTTGAGGAATGGGACAATTATAACCAGTAAAAAGGTCAGCTGAAGAGTGAGCACATTCTGTATGAGTTAAAGCATTCCAGCCATATTTACTTCTTAATTGGCCTGAGAGATTGGCAGAAAGTGCTAGTTTGCATAATTCAAGAGAATACCGACTATTCTAGACTCTTAACCCCAAGACACATTATTTTAACTATGGAAAGTGAACTTTTGCAATCCTAAATTCAGATATCATACTTTTGAAATGGTCTTTTTAGTAATCTTACATTTTGCCATGTGATTCAGTGGTATTTAACCTTTCTTTAACTACCAAACACATGCTCTGTCAGCTAGTAACGGGCCATGGGAGAATTCACTACACATAATGATATGATTCTCTCTCTTGTTCTTACAAGCTTCTCTCTGACAGTGTAAGAGACATAAGAATGATACTCCACACTGGTATATAAAAGATTTCTGGGTTGATACTGATTTATTATTTTATTCAACAAACAAAAGCATGTAGCTACTAAAGTGATTTAGTTCTATGAAGGGGAAATGGAAACTTCTCTCTCTTATGTTGTCAGTGTTTGGAGAATGGATGTGGTACAGTGGAAAGAGTAATGGAGTTGGAGTTTGAATCTCAGCTATGCTAATTATTAACTGTGTAACCTTGCACAAGTAAGTTAAGTTCTTTAGTTGTAGTTATGATGTGCTTTAAAGGGGTCAGGGACCCCTCAAGGGCTGAAGTACAGGAGAGGGTCATCTGGAATGAATTCACCAACTGAAGCATTCTTTAAGTCAAAGTGACAAAGGTTTATTTTAATGCCAATATGGCAGACAGAGCTCCTTAAGGAACTTGAAACCTAACAGGAGTGATATTAAGGCTTATATAGGAAAAGTAGTGGATTATCTGGCAGATATACTTACTAGGTGATAATTTACAACTTTGGTAACTGGCATTATTCACTACTGAGAACCAGAGGGAAGGGTTTGTCAGGAGTATATTTTTGGTCTGTTATGTCTGTAGCAAGATAGCTTTGAGAGTTGGTGATTATAGCTTGAACTCTGGACTTTGGGAATCAATACATGATAATTCTGTGGTTACAAGACAGTCCTGTTTTTACAAGAGAATTTTTTCAGAGGTTAGCTTGTTCTTGTGATGAAGGAAAGATAGTTTGTTTTACTGCGGCCTACTCATGAGTAATTCTGGGGAAAGGTAGTTTTTCTTACTAGGTCCCAGTCATGATTTATTGCTAGGCATAATGTCTTTGGGCTGTGGAGAAAACTGTCCAGGATAGTGTTTTGAAGCCAGGGAGAAATGTGATCTTGGAATTGGGGTCCAAGCACAAGCACCCAAACATCCCATCAGTTATTGTTGGTGCTGTTTACCTGTGTCTGATTCTTCATGACCCCATCTGGGGTTTTCTTGGCAAAGATACTAGATTGGTTTGCCTTTTCCTTCTCCAGCTCATTGTACAGATGAAGAAACTGAGGCAAACAGGATTAAGTGACTTGCTGAGGGTGATACAGCTAGTGATTGTATGAGAACAGATTTTAACTCAGGTTTTCCTGACTGTAGGCCTCATGCTCTATCCACTGTACCATCTAGCTGTAAATATAAAATGAGTAGATTAAACTAACCAGGGCTAGGGAACCTGAAGCCTCAAGGCCACATGTGGCCCTCTAGATCTTCAGGTGAGGGACTTTGTCTGAATCCAAATTTCACAGAAAAAATTCAAAAGCCTGCAATTGAGGATCTAGAGGGCCATATATGGCCTTGAGATCACAGGTTCCTTTACTATCCTTTACAATCCTTTAAAGCCTATGATTTTGTTCAGGCACAAGTTGAGGAGAAATGGAGTGAGGAAACCTTAGACTACAAACTCTTCAATGAGCATGGGTCTCTATGTTCTAGAAGCTTCTGGAACTTAATAATTTGAAAATACCTTAGAAGTCATCTGATCCAAGTCATGCCCAAGTCTCGCTGACAATGGCCTACACAAGAATTCATCTATCTTCCACTTAAAACATTTCTAGTGACAAGAACAAGGATGATAGGATAAAAATATTTAAAACTGGAAGGCACCTTATAGGTAATTGAGACCAAACTCTTAATTTTAAACATGAAGAAACATGCCCAGAGAAGTTAAGTGATTTGCCTTGGTTCTCTCAGTTAGCAAGTGTCTGCTACAGGATTCAAACCCAGGTCTCCCTCAAAGTCCTGTGCTCTATCCACTACTGACTACTTCCTTGGACAGCCCATTTAATTTTTGGAGAGTTCAAATCTTTAGGAAATGTTTTCTTTAAGTTAAACTGAAATCTCATTTTGGTAACTTTCATATATGTTTTTCTAACTCTTTCCTCTGAGGCCAAATGCATCACAGTCAATTCACCTTTGATGTGGACAGTCATTCAAAAACATGAAGGAAGCTTCCTTGTCCTTCTTTTCTCTGATTAGTACCCATCATTGACTTGTCTTCGAATGATGCTTGCATTGCATGTTTTGTGGTCTTCTCATCATTGTTTTCCTGCTCACACTATACCTTGACCATATTGAACCTTCCACATGAGTACTCAATGGCTCATGGATGATAAACACGGGAAAGCATCTGAGACTTTCTTCCCAAGCAAACATCACTGGCAATTTGTTTCTAATATCTGCCGTATACTTTCCCCCAGGCATATCACCAAAGATCAGGTCACGTTATAATTTGCTAGGTGAATCAGCAGTATTTCAGCTACAGGGGAGAAAGCCATTTTATTGTTCTCTATGATGACAGCTTTATGGGCTTCTTGGAGTGTGATGAGCAGTCGACTTTCCTTTTTTCTTTCTCATCTTTGTATGTCAACATTTTTTGAGCTTAGCATTGAAAAATGTCCCTTGTCACATTGTCACATTCAGGGACTTTGCTTACCTTCCTGTTGAATTGTAGGCATCTCTAGCCATAAGTCTCAATTTTACCCTGACCTGCTAATAATGAAATAATAACATGAAATTTCTTTGTGTGGAAATGCACATGCCATAAGTGGGATTCAGCACAGCTGAAATTATTATAAATCAATCAAGGTTGTCACTCACCTTTAAGAGTGGAAAGGGATGACTGAATAGGCATAATCTTTAAAACTGTTGGAATTATTACATTTAGAAAACTGAATCCCACAGTGGACAGAATACTGGGCCTGGAGTCAGGAAGACCCGAGTTCAAGTCCTGCCTAGATATTTACTATGTGACCATGGGCAAGTCACTTAACATATATGTGCCTTAGAATCTTCATCTAAAAAATGATGCAATAATAGTACACACTCCTAGGTTTGTCGTGAGGATCAAACGAGACAATATTTGTGAAGTACTTTACACAATTTAAAATATTACATAAATATTGACATTGATTATTATTATTATTGTTATTATTATTATATAGTGGATAGAGTGCAGTATTTGGAGGCAAGAAGATCTGGATTCCAATTCTACCTCTAAAACTAGTTGTGTGGAAATTGGCAAATAAAGTCACCTTGATGATCCTCAGTTTTCTCACCTATAAAATGAGGAGGGTAATACCTCAAGTACCTGCCTCCCAGTTTGTTGTTGAACAGAAGAAAGTTCAGAAGAAATCACAGATAAGCAGGACAATTTTGAAAGTAAATTAGGAAATTATGATATGCTATACTTTTTTTTTTTTTTTTTAGCAAGTGGTATGAAATGGGATTTTGAATTACTTTGCAGATTATAATAAAATTCCTCTTCTAAAATAATTCTACTCTGGGGGATTCCCACAGAGAGGATTGATGTGATACTTAGTGAAGGTAATATGCTTTAAAACTTAATGTGGGCAGCTAGGTTTCACAGTGGATAGAGCACCAGTCCTGCCATTGGGAGGACCTGAGTTAAAATCCTGCCTCAAATACTTACTAGCTGTACGACTCTGGGTAAGTCACTTAACCCTGATTGCCTAAAAAGAAAAATAAAACTGTGCTATAGACATGTCAATTATCATTATTGTTGTTATTATCTCACATTTCTGTAGCACGTTAGGAACTATAGAATGTTCTGTATGCATTATCTCATTTATATCTTGTAGTTCTTTCCTAGCTCTAAAATTCCATGATTTCATGGAATGTGATTTAGGTTATATAAATTTGAAATCAATTCATTTTGTATTTATTGAGTTCCTGCTAGGTAGAAGACACAATCGCAAGTCCTAATGGATGTAGAAGCAGCAGTTAAAGCAATATGTTTAGTAGATGAAGCGTTGGACAATTGAAGAATTGGGTTCTAGACTGCCTCACACACTTACTTGCTCTATGACCTTGGGCAAATCACTTAAAACTTTTAGGTTTCAGTTTCCTCATCTATAAAATGAGGAGCTTGGATTTGACGACCTCTATGTTCATTTCTAGCTCTAAATCTTTGATCTATGATCTGAGATAAATGCTGAAGAAAATACAAACACATCATCCAAAGTCCCTACTCACCAAGATGATATCATCTGGGAGATAGGAGGTGAAAAAAACTACAGTCAATATGGAATCAAGCACCCAAATATGGGCTCTAGTTAGATTTTTACATTAACTCAAGAATCTAGCTTCATGTGGGTCAGTAGTTAATGAAGGCTTCATGAAGAAGTGATATTTGAACTACATCTTAAAAAGTAGATAGATTTGAATTTCAATTAATCCATAGCATGTATATTGGTCATGCAGTCAGTATGTCAGAGTAAGGATTTGAACCCAAGTCTTTTTGACTCTGTACTTGGCCCTCTTCCTACTATGCCATGCTACTTCTAAAATACAGGATCTATCTATCTATCTATCTATCTATCTATCTATCTATCTATCTATCTATTTATCTATCTATCTATCCATCCATCCATCCATCCATCCATCCATCTATCCACACACACACACACACACACACACACACACACACACATATACATATACACACACACAGAGCACGTAGTTTCTAGGTTCTAAGTTCTTCTCCCAACTTAAACTAGGGTTGGTGGACCAGTTACCCTCAGGTTTCTAGAAGTAATCCCAAGGATTCAGCATACAAAGTGTTCTTTGCCTAGTGCTACTGTTCACTAGTTTTAATGCAGAGTCATTTGATCAGTTTCTCCCCAATATCAGTCAATTAGTTGACCGGTTTTTAATATCACAACTAATTAACACCAATTTCCTGTTACAAAGGCCTATTTATTAAGAAAATATAGCAAGGATAGAATTCCATACCTCCCTCAGACCCCACACCATGTTACTCTTCTCTATACACGCCATCTCTGTCTCTGGCAGACTGGTTTCTAACTTAAATTGCCAACTTCCAGATGTTTCAATATGATGGATGGAGCTCTTTCAGGTTCTGGGATGATTCACTGTGAGGCCAAGTTAAATTTGTCACTTTGAAGGTCTAGGTCCTTCCCTGAACTCAGCGGCTGAAGTTATTGGTAGATTTGGCAAAAGACCCCCACCCAGCGCTTCCTATCTGGGGGTTTCTGAACTTTTGGCATTTACAAGGTGCTTACTTGGTCTGTTGCATGTCTGTTGCATTATCTACCTAAGATTTAGCAAAAGGGGTGTATGCAATAAGAATTTATGTAGTACCTACAACATGTCAGGCTTAAGCGTTAACTGCTTAGGTGTTAGGTGCTTTTATTTTTTATCTTTTGCTTTTTTGGAGGGGGAAGGCAGGGCAATTGGGGTTAAGTGACTTGCCCAAGGTCACACGGCTAGTAAGTGTTAAGTGTCTGAGACACATTTGAACTCAGGTCCTCCTGACTCCAGGGCCAGTGCTCTATTCCCTATACCACCTAGCTTCCCCAAGTGCTTTTATTAATATAATCTTATTTGATCCGCACAACAACTCTGTACACTAGGTGCTGGTATTATCCCCATTTTACAGTTGAGGAATTTGAGGCAAAGAGGTTAAGTTACTTGCCCAGGTTCAGACAGCTAGTAAAGTGAGGATTTCAACTCAGGTCTTCCTGACTACAGGCCCAAGGTTCTAACTATTGTGGCACTGAGCTACTTCAAGCACAGGAGAGATGGGGGAAGCTAGGTGGCCCAATGGATACAGTACCGACCCTAAAGTCAGGAGGACCTGACCCTCTTTCCCCCTCAAAAAATACAAAAGAGGTAGAAACATAGAGAGTATCTGAGGAAATGAGAAGAGAGAGAATTCTGCTCATAGAAGATAGCCTATGAAAGGGCAAAGGAGTGGGGGATGGGAGCCCAAAGATGTTTGGAAGAGCAAGATGGCCAGTTTGGTGGGAGTGTAGAGAGTATGAAGGCAAGATTATTTAATCAATTCATAAAACTATATTAGTGTCAGAATGAAAATAGTTTAAAAGTAATAAAGCAGTTGTATTTTATTTTGAAAGCAATGAAAAGCCTCTTAAGGTCCTGGACTAAGAGGTCATGGGGAACGTGGGCGAGATATTACAGGTTGATGGAATAGCATGAACAAAACTGGGACAGTAGGAATGCATATGGTGGGTTAAACAGTCTGATCTAACTAGATTGGTAAACTTATGTTAGGTAGTTAGGACTAATAAAGCTGAGTGAGTAGTGTGTCCATATTTATTGTATATCCAGTCCTCTATTGGTATAAACAGTATGGTAATATTTTGAATAGATATTATAGTCTGAAGAGACCCTTGTAAGTCATCTCATCCAATTGACCGTCTTCTCTTGCCTATGTGATATATTCTTGCCCTTTTTAGCCTGTCAGCCAGACAAATATACCACTAGCTTGATATTCAATCCCTATTTCATCTGCAGTCTTACAGCCTCAAGGAGATAATGTCATTTTGCCATCAGGACAGTCATGCTCAAACTACTGCTTCCTTCGATTGAACTTTGAATGTGGAGTTTACTGATATCTGGAGCTTAAATCAAAATCCAAATCGGAAGCTGAAAAGGCATCCCCATAAACAAATCTGTGCAAAAGAAGACATCTTCTGTGGGCCTGTGCTTCACAAATCTTCCCAAAGGAAAGACGTGCTTAGAAGCCAAATCTTCATCTTGCCAGGAGTGACTGAAGTTTGCTAGGTAAGAGACTTCTGAGCCAAGTCAATAGAGACATAATGTGAGCTTACTGTTACTCTGACACACTTCTTTATTCTATGCTTTTAGCTAAGGGGTGTGGGAATCAGCTTTAAAATTCTATTCTATGAGTAAAAGTGGAAAGAGAAAAATTATATCTACTTTCATATGTCTGAATAAAAGGCATAACTCTTGGTCAAAGAAAGGGACAGATCTATATTAACTCCAGTCAAACTAAGCCCAGAGAATCATGTCTGCCCCCCTCACCAATTGTGGTATCTTCCTTCTGAGATCACTTTCCATTGACAATATGTATATATATACATAAGTGCAGATATCTATTTTATACATATGTATACACACACACATATGGAGTTTGTTGTCTCTCCCTTTAGAACGTGAGCTGCCCAAGAACAAGGATTGTGTTTTCGTCTTTCTTCGTATCAAAGCTTGGTACCACAATTATCAAATTGTGATGACTTCCTTGATGCTTGTTGATGACTGAATAAGTAAATGCCCTTATAAAAAGAGCAAATTTGATTGTAAAATTGTTAAACAATAAAATGCTTTCATTATTGAAATCGTGTGTTTTGGGGAATTAGGAACCGATCCCATCTCAGGTTCATACTGACTGTGAGGTCCCTGGCAAGCCATAGAAACTCTCAGTGAATCAGCAAATTAAATCTAAGAATTGAAGTTGCGGAATAGTTGTTGATCTTCTTTGTTAGAGTGATTTTCATAGAGTTCTCTGCACCAATGAAATCACAAATCAGGGCCCGCGAAACCTCGGAAATAAACAAGAACAAAGAACCCTGTAGCTAAATTCCTATTTGTGCTTTCAATATTTACTAAAACACCCTATTGCACTCTTTATACATGTACTCATCCATAAGAATTTAAGTTCTGTGAGGGCATGGACTATTTCTTTTTTGTATGAGTATCCTCAGCACCCAACCCAGTGCCTGGCACATTTTGATTGGGACTTACGATTTCTTCAGGGCAGGAATTTCTGAGGCAGTTAACTCCCCAAAGCAAATAGGTAGGTGATCCACAATCTATACTCTCTTTAAGTGTGATATATGCACTCATTGAGTTACCTGGGACCATGTGTACTTGTGACCTTATTTATGGTCACCCAGACAGGAGGTGGCAAAAATAAGACTTGAACTCAGATTATCTGGATCCAAAATTAGTCTTCTATCCAATAAGCCACACTGCTTCTCTTAGATGAAGGCCTATTCTAGGTACTTAGAATGATACAAAGACAGTAAAGGACAGTTATTACCCTTATATAGTTTTTAATTTAGTAGCGAAGAGAAGACAAGTAGACCATATTTCCAATGTGCAGATTTTCTATGTTAAATGAACAAATCAAGGAGAAAAGTGCTATGTGACCAATAGTGGGACAGGAGGAAGTTTTCATATATCTATATCTACATCTATATTTATCTATGTATATATATATAGATAGATAGATAGATAGATATAGATATTGATATATATAGATAGATTTGTATGCATGTATGTATGTATGTATATGTATATATACTCACACACACACACACACACACACACACACACACACACACACACACACACACACACACACACACATATATATATATATATATATATTCTTTATAGGGACTCCTTGGGACTATTTGGGAGGTTGATGCAGAGAGAGTTACTTGCCTTGATTCCTTTTTCTATATTAATGAAATAATTTTCAGTGCTACATTATAAATAGCTAAAGGAAGAGGAATGATGAGTTTGAATTTCTTACCTTTTTTCTTTTGTCCTGCCATCAAGTAACAGTTGTCATCCTACTCTTTCCCTCCACTATCAAAATGAAGACTAGGAGAACTCACTCACCCTGTTGTCAAAATTATGTAATGCCAGAAAGCATATTTTACTTCTATGTCCTAAAGAGAAAGAAAATGAATCTCCTGGTCATTGTACAAGAGAAAAAAAAATCAGGGGTTCTGGAGTCAGAGGATCTGGGCTTCAGATTCCAACTCTGCTGCTGACTATGTGTGTGAAACCTTGATTACATCTTAATCTCTCTGAGCCTCCTCAAATACCTCCTTACTAAAGTAAGAGGGTTTAACTAAAACAGGATATTTTTTAATACTAGGAAGACATGATTTGCAACTGATGCAAACATATTTGCAAATTCTGTCTTTAACATGGGACCTGTGAACTTACCCATATACACACCCATATACATGTGTACACACCTATACACACATATACATACACACATATAATGTATATGAATATGTGTGTATGTATATTTCATATTATATACATATATATCCATATAATTGGTCACCTATATGCTCCTATGGATGTTATTTGAGGCATCTAACAAAATCACTCTAAGAAGTGGTCCATATGCAAGGCTGGACTGCTGGAGGGTTCCATGACCCCAAAAAGATTAAGAACTACAGGGCAAAATGGACCTCTGAGGTCTTTTCCAGTTTTAGATTGCTAGCTTATGTCTGTGTATACCTTCTAACTTCTTAAAAGCCATTGACAATTTTGAGTTTGTGTTATCCTCACAACACCCCTATGTGTGAGGCAAGGTAGATAGTATTTTTGCTTATTCAAAGGGGAGAAAATACTCCCAGAGAAATCTTTACTTACCTGAAGCTACATGCCTATTAAGCTTTACAATTTAAATTAGAATCTGGGTTTCTCGATACCCATCTATTTACTGGAGCATGTTGAGTGCTAACTACACTCTATTAAAAGAAAATCCAACACTGGTATTAATAGTATACTAATGGTATTTTAGGTGTCCAAGATTAGTAGGGTTCTGCTTGTTAAATCTCCAGCATGAGAGGAAAACCTAGGAACTGCCTCTGCTCACTTTTAAGCCTAACTTAGAAGATAGATATCCCTTCCATAAAAGTGCCTAAGTTACTTCTGTTGCTACTCTTCTAAATGACTTTGAGCTATTGGATTCTTTTAGGCCAAATATCTGTTTGTTTAAAAAAAAAACCTACTTAGATTTTTATTGATTTTTAGCAGCTTCCCATAAGCTAGCCCACCTTGGGGACCTTGACTTTAAGCAAAGGTGTGAATTAGGACAGAAGTCTACTTAAATGGACTGTCTTTAATTATTATAGTTGTCAGAGAACCCAATCTGGTAAGTGATTGAACATCTGGCAAGTACAATAAAATAGGTTGTGATGGTCTTCCATATAACCACAGTATATTTACTAGAATTCTGAATAATTTGACGTAGATAATATTCTGGCAATATCAGAGGCTGAAAATTGACCCTTTGAGTTAATAGCAGTAATAGCCCACTTACCCAGTGTTTAAATATCCAAGTATTCCTTTTCATCGAGAACCAATTCTGAACCTGGAAGTAAATCAAAAAAACTTCAAGAATGAAGACATAGTTGTCACAAAGCACATGCATTTCATATATAGACATACATACACACATGTGTACACACATACTCATACATATGTGTGTAGAGTTTTTTGAATAGTACAACTTGACATCCTCAAGGTAAGACCCAATAATGTAGAATTGCATATAAAATGAGGTTACTGATTCAACAATCTTGATAACCCTGTTCTTGTACTTTTAGTTGCTGTTTTCCCCAGCAGTGTCCAATTTTTCCCAAGTGACTAGGAGCATTAATTTATCACTTACAGTGGGGATCAGATTTTTCCCTCATCACTCTCCCTTTAAGACTCCTGTCAAAGATCCAGTTGCTTTGAAATCATGTCAACTGTCAGATTGGGACTCTTCCTTATGTTTCAAGGAAATTTTGCATTTTTCAAGCCTACAATAATCTTTAACCAAACAAATATTTCAATGTCCCTCTGTGCCTCTCTCCTTTCTCATAATTCTACTTAGTTTTATTTTATACCTTACAGGAAACATGGGGTCTTTCTCAAGCAGACAGGACAATGAAATTATCTGCAGCTGGAAGAGGTTGAGGTTGGAGAAATAGGTTTCCTTTGTGCTTCAGACCTTAGTGAATATCTGATAGCCTCAGTTTCAGAAGTTAACTAAATTTTTATTTCTAACTACCATTGAAGACTAATTTCGGATTGTTTCCCCATATGGAATCTATTTTTGGGGGATAGAGCTTGATTTGGAGGACCCTGATCAACTGAGTATCCTACTGCTCTTGAACTTACAACTTTCAAACTTTAATGGCCAATTTTCAGTTGAAAGGCATTTGGACTTTGTGTGGCTGTTTGCATATAACTTAGTTTCAGACAAATGTCTGTTTCTAAAGAAACTCTTTGGATTTGTATTGATTTTCAGCAGCTCCCCATATGCTAGCACACCTTGGGGACCTTGCCTTCAAGATAACAGATGAATTAGGAGAGAAGTCTACTTAAATGAACTGTCTTTTGCTATTATAGTTGTCAGAGGACCCAGGCTGTTCAGGAAAAATAACCAGGGTTTTATTAAGACAAGGGTCTTGCTCCTAAATACAGATTGCTTGGGTGTCTTTTTTTCTGATCATTCATCAATACAGGCAATTCAGAGAGAATAAGAACTTAAAAGCAGAGGAACTCACTGGCTGAGAAGATCAAGATGTTTTCCTTGAAATGGCAGATAAGAAACTCAGCTTATGAGGGGTGTTTCCTTTTCTTGGGCTTCTTGCAATGAATGGGAGGGGTGTGTATTTCTTTCTCTTCAAACCATAACATTGGTAATGACATCTTGTAGCAAAAGTATATGGCATTAGAAGACATGTCCTGTCACCTCGCCTGAGAAGAATTGCTTCTTGATCCCTAATCCTCTCCGAAGAAGAGGTTGGAAGAGAGACAGCTTTGTGTCTGAAGTGGGGGTCCTGTCAATTGGGAGATATCTTAGCAGATCTCAGAGATGATAGTCCAAGGGAGCAAGATTGAAGAGGCTCCTTCAGTGTTTTAGTGTAAGGGTCTTGATTCTTTCTGAAAGTCTACTTACCCAATCCTTACACAAGGATTTCAGCTCAGTCAGAAGTTGAAGCCTGCAGACTCTATAACCAACTGTGGAGAAACATGCCTAGAAGAGAGAAGATGCAGTGAGCCAAATCAGGCATCCGGGTAGCATGCCCAGTCATAGAGAAGCTGCCAGAAGACAGCATGGGAATATAGCAGGGACCTTGCTGTATTGGAGGCATGAATTGTTCATCTACATTTGTTCCTTACATATTCCATCATGCATGATTTCTGTATTTGGCTACTTTCCCCAATGATTTTGCATGATTTTGGGACAGTGAACTCTAAGTTTATTGAAGGGAGAGGATGTTTTAAATCCAATGATTCTATCCCAATAAATGCCTTCGCTTTGAGTTGTGTCTTCTGACATTGAAAAGCAAACACATCGGTATGAACTCATAAACTATAATGGAGTTTGGATCCACAGTGTACCTTGAACTGGGCTGTCTGTCCAAAGGACCTTACATATAAATGCTAGTTGGGGATAGGGAATGAGCTCAGAACATTACATATATTCCCACTAAATTGTCCTAATCTCTGCTCTCTATACTCAACATAACAACTACTATCTCCATGACTTCACATGCCCACTTCACTCATATCTTCCTTGTCTGGAATATACCTTTTCCTCACCTCACTTTTGAACAGTAGGTATTCAATAAATGTTTATGAAATGTCATTTATTTTGGAGTTGCTTAAAACTACACAGTAGAAATTAAAAGGAGAGAACAGAATTAGAAGGTGGCATATTGTAGTGCAGATGACTGTGAGGAAGGAGGCAAAAGCATAAATGACATTTTTTTAAAAAGGCGGTTGTTCGGAAGGCAAACTCAAACCTGCACACTTTAGTAGGCTTGAAAGTCCCATTGAATCACAGAAAAAAAAAAGATCATAGGATTTTAGGTCTAAAGCTTGAAGAAGCCACAGAAGACATCTAATCTAACACCGTCACTTTATAGATGAGAAAATCAAGGTCCTAGAGACATTAAGTGATTTGCAAAAGTTCACACAGGTATTTCCATTTTCATTTAAACCACATCTGCGGACTCCAGAGGAATTATTATCATCATCATCTTGTTGTTTAATAATTATTATGGTATTTAAAATCATCATTATTACTAAAGTTCCAGTATTCATTAACAATGATAATTGGGAGTCATCAATAATTGATTAAATTATTGTAATAGAGACAAATATATATTTATCTAAAATATTTGAAAGAAAAAAAGACAACCTTCAAAGAGATAAACATCACTCATCTGGGGAAATCACCTATGTAAATTAAATACAACCTAAGATGATTCATCAACATGGCCAAATAAACAAGACAATTACATATATTGGTAGCCATGTGAAATGAGCATATTTATATTTTTATGTGTATGTATAGGGATATGTGCAAATGGTTGTGTGAAATGTATGAATGCAATGACCAATAATGTAAAGGAGTTCCCAGAATTTACCTTATTGTGACTATATTTTTTTTTTGATGATGCTACTTCAATGTTAATGTTATGTTCTTTGGGTTCCATTTTGAAAGGGGGGGGTAATAAATCCAGCCCCATCTCATTTCTTATTCTTCAAGGAAACTAAAATCTTGTAAGATATAATTCTGAAATGATATCTCTTATTTATTGAAATTATTATTTTGGAGCCCCAAACTTGAAGAACAAAAAGCAAGATATTGGGACAAATTGATGTGTGTTAAACTCCATTAGGGCATATAATCAATTTTTCAAGATCACATTATTTTTTTTTTTAAATAAAGAGCCTAAGGGTCTTTGTAGCAAATTTTCCCCCTCCATTTATGAAAATGCTGGAGTTCCTTTACAACATTCTTGCTTATATATTTTATCTCTACTGTTCATCCCTGTATGAGTTATTTTTAAGGAAGGAATATAGTTTTATATTCATAGAATATAAATCTCCATGATCACAACTGACATTTATGCAACACTTAAAAAGTATTCAGAGTACTTTACCTCTATTACCTTATCTGAGCCTGACAACAGCCTTGTAAAGTAGGTACCAGAAGTATTCATATTCTCTATTTCACAGATGAGGAAACTGAGGCTTAGAGACACTGTGATTTATGTAGATACAAAGATAGTAAATATCTGAGGTGGAACTTATCTCCAGGTCTTCCTGACTCCATGTTCAATACTCTCTTTATTAGCTATATCACACTTTCTGTCAAACAGTCATAATTTTATTTAACTTTCTAAGCAACAAAATTGTTTTGCTGATGTCATTAGTTTTTGATCCTCCAAATTTCTTAGTCTGTTGTAAACATTTTGTCACTAAGAATGGTTAACAATTTTCTGATTAAATGACAGTTATCATGTAGGACATAAATTCATGATTGATTTTCTAAGAACTGACAATAAAATATAATATGATAAGGGACTTCTAAGTCATTTGAGCAACAAGATGGAAGACTAGGCATTTTCTTTAATCCCCACAATCTCTCATACCCTTCCAAAACAGAAATTTTGTGCCAAACATAAAGGAAATTTAGCTGTTTCCATGGTCCAGAACACCCAGAATCTAAAAACATTATCCTCACCCCCCAACACAAAATTTCTAAGGAACTTACTGACATTCAGCTCACTCAGCACCTTCCCCATGCTATCGGCAGTGAGGTTGAAGTAGCAGACTCTCAAGTAAACAACACAGGCTTACATCAAACCTATCCCTATACCCTGTTCCCTTCTCTCTTTTTCCAGTGCCAGAGACATCAGCTTCAGGTTGTGGAAGTTTTCTAATCCTCAACAAACAGCCTGCCTATAGGCCTTCAAGAACAAAAGCTGTCCAGGAGCTGAAACGTGGAAGCACCAGTGCTATAAATCTCTGAAGTGGTAGTGCCAGGGGTAAAACCAACCAACCAAACAAAAAACTGAACTGCCAGGGCCAGGAGGTTCTGAACTGCTAATGATGACCAGATAACTAAGGAATAGAGGGAATGGGACAGGTTACCAATTCAAGATATCCTGCATTTGGGGAGCTATGTAGACCTTTGCCAAGCCTGTGGGAAAGCACAGCATCCAGGTGAGACCAATTCTGACCACCAAAAAGTCAACTGGGACAGAGATGAGGTAGCAAGCCATGAATTCCTCAGTATAAAAGGAGGCTGACATGCTTTTAGATCCAGCCTCCAAGAAAACCACAACTTACATTTACCAAATTACATTCATTCACTCTGTCTATGTAGATTCCTTTTAACTATCCTAATAATGATAAGGTTCTTAAGAATTACATGAATAATATTCCCATGTAAGAATATAAACAGGGGGCAGTTAAGTGGTGCAGTGAATACAGCACTGGCCCTGGAGTCAGGATGACCTGAGTTTAAATCCAGCTTCAGATACTTAACACTTATTGGTTGTGTGACCTTGGGCAAGTCACTTAATCCCAAATGCCTTACCCTCCCCCTTCCAAAAAATAAAAGAATGTAAATAATTGAATTTTATTTAGTCCTTTATGGTTTCTCTTTCATGTTTACCTTTTTATGCTTCTCTCAAGTCTTATGTTTAAATGTCAGATTTTCTATTCTGATTTGGTCTTTTCATCAGGAATGCTTGAAAGTCTTCTGTTACATTAAACATCCATTTTCTCCCCAAAAGATTATATTCAGTTTTGCTTGGCAGATTATACTTTGTTATAATTTTAATTCCTTTATTTTTTGGAATATCATAGTATAAACCCTCTGAACCTTTAAAATGGAAGCTGCTAAAACTTGTGTGATCCTTACTGTGGCTTTACAATACTTGAGTTTTATCTTTTACTTTCTTTCTTTCTGAGAAGAATTTTCTCCTTTTTGTGCCTTCTTTCTCGTTTTTCCTATTTGGCTTTTATAAGCAGTCCTTTTCTTTTTTGAGTTTATGTGCCTTTGTTAATTATAAGTCCCATTCTTTTGTTAAGGTGTTGCTTTCTTCTGTATTTTTGTATCTCTTTACTAAGTTGTTAATTCTCTCTTCATAATTTTCTTGCATTACTCTCATATCTTCTCTCCATTTTCCCTTTACTACTCATTTTTTTAGAATTGTCCAGTTATGATTTTCTTGTGGATTTTTCCATGTTGTTGTCTTCTTCTGATTTTGTGTGTTGGTCTTCCCTGCCTCTATAGCAGCTTTTTGTTGTAAGTTTCCCTTTTTTGTTTGTCTGTTTTTGCTCATTTTTCTAGTTTATTTCTTGACTTTGAACTTTACATTAAAGTTTGGTTCTGCTCACACTGGGATGATGAGGTGATGACTTTGGCTTCAGACTTTTTGGTTGCTGCTGCTTTTAGAGCTAGGTTGTGGGTAAGGGAGCATCTGCAGGTTTTTCTGCTTCCAAGGTGTAATGCCAAGGAAAGGCAACTTCCAAGGTTCGGATTACCAGCATAGCAAACCCCATTTATTCGGCATTCACAGAACACAGAAAGTCGAAATACAGTGTAACTTGTTCATTTAGGAAGTAAGTCCTCAATTCAATTGCAAAGTATCAAGGTCCAAGTATCCCATCCCTGGCCAGTATGTTAGTCAAAGTAGCCTGCTCCTGGGCAGTACATTTAGTCAGTCAACAAAGTCTCTCCTCTCAAATGGAGACTAGTCTCCAATCATAAACAAGGTACATTCATTTGGGCAATCACAGAGCACAAAGAACTCAAAGGCTTCCCAGAACCCCTGAAAACATCAGCAAGGCCCTCTTCCAGGATTTCTGTAAGCATACAACAGGAAAATCCTCCTTCAGGGCTTCTGAACCAACAGCAAGATTCCAGGACCTCTACAACAGCAGCACTGTCCTTCACCAGCAGGTGAATCTGGCAAAACAACATCAAAGCAGACAAAATACTGGCATCACAGCCATGCCTCCTCATTTCTTGGCAGTTCTGGGTGGCAGTTCTCAAAAGTCCTGGGCAGCTCCAATGGGCTCTCAGCAGTCTTTCTCTCAGCAACTCAGGCTCCATGATACTGGATACTGCTCTCCCAAAAGTCCCTCTTGTCTTCTCTAGGCTTGGG
>CM053588.1:278320275-278341222 GCA_028646515.1 Pseudochirops corinnae
ACAGGGGCATCTCCAAATTCATTATCATTACACAAGGTAATGTGACTGAGGAAGAGATATGGCTCCTGCCCTCTTCTTCTGTCCTCTGCTCTTTACACAGAAAGGGCCCCTATTCCCTGGTAGAGTGGTTCTCAACCTTCCTAGTGCTGTGACCCTTTAATACTAATAATGATAAGGTTCTTAAGAATTACATGTAATATTAGTATGTGAGCCTATCTGCGTGTAGGTGGACCCACCTGGAAACAGATAGAGGAGCAGTGTCTTGGTTCCTAAGACCATCAGAAACATGTGTTTTCCAATGGTTTTAGGTAACCCCTGTGACTCCTGTGAAAGGGTTGTTCGACTCCCAAAGGGGTCACAACCCACAGGTTGAGAACCGCTGCCCTAGTAGCTGCAAACACTAATACTCCTCTTGACTCTGGTACTGTAACCAGGTCTCCTGTTCCCCTGCAGTTATAAGTACAAGTGCTCTTTTCTGCCTTGGAACAATGATCAGGTCTCCTTCTTCCTTGTGATCAATCACAAGTGCTCATCTCCATCCTGAAATTGCAACCAAAACCTGCTTGTGGGAAATAAAATCATCGTTCAACACTAGTTCTACCCAGTTCTAGCAAAAAGTCCCCTGTACTATCTCTCTGATCTGCTGTCTGACTACCTTACCTTTTCTGGACTGAGATCTGGAAGCTGCTGCTACTGCAATCAGGGCCTCCTCTGAGGCCAGCTGCGGGTGCTACCATTGTGTACACTCCTCACTGGCCTCCATGCAAATGTCACAGACCTTTCTTTTGGTTGCCTTACACTGGAGAAATGTCTTAACCAAACCTTTTGTTGACTTTACCACTCTAAAATTTGATCTGAGGCATCATCTTAAAGTTATTTGGAGGGGAACATTGAAAGAGTTCAGCTAGCTGATAAAGGCCTCATTTCTCAAACATATAGAGAAATGAATCAAATTTATAAAAGTAAAAGCCATTCTGCAATTGATAAATAATCAAAAGATATGATCATTGTTCAGTTGAAGCAATCAAAGCTGTCTATAGACATATGAAAAAATGCTCCAACTCACTATTGGTAAGAGAAATACAAATAACGATTCTGAGATACTGCCTTGTCTGCACTGGACTGGCTAATAGGACAGGAAAGGTAAATGGTAAATGTTAGAGGGGATGTGAAAAAAAATGAGTCCTTATTGCAATATTGGGGGAGTCGGGAACTGACGCAGTCATTCTGTAGAGCAATTTGGAACTGTCCAAAATGAGCTATAAAAACTATCCACATCCTTTCACCTAGCAGTACCACTGCTGTTTGTATATCCCAAAAGATATCTAAATGGAGGACAAGGATTTATATGTACAAAAATATTTGCAGCAGCTCTTTTCTGAGGGTAAAGAATCAGAAGCTGAGGGGAAGAACATCAATGAGGGAATGGCTGAACAAGCTGCGGTATGTGATTATGATGGAATACTATTCTACTATAATAAATGATGAGCGGGATGCTCTCAGAAAAAAAAAAAACCTGGAAAGATGAGCATGTAGTGATGGAGAGTGAAATGTACTGTTTACAGAGTAACAGCAATATTGTGAGATGATCTGCTGTGAATGACTCAGCTATTCAACGCAATATCATGATTGAGGATAATTTGGAAGAACTTAGGATGAAAAATGCAATTCATCCCCAGAGAAAGAACTGATGGTGCTTGAATACAGATTGAAACATACATTTTTTTTTTACTTCCCTTATTTTCTTGACTTTTTGTCTATGTTTTCTTTCACAAAATGACTATTATGGATATCTTTTGCACGACTGCACATATATAGCCTATATTGATTCTCTTGCTTTCTTAATGGCAGGGGAGAAGTGAGGAAGGGAGAGAATTTGGAACTCAAAGTTTTGAAAAATGGAGTTACATATTTTTTTATGCAAGTAGGGAAAATGAAAAAAGCTAAAGAAAAAAGAAAAAAAGAAGAAAGTGTTCAGCTGGATTGCTGGTTGTATTTTGACATTAAAAAAAATAAATTAATTTATATTTAGTTTTCAACATTCACTTCCATAAGTTTTAAGTTTCCTCTGCCTCCCTCCTCTCTGCCCTCTCCAAGAATGCAGGCAATCTGATATAGGCTCAATATATACATTATTATTAAAGATATTTTCACATTACTCATGTTATATAGAAGAATTAGAATTAATGGGAGAAATTATGAGAAAGAAAAAAATGCAAACAACAAAAAAAGAGCAAATAGTATGATTCAATCTGCATTCAGATTCCACAGTTCTTTCTCTTGATATGGATGGCATTTTCCATGATGAGTCTATTGGAGCTGTTTTAGGTCCTTGCATTGCTGAGAGGAGTTAAGTCTGTCAAAGTCAGTCTTTGTGCAAAGTGGCTATTATTGTGTACAATGTTCTCCGGGTTCTGCTCACTTCACTAAGCATCAATTGATATAAGTCTTTTCAGATTTTTCTGAAGTCCACCTGTTCATCATTTCTTATAGCACAATAGTAATCTTTTACATTCATACACTACAACTTGTTCAGCCATTCCCTGTCTGTTCAGCATCCATTCAATTTCTGATTCTTGACCACTACAAAAAGAGTTGCTATAAATATTTTTGTGCATGTGGGTCCTTTTCCCATTTTTGTGATCTCTTCAGAAAACAGACCTAGAAGTGGAATGGCTGAGTCAAAGTTAAACACAATTTTATAGCCCTTGGGAATAGTTACAAATTCCTTTCCAAAATTATTATATCAATTCAGAACTCCACAAATTTTTATAATTTTATAATTTTACATTTATAATTTTTATAATTTTACATTTATAACTTTCCTCTTTTGTTATGTTAGCCAGTCTTATAGGTGTGATGTGGTTCCTCAGAGTTCTTTTATTTGCATTTCTCTAGTCAATAGAAATTTAGATCATTTTTTCATACGACTAGAGAAAGCTTTACTTTCTTCATCTGAGAACTGCCTGTTCATATTTTTTGACCATCCATTAATTGGGGAATGAATTGTCTTCTTAAAAATTTGACTCAGTTTTCTCTATATTTTTTCATGTTGCATAGAAGAATTATAAGTCAGAGATGTGGATGACAAAACAAAACAAAATAAAAAGGAATATAATCTGCATCTCCTTGCATTCTGACTCCATAGTTCTTCCTCTGGATGTAGATGGCATTTACCATCATGAGTCTTTTGGAATTGTTTTAGGTCCATGTATTGCTGAGAAGAGTTAAGTCTATCAAAACCAGTCATTACACTGTGGCTGTTTCTGTGAACAATATTCTCCTGACTCTGCTCACTTTATTCAGTATCAGTTCATATAAGTCTTTCCAGGATTTTGTGAAGTTCACCTTGTTCATCATTTTTGATAGCACAATAGCATTCCATTGCATTCTCAAACCCAACTTGTTCAGCCATTCCCCAATTGATGGAGATCCCTTCAATTTCCAGTTCTTGGCCACCACGAAAAGAGTTGCTTTAAATATTTTTGTACATGTAGGTCCTTTTCCTATTTTTTGATCTCCTACAACTGGTATTGATGGGTCAAAGGGCATGCATATTTTATAATCCTTTGGGCATAGTCCCAGATTGCTCTCCAGAATGGTTTGATCAGCTCACAGCTCCGCCAACAACGAATCAGTGTTCCAACTTCCCCAAATCCTCTCCACCATTTATCATTTTCCTGTTTTGTCATGTTAGTCAATCTGATAGGTGTGATGTGGTACCTAAGAGTTGTTTTGATTTGCAACTCTCTAAATAATAGTGACAGAGCATTTTTTCATATGAATATAGATAACTTTAATTTCTTCCTCTGAAAACTGCCTGTTTATATCCTTTGACCATTTATCAATTGGGGAATGACTTGTATTCTTATAAATTTGTCTCAGCTCTCTATATATTTTAGAAGTGAGATCTTCATCAGAGAAACTTGTAAAAATTATTTCCCTATTTTCTACTTCCCTTGGTTACATTGGCTTTGTTTATTCAAAACCTTTTCAATTTAATGTAATGAAAAAATATTCATCTTGCATTTCACAATGTACTATATCTCTTGTTTGCTCATAAACTCCTCCGTTCTCCACAAATCTGAAAAATAAACTTTTTCTTGCTCCCCAAATTTGTTTATATTATCAGCCTTTATACCTAAATTGTGTACCCATGTGGACTTTATTTTAGTACATAGTGTTAGATGTTGCTCTATGCCAGTTTCTATCATACTATATTCTAGTTTTCCCAGCAGTTTTTGTCAAACAGTGAGTTCTTTTCCCAAAATCTGGGGTCTTTGGGTTTATCAAACAGTAGATTGCTATTTTAATTGACAACTATGTCTTGTGTACCTACCCTATTCCACTGATCCACCACTCTATTTCTTAGCCAATACCAAGTAATTTTGATGATTGCTGCTTTGTAATACAATTTAAGATCTCGTATGGCTAGGCCACCTTCCCTACCATTCCTTTCATTAATTCTCTTGATATTCTTGACTTTTTGTTCTCCCAGATTAATTTTGTTATTATTTTTTGTAGCTCTATAAAATAACATTCTGGCAGTTTGAATGATATGGAACTGAATAAATAAATTAATTTAGGTAGATTTGTCATTTTTATTATATTAGATCAGCCTACCCACAAGCAAGTGATATTTTTCCAATAATTTAGATTCAACTTTATCTGTGTGAAAAGTGTTTTGTAATTTTGTTCATATAGTTATGGGTTGTTTTGGCAGGCAGTCTCCCAAATATTTTATAATGTCCACAGTAACTTTAAATGAAATTTCTCTTTTGATCTCTTGCTGTTGGGTTTGTTAGTAATATATAGAAATGTTAATGATTTATGTAGGTTTATTTTATGTCCTGTAACTTTGCTAAAGTTTTTGATTATTTCAGGTAGGTTTTTTTTTTTGCTTGATTCTCTATGTATATCATCATATCATCCAAAAAGAGTGATAACTTTGTTTTTTCTTTGCCTATTCTAATTTCTTCAATTTCTTTTTCTCCTCCTATTGCTAAAGGTAACATTTCAAGTACCATATCAAATAACAGTGGTGATAATGGATATCCTTTTTTCAACCCCAGTCTTATTGGAAATGTTTCTGGCTTATCCTCTTTTTATAATGTTTGCTGATGTTTTTAGCTAGATACTACCTATTGCTTCAAGGAAGGCTCCATTTATTCTTATGCTCTCTAGTGTTTTCAATAAGAATGGGTGTTGATTTTTTCAAAAGCTTTTTCTGCATCTATTGAGATAATCTTATGTTTTTTGTCAGTTTTTTTGTTGATATGATGAATTATGCTGATAGTTTTCCTAATATTGAGTCAACCCTGCATTCCTGGTTTAAATCTTACCTGATCAGAGTATATTATTCTTGTAATAAGTGCTTGTAATCTTTTTGTTAATATTTCATTAAAAATTTTTGTGTTTACATTCATTAGTAAAGTTGGTCTCTAACTTTCTTTCTCTGTTTTTACTCTTTTAGATTTTGATATTGGTACCACATTTGTATCGTAAGAAGAATTTGATAGGACTCCTTCTTTGCCTATTTCCCCAAATAGTGTATATAGTATTAGAATTAATCATTCTTTAAATGTTTGATAGAATTCACTTGTAAATCCCTCTGGCACTAAAGATTTTTCCTAAGACGTTCATTGATGTCATGTCCAATGTCTTTTTCTGAGTTGGGGTTATTTGGTATTTTGCTTTCTCTTCTGTTAATTGGGGCAATTTATATTTTTTGTAAATATTCATCCATTTCACCAAGATTGACAAATTTATTGGCATATAATTGAGCAAAATAGTGTCCAATAATTGTTTTTCTTCAGTAAGCTTTTGGTCTTCCTTTTCCATCGGGCGAATTCTGCTTTTTAAGACATTCTTTTCCTCATTGATTTTTGACCTGTTTTGACATTTATATTAGTCTATTTTTAAAAAGGTTGTTTTCTTCAGCCTTTTTTGGGTCTCCTTTAGCAAACTGTTGACTTGTTTTTAATGATTTTCTTATAACACTCTCATTTCTCTTCCCAGTTTTTCCTCTTCTTCCCTGAGTTCTGCTCAGGCTGGTCTGTGCTGCTGGTTTGTGCTGGCATGGCCCACATGATATTTTCAGTGATGTTGTCAGTGCCTTCAATGAGGAAGAAAAGAGCATGAAGGTCAGCTACTATACTGACAGAAATTTATTTAACTTGAAGGACTACAAGCTAAGACCAAAGTGGAGGGACAGTTGCTACATGTCTTTTTGTCCATAGATGATTGTGCACTCATTGCAGCCTCTGAGGCAGAGATACTACGGTATCTGGATCAATTGTCCTCTGCTTTTCCTAATTTTTCCCGTTCAACATCATGAAAACTACTGTTCTCCACCACACCATCCATACATGGAACCATCTATAGCAAATAGAGAGATTTTGAATGTGTATGAGTTCACTTCCCTTGGCAATAGCTAAATCAATGCTTAGAAGGTCCAAAGGAAAGTGTGGGAGAGAAGAGATATTACACTACCTACCAAACTTAATGTCTATAGTGTTGTTTTTGTGCTGACCTCATTGTTGTTTTCCTGTGAAATCTGGACAGCATACTAGCATCATGCCAGGAAACTGAATTGCTTCCACTTGAACTGTGTTAGGGAGATTCTGAATATCACCTAGAAAGATAAGGTATCAGACACTAAGATCTTTTTCTGGGGGCTGGCCTGCAAAGCATTCAGACTGTGCTGTAGAAAGTACAATTCCAATGTGCTGGCCAAATTTTTTGAATTGTTAAATGTATGTTTGCCTAAAAGACTATTTTACAGAGAAGTCAGGGGAAGCACTCACATGGTGGTCAGAAATATTGATACAAGGCCACTCTCAAGGTCTCTCTGAAAAACTTTGAAATGGATTGGGAGATATGGGAGACAATGGTACAGGATCTCCCACCATGCTCTACAAGCAAAGTAGAATTGTAATAGCTCAAAAGAAACATGAAATGTGCAAACTTAGAGACATCCCCACTTCAAAAATCCATATTGACTATTTGTGCCAGATCTGTTGTAGAGGCTACAAAGGTTTGATTTGCTATTGGTCTGATAAGCCACACTCAGACACATTGTACCTCGACCCAGACATAGTGTTGTTATTTTGCTCCTCTTTGAGCATGAAGCCAACATGAATGTAATGGATTACTACTGTGCTGTAAGGAATGATTTTTACACTGAACACAGAGAAGCATAGTATGAACTGATAGAGAATGAAGGAAGCAGAGCCCAGAAAACACTATTTACAGTATGTGCACATAAATGGAAGCAACATAAATAGAACAACCATACATAAAAAAATTCCAAAGCAAGTATAAGAAAATTATAAAGATCCAATATGACTTGAATAATGAGATATTAAAAGACACCCACATACTACTCATTCATGGGGGTGAGAGGTCCACAGAGGTTATACATTGCATATGTTTTTCAGAGTTTTTCAATGTTTTGATCAGTTGCGTTGACCTTTTTTTTTCCCTCTCTACCAAAATATTATGATATGAGATGATTCTTATGGAGGAGAAGAAGGAATACAGAAGATACTATGGTATTATAAGAAACAGAACATATCATTAAAATATTTTAAAATACAACTCAAAAAGCACCATAAACAAAATTAAATATTTCATGTATCGGAAGGCATTTCAAGATCTTCCATGGCTTAAAGATAATCCTTATGAGAATCATGACACCTTTCATCTTCATCATTCGTTACTTAACTTCTTGTAATCTGTGGTCCAAACAAACTGACCTTCTCACACGTGGCATATCATCTCTCATTTCTGTACCTTTATACTGACTTCTTCATAACTGAAATTCAGTCCCTCTAGAGAGACATATGTCATTTTAGACTCAGCTGAAGTGCTTCCTTCTACATGAACCTCTTCACCCCATGCAAAATGTTAGTCCCTTTCTTCCCTAAGCTATTTTGTATTTATTCTGAATATATTCTTCAATGTGTACATTGCCCCCTTAAATAAAAGCTAAGCTCACTGGGGTAAAAGGAATTGTTTCATTTCTTATTTTGTTTTGTTTTGTCTTTGTATCCCCTGTGCCTAGTATGGTGCCTGATATGTAGTATATATGTAAGAAATGATTACTGATTAAGACCATGGGATAGGAAAGAGGCAAGAAAGGCATCATAAGTGTCTGAAGTATAATCACTTAGAAATAAAAGGAGAGAATAAAAAGAAAGACAGTTGGAGGTTGGGTTTATATATAAGATAGGCTTTCAGCAAGTTTAGGGCAGCTACTACTTACATTATTGTATTGGCAGGAATTTGCAGTTGTATATCAAATATATCTGTGCAAGCAGTAACAAATATCATTGGAAAAAGTGGGAAAACCTTGAAAATGTTGGATAAATCCAATAAAAATAAAGCTCCAGGAAAAAGAATCCAATATAAAGCTTCAAGAAAAAAGGAAACAGAAAATTTACAAAGGACTTAGCTGTGAGAGTTACCAAGTATAGGTAATAGGGAATTGAAGATCTCAATTTCAGTAAGTATGGAGGGCAAGGAATACCACAATATATATAGTTCTGTTGCTGCCAAGGAAGAACTATGTATTCTCACCATTCAGGCAGTTTTGCCTATTTAAAGATAAGGTAAATGGATTGAAGGGAAGCTTCACTCTTTCTGAGTTTATAAAGGAGTATACAAAATTTCTTGAAAGAATGTAGGTTTTGCTACAATAGAAAATGGAAAAAAATGAAAAACATAAAGAGGTAGAAGGGAATCCATATAAGTTTAATAAAGAGTTGATTGATTAAGACACTAGAACAAGAAAATGGCAAGATAGAAGTATTAGATGTCTACTATAAGTATAATCAGCTACAAGCGTGAAACGACAAATGAAAAAGGTTGAGGGTGGAAGAATATGCCTGAAAGAAGGAAGAAAAAGAAATAAAGAGTCTAAAGAATTGTAAAAATACTTTTAAGGCTCTTCCCTTTGAAGATAGAAGTCAGATCCCATGAGAAAGAAACAGATCTTAATTCTCCAAAAATGATTACAAGGACCAATAAGTGCCAGCAAGAGAAAGTCCAATACATTTCAGTGCAAGAAGAAATGAGTGGCTATTGTTGGCAGTTGCACACCTACGTCATATATTCACCTGCTGTGGATACCTGGGACATGAATTCAGAATGTGAACGAAAGTCAATAAGAACTCGACAAAAGTGATCCATTTCTGGTGAAGTAGGTAGATGGTATAGTACAAAAGGCTTTAGACCTGAAGCCAGGAAGGCCTAAATTCAAATCTAGTTACTAGCACTAAGTAGCTCTGTCACCCTGGGCAAATCATATAGCCTATGTACGTCTCAGTTTCCTCGTCAGTAAATTGGGGAAAAATAATATTAGCTCTACCTCAAGGTTGTTGTGAGGATAAAATGGGATAATATTTTCAGAGCACTTTGCAAAACTTAAGGTGTTCTATAAATGCTATATTATTCTTTGTTATATTTTCCTTCTTGTAATTGTAATAATAATAATTATTATTATTATCATTATTACTATGCATGTGGGATACATTCTAGCACCTGTGAGAATGACTGATTGGTCTAGACACATTTTTCCCAGAGGTCATACTGGCAAAACCAACTAGCTTGAATGGTGAATCCAAACAGAGGAAGCCCCAGGCTGTACAAAAAACACCAAGTTTGGAGTTAAAGTTTAAATTCTAGCTCTGTTACTTACAACTTACATGACCTTGAATCAAACACTCAACCTCAGTTTCCTCATCTAGAAAATTAGGGAGTTGAAGCCTTAAACTCTGTGTATAATTCCACATTGCTAGTATAAACAAAATATTTTTACCAACCTTTGTGAATATTTTTAGTTAACTAACTTATAAATGTTGTATTCATAGTTATTTCTGGTCTAGTTAGCCCAGACTGTTGCAGAATTCTGACTCCCTTTGTTCTCCCAAGTATAAGATATGAGAAATCCTCAAATTTAGGAGCTACACTGATATGTCTCTTATAATCATGGAGCTGAGCATTTCCTAGGTAGAAGAAAATAAACTTATTTCTTTTCAAGGTTACTGTACTGGTAAATGAATGTAATGATAGAGGCACAATTATAGGCATTCACAGAGATAGACCAGGTGTATGAAATATGTTTGGGTAAACCTGACTCATATTCTATGTATGCCTGTGCATAAAATTTACCTAGATCTAATCAAAGCATTTGACACAGTTTCTTAGATTCTTCTTGTGAACAAGAAGGAGAGGTTTGGGTTAGACAACATTATAATTGATGGATTCACTACTACTTGAATGGCTAGACCCACAAAGTAGTCAGTAACTGATCAATGTTAATTTGAAAGAAGGTATTTCTTGAAGTGCCCCAGGGATCTGCATTTTACCTTTTGCCATTTGTCAAGTTCATCAGTAATTTTGATAATGACATATATGATATTATCACCAAATTTACAGGTGACATATCTGAGAAGGGGATAGCTAACCTTGGGAACATAGTCAGAATTAAAAATAAATCAGACAAGCCAGACTATTATATCAAATATAATAAGATGGAAATTAACAGGAATAAAAGTAGTCATATATGGGTAAAAAAAAAATTAACCCTAAAAATTCAAGATGTGGCAGTGACTCTAGAGAACGGATTGTCTGAAAAAGACATTTCTGGATTTCAGTCAATTGCAAGCTCCATATGAGTCAACAGTATGACAGGAGAGGCGAAAAGTGAAAGCAAGTTTAGATTGCATTAACAGAGACATAGTGTCCAACATTAGGAAGCCAATATTCCCTCTCCACTGTGTTCTGGTTATACCAAAATATGGAGCATGACATTTATTCCTGGGTACTGCATTTTGAGAAGGAAATTGATAGTGTAGAAAGTAAATAGAGAAGGGTAAATATGATGATGAGGAGCCTTAAGATCATATCATATGAGAAAAAGGTGAAGGAATCAGGTCTTTTTAGATGAGAGAAAAGATTTGTTTCTGATGTTGTTTATCCTTCATTTTTGAAGAGGACCAATGACATCACTGAGTGATGTGTTGACTTTCACACGAATTGGATTTAAGTGAGTCAAAGTTGCACAAAATTGTAACTCTCTCTGTCCCTTCCAGAGTAATTGAAGTCCAGTGACAAGTCAAAAGTCCAGATAATAGGGGAGGACCCAAGATGCAGTGGATGATCTTGGTGTCTTTGATTTCTGACCAAGCTCCAAGCATCCGACAATGTCTGCTTCAACTGTTTTCATGGCATTTATGGGAGAAAAAGATTTAGGAAGAAAAACATAGTTGTCTTCACATATTTCAAACTCTGTGATCCAGAAGAGGTATTAAACTGGTCCTGCTTATCCCCAGAGGCCAGAAATAGAATCTGTAGATGAAAACTTCAAAGTAAGTTTTGATGTTTGAAAGAATTAAAAAAATAAACAAAACTAAAAATGAAAAGAGATTTTTAATGATTAGAACCATTTAAAATAGTGATGTCAATAGCCAATGGGCTCTTTTTTGTCTTTTTCTCCTATGTGACCCATTCTTCTACACTGAAACCTGATGGCACAATTTAGGGAATGAATGCTTAGGGTAACATAAAAAAGAGATTTCGTTAACTTGGTTATGGAAAAGAGAAATATCAAGGATTTTCTAGGACTTCTGTTCAAGGTAGATTGGATAATGATGATAGATAATGAAGAGAAAATGCAGCTGTTCAAATCTTACTTTGCTTTGGTTTTCTCTACCAAGGAGGATGATCTTCAGGCTGTAGATGAAAAGAAGTTAGTGAACAGGGAATTGAAATGCATAATGAGAGAAGAGATCATAAGTAATCACCTAGCACTTCACAGTTTACTCAGATTTATATGCCTGGCTGAAATACATTTTTTTAGGGAATGGAAATAATTTGTAGATATGATTGTTGAATTGCTGTCAATGAGCAAAACAGAAGAGGGGCCAAAGGTCAGAAAGAGTGAAAATTTCCTACTTTTCAAAAAAGAAGAATATATTAGATTCTTCAAACTACAGACTGGTCATAAGATGGCTTCTTTAAGGAATGTATTACACTAAACAAATCTCATTTGCTTTTCTGGAATGTTTGAATGATAGGTAAAAGGAATTACTACAATATAATATATACAAGATATAGCTTGTCAAAACAGATGACTTCCTTTGAGTGAGCAGAAATGAATTTGTCATGTTTCTGACATAAACTGATTTTGTAACTACAAGTCACTTAATCTCTCAGGACATTATCACATGTAAGGTTGAGGTAAGTTGCTGCCTACATTGGCAGAAGTTTTCTACATTAAAAAAAAACTATTTCTCTCTCTCTCTCTCTGTCTCTCTCTCTATCTCTGTCTCTCTCTGTCTGTCTCTCTCTGTCTCTGTCTGTCTTTCTGTCTCTCTCTCTCTCTCTCTCTCTCTCTCTCTCTCTCTTTCTCTCTCCTGTCTCTTCTCTCTATTATCTACCTTCCTTTTTTTTTCTTTTTTTTCAGTAAAGGGCTTTGTAGGAAAAGGAAAAAAAAGTGGCTAATTGCTAATAAAAAAAAATTTGCAAAAACTCTGACTAGGGATGGAGCCAAGATGACAGAATAAAATTGTTTGGAGGGAAAGGTTGGGAGAGTTCAGCAGAGTTAATGCCTGTATTTTGTTAGCTTCTCTAATGACACAAATCAAATTTTGTACTGGTAGAGAAAGAAAAAAGGTCAGGGTAAGAGATTTTTTTTCCAGCCTAAGACAACTTAGGAGATTGACAGGAGAGATCTGTGACACTGGAGTGAAGTCAGCCCAGAGCATATGCTGCTGTAGCACCAGCAGTAGGGTTTGGAGGTGACTGTGATACCAGCAGCAGCAACTTTGGGAGCTCTCAGGCCAGAGACATAAGAGGGTAAGACAACTAGTCAGAAAGAAATCACAAGGGAACCTTTGCTGACATTGGCTTCACCTGGTGCTGATTGGCAATTCTATTGTAATAACTGGTTCTAGGTCACTGTTCCAGGTTGAAGAGGAGCCCTTATGATCAGTTCCAAGGGAGCAGGGACCCTGGTCACAGTTCAAAGGGAGAAAGCAGTACTAGAGTTTGTGGCTGCAAGATCCCTAGTCACAGTTCTATGGTCAAGAGGAACACTAGATGTTGCAGGTGAAGGGGAGCAGAAACCCTTCCTGGGTAAAAACAAAAGTGTAGACCATAAGTGTGTAGGGGGCATACCTCTCCTCAAATTGCAACAATTTGGAAGCACTAAAAACTTGAAGACCTCCAGAACTATCTCTGAAAACAACAGCATGAAAAAGTCAGAAGCTTTGGAAAGTGATTTATCACTACCCCCATTCCCCCACACACTTTTACTTTAGGAGTAGAGCCCAACTTTACTCTAAAGTTTAAAATCCAGTAATAGACTGGAAAATGAGCAAAAAACAAAATAATTTGACCATAAAAAGCTATGATGGTGGCAGGAAAGACCAAGATATAAACTCAGAAGAAGATAACAATATGAAAACAGCTACAAACAAAGCTGAAAAGAAAATACTTATTGGATTCAATCTCAAAAAGAACTACTGGAATAGTTAAAGAAACACATAAGAATAGCAGAGGGAAAAATAGGGGAAACTGAGAGTTATGTGAAAAATTGTAAGAGAGTAAGCATCTTTCTAAAAGAGGCATACAAAAAATACTCAAGAAAATAGTACCTTAAAAAATTGGCCTAATGGTAAAAGAGGCACAAAATCTCATGGAAGGAAAAAAAAAACCCACTTAAATAGCAGAATAGATCAGATGGAAAAGAAGGTAAAACAATTAACTGAAGAAGAAAATTCCTTAAGAAAAAGAATGGGTCAAATAGAAAACGAGGTACAAAAGAGCTACAAAAATAAATAATACCTTAAAAATTAGAATTGGGCATGTTGATGCTAAGAACTCTATGAGCCATCAAGAAACAATAAAACAAAGAGGAAAATGTGAAATATCTCTGGAAAACAACTGACCTGGAAATTAGATCAAGAGGAGATAATTTCAATCTTATTGGTTTCCCTGAAGGCCATGATTAAAAAAAAAAAAAAAGCCTAGACATCATGTTTCTAGACACCATAAAGGAAAACTGCCCTGGTATTCTAGAACCAGAGGGTGAAATAGAAATTTAAAAACTCTCCCAAAAGAGGAAGGTGATTGAATGAAATGAAGTGAATTAGATGAAAACTCCCAGTAATATTATAGCCAAATTTCAGAACTCCCAGATCAAGGAGAAAATATTGCAAGGAGTCAGAAAGAAACAATTTGAATATTATAGAGCTGTCATCAGAATCACTCAGGATTTAGCAACTTCCAAGTCAAAGGAGCAGAGAACTTGAATTATAATACTCTGAAAGGTAAAGGAACTACAATTACAACCAAGAATAACTTATCCAGCTAAACTGAGTATAAGCCTTTGGGGGAAAAATAGAAATTTAATGAAACAGAAGATTTTCAAGCATCCTATATATATATATATATATATATACACATTCAAACACAAGACTCAAAAAAAGCATAAAAAGATCACCACAAAAGAGTAACCATAAGGGACTTACTAAAGTTCAACTGTTTACATTCTTATACAGAAAGACATTACATGTAATTATTAAGAACCTTATTATTTGGGCAGGTAGAAGGATTCTACATAAATAGAAGTCCTGAATCTAAGTTGACTATATTGGGATGATCTCAAAAAATGGAGGAATGAGAAAGAGGTTTCCACTAGGAGAAAGGAAAAGGGAGAGACAGAATAGAGAAAATTATGTCAGATATTGAATCAAATTCTATCTTTCTGGGAATCTATCCATTGTTCCTAGTTCTATTTACCCAAATTAAATAAAATAAAATTTTCATTCTTTGTCATAGCATTCATATATTTAAAGAAAGCTGAAATGTGTTCCATAAACTCTTTCTTTTCTAGAATAAACTTCCCATGCCTTCAAGACATTTCCATGTGGCATGGTTTCTAATCATATCACTGTGCTTTTTGCCTCTTGTTTGTAATTTAATTTTTTTGCCTTCCCAAATGGCATGCCCAGAAATGAATACAATATACCTAATGTTGTCTCACTGGAAGCACAGTATAATGGAGGTGTTGTCCATATATTTCGCTTTGATGGTTTTCTTGATCGTTTTCCAATTTGGTCCCCATTTGAGATCATTACTGAAATGTAGGAGGGAGAGCTGGGTTCTCCTGTGCCCTTTGACACCGTCACATTAATCTGAAATTTCATTTTGTCTTCCTCTTAGGGACATTGAAGGGTGCAAAGAAGGGATGAAATTGGGATAGAAAGCAGCTGGTGCAAGTAAGTCCTAGACAGCTTTGCTTCATCCCCTAAGATTTGCCTGTCCCTTTAAACCCAATTCAAGTTCTACTTCCTCCCAGATCTTTCCATTATCTCAAGATATGGTAATAATTCTTCTGCCACCTTCAAACTACCCCAAAATCTGATTGCACATTGCTTGCTCTGTAACTTATGAAATACTATTTGTAGTTGTAACTTTATGCAATACTAAGCATTATCATCATTATCTGTATTTCTTATCTTTCTACTGTAGTGTAGCCCCCTAGGGGTCGGAGGTGATGTAGCATCCAAATTTTGTGTTTCTTCAATTCCCACACAAAGGAAGAGCTCAATTGATATTATTGCATATTATAACTTGTAAAATAGTTCTGCAGACCTGAAAGGACTTTATTACATTGTCCTTAAAAGTTTATCTTTTTTCTGGCACATAAACAGGTTGTTGTAGAGAACCTGGGAACTTAAAATTATTGCTTTAGCCACGTTATCTCTCTGCAGTTATAAGGTAGTCATTGTTTTCATTTACATTCTTGTAATTTGGAATGACAACTCACAGAACTATCGAATCCCTAGATCCAAATGGACTTTTAACATCATAGGCATCACCCTCTATGATAAAGTAATAATTATTTCTGCACATTCCTTGATAGATGGTCAGCTATGAAGCACACTATTCTGAGTTGGAATTGGTTCCATTTTTTAAAAACAACTCTAGTTGTTTAAAAAAAAAAAGTCTTTCCTTGTAATAAAACAGAATGTAACTCAACCTATTGTTCTTATTTCTATCTTTTATGTAACATAAAATATTTGATACCCCTTCAATATGAGAATCTATGAATTAGGATTTATTAAATATCATGTTTTAGGAATAGTATTAAATACTGAGAACACAAATACAATAATGAGATAATTACTGACCTCAAGGAGCTTACATTTTGTTAGTGGATATAATTCACTTAAGGGTAGAAGTGCACAGGAAGAAGTTTTGGCACAAGCAGTCACAGAAATTATAAATGGAGTAATAGAGCAGTAGGTGGTTGTATCCTTAGCATTGGCGGTGGTGATACTGCCTTGTCGATTTGTTTTTCAGTTACCAACATTTATTTTCTCTTCCACCTTCTATCAATGAAAAAGAATTCTTAAAACACATATGATTAGTCAAGAAAAACGAAGTCCCACAATGAGCGTGTCCAAAAATATTTGTCTTGTTCTTTACTTTGAACCTCTCACCTCTCAATTACTGTGCTCTGAGCAAGAACAAGAGGTGGAAATTGCTAAAGACTGCAATAGAGGGTACTGCTACAGCAAAATAGGTGGTTGGATGCTTGTAATGGGTAGGTTCTGATGTCATGATGAATGGCTATATGGGATAGGAAATGTGGCATGGGGTCACCTAGCTAGATGAGTTTCAGATGTGTGGAGACAAGTATCAAAAGCCCCCTAAGTTCCTTCCACACTTTTTCATATGCAGTGATTTTAGGTCTGTTACTATCCTAACTTTCTCATCTGGGCATAATCCAATTTATCAATAACTTCTCATAAACTATGGCACCAATCACTAGAAAACATAGTTCAGTTTGAATGTATAGGTATATGTCTATATTCATAGGTATGTAATATTCACATATGTACCATATACACAAGTGAATATAGATGCATATATGCATAAATATATTCATATAATGTATATAAAAACACACACATATACATATACTGCATATACAATGGACACACACACACATATATACATATATATGTATATATACAAATAATGATATATCTAGATTCATTGGACTTGCACTTGGAAGAAACCTGAATGATTCTTTAGTCCAAGGCCTTAATTTTCTAGATGAAACAATGTGTTTGATGATAATCCATAATTCTCTATTTCGTGCTTCCTCAATCAGGAACTTCTTGTTAGGTCGGCAATCAGTTCCCATGTGAAGGGTTAGCCTAATATGTTCATATAGAATAATGAAAATAAGAAACCTCAAAGAAATTGGAAGTATAGAGGTGGAAAAGAAGGAAGATGTTCATAGAATCTGGTATACTTTTCATTCATTGTACATATTTTATATTAAAATAACTCAAATATACTGAATGCTAAATAATATATTTAAATGTACAATTTAAACATATATGTATCTGCGCATTCTAAACCCACACAGCTAAATGCAATGTTTCTCACTAACTAATCTTTAATTGTTCTCAATCTTCACTTAGATCCTTTAAATTTCTCACAAGTTTGAATGGAACAGATTCACTCAAAACTTTCCTAGACTCTTTCTTTTTCTGATATGTTCAGAATGGTGTTAAAAAAAGGTGAAACTGCAGTCTAGACCAATACCTTGGATACTGACAATCAATTCAATTTCTAGGCTGTAATTTGGAAAGGCAGCAAATAGCTTCTCCTGATGGTGCTAAAAGACCTAAAACTCATATTCACAGTCAACCCATAAACCTTTACACCATTACTAAGTCAAAGTCAGTACAACTGCTTCCCTCCCTAGCTCTTCCCTAAACCGTATTCTTCACAGGGCTGAATGTTTCCCTTTTTTTGGTAGCTTCTTTCCTCACTGTTCAAAGCTACCAAAAGATGTATCTTAACCACCTATCTCATATATACTTTCCACCTGTATAATGACAGTCTGCTGAAAGCAATGTAATTTGAACTGGTCCCCATTCCCATTAGAAATACTCCTTTCCAGAGTCTGTGGTTTCTTTTAACACTGTTTAAAAGGATAGCCATTCCATTCTATCTTGTCAAGTCCTACCAACTTGGTTCAGTGTTAAAGTTGCCAAATTTCTGTACAGCTTTCCTCTGTTTCACCTGAAGCTATGGATCTGTCCTACCATGTCTTTCCTATCTGTAGCCTGTCTTATCTGTAGCTACTCTCTACTTCTGACAAATCTTGTGGCCCAGAAAGAGAAAGAAAAGTCTTGAAGCTGTCATTGGTTTGCGTGAAGCAGCATTGATTCCCACCCCATCTTCCATTGTTTCTCTCCTCCTTTTTTCAAAATACTATGGCAAAAACCCTGTTCTGAGTCTCCTTGAATTATCAGGTGCTTAGCTCCAAGGCATTCATTCATTGGTTAATCAGGATCTATGTAGAACTGATCTTATGAGCTGCTACAGGGTCCCTGCTATTTTTCCATCAGACACAAAACAGCTCTCTTTGAAAGACATCAGCCTCCTTTTCATGAACATAACATTGTAAGCTCCTTTAAAGAAAACTTAAAAACACTTTCAAAGACAGAGGTAAAATGGGGTTTCCACAATCACAAACAGTTCTCTGTAATTATGCAGTGATGAAATCAAAATCAAATGCAGATGAGCCACTTAAAGCTTCAAAAAATCAAATCAAATTGTAATGTTTCTGCTGAATGTCTGCACTCCCTATTTCCTCTCTCGTTTAGGTCTTGCTTCACCTTCTTAATAATAGCAATCATTGCTAACATGTTTATAACTCTTTTAGAGTTCTAATAATCTCATGAGGTTGGCAGTTCTTGATGGACAGGTTCTTGATGGACAGCTGTTGCCTTGATGAAAGGCAACAGCTCCAACAGGGAGAGCACTAGATTTGGAATAATAGATCTAGGTTCACATCATATCTCTTTCACTTACCTTTAAGACCTAAGGAAATTCATTTAACTTTTCTGGGCCTCCCTTTCCTCATCTGTCAATGAGAGGGTTGGACTAGATAACTTCTGAAGTCCATTTCAGTACTAAATCTATTATCCTGTAAAGTTTAGAGATGGACATATCCAGAGACAAGTGTCACAGAGGGTACTTAGACTAAACTCTATTACCTCTCAGTCCAGTGTGATTTTCATTATATTCCTCAGTTTCTCCTTTCCTTGAAAAAACAAAGTTAGCTGAACAAATGTCTTTGTTTCAGATTTTCAGTGAAAGTGCTAAAAATAACAAAACAACAAAAAACAAAACACCCAAGTTAAAAAACCTAGGCCAACTTACAATGAAGAGCCAAGAAATTATTTGTGGCTCACTAGCTAAACTTGACATTATTAGCACTGGGCTATTAGAGTTAGATTCTAAGGCAATAAATGCTTGTCTTTAACAATGTCCATGAGGAACTAACTTTTCATTTTTATTCATAACATAAATCCACAGGACACAGTTTTGATGAAAAGATAAGCATGTTATCATGGAAATAGAAAAAATCTAAATTAAGTCTGATTATTTATTTTTTTCACCTCTGTTCAAATGCCTCCTTTAAATGGACTGTCTGGCTTTTAACATAGGTGAGATGTGGATCAATTGCCTATCTGCTGTCCAAGGCTTCTGATAATGATTTGGTAAGGAAAGGATAATTGTTGGAGGATAATTTTTACCAAAAGATGAGGTAAATACCCAAGTCCATAATCCCATACACATGTCTATTCAACACTTTGGAAAAATTTCTCAGAATCTGTGTTTGTTTGCTTTGTGTATCATATTGAGTCAAATTCTAAAATGATACCAGAAAGGATGTCTTTAGCTACTTATCCAATGAGTCTCTGACCTGGTATACTGCATTCATACACATCTAAAGACACGAAAACGATCTAAATGTGAAAGATCAGAACAGCTTTATATCCTTGAACTGGAGATTGTTCTAGAATTTGCCATGTTAAATAACTTTTGAGAAACAGTTTTTCTATAGTTTGAAAGGGAAAAAAAGCTAAATGCCAACGAAAATTTGACCTTTACAGTCTTAAAATGAGCAATACAAGACTTGACCCTGCATGAAATGGCATTTCTTCTGGAAGTTTTTCTGGCATTCTTTCCTGAGTGAAACATAATTTGTTTATATGTTTGACTACTCAAATTTAAGCACTTGATCATAGTTGAGAGATCTTTTTAAAATGGTAATCCCACTATGAAATAAAGGTATACACATAGCAAAGGTCATTTTACTGTTCTGTAAATTCCAAACACTTCTGTAAATTGAAAATGATGATACTGAAAGGTACTCACAATTTGGTCAACCCCTTCACTTAGGGAGAACACATGATAAATAATGAAGAATGATTTAAGGGGGGGGTAATAAAAAAAAACTTGCTTCTTTTGAGAAACTCTCTTTTTGAGTGGTCAACGATATTTAAAATTTCATAATTATGGGCGGAGCCAAGATGGTGGCGTAGCAGCAGCAACACATCGCAGCTCTCACATAGCCACCTCAAAATACCCATAAAATAGGACTCTAAACCAAACCTACAACTCCAAAACGCACACAAGTTTATTTCCCACTAAAGTCAGCTCGGCTACGAGGAACCATATCAGCACTGCAAACCGAAACCAGCCTGGCCTGAAGCCGTGGCTGTGTCCGGGGGCAGCTGGGTGGGAGGTGCAGAGAAAGCTCTCAGGTGAACGGATTAGCACCAGCTGCTCGAGTGGGGATTGTGAAAGAGGGAGATAAGCGTCCCGCCGAAAGGTCTCCAGAGCAGAAAAGCGAAAGGCAGAGGTTTTGCACCCGCCTCTGCATTGTAGCTTCCTGCCCGCGGCCTGCAGACAGCAGGGAGACTGAGCAATTGTTTTCAGGCCAGGGCTCTCATGTTGAGCGGCCTGGATCCGGATCGTCGTCTTGGGCCTCCGTCTTGGAGTCTTCATTATCCAGTCAGCCGGAAGTCTATGGCAGCCGGGAGGACCCCAGCGATTTGGG
>CM053588.1:278341722-278363233 GCA_028646515.1 Pseudochirops corinnae
CAACTATTCTCATACTGAGAAAAGTTTCATAAGTTATAAGTATTGTTTTTCCATGTTGGTGTGTAAATAGTTCAACTTTGATAAGTTCCTATGAATTCTTTTCCATGTTTACCTTCTCATGCTTCTTGTATTTGAATGTCAAATTTTCTATTCAGTTCCGTTTTTTTTTTTCCATTAAGAATGCCTGGAAGTCCTCCACTTCATTGAATGACCATATTGGTTAATTTTACTTAAAAAAATAATAAAACCAAATTACCAGCATCAAAAATGAATAGGTAGGGGTGGCTAGGTGGCTCAGTGAATAGAGCACCAGCCCTGGAGTCAGGACAAACTGAGTTCAAATCTGGCCTCAGACACTTAATGCAAAAATTAGCCATGTGACCTTGGGCAAGTAATTTAACCCTAATTGCCCTATCTTCACCCCTCCAAAAAAAATGAAAAGGGTGAATTCACCACCAATGAAAATAAAATTAAAATATTAATTAGAAACAATTTTTCCCAACTGCAAGCCAATAAACTTGACAATATTAGTGAAATGGATGGCTATTTACAAAAATATAAATTGCCCAGATTAACAGAAGAGGAAGTAAACTATTTAAATAACCCCATCTCAGAAAAAGAAATTGAACAAATCATCACTGATCTTCCTAAGAAAAAATCTGCAGGGACAGATGTATTTATAAGGAAATTCTGGCAATCAGTTAATGAACAATATTTTTTGGAAAATTGGTGAAGAAGGAGTTCTACAAAATTCTTTTTATGATACAAATATGGTTCTGATACCTAAAACAGGAAGAGTCAAAACAGAGAAAGAAAATTATAGACCAATTCCCTAATGAATATAGATGCAAAAATTTTAAACAAAATATTAGCAAAAAGATTACCATAAGTTATCATGAGAATAATGCATTTTGATCAGGTAGGATTTATACCAGGAATGCAGGGCTGGTTCAATATTAGGAAAACTAAAAGCATAACTGATCATATCAACAACACTAACAGAAACCATATGATTATCTCCATAGATGCATAAATGTTTTTGGAAAAATACAATACCCATTCTTATTAAAAACACTAGAGAGCATAGGAATAAATGGAGCTTTCCTTAAAATGATAAGTAGCATCTACCAAAAGCCACCAGCAAGTATTGCATAAGAGGATAAGCTAGAAGCATTTCCAATAAGATTGGGAGTGAAACAAGTATGTCCATTACCACCATTGTTATTCCATATAATACTAGAAATGTTAGCTTTAGCAATAAGGGAAGAAAAAGAAATTTTTTAGGCAATGAAGAAACAAAGCTATCACTCTTGGCAGATGACAAGATGATATATTTAAAGAATCCTAGAGAATAAAATAAAAGACTACTTGAAATAATCAACTTTAGCAAAGTTTCAGGATATAAAACAAACCCACATAAATCATGAGCATTTCTATATATTACTAAAAATCCAAGCAGCAAGATATAGAAAGAGAAATTCCATGTAATCTTACTGTAGACACTATAAAATATTTGGGAGATTACCTGCAAAACAAATACAGGAATTATATGAACACAATTACAAATATTTTTCACACAAAATCAGATCTAAATAATTGGAAAAAACATCAGTTGTTCATGGGTAGCCAAAGCCAATATAATAAAATGACAATTCTACATGAATTAATTTACTGATCCAGTGCCATATTAATCCAACTATCAAAAAATAATCTTAAAGAGTTAGAAAAAAATAATCACAAAATTCATCTGGAACAATGAAATTTCCAAAATATCAAGGGAATCAAAGAAAAGAAATTCTGGGAAAGATGGCCTTAGTCATGCCATATTTTAAAATGTATTATAAAACAACAATCATTAAAACTACTCTATATTGATTAAGAAACAGAAGGGTGGATCAGTAGAATAGGTGTACAAGATATAGTAGTCCATGACTAGTTATCTGCTATTTGACAACCCCAAAACTACAGCTTCTGGAATAAGAACTAACTATATGGCAAAAACTATTAGGAACACTGGAAAATAGCATGCAGAAACTCAGCATAGACCATTGTCTGACACTGCATACCAAAATAAAGTCCCAATGGATATGTGGTTTAGATAAAAAAAGGCTGATACTATAAGCAAATTAGGAGAGCAAGGAATAGTTTATCAGTCAGATTTACGGGGAACAGAGTAATTTATGAAAAAAATAGATATAGAACATTATGAAATGCAAAATGGATAATTTTTTTTATATTAAATTGAAAAGATTTTGCACAAAAAAACCAATGCAATAAAGCTTAGGAGGGAATAAGAAAACTGGGAAAGAATTTTTATAGCCAGTATCTCTGATAAAGGCCTCATTTCTAAACTACATAGAGAACTTAGCCAAATTTATAAGAGTACAAGAAATTCCCCAACTGATAAATGTTCAAAGGATATGAACAGGCAGTTCCTAGAGGAAGAAATTAAACTTATTTCTAGCCATATGAAAAAATGTTCTAAATCACTATTCATTAGAGACATACAAGTCAAAATAACTCTTAGGTACTGCATCACACCTATCAGATTGGCTAATATGACAAAACAGGGAAATGATAAATGTTGGAGATGTGGGAAAATTGGAACATTTATCGTTAGTGGAGTTGTGAGCTGATCATACCATTCTAAAGAGCAATTAGGAACTATGACCAAAGGGTTATAATATTGTGCCTACCTTTTGACCCAGCAATACCACTTCTAGGATTACATCCCAAGGAAATCATAAAAATGGGAAAATGGCCCACATATACAAAACTATTTATAGCAGCTCTTTTTTTGTGGTGGGCAAGAACTGGAAATCGAGGAGATACTAAACAGTTGAGGAGTGGCTGAACTAGTTGTGGTATATGAATGTAATAGAATACTGTTGTGCCATAAGAAGTGATAAACAGGTGGACCTCAGAAAAATCTTGAAAGACTTGTATGAACTGATGCTTAGCAAAGTGAGCAGAACCAGGACAACATTGCCTACACAGTAACAGCCACATTGTGTGAAGACTGGCTTTGATAGATGAAGCTTTTCTCAGCAATGCAAAGACCGAAGACAACTCCAAAAGATTCATGATGGAAAATACCATCCATGTCCAGAGAAAGATATAGTCTGAATACAGATTGAAGCATACTATTTACTCTCATTTTTTTGTTTGTTTGCTTTTTTCTTTCTTTCTCATGGTTCCTACCATTCATTCTAATTCTTCTTATACACATTTGTTTTTAAAACTTTGAGTTCCAGATTTTTTTCCCTTCTTCCCTCCTCACCTACCCCTCTGGGAAGATAAACAATTCAATATATATTATACATGTGAAGCCATGCAAAATTTTTCCATAGTAGGTGTATTGTGAAAGAATAACTATATTTCCCTCCTTCTTTACCCTCCCCTCACTTATTCTATTTTCTCCTTTGACCCTGTCCCTTTTCAAAAATGTTTGCCTCTAACTACCTTGTCCCCCAATCTGCCCTCCTTTCTATCATCTCTACTCTTAGGCCCTTCTCTGTTATTTTCCTGTAGGGTAAGATACCCAATTGAGTGTGTATATTATTCCCTTCTTAAGCCAAATTCAATGAGAGTAAGGTTGTCCTATTCCCTTTTACCTTCCTGCTGCTCTCCACCTCCATTGTAACAGTTTTCTCTTACCTTTTTTACATGAGATAATTTACCCTAATCTATCTCTCCCTTTCTCCTTCTCCCAATATATTCCTCTCTCACTTCATGATTTTGTTTTTTAGATATCATTGCTTCATATTCAACTCTTTCTGTGCCCTCTGTCTATGTATACATGTACATACATATGCACACCCTCACATATATATTTATTCACACCTACAGCCTCCTATACATACAAATATATGTATGTATATATGTGTATGTATGTATGTGTGTGTATATATATGTATATGTATATATATATATATATACATATACATGTGTGTGTGTATATCTATATGAGGACAGTTGAAGGGAGGATATATATATACTCCCTTCAACTGTCCTCATACTGAGGAAAGTCTTATGAGTTACAATAGTCATTTTTCTATGGAGGAATGTAAATAGTTCAACTTTATTTCTTTTACCTGTTTACCTTCTCATGCTTTTCTTGCTTCTTGTATTTGAAAGTCAAATTTTCTGTTCAGCTCTGATTTTTTCATCAAGAATACTTGAAAGTCTTCTGTTTCATTGAATGACTATGTTTTCCCCTGAAGCATCATACTTAGTTTTCCTGTGAAGGTGATTCTTGGTTTTAATCCTAGCTCTTTTGACCTCTGGAATATCATATTCCAAGCCCTTTGATCCCTTAGGGTAGAAGCTGTTAGGTCTTGTGTCATCCTGATCGTGTTTTCACAGTACTCAAATTGTTTCTTCCTAACTGCTTGCAGTATTTTCTCCTTGACCTGAGAAGTCTGGAATTTGGCTATAATATTCCTAGGAGTTTTCTTTTGGAGATCTTTTTTTAAGAGGAAATTGGTGAATTCTTTCAATTTCTATTTTACCCTCTAGTTCTAGAATATCAGGGCTATTTTGCTTGATGATTTCTTACAAGATGATGTCGAGGCTCTTTTTTTGATCATAACTTTCAGGTAGTCCAATAATTTTTTAAATGATCTCTCCTGGATCTATTTTTCAAGACAGTGGTTTTTCCAGTGAGATATTCCACATTGCCTTCTATTTTTTCATTTGTTTAGATCTGTTTTATAGTATCTTAATTTCTCATAAAGTCATTAGTTTCCTTTTGCTCAAATTTAATTTTGAAGGTATTATTCTCTTCAGTGAGTTTTTGAAATTCCTTTTCCATCTGCCAAATTTGGCTTTTTAAAGCATTCTTCTCCTCATTGGCCTTTTTGGCCTCTTTTGCCACTTGAGTTAATCTATTTTTTAAGGTGTTATTTTCTTCAGTCAGGATGTTGACTCACTTTCTTGTTTTTCTTGTATCATTCTCATTTCTCTTCCCAATTTTTCCTCTAGTTCTCTTACTTGGTTTTCAAAATCCTTCTTGAGCTCTTCCATGACCTGTAACCAGTTCATATTTTTCTTGGGAGCTTTTGACACAGGAGTTCTGACTTTGTTGTCTTCCTTCCATTCCATGATTTGATCCTCTTTTTTCCCAGAAAAAGAAATCTATGATAGGATTGCATTTCCTATGCTTTCTCATATTGCAAGTCAATTGCTTGACTTTTGAACTCTTTGCCATGGTAGAATTCTGCTTTCAGAATGGAGAGAGCTTTGTCCCAAATTGCTGAGGTTTTAGCAGCTGCTGAAGCAATTAGAAGACACCCTCTCTGAAGCGCCCCCCCCCCCAAGCTTTAGCACCTGGCCACACACCCCAGGACCTCCAACCAAGACCATGATCCAGACCCAAAAACATTAATGCAAGAGCAATTACCCTCTGAATGGACACTTGGTCCCTCTACAATCTTCAGGCCAGGAGTTCCTGAGGCAGCCATGTGGTACAACTGCTGCACCTATGCTACTTCTCACCTTGAAGGGGAAGAGGCTAGGCCACACTCTTCCATTCACCCCTATTCCAACTGAGTTTCACACTGACCTTTTACTTTGTCTTTGGCATTTATCAGTTGATAAGTCTGGAAATTGCCACAGCTGCTGGTGTTTCACTCTCCTGAAGTTGGCTATGGCTGATACTGGTTGGAGCTGCCCTGGGGCCAAAACCAAAGCATTCAAGCAGGGCTGGGCTCAGCACCCAGCATGATGCCATAGGCCCTTCCTGCTGGGCTGCTGGGCTGCCAGGCTGCCTTCAGTGGGAGAGTTATTTCTCTCTGTCACTTTGTGGGTTCTGTAGCTCTAAAATTTGTTTAGAGTCATTTTTTACATGTATTGGAGGTGGAAGCCAAAGCTGTGGTGAAGTCCTGTTTCTACTCCTCCATCTTGCCTCTGTCCCATTCTAATTCTTCTTTACAACATTACTAATGTGAAAATAAGTTTAATAAGAATGTATATGTCGAGCCTAAATCAAATTGCATACCATCTTGGGGAGGGGATAAGGGAAGAAAGTTGAGAAAATTTCTAAAATTGTGGAATTGAATGTTGAATGTTGAACTGAAAACTAAAAATAAAAAAATTAAGGTTTGAAACAATAAAATAATACAATTCTTAGGTACCACCTCTCAACTAATAGATTAGGTAATGTGACAATACAAGGAAATATGTGATGTTGGAGTGGATGTGGGAAAACTGGGACACTAATGTACTGTTGGAGGAATTCTGGAAAGCAATTTGGATCAATGCCCATAGGGCTTTGAAATTTTGCATATCCTTTGATCCAGAAATACCCCTGCTAGGTCTATATCCCAAAGACATACTCCCAAAAAGGAGAAAGGTCCTATTTTTACAAAAATATTTATAGTAGCTCTTTTTGCATTGGCTAAGGATTGGAAGCCAAAGGGATGCCTATCAATTGGAGAAGAACTAAACAAGCTGTGCTTTATAATTTTAATGGAATATTATTGTTCTATAAGAAATCATGAGATGACAGAATTCAGAAAAACCTTGAAGGACTTTAATGAACCTACATATAGTGAAATGAACAGAATCAGGAGAACATTGTACATATTAACAATAATACTGTTCAATGGAGAAATGCGAAAGACTTAGCTATTCTGAGAAATACAATTATCCAAGAAAATCCCAAAGGATTAATCATGAAGCATATTATCCGCCTCTAGAGAAAGAACTAATTTTTATTGATTATAGACTGAAGCATGCTGGTTTTCACTTTCTTTCTTTTCTTTTCTTTTCTTTTATTCTAGTTCTCTTAAACAAAATGACTAATATGTAAATGTTTTACATAATTGCACATATATAACCTATATCTCATTGCTTGCTGCCTTGGGTGGGAGGAAGAGAATTTTGCACTCAAAACTTTAAATAAAAATGTTTTTAAAAGTATATTAAAGTGGAAAACTTACTGAGAGAACACTAACTCAAAAAACAATACATATGACTGAATCTACTTTGTTCTCAATTTTGAAGTTTATCCTTAGACAAATGAGCTGTCTCCTTCCCATTCAATGTTTTGGTGAACAGCAATGGCCAAAGACATGCAACTGAGCATGTTGCTCAGATATACAATGTTATATAAGAGCAACATTAAAGTTTTATGACAAAATGAAGAAAGAAGGCTACTGTGACTGAAAGATAAGCTATTGTTTAAACACAAATAGTCTTTATTAATAGTAACTGTAAACCTCAACATAAAAAAGTACTGATAATCTGGGTTTTAATTGTATACATTTACAAAGTTTGCACAGCATGATCACTCAGTAGGAAACTGCTTTTTATTCACAACCATTCTTCTATTTTCTTTAAACCTTCTGACTGAACATTTCATGTATTTTTTAATAGTAAGGGTTTGACCTGTTGCTGTGTAATAGATAAAAGCTATGCATGAATCTCATTGTTAAATTACAAAGCTCTCTAAATCCCCCCCTCCAAATTAGGCTCCAAGCATTTAATTCAATTAGGAAAGGAGGTGTCATTGGAATAAATCATGGACTAGAATGAGTCATAGAATTCTGAACCTTGGTATCTCCATTTGTCCTGGCTGAGGCAGCATGGTGTAATAGGAGTACTGGGAGGGATATTAGATTTAAGTTCAGTAACAGGTCTGTTTTTAACTAGTTCTGTGACTCTAGTTAAGTCATTTTCAACATTGGTACATTAGGGCATTTGATTAAAGTTCTCTCCTATTTCCCATCTCACAAATGAAGTCTAATTAATTAAATAAAATGATCTTTTGAATAGGAGACACAGACTGAAAATATGGGTCATGAAAAAATAAGGAATGCTCCCTCAATCATGTTATATACGATGTAAAATGTACTATTTGCCATTAGAAGCTCCATGACTTCAGTTTTGGCACATTATTCACAGCACAATCAGTGATGGGTAGGAACATTTAGATTTCTGATAGAATGTACACTCTTTGAGGGCAAAGACTCTCATTTTTATCTCATATTCCCAGCATGTACCACTGTCTGGCCCATACCAACAAAACTGATTTCCATTCATTTAACTTGTCATTTAATTTCAGGCCTAATGACATTGAATTTGGATTTCCCCCAATTTCTTATTTTATGTTTCATGTTTTCAAGTTTCCTTCTGTTGTCCCTAAATTTGTGAAATACTACTGTTACCAAAAGGAGTTTTAAAAAAAAACTCCTTCTTTGTTCACCTAGTATTATTCAATATGAAAATCATTTTTCTGAGAGACTAGGACAAAGCATGTATGTTAGAGACTTTAAGTATGTTTGGCAAGATGGATTGGGCAACATGCAATTTTTTGTTCTGTTGTCAAGAGCTCTAATCTATGGCTGTCTTTATTTGTTCTTATGTAATTATTCATGTTGGACATTCCATTACCTCCGTATAAGTGATTGATACATTTCTCTTACCCCTCCTCCCAAAGTCAATGAAGTAAGCAGCATTTTGAAGTTCTTTGCTATTCAGGTTAAGGAGGAGAGAATGGGGGTTTGAGAAAGAGGGAGATGAGGACATTATTCAGTGGATATTTCAGTCAGGTAACTCCTACCTCCAAAATTTCTCTTTGAAATAGGATGTGCAGTATGGCATAGTAAAATGAGTCCTGAACTAGAAGATCAGATTTAATGTTGATTCATTGTCTAACTAACTGTTTGATGTTGGTTAAGTCATTTCAATAGAAAGAGCACTGATTTAGAATTGGAAGAGTCACCTTCAAAATTTGAAATTTATAGTATTGCCATGTAAAAGGAAGATTAGACTGGTTTTTGTTGTCCTCAAAGTTCATAATTCAGAATAATGAATGGGAAGGACATATTTAAATTTAATATAACAAAGAATATATTTAATAATTAGAAATATCCAAAAGTGTAATGGGATGTCTTCAGGAAATGATGAGATCTGTCTTCCTGGAGGTCTTTGAGAACAAACTGGAAAACTTGTTTGGAATGTTATAGAGAGGACTTTTGCTAAGATAGAAATTGGAATAGAGGACTTCTGGGTTTTCTTACAGCTACTAGATTCTGTGATTCTGTATGATCCTGAGGTCATTTAACTTTTCATCCTCAGTTTCCTCATCAATTAAAATAACATTTGGGATTACTGAATCAAATCTTTCCTAAATTAGCATTTTGGTTAAAGTAGCATTTTACAAAAACTAAAGATAAATATAAAATGTCAATTTTAGTCTGCAAAATTTTTCATAATCATAAAATTTTGAGGAAGCAAAGTCCTTATAAATTATTGATTCCAACTACTATGAAATAAAAGTATCACGACAATATCCCTAAAATCAGGATAACTAGTCTTTACTTAAATGTTCCAAGTCAAAGGGAATTTGATACCTCTTGTTATGGGAATCTGAAGATCTTTCCTGCCCCTAGGCCCTTTGATAGGCTTAAGTGGCTCTGAGAATCTTTCTGATTTGAAAGTATACTCTGCCCCCTAATAGGCTGAATGTGGTCACATGGAGCCTGCAGCAGAAGGCTTGTTCTTCAGGAATGCCAGCACCTTGTTGCTTTGTGATTGGGCAGTGGGTCAAGAGGGCTGTGATGTTCTCTGATTCAGGAGAAGGCTATATATGCCCTGATGTGAGGTTTTGCTTTGGGGCTCACTTTGGAAAGAGTTATGTGATTGGGCCAGATGAGACTCTGCAAAGCCGTTAAGCCCCCCTGGCTTTGAAAACCCAGATGTTGATGGTTCCCTCTCTGCTAACTGACTAGGTATGGATGTAATGGTTAGACAGCTGGAAGCCCATCTACTGATCTGTTTCTTTGTCTGCTTATAACTTCCATTTGTATTCTCTGAAGTTCAGGGTGCCGACTGTTCTTTCCCCCTGAACTAGGTAACTGATATATGTTTGATGGATTAAAATAATATTGTTAACCCTTTTTGAGTTGCTTTCCTTTAGAAAAGCAGATCTAAGACCCTGCGGTAGCAGCCATGGGGGGTACGCTAGGGTGCTTGCTGATATTCCTCTGAAGGCATTTTTTGTTAAACTGGCAAAACCCTAAATATTAGAAATGATTTTGTAACCCATGTAAGCTCTAAAGATGGTAATCCCCACTCTAACTGACATAGGTGAGTCAGGTTTGTATAGAAAGGCTAGCTATACCCTCACCTAGAGTGTTAGTGGTATTTCGAGGTAAGACAATATTTGAATGCCTTTGTCAAGCACGCTCCATATACTTCCTCCCCAACACCATGCCTTGAGAATAATTTGAGTCAGCTAGCTTTAAGCAGGTTTTAAAAAGAGATATTTATATAGGTGGTAGAGCCAAGATGGCAGAGTAAAAGCAAGAATTTCCTTCATCTCTTTTCCAAACTCTTCCAAATACCTATAAGAAATGACCCTAAACAAACTCTAGAGAAGCAGAACCCATGAAATAACAAAGTGAAACAAATTTTGAGCCCAAGAAAACCTAGAAGGTGTATAGAAAAATTTTGTTGTGCCAGTCTGAGAGAAGAGCATAGTCCAGCACAAAACATGCCAACAGAATCAGGGCCAGCAAACCTGGGGCAGGCCTCATGGGACTGAATCACTGGAAGCTGTGTCAGTTTCCCGACTTCTCAACCCACAACCATCAAAGACAACGTAGGTCAGTAGGAAAGGTCTGTCAGACTTGTGTAAGAGAGTAATGTGGTCCAGCCTCAGTCTCAGGGTAGCAGCAGCATTTTCTTCCAGAGCTTTCAGCCCCACAGATGATGGGGAGATTGAGTGGCTGATCAGAGAGGGATTGCATGAATCTCTTTGCTAGCACTGAAGCAGTATACTCTAGCTTTTCCTCTGCTTGGATCTCGGTTGAAGTTCTGGATGGCAGCCCTGAGGCAAGGAGGAGCAATGGTGTGGGGGAGCTGTGGTGGCAGTGGGGAGGGAATCCTCCTCACATTTCTAAGGCAAAAAAAAAGAGTGCTTGTGGTAACTCACAGACCAGAGCACAGACCACAAAAGGAGTATACAATCTATTCTTATTAAACAGATTTTCATATTAGTCATGGTATATAGAAGAATTATAATGTATGGGAGAAACCATAGGAAAGAAAAAAGAAAGAAAACAACAAGAAAAGAAAATAGTCTGCTTCACTTTGTATACAGACTCCATAGTTCTTTCTCTAGACATGGATGGCATTTTCCATTGTGTGTCCTTTGGAACTGTTTTAGGTCCTTGAATTGTGGAAAAAGGCTAAGTCTATCAAAATTGGTCATTACATACTGTGTCTGTTCCTGTGTACAATGTTCTCGTGGTTCTGCTCACTTCACTCAAGATTAGTTCATATAAGCCTTTCTAGATTTTTCTGCAGTCTGCCTATTCATAATTTTTTATAGCACAATAGCATTCTATCATATTCATATACCACAAATTGTTCAGCCATTACCCAATTGATGGGCATCCTCTCAATTTCCAGTTCTTGACCCCTACAAAAAGAGTTGCTATAAATATTTTTGTACATATGATTGCCTCTCCCATTTTTTATTATCTCTTTGGGATTCACCCCCAGAAGTGGTATTTTATGTCAAATGGTATGCACATTTTTGTAGCCCCTTGGGCATAGCTCCTAATTGATCTCCAGAATGATTGGATCAACTCACAACTTCACCAACAATGAATTAGTGTTCATCTGTCCCACATCTTCTCCAACATTTATCATTTTCCTGTTTTGTCATGTTAGCCAATTTGATAGGCGTGATGTGGTACCTCAGAGTTGTTTTGATGTGCATTTCTCTAATCAATAATGATTTAGAGCATTTTTTTCATATGACTAGAGAGAACTTTAATTTCTTCCTCTGAAAATGTCTGTTCATATCCTTTGATCATTTATCAACTGGGGAATGACTTGTATTCTTGTAAATTTAATGTAGTTTTCTATAATTTTAGAAATGAGGTCTTTATCAGACACACAGGTTATAAAAATTCTTTCCCAGTCTTCTGCTTCCCTCCTAATTCTCATTGGATTACCCTTGTTTGTGCAAATGGCTTTCAAATTAATTTAATAAAAATTATCCATTTTGCATTTTATAATGTTCTCTATCTCCTGTTTACTCATAAATTCCTCCACTCTATAAAATAGAAATTGAAAGAATCCACTGATGATCTCCTAAAAGAGATCTCAAAAGGAAAATTCCTAGAAATATTGTAGACAAATTCCATAGTTCTCAGGTCAAGGAGAAACTGTTGCAAGCAGACAGAAAAAATAAAAAAAAACAACTCAAATATTGTGGAAACACAAATAGAATAACAGAAGATTTACAGTTTCTACATTAAGGGTTAAGAGGGGTTGGAATATGATATTCCAGAGGTTAAAGGAGCTAGGATTAAAACCAAAAATCATGTACACAGGAAAATTGAGCATAATCTTTCAGGGCAAAAATGGATATTCAATGAAATAGAGGACCTCCAATCATTTTTGATGAAAAAGCCAGACCTGAATAGAAGATGTGACTTTCAAATACAAGACTCAAGAAAAGCATGAAAAGGTAAATAGGAAAGAGAACTCATAAGGGACTTACTACCGTTGAATTGTTTACGTTCCTACATAGAAAGATGATGTTTGTAACTCATGATACCTTTCTCAGTATTAGGGTACTTGGAGGGAATTTATATACATACATACATATATATATATATATATACACACACACATACACATACACATACATATATACATATACACATATATATGTGTATACATATATATGTGTATATATATGTATATATGAATATATATATGTGTGTATACACACACAGCACAGGGTGAGTTGAATATACAGAGATGATATCTAAAAATAAAATTAAGGGGCGAAAGAGGAATGTATGGGGAGAAAGAGAAAGGGATAGGTAAAATGGAGTAGATTCACATAAAAGAGGCAAGAAAAAGCTTTTACAAAGCTTTTACAAAGCTTTTACTTTCTTTTTACAAGAAAGAAGAGAGGAGAGGGAATGAGTGAATCTTACTCATCAGATTTGGCTTAAGGAGGGAATGATATACACACTTAATTTGGTAAGGAAATCTATCTTACCCTACAGGAAAGTAAAGGGAAGGGGATACAAGAGGGTTGATGGTAGAAGGGAGGGCAAATTGTGGGAGGGGGTAATCAGAAGTAAACACTTTTGAAGAGGGACAGAGTCAAAGGAGAGAAAAGAATAAATGGGGAATGAGATAGGATGGAGGGAAATATAATTAGTCTTTCACAACATGAGTATTGTGGAAGTGTTCTGCATGACTACACATGTATAACCTATATCAGATTGCTTGCCTTTTCAATGCAGTTGTGTGGGGAAGGAGGAAGGGAGAGAATTTGGAATTCAAAATTTCAAAAACGAATGTTGAAATTGTTTTCACATGCAATTGGGAAATATGATACACAGGGTATAGAAATCTATCTTGCCCTATAGGAAAATAGAAGGGAATGGTAATAAGAGAATGGGGAGGGATGATAGAAGGGAGGTCAGATTGGGGGAAAGGGTAACCAGAACGCAGAGCATCCTGCAGTGGGGGAGGAGAAAAATGGGGGAAAAAATTTCTAACAATGTTTTGTCAGAGTAAATGTTGAAAACTAAAAATAAATTAATAAAAAGATAAGAAAATGGTAAAAAAAAAAAAAACATAAAAAAGAGATGTTTAAGTACAAATCAGATCTCTAAGAATCTTTGACGTAATCTTTCACATGTATATAGAGAACCAGGGAGGAAGAGGGCTCAAGTAGAGAGAGTACATATTGCAGAGGGTTAACTCATTTTCTGGTTGCTAAAAGTCCATTTCTTCTATTCATGGGGTGCTAATTTCCCCTTAAGTATGGCAAGTATGTATTCATCCATCCTTTGTCCCTGACACAAACACTGCTATCAGTTAGATCTTGAGGACATCAAGGAGAAGACAAAAAATTCAGAAACTTCCAGATTCTTTGAAGCTCACAATGTTCTTCTTTGGTCAAAACATTGACAAGGAAAGAGATCTGGCCAAGGTTGAGGTAGACGCTCTCTTTACCTTACTCTCCATCACCATACTGTTCCTCCTCAAGGGTGAGCTGGAAAGGCATGATTATGCCAGTTTCTTAAATTTAATCCCTTCTCAGTTCTTTTGATAACTTTTAGATGATTCTTGGAGCCTCAATTTTTTTTTCTCACTCTGTTTGAATATAATTCATGGACAATGCCATTCCATTAGACCTTTTAGCATCCAGAATGATGCAGTCAAGTAAATATCTGGGGCCAGATTTGAACTCAGATCTTTCTGCCTGCAAACCTCATACTCTATCTATTGCTCCATCAAGTTACCTATGATTGATTGATTGAAATTTTCTCTCCTAGCTAAGGTATCAAGGCAAAATGAGGTAGAATGGTTTCAACTTGACTTTACATCTTTCTTATATTGAAATAAAATCTTCCCCTCTAAAGATTCCAGCTACTCATACTAGTTAGGCTCTCTGGAGCTACACAGACTGCTCTCATCTTCTACATGACAGCCCTTCAAATATTTGAAGATTGTTTCCTTGTCTACAAAATGTGAAGAATAATAGCACTTACTCCCCAGGGTTTTTTTGAGGTTTCCATGAGAAAGCACTTTGCAAATCTCAGAACACTACATGAATGTCAAATATTATTGTTACCATTTTTTGAGGTATAACCTTAAATTTTATTTATTTTTTCTCTTTTGGAGGGGGAATGCTGGGTAATTGGGGTCAAGTGACTTGCCCAAGGTCATATGGCTAGTATGTGTTAAGTCTGAGGCCGGATGTGGACTCAGGTCCTCCTGACTACAGGGCTGGTGCTCTATTCATTGTACCACCTAGCCACCCCAAAATTTATTTCTTTATAGCAACAAACCTGCTAGATAAGCAGGAGGCAAGTATTGAAATGCTATTGTTACTAAGATGTCACTATCATGGTGGCAATCAAATAATATTGATAATGGATAGGTCCAAACATAAGAACATAATCCAGAATAATGAAAATGAAGCATAAGGGGGCAGAGGAGTCTAGAAAAGACCTAATATAAACTATTCCTGGTTATGTTAATGGCTTATGTGCAAAGGAGGGGGAATCCTTTCCTTCCAGTCTCTTATTTGTATAAAGGTTAGAATAAAGTCATTTTCCACCATATGATATTTTCAAAGCATATGGAGGTCCTTGAAGAAGAGAAAAATGCCACATAAACACACCAACATTATTGTAATTAAACAGTAGAAAAGAAAGAAGAGAGAGAACAAGAGAGTGAGAGAAGGTTGTGGGGGAAGGAGAAGATGAAGGAGGGAATCAAAGAAGTCAAAAATTAGCATTCGTTTTAATTGAATGTGTGAAAGGAGCTGACCTTTTAAAGAACAAACTGTGTACTGAATGAAAAGGCCCTTTAATTAGCAGTCTGCTTGAATTAATTCTATTTAGCAGCAGAAAATAGTACATCATGATCTATGCCTGAATGAAGGACCCATAGTGTGAAAAATCTTCCATTATACAATTGGAAGGAAAAGAGTGTGTTTCTGTAAGATTCAGTGGAAATAAAATATTGACTGTTGACTCCGTGATTTACACATCAGAGTGCAGGCATGTCTTGCAGGCAAAGCCATAATTCAGAGCTTGTCTTACAATAACAATGACAAAAAACTCTATACCCAAATAGAAAGCCCATTGAATTTCCTAGGATAAAGGGGACCTTTGGTGGGTACTAGAATATATAGTGTTATAATAGATGTAAACTGCAGGGTCTCAGCAAATATCATTGTTCTAAGTGCTGGGATTAAAACACTTATACATAATAGAAAAGTGGTATTTATAGTTGTGTTTTAAAGGCAGTCAGCCAACTTGGCAACTAGATTTAGCACTTGTGCAACATCCTGCCTGAGGATGACTGTTCCCTTCTCAGGCTGTAGTTTCCTTAGTGACAAGGCAAAGCAATTGGATAGCTTTCACTTAAGGTAAGGTTACACTGGAATCCATTGACTCACTTTGATTTCTGTGTAAGTGACTGTCTCCTGGGCAGTCATTTAATTCTTCAACCTTAGCTATCTTTGCAGATTTGAAATCAATATTTGGGGAACACAGTCAGATTTCATGACACTGAGGCTTTAAAGTTAAAGTATACATGGACATAATATAATATTTGTTAGATGAATTCATACAGAAGGGACACTCAGATGTTGATTCTCCAGCTCATTATACCTAAATCATTCTCACAACATACTCATGAATGGGGAGACAAGATAAGACTCATTTTCTAGTTTCCTTATTTTGATGACAGAAATTGACACAGAAAATTGTCTATGTCCAAGCAATTTATGGGAAATAATAGTGAGCAGAATGTTCTGCACATTGTTTGAATGCATAGGTCACATAAATTTAAATGAGTTCTTTTGTGGTTATGAAGTAAAATATTATAAAAATCATATTACTTACAGTCATATTCTTTCCTATCTCTACTTATAACACTGACTTAGGGAAGAAGACAGGGAGGACAATCATACTTGATGGTCAGTGACCTCAATGAAGGAATTCTTTCAAAGATCAAAATTAATTCAGATGGCATTTTTGGAAGGGAATGATTATTAAATCCCTTTTGCTTTGAATTAACGTGTCTTCTGTTTGACTGGTAAAAAGATACATTAATAAGAGTTCAAAATGTTTCGGATAGGTTTTGGGGGGATTTCTAATGAGAAATCCTTTCTAGGTTCGTGTCTGAAAAGAATTACAGGCTCAGCTGTCTCTTGGCAGATTAAAGTTTATTTTGCTAGTCAGTGGCCAGGAAAAAGGGAATATAGCCCAAGGCAGGTGATAGGGATACAGAATTTAAAGAGACAAAACTGTCAGTCACAGATTCATTAGGCTAATGGTGTGTACATAGGTGGAGTTGGGGAGGTACAAGGGAGTGGTTAATACTTAAAGGGACATACACCCTTGACATCAACTGCGCATGTGTTTTACCCATAATACACTGGGACAAACAGCAGGAGGGAAAGGGAGGGGGGTGTGGTTTGAGCCCTGAAATGTCATAAAGTCAACCAGTGGTCAGATTGAGGTCAAGTTAAATGAGATACACCCATCCTGATTTCCTGATCTGCAAGTGGATGGGTTTGGTTTGCTAGGACAAAAGGAGGTAGTACCTTGAATGAAGGGTTAAGGGTTTAAGAGGAAATACCTCTAGGCTGGGGCAGGAAAAGCTGGGGGAAGGGGAGAAAGAGTTAAGAAATGTTAACACAAAACTGAATGAATTAAAATCCTAAAGTTACCCCAAAATATATTACATAGGCCATTCAGCACCTCTTCAATAAGATATGGCTTCCAATGAATGATGACTAAAAATATGCCTCAAACCTGGGGCAGTATTAGGGGACCTTATTGTGAAAGGAGATTGAAGGGTTGAGAGAGTATTAATTCCCCAAGAAAACACATTTAATTTAATAAGATTCAGTGAAAACTTTAAAATTTAAACAAATGCTTCAGTTGGTATATATGATTATCCCTGTAGGCACTCTCTTAATGGTACAAATGGCAACCCATCTGTATTTCTTCCTGAGAGACGTTTGTCCATGCCCTCTTATGTTTCTACTGTGGGGGAATGGTGTCCAGTCAATACTATGGTGACCTTCCTCTAGGTCTCTTGACATTTCATGTATACCTATGGAGCATCCAGTCTCTCTTCACTTTCTCTACATATTGTCAATTGAGAAAAAGCATAGAAGAATGGATATAATGCTGGACTTGTAGTCACAAAAATTCCGGGCTCTTGTATCTCTGTCACAGCTGTAGGATCATGGAGAAATCTCTTAATCTCTCTAAACTTCAGGTTCACTTTCAGGCGATGCGATATAAACAATCTAAGGTCCCTTTCATGTAAAAATATATGAATGTAAAATTTAAAATCTTAGATATAGAGACAATAAGCTGTGAACATTAAACATATAGCAAAATAATAAATTGGTGAGTGGATATCAAGGATCAGTACATTGAAAGAAAAAAGATTGGATGACAATATATAATTTCCATGTCCAGATACTGACTGGGATGGGCTAAAACCACCAGTCTTCCCTATATACACTAGCAGGCTTTGTGGAAATGACATTCTAAATATGTACAAAGAATGAAATTGATGACATATTACCTAATACATGGTACAAGATTAATGTACTGCTATTGTAAATGATCCAAGGTGGAGTGTAAAGTGTATTTTTGAAAGGGTGTAAAGAAATGTACTTTAAACAAATGAAAGAGGTTAATGGAGGAAGTATATAATCCTTAAAATACTTTGGAAATTAGCTGAATAAAATGTGTTCCCAGTGTGTACACTGAAGGTGAGGTTTCTGTACATTCAAAAGAATAGTGAATGAGAATTTGTTTATCACAACTAGAAAGATGGCCTATTCTTTTCATACACACTTTGTGTAAGTTAGTTGGAGCTCTATTGACCAAGTAAACACACACACACACACACACACCAGTGGCCTTTAGGAATTTCTTTTGAACAGAAGCTACTATGATGAATTATTGAGACATATTTCCCTCCTTCACATTTAATTTATCTACTTACACTTCTTTTTAAAATTTAACATGATTTGGAAGGGAAATTCTCAAAAAGAGAACTTTTCTAGCTCCTTTCTTCGAATATTTTGCATGGTCCATGAACTGTGTTCCTATAACTAGAATTTCTTGCCTGTGGGAACACAAGTATATTTGGTATGAGCCTCAATCTTTCAGATCTCCATTAGGCATTCCTCTGATATGAACAGTTCATACTGTGTTAATACCTCTGGCTCTCCTCTCCACTGTCATCTCCTGATTGATGCCCTGCTAAGCCATAGAAGTCTTTCCCATTATCCTCAGTAGGTTGACATATTACAAATAATAAAGGCCATTTAAGGGACACGAGTGACAGGTAAACTTTTCATAGCCAACTAACCAATTGTCTCCAAACATAGCCATGGCCCCATAGTGAAAGTCTTTGGAAATTTTCCCAGCTTCTTTTAAAATGGTTCCCACCTTTCTTTGTTGCACTCCAGGTATGGCTAATGTGTTGAACAAAAATTGACAAGTGAAAACCATGTGGATAAGCATCTCACACAGATAAAAATGAAACACTATTAGCACTGAACCATTGTTGAATGCCAAAACTCTGCTAGTTACTGGCATTTTCTGGAAAATAGAATGTTTGCCTGATGTTAGCAATTTTATTCTTAGGAAGACCCCAGGATTATACAAATTTGATTTCAGGCCCTGTGCCCTGTGATTTACAGTCAGTAAAGCAAAATCTTGTGTGTTTTTGCTAAATCAAAGCATAAAGAATTTCCCCAGGTTAGTGGTCAAGTTAGAAATAGAATGCAGGTTTCCTGGGTTCCATTTATCTGTCATAACCAGGCCCTATTAACTTCCTTATTTCCACTACCCTCTTATTTCAGGATGTCACACATGGCTCTGTGAATGCAATCTTTATTTTAGCAAAATATAGGCAGCACTGACTAAAATACTGCTTTTAAAATATAATGTGCCTCCAAATGATAACGATTATTAATGTGACTAATAATATACCTGGAATAGTGAGGACAATGGGGAAAGGAAAATGAGACCTTTTCTCGAGATTCCACTCTTTAAGGCTCTGCAGGTTGTTATTAGCTGACATTCCTATTACACCTGATAGTTGCCAAGAGCCTTAAAGGCCTTCTGGTCCCAGTTCTGTCAGAAACAAGTTTATATGACTTGGGAGAAGTTATTATATAATCATTAAGGTGATTTCCAGGTCTTCAGTTCTATAAGGAGCAATGAAGTAAGGAGGAAAGAGAAATGGGTTTGAAGCCAAATGGGATATGAATCTTTAAATTACAGAAGCATAGGTCCAACATTGACCTAAGCCACAGAGGACCTCAAGGATAATTCCCTCATTTTAGAGTTAAGGAAGCTGAGGGCCAAGGAACCTAAGTGCTTTTCTTTTTCAAAGTCACATACATAGTAACCATCTGAGATGGATCTTAAAACAGGTCATTTATCTCCAGAACCAGTGGTAGAAGCATAGACTGAGAATTAGAAGAGACCCTAGATGTCTAATACAACCACTTCTTTTAGACATGAAGAAACATGCTCAGGGAAGTAAAGCATTTTGCTCAAAATTCAATACAATTACTATTTTTAAATACCTACTATTTAATACTGTGTACTAAGTCACATGGACACTATTCATCTGCAGTAGGATTTGAATCCAGGTTCTTTATCTCTAGATCCAGTATAATTTACAATTTCCCCTCCAAGCTGCCTCCCCCTAGCTTTCCTATTTACTAGCTGTACAACCTTAGGTAATGTGTTTAATCACTCTGGATTTCCATTTCCTTGTCTATGAAATGATGATGTTAAAGTTGATGATATGTATGGTTGCAACCAGATCTAAGTTTTATGATCTGTGAAACTTCCTAGGGAGATATACCATTATGGTTAGACAAGAAGAAATAGAGCCACATTGGAGCTAAAGAAGTTGTCTTATCATGCTACAATCTTCTGGATCACAAAACACTTCGGAACAAATGTTCTTTTCTGTATAGTTGAGGTAATTGATTCATTTGAATGCATTTCTCAACTTATCCTACCCAGTAAATAACAAACCCTTACTAAATATGAGGCAAAACATTGCCACTGTTGCTGCTGCTCCTCCTCCTTCTTTTACTTCTATTACTGCTGCTGCTGCTGCTGCTGCTGAGCCATTGCTAGTTGTCTTGACTTTTGTCTTGCCACTGGACTCCAATGACTCTGGAAGAAAGAGTGAGACTGATGACTTTGCAAAGCTCGTCATCACTTAAATCCAGTTCACTTGCAAGTCAAGATATCATTTACTTATTATCATTTGAGAATAAATAATTAACCACCACAACAACAATTACTACTACTACTACTACTACTACTACTACTACTACTACTACTCCTACTATTACTACTATTACTACTACTACCACTGCCACTACCACCACCATTCCTAGTAGTAGGAGGGGGAAGTGTCTTCTACCACAGGAGCACATGTGGATTTTTTTTGATTGGTTGCCTGTGTCTTTAAAACTGGAAAGATCGAGGGGCGGAGCCAAGATGGCTGCGTAGCAGCAGCAATATATCGCAGCTCTCACATAGCCACCCCCAAATACCCATGGAATAGGACTCTGGACCAACCTAGAACTTCAAAAGCACACAAAGATACTTCCCACTAAAGTCAGCTCGGCTACGAGGAACCAGCACTGCGAACCGAACCCAGCCTGGCCTGAAGCCACGGCTGTGCCCCGGGGGCGGCCGGGCGGGAGAAGCAGAGAAAGCTCTCAGGTGAGCGGATTAGCACCAGCTGCGCTAGGGGGGATTGTGAAAGAGGGAGATAAGCGTCTGGCTGAAAGGTTTCCAGAGCTGAGAAGCAAAAAGCGGAGGTTTTGCACCCGCCTCCGCGTTGTAGCTTCCCGCCCTCAGCCTGCAAAAAGCAGGGGGACTGAGCAATTGTTTTCAGACCAATGCTCTCATGTTGAGCGGCCTGGATCTGGATCGTCGTCTTG
>CM053588.1:278371420-278389160 GCA_028646515.1 Pseudochirops corinnae
AGGAAAATGATAAATGCTGGAGAGGATGTGGAAAAATTGGAACACTAATGCATTGTTAGTTGGATCAGTTGTGAACTGGACTCTTCTCAGCAATGCAGGGTTATAAGACAACTCCAAAAGACTCATAATGGAGAGAGATGTCTACATTCAGAGAAAGAATGAGAAAGAACAGAGTTTGAATGCAGATTGAAGCAAACTCCCTGTTCTCTTTCTTTTTCTTGTTTGATTTGTTTTCTCTTTCCCATTGTTCATTCCATCTGTTATAATCCTTCTTTATAACCTGAGTAATGTCTAATGTGAAAGTATTTGCAGATCCTATACTTGATTGCATGCTGCCATGGGGAGGGGGCAGGAGAAAAAGGAGGGGGAGAAACTTTGTAACTCAAGGGTTTGTGGAACTAAATCTTGTAAACTAAAAATAAGCAAACAAATTAATAAAGACAGAAAAAAAGAATGAACTGCTCAGTGGGAACAATGTGTATGTCACAAATATCTATAATGGTGGGGCAGAGAGTTGGAGAACAACAAATTCTTATATCCAATTATGCACCATGTCTGACTAGTGCTGTATGTCCAACACTTCAGTTCTTGGGAGAGGAAATTATGTGCAAAAAATGTTTTCTTAATGGAAAAAAATAAAGAAATCCTGAGAGAAGGAAAAAAAAGTGATAACCAAAAGTGGAGCCATATGTCTTCTAAATACAGAAAGAAACAAGAGGGTAAGGGGATGGGGGGAGAGAATAAGGGAGGTATTCTTGGTAAGATGAGTATGCAAAGGAGGGCAAGGCAATGAATAGAAGTAAAGTAGAGGAGAGAGGAGGAACAAAAAATAGGGTAAGAAGGATAGTGATTGAAAACAGGAGGGAGAGACATATATAACAAGTAATTACAGTTCAGAATGTGGATGGGATGAATTTACCTCTAGGGTGGAACCTTATAGCATATTAAAAATGTGAATTCAACAATATATTCTTTCAGGAAATGCTATAAAATGAGAGATACATACATGAAAACATGAATGAAGGTAAGGAATAGTATTTATTATGTATAAAAGGCAGGGGTAGTAATCATTGTCTTAGACAAAGTTAAAACTAAAAGAGATTTAACCAAAAGAGAAAAATAGGAAAACTACACGACATGTCAGTTACACTATTTAACATTATTTTAGACCATTTAAAATAATAGTATAAAGTACCTGAGAGAATACCTGCACAAAGAGACACAGGAACTAAATGAACATAAACATAAAACATTTTTTAAACAAATTAAATAAGACCTAAATAATTAAGATAGTATTTCCTGTTTATGTGTAGGTAAAGTTAATGTGTTTTTTTTTAAATGACAATTTTACTTAATTCATCTATTTCTGTAGTGCTATGTCAAATTACTAAAAATTATCTTGCTAAGTTAAAAATAGCAGCACAAATTTTATTTAAAAGAACAAAGGGTTAAAAACTTAAAGGAAAGGAGGAGAAGAAATATGTAAAGGAAACAAATTGAGTAATATCAAACATTAAATTGTATTGTAAAGTGAGAGCATTGTTCAGACAATCTCTCAGATAGAATGTGGTTGGGTTAGAATATTGCTGTGGTGTAGGAAAGAATGAGCTGGTTGAATTAATAAACTATGGAAAGATTTGGACTTATGAAAACGGATGCTGTTCACCTTCAGAAAAACAGATGACAAGTTGAAATAAGCATGGTATGGACTAACATATATGTGCATGAGTGTTTATGTAAATGTGCATGTCTGTGTGTATACATGTGTATACATATATTCTTATGAGTATATGATTATAAATGTTTACATATCTGTATATGTACATGTGTTTATATGTATCTGTGCACACATGCATATGTGTATGTATCCATGGTTGCATATATGTGCTTGAATATAGCCTTCTTTGGGGGGGAGGAGAAAATAAAGTAAGATATGCACAGCAGAGAACAAAAGAAAACCTACCTCTTAATACAAAAAATAGTATTTACTATATGCACTTTCTTGAAATGGGAATTTATTGTTTTGTATTGAATCCTCTTCTATGTTCTGCAGGGTGGAAGGTAATGTTAGCTTTTTTCTCTTTTCTTATTTTGTGTTTAAGGTGAAAATTAGAAAATGTATATTTTATATATATATATATGTATATATACATTCATATGTATATGTGTGTGTATAGCATAAAACAAAATACAGAATATTACAAAGGAAATTAAGTTTAATTAAAATGGAGATGAATACTTTCCATCTGCATTCATGGACTCCATTACATTTTTTCATGGACCCAAAGTTAAGAGTCCTGAATCTAAAACCAAGCTGACTTTTTAAGTCACCAGTTTCACAATGAGGTAGATGCTTAAGCCACAATTGAAATTCTGTCATTTCTGAAATATTCAATATTGAATTAAATAATATATGCAAAATTGAGAGTAGTGTGGAACATATATTACTTGACTGTGACCAGATGGATATTCAAGTTGAGGATCTGTAGGGAATAAAAATGTCAAAAAAAAAAGCAGAATCACAAGGTTTTGACATTTGTTCTAAAAATGGAAAGAAAGAGGAGCCAGTATGGTACAGTGGGGATGGGGGTAAGGGATAATAACTTCAGAGTCAGAAGACCTAGATTCAAAATCTAGCACTGTCACTTGGTTATCTATGTAATCTCAGGTCACTTAGTCTCTCTGGGCTCCAGTTTGAACATATGCAAAATGAAACATCTGGATTCAATGATATCCAAGGTTCCTTTTAGCTCCAAATCTATGATCATATGAGTTTGTTGTTTCTTCATCCTTCCACTGTCATCTCTTACTTCTTTAAGGGAATGATAAGACTTTCTGTGGCTTGGCTTATAATATCTTCCCTGTGAATATTGTCCAAAAAGAAACAGGCACACTTATCCCACAGTAGAAACCCCTTGGTTTCTACTTCAATTACCTGAATAGAAATTGATTCTTGTGAAATAACAAGAAAATGTATATTTCTCACAATCTTTTTTGTTTTTTTTTATAATTATCCTTTGATGACTTTAATATGTACAGGCAATGTGCCATGGTGGATGCAGAGCCAGACTTAAAGGCAGAGAGCTCCACTTCTGAACACCTACTGTTTTTGTTGATCTTAAACAAGATAGTCGATCACTTAATGTTCTAGCCAAGTATAATGGCAAGCAAAAAAGTACTTTACTTGTTTCAGCTATTTAATTTTTTAGCACCTTGTTTCAGTTCAGGTTTCCTTTAAATCTTGCCTACGATTATATAGTCTTTCTTAAGGAACAGAACTTGTGAACCCCACAACTTGTGAACCCATGTTGCTAATGCAATGGGAAGGGGAGGAACTTATGGCCATACATAAGGAGAAGTTCAAGCCTGGAGAGAGCAGAACTGAGAAGAATTGAGAAGAGAACTCTTGTGGTGGCAGAGTTGAGGAGAAAACTTGTGGTATCCCAGCACTCTATGTTTCTCTATTCTGTCTGTGCTGATTTTTGTTTGTGATACTCTCTACAGAAGCCCTGGGTCCTTACTGAAAGCCCTGAAAGAGGATTTTCTGGCTGTCTGTTTACAGAAGTCCTGGAGGAGGGTTTTGGATGTCCTCGGACTTTACTCATGATTTGTGTTGACCTCTCTGACCTTGTTTGTGGGTCTGTGTTGATTTCTATATTGATGATTTGTGTTGACCTCTTGGACCTTGTTTGTAGGTTTCTGTTGATTTCACAGGAAGATAGGGAATTGATGACAGTGCTGGCAATGTATATGAATGTTGTTTTGCTTCTGTTAAGCTTTGTCTTCCCAGGAACAGAAACTCTGAAGGACTTGAGGTGGACTGGACTTTGTGACCTTCAATATGGAATGGGACCTAGATGAGGAACTGGAAGAGTAGCTGGACAAGGAGCTGAGAGATTCCTTCCTTTGAATCCAGGAGACAGTTGGGTAGATTTGGTCAGGAGCTAGGACCATGGAAGAGGAACCATGGAATCTGAGAGGCAGCCTCTAGTCAAGATGAAAAGACCTCTTCTTGGGAACTTAGTGCTGACTGAGAAGATTATTATTTACTGTGACCTGGGGTTGAAGAACTTTAACCTTTGTACTTTGCATCCCTTAACTAGACCTGCTCCTTAAGGATGATTGAGTTAAGGACTTATTGAATGATATCTTTTGCTTAAAACTATGCGCCCACTTTGGTGAAAACTATGTCGCCATATTAGTGATAACTTGTTATGTCATAACATTATGAATGATGTACTTTGGTTTCTGTGAATATTTTGCCTTAATTTAATACTGAATAAATAGAGAGCTCACTGTACTATGAAATCAGACTTTGAAGCTGTTCACAGCAGCAGTCCTCTGGAAAGTGGCTTGTGCTTGTCTTTACACCAAGTGATTCTCAAAGGGTGGTCTGAGTATCCCTGGAAGTCCCTAGACTCTTTCTGAGAATCTCTGAGATAAAACTACTTTCATAATAAAATTAAGATACTTTTATTTTGGATATAATAAATATCAATATGTATGACCAACATAAACAAAAGCTCTTCTGAGACCAAAAAGTTTGAGAATGAAGGTCTTTAAGAAAATAAATATAGAGAAGATGTCAACTATATTACAGAAAGTTTCCTCACTGAGGAATGCCAATGAAATCACAGATTCAGCCCCTTTCTCTATTCAATAGGTATCATAGTGGCATGCTAGGAAGATGGAATGAGTAGCTATAGTACAAGAATCCACAGGAAAAAATAGGAATCAGAATATATGACCATTATGTTTTAAGAAAATTTTCTATATGAGTACTAAAGATTTAGCAGTTTCCTTTTACCAATCACTTATTTCAAAAACTGCATAGCCAATATATCATAGAAATTAACCACATAAATATATACGGTACATTTTATTAGGGTGTGTTGCCTAATGAATCTAACAAGTATTTATTAAGTGTCTGCAAGGTGTTAGGCACTAGGGTTAAAAATAAAATAAATGAAACAATTTCACAAGGAGATTCTTGAGGTATTGGATTTATTTTTAATATAATTTATTTATTTTCCATTTTCAATGTTAACTTCCACAAGATTTTGAATTCCAGATGTTCTTGCAATCTCTTCCCCCCCCACACCCTAGGACAGTGTGCATCGCAACCACCTCTTTCTCCAATATGCCCTCCTTCTATCACCCCCTTCTGCCATCCTCCTCCCCCCATTTTCTTGTAGGGCAAGAAAGATTTCTATATCCCATTGTCTGCACATCTTGTTTACTGGTTGCATGCAAAAACAATTTTTAACATTAATTTCTAAAGCTTTGAGTTCCACATTTTCTCTCTTCCTCTCTCCCCACCAACCCAATTGAGGAAGGAAACAATTCAATATAGGTAATACATGTGTAGCCTATAAACCACTTCCATAATGGTCATGTTGCAAAAGATTAACCACATTTTCCTCTATCCTGTCCTGCCCTCCATTTATTCTATTCTCTCCCTTGCCCTGTCCTCCAACAATAATCTTTACTTTTGATTACCTTTTTCCTCAATCTTCTGTCCCTTCTATTATCCTTATCCTATCTCCTTCAACCTTGCCTTTCTTCAGAGTAAGATATATTTCCTTAACCAATAGAGTGTGTGTTATTCCCTCCTTAAGCTAAATGCAATGATAGTAAGGCTCACTTTTCCCCTCTCACCTACCCCCTCTTCCCCTCCATTGTAAAAGATTTTCTTGCCTCTTTTATGTGAGATGATTTACCACATTCTACCTCTGCCTTTCTTTCTCCCAATACATTACTCTCAACCCTTAATTTTATTTTTAGGTATCCCCCCTTGATATTCAGCTCACCCTGTGATCTCTTTCTCTCTCTCTCTGGATAAACACACGCACACACACACACATAATAAACACATATATGCCCATACATATATAATCTATACACATACACACTTGCATGTGCACACATAATATACATATATGTATATGTGTGTATATATGTATATACATGCATGTAGATATATACATATACACACATACACATATACATGCATATACTTACACACATATATTTATATGTATGTGTTTATCTTCCCAATAACTACCCTAAGACTGAGAAAAAGTCTCATGAGTTACAAATATCATTTTTCCATATAGGAATGTAAATGATACAACTTTAATGAGTCCCTTATGGCTTCTCTTTCTTGTTTACTTTTAAATGTTTCTCTTGATTCTTGTATTTGACAGTCAAATTTTTCTATTTAGCTCTGGTCTTTTCAACAAGAATGCTTGGAAGTCCTCTATTTCATTGAAATTCCATTTTTTCCCCTGAAGCATTATACTCAGTTTTGCTGGGTAGGTGATTCTTGGTTTTAAACCTATTTCCTTTGACTTCCAGAATATCATATTTCAAGTGCTCCAATATCTTAATGTAGAAGCTTCTACGTCCTGTGTTATCTTACTTGTGTTTCCATAATACTTGAACTGTTTCTTTCTGGCTGCTTATAATATTTTCTGCTTGACTTGGAACCCTGTAATTTGGCTACAATATTCCTATAAGTTTTCCTTTTGTAATCCCTTTCATGAAGTAATCAGTGGATTCTTTTCATTTCTATTTTAGCCTCTGGTTCTAGAAAATCATGGCAGTTTTCCTTAATAATTTCTTAAAAGATGATGTCTAGGCTCTTTTTTTTTATCTTAGTTTTCAGGTAGACCAATAATTTTTAACTTATCTTTCATAGATCTATTTTCCAGGTCAGTTTTTTTTTCCAATGAAATATTTCATTTTGTCTTCTGCATTTTCATTCTTTTGCTTTGTAATTTCTTGATTTCTCATGAAGTCATTAGCTTCCATTTGCTCCATTCTGGTTTTGAATGGATTATTTTCTTCAGTGAGTTTTTGGATGTCCGTTTCCATTTTGCTATTTCTGCTTTTTAGACATTCTTTTCCTCACTGACTTTTTAGACCTCTTTTGCCATTTGGGTTAGTTTATTTTTAAAGTTGTTATTTTCTTCAGCATTTTTAGGGGTTTCCTTTGGCAAATTGTTGATTTGTTTTTCATGATTTTCTTGCATCACTCTCATTTCTCTTCCCAATTTTGTGTCTACTTCTCTTACTTTGTTTTCAAAATCTTTTTTGAGCTCTTCAATGACTTAAGACCATTTCATATTTTTCTTGGAGGCTTTTGATATAGGAACCTTGATCTTGCTGTATTTCTACATTGTATATTTTGATCTTCCTCATCTTACCTTTTCACCAAGAAAGTAGCCTATAGTCTTATTTTTCCCCTTTTGCTCATTTTCCCAGTCAATTACTTGACTTTTTAGTACTTTTTTAAGTGGAGGGTGTACTGTCTCAAGTTTCAGGAGATTTGTACAGCTGTTTTCAGAGATCTCTCTAGGGAACTGTAAATTCTCAGCTCCTCCAAAGTAATATGATCAAAAGAGAGGTGTTTACTCCTCTCCTGGTCTGAACTCTGATCCATGAGCAAAAATAGACACTCTTTTCTTCCCTGGAGCTGTGAGAAGTGGTCCCTCTAGTCACCACCAGTTCTGCCATGACAGAGGTCCTCCTTGCCCCAGGAATGTCTCCCCAGACTTCAAACCAGAACAGCTTTGAGATTCCCCTAGGTGTAGGTAGAGAGTTCTAGGAGGAGCTGCTACTGTAGCAGTGACTGGTACTGCCCTGGGGCTAGGGATGGGGCTGGTGCTGTGGTCAGACTATGCTCTTCTCTCAGCCTGGTGAGAGAGCTTTCCCACTGACCTTTGAAACTGTCTTTGATCTTTGTGGATTGAGAAGTCTGGAAACAACTCCAGCTGCCAATAATTCAGAACACGGAGGCCCACTCCAATCCTGTCTGTGCCTTGATTTATTTTTTTAAGAGAAACCACATATTGAATGTTCAGTCATACAGGGCATTAATTTTATTTATCAGACAAATGGAGGGAACTAAAACTTAAGCAAGCTTATAAAAAATTATCTAGTTAAGTTTGATAGAGTCTAACATTAGTCTACTTGGCTGTGACAACCACTTCCCAGACCCTTTTAGTCGAACATCATTGCAGTTACTAAAAAGCTATGCTGTCTCCTGGGATGTTATCACCTCCACATGCATGCTATGAGTGAAAGTAGGCCTTTCCATTCATTTTGACCTAAGTATTTTGCAATTTATCACAACTTACCTTATATAATCATTCATACTTTAAAACTAAAATTAGATAATCTGATGAAATTAAAAATGGATAGCATTTTGTTGGGTGGTGTGACATTAGAGTGTCCTTGGGCAAATCTGGCTCAGGTACACTCTAAATACCTGACTTGATATAGTTAACTATCCCACTCCATACTAACTTGTTTTGGTAAGCATCTTTGATTTAGGGATGACAGTAAGTTTCTGATCAGCACAGAAGAGGCTTTTCAAAAAGCAGCTTTAAAGTAAAATGAAAATCCTGATCATCTTGTTAGTACTTTGAAGTTGCAGAGAACCCTAGACTCATCTACCTCCTTTACCTTTAATGTTTAGCTACCACATGTACATCACGCTCAACCAAAAAGGAGCTGGGAGGCATGCAGTGTGTATACATGTTTTAGATGTGTGCAAAGGAGATGAAAAGGCTTATTCATTGATTTCATTGAAGTGTAAGGAAATTCTTGTGAGTTTAAATGAACTGGTGTACTTTAAGACATCTAGTTAAAAGCTACTTTTTTTTCTCCCTCAAGGATGCTTCTATATCTGGGTATAACTTGTTAGTTTTACATTATCATATAATATCTTTGCATCTTCAATTACAGTCTTGTTTTCTGAAGTCTTGGCTAATCTGATGCTAAAAATTTCAATAGCGAATGCTTTTGTGATGTTTTGGTTAATGGCAGAAAACAGCTGGTGCATCTGGACTAACAAAATCCTCCCAACCTTTGTAGCATATGTAGGCCATTTTGGCATGACAGTATCCTCTCTGCTGACTGCCTTCCTATACATCCAGGTATTAATGACACAGTGTTAGACTTTGAGTTAGATAAGATTTGAGTTTGTTTTCTACCTTAGTCACTTTATCTGCATGACCCTGAGCAAGCCACTTAACCTCTCTGTCACTCAGTTTCCTCATATCTAAATCAAGGCTAATTATAGTCCCTAATTCACAGGGATGATATCAATATCAAATGAGATAAAATAGGTAAAACACTTTACAAATCTTAAAGCACTCTGCTAATGCTATTTTTATTATTAATAATATTATTAGCAATTTGTATTTATGGATTTATTTTCTTCATTTGCACTCTGTTGTGACCCTCACCCATATTTAGACCAATAAGATTAATTGATGTGTTATTCTGAAAGTTTTCTAAAATTTCTTTTCATGTCCATTAGTCAAACCCTTCCTACATCCTTTTCCATGGATTCACATCCTTTTCAAGTCCCATGTAACCTTCCTCAGAACTTCCTCTGGGAGGGATATATTAATATACATCACAAAATATACTCTAAGACCATTGACTCTGAGAACTTTCCTTGTAGGCCGTGTACAGAGTGAGGATAGGGAACTAGAAATGGAGAGGGAAAAGGAGAGAGAAATTTTATTCAGTAAAGGTGATATGCTAGGTACCGGGCTAAAGTCTGGGAATACAAGCAAAGCAAAAAGAAATAAACATTCCCTACTCCCAAGAAACTTACATTCATATGTGGGAAGACGATATAAAAAGGAGGTAGAAAAGATTAGAGTGTACAAATGTCTGGAGAGAAAGAAGTAGAATTGGGAAAGAAGTGAGGATGGATGCCTTAAATATTAATCGTGGAAAAGAACTCACCAATTGGAGGAGGCATATCCAGCATGAGAAGATTGATGGAAAAAAGAGATGGAAGATCTGGACAGTCAGAAAGAGATCTGAGTGTGAAGTGAGCTTGGATGATGGTAAAGTCCTATGGGAGCTTCTCCAAAGTATCATAATCTATGATGATGAGAATAATGATGATGATGATGATGATAATAATAACTAAAAATAATAATGGTAAGTTCCTGATCTTCTTCACACCAGAGCCTGTAGAGAACTTAACCCCTAAATTGACCACTGGCCTCAGATGGCTCTGGAGGAGAAAGCGCTGCTTGTCACCTTACACAATCCTCCCTCACTCAAATCTAATTGCAAGTCACGCCCTCATCTCCCTGATGTCATGGTCCTCTTCAAGAATGAAGAGCAAATCACGCAATCACAACTAACGGAAAAGACTCATATGTACTTGTGAACATTAAAGGGGAAAAATATATAGCTCCTCATAAGTCAGGTTAGAGGGCAGATTTTGAACATTTTTAAAGAACCATATGGGATTCTATGTAAAAATATAATACCTTTGTGAAATTATGACATGACACAAAATATTATTTTTAATCCAGACATTGGTTGAATACCTGAATTCTTTGGGATACTAGCACATGGCTTTGTATTCTAAACCCTGTTCTGCATATATCCTTAAGGTCCTGTGATTTATAAAGTGAATTAATTAGCTGGTGGGTTGAATGGATTTATAAGTACAATTGAAGCTTTACTTCACGTCTTCCCAGATCATTTCAAATGGAGGCAGCCGTGTGGGACTTACTTCTAGGAGCAGAAATTATATATTTCTCAAAGATATGGGTAGAAGGGTGATCTTTCGTCTACATAGCTCAAACATGCTGTGATTTTAAAATTGTAAGACCTGAACCTTCTTACTCTTTGCTCATAGCATCCATAAAGGGTGGAGGTCCAGATCCCCACCACACAGACACCCTTAAACCAAACAGGCTGAGTGTGGTTCAGGGGAAGGTGACCTTTCCTTCCCTTCTTCCTTTACCCTGTGACCCTTAGAAACAAGCTTACATTCTTGTTTTGATCTCTTTATCTTGTCCTTTTCATTCCTAGCTACATGCAGTAGAATCCCCACCCGACCTTTAATTGAGCCCTTGCCACCTTGGAGGCAGAATTCCAGGCCAAACATGTAGCCAGTCAGCCCAACAGTGTATCCATGAAAAGCTGGGGGTGTGTGGGACTTGATCCCATGGGGAACTTTGGACTTGGAACTTGGTTGAACTGTACTTTATAGGAATTGTGAGAATATAGAAGCCTAATCTCCTTACTCTTCCCAAAGAGTAAAGTAGTTAAAGAAAGGATTGTAGTCCTTGTGTATTAGGGTAGTAGGGAGCATGTTTATTCTTGGCACTCCTGTGAAGTAAACATCCTTTTGTATGAAGCTACTATGATTAAGTGGTTAAATGGGACTGGGGTGCAGAGGGACATCTATAACTGTGAGAATATCACTGGTAAAGGCTGAAGTCAAAGGTAGAGAGGCTACAGCTGCCCTCTTACCTCCAAAAGGTAAACCCAACTTTGGGAAAGGGATGAAATATAATGCCTTTTAGGCAGTGTAGGCCAGGCCAATCACTGGTACACAATGAAGAATGATCAAAGGACCCTGGGAAGGATCATGAAATAGGGAAAAGTACTAGACACTGACATATACATGCATATATGTGTGCATGTATATACATGTATATATGTATATATACACACACATGCATCACACATCAAAGAGTAATGTGATTAGGGAAAAATTGTTTAGTGGGGAGAAAAGTGGGTAGAAAGGAAAAAAAAATTAGGTCTTAATGTGAAGAATAAGATACAAAGGAAATTTGACATTTAATATGCAATTATAATATGCATTAAAAAAGAATATTCAGAAACACAATTTAGTAGCATTGTCAAATGATTTTCATTTTTTATTTTGAAAATAAAATAATCTTCACCTCTCATTTGATGCAAATATTGACAGAAGCAAAGGCCAAGAGCCGAGCTTCATGAGCAAACACTGATATAGGATATCCTAGATCCAGAAACTCTTTATATGGGGAAAAAATGTATATATCAAAACTAAATGGGCGTGAAGTTTCTCTTATGGTTTTCTACTCATGATTGATGCTCAACACATTTCCAAGGACCATCTTATACAAAGATAAATTGAGTCACAAGAATCTGAGTTGGACTTTAACAGATTTAGAAAAAAGAGTGGAAATTTTCCTCTACTATAGGAGATGCTATCTAAAAAATGTGTAAATGGTAAATAAAATGTGTGATTCACTGTCAAGAAGAAAAATGGTTCCAGTTGAAATTATCTGCCTCCAATTTTTTATTTAAGTTATGGAAAGGTTCGCAAGATGCAAGCCAGAAAAACTTCATGTTTAAATGGAATGATGGAAACTCTGAAAGCTGTAGGTTGGATTGATGTTTCCATTGGACTTTTCCATGATCATGTCATGTGTCAAATAGTCTCATGGCAGATGTTTCAAATGCTTTTTTATTCAAAGGTCATCAATGCTTCAGAACTATTTGATAAGTATATATATATATATATATACATATATGTGAAAGTAGTCTTTTCCCCTTTGATTCAACTCACTGAGTAGTACAATTTCTTAAAATCTTTATTTTAAAGTTATTTTTATATTGCATTTTTGAACTTTTAAAAACACTGGTACTAACAAAGTTAAATATAACTAATGAGAATAGTGTAGGTTCAGTTAAATGTACAATTTTATGACTAACTATGGATTTGGTACTTAACAGCATTTTATTTTCAGTCATTTCATTGAGTCAAGTATATGCAATGAAGAAAGTTGAAAATGTCATGGCAGAAGAGAAATGGAGGCTAATGAAGTTATAGGACCTTCCATTGTACCATTATTAGGTCGGTCCTTTGGCAACATGTAACTGGTCAGAGACTAACAGAGTCAAACTTAATAATTCCCTTTTATTAAGTCACCCTTCCATCTTATTTTTTAGAATAATACTTTCTCAGAAAGCCAGAGATTAAGTCAATTTCCCAGTTCAATAGTGAGAGTAGTGAAAGAGAGAAAATAGCGGTGGATTTTCTGGAATCAGATGTTGTATTATTATAATGCCTGATTTTGGCCTGAAAAAGAATTGAGAAGATGTATTCCAAAGGTTGGTAAGGAGGGTGTAGGGGGGATAATGTTATGATATATTTTACATTCAGTAAGGAAAGGTTAGTGCAATCGTTAATCTTGCAGAATGCTTCCCCCCAATTTTTTGAATGTCTATTACACTGGGTAAATTGCTGGGTAAGTTTAGGTGGAAAAGATATATTTAAAAATAATGTGATGTACAAAACAGGCACAAATAAAATTATACAGATTATATTTCATATATTATCTCTGTAATACACTGTGTGTGTGTGTGTGTGTGTGTGTGTGTGTGTGTGTGTGTGTGTAGGGTGGGAGGGAGGGAAAGAGAGAGAGAGATGGAGGGGGAGGGGCAAGGGAAAAGAAAAGACAATAAAAAAGAAGGAAGGAAGGAAAAAAATCACTAAGTGAAATAGTAAAATATTAGTAAATATCACCTTTTTTATGCTTCCTTAACTCAAAGGTAGTTTCAATGAAGGGGCAGAAGAAAAATCCCTTTAAATTGAATCCAGTAATTTCAAGTAATATACAAATAATTGAGATGATGCAAGGACAAGGGAGAGTTTACTCATTTCTAATTTACTTCAGAGGAAATGGTCCCCAAATTTGACTCTAAAATTTGTTTTTATTATCTCCTTTTTCTGGATGTTCAAATTCAGAATGACTCACCAGCCCACTGATTCTAAGTTGTAGTCTCAATAACTTCCATGGGGGCAAAGGAGTTAACTATCAGGCCAGTAACCATTTTAAATAAATGAGAGAGGACAGGGTCAGCTGCTGGTTCCAGCTTCTGTCAGCTTGGTTATCACTGGGAAAAAATAAATTCAATTTTGAAGGGATACCTCCTGTTGAGCAGCAGGACCTCCTTGAAGTTACTTGGCTGTCTTCTGCATTATGTTCCTTAAGCTGTTCCTCCCTGTCACCCTTGTGCTAGGATCATACGCAAATTTATCTATACTGAATTTTGTTCTTGCTCTCGAAGAGATTGCAGAGACAGGGATCTCACGGTGATGCCTGGTGCTCATGACTTAATGCCAATATTGCTTCAGCTTCTTTGTTAGCTTAGCAACCAGCAGGGGTAATTTACCATCACAGAAGCTAATCAGGTCAAGTAATTTAAAATGTTTTTGAAAGGAATGACAGGAACTGAAATGAAGAGGCAAAACAAAATGCAACTACAAACATGAGTTTCAGAAGCATCTAAGCATAAGGGAGAGATGGAAACTGGAGGTGTTAAAATTCCGCTTGTATTAACTGGTCCAATGCCAATGACGTAGTTTTAAAATATTTCCTTGTAAGTGACAGAATAGTAGAATTTTCCCAGAAAACTATTAGAGTATCATCTAATTAAGATGGTCATAAATCACTCAGACATTTTGAAAATCCCTTTATAAATTTCTCAGGCTCTTCTTGATTGATTTTTTTTTTAAGTTGTCATTTGGAGCAGACCTATTTCAGAAAAATCCTGCTTGGCCATTGCCTAAGGATAAGCTCTTGGAGCTTTCATATATTAAAGCATTCAAAACAGAAAGTGAAATACAAAGTTTTGAAAACACTGATGTTTTGTGGGCACAGAGAGAACGGCCTAAAAATGTAATTTGAGGTCTTGAGTGTTGGTGAGTCAACACATTCTGAATGAATATGAGGACAACAGGGTGGGTTGTTTCAGAGCACAGACAGAGGGATAACCCAGAAATTACCTTCCTCCTATTGTGAATTCTGTGCTCCATCTTGCCTCAAGGTCATATGGTAGTAGGGAGGGTTCATCTACCTCCATGAGAATCTTTGGCTGTTCCCTTCTTATCTCATCAATGCACCTGAGCCCACCCCACATCTTTCTTGGCAGCTGCACTGCTGAGGTCCCCTCTCCTCTCCTTTAAAGATAACAACTATTACAGAAGTTGGTCTATTCTCAGTCTTGGGTATTTAAAGAAGTATTGGAATTTAAGAATACCTCCAGGACCAAGCTGTGTGAATTAATGCAATACATTTTTCTTTTATCAACATGTTAAAGAAAATAGAAATAGTAGGATAATTTTTAAAATTTCAAGTTTAAACTATATCTTCTATAATTATGTATATTTCAAGTACATTTTCACATACAGAAGAAATAAAGGAAGGGGAAGAGAATGAGCATTTATCTAGTACCTCCTATGTTCAAGGTACTGTGCTAAGTGCTTTACATACATTATCTCATTCAATCCTCACAATAACCCTGGGAGGTAGGTGCTATTACTGAACCCATTTTACAGTTGAGAAAATCAAGACAAATAGTTTAAGTAACTTACTCAAAGTCACACAACCAGTAAGTGTCCAAGGCTGAATTTGTACACAGGTCTTCCAGACTCCTACTGTGTCACAAGGAAATTATAGTAAAATTATGGGGGGACATGAAATAAATCACCATGTCCAAGTCTGCTAGGGTTAAGGCTTTAAGAGGTAGTGAAGATATTTCTTTAACGATTGGAAAACTCTTTGTTGGGAATGCTGTTGAGCAGAGGTGTCAAACTCGAGGCCCTGAAGTCTCAAGCAGCTGCAAAAGTCCAAAGTGCTTCTCAAACATGATTTAAATATACACAGAAAAGATTTAACTAAATAAAACAATAATATAACACTGTTAGTTTGTTATCAAAGCCAATATGTGGGCCTGCAGGAATCAGTTTCTATTGGGGTTTGATACCACTGTTTAATTTATTCCTATTCCAATAATGTTTGATGTTGATGGTCTCCAATCTCACTTCCAACTGAGGTTCTATGTTCCTTTTCTCTTCCTTCCAGTCATGAAAATGACTCACCTGACATGAAAATGCATGGTTGATGGAGGAAAGAAGTGCAGAATCAGAGAAAACTCGGAAGATGGTGAAGAATCACATTTTCTAGGTCATTAATAGTATCCTGATTATAACTTGTAGTATCAGTCTCAGACACAAGAACAAGGTTTGGCTATACCAAGGACTATGTACGTTTTAAGTGGCAAGACTCTGTTCCCATGTTGCATATCTTCTGTGTGTGATTAAATATTTCTGATGTTTTTATTCCCATCAAACTGGTTTCATTTGATTTCTTTAAAGAATGATATTTATTTATATCTTTAAAATACAGGGATAAACTCTACATATAAGACACTCTTCAAAGTGGCATAAAACAAATCAAAATAAAATAAACTTCAAACTTCCAAAATATTTTTTTTTCTATTTAGAAAAAACCTTCACAACACTATTTCAAATGTTATATTGACTAGTAAATATTTCAAACTGGGTTTCTCAGAGACATCTCTAACTACAAAGGCCTAAAACAGAAATTACCTTTCTCTGAAAACCAACTCATTCTCCTAACTTCCCCCTTCTGTTCAAAGCACTACCAGTCCTATAATTTCCTAAATAACCTTGATATCTTTGACCCCTCACCTGACATATCTAATCATCTGTGTTTCCATTTCCACAATATGTCTTGCATTTGGTCCCTCATACAGACCTCACTTTATTTTAGGTCTTCATCATCTCTCACCTAGATTATTCCAGTCATCTCCTACTTGTTCTCCCTGTCTCAAGTCTCCCCCCATTTCAGGTTATATTATTGCCAAACTGATTTTTTTTCTTAAATAAAGATATAAAATATCGCTCTTCTACTCACTAAGCTTCAGCATCCCCTATCAACTCTGTAGTAATATAATCTCCTCTTTTTAACTCTTACAAGCCCTTCACAACAATATCCCATTGGATATTACTCTCATTCCTACACTCTTCAATCCAGTCAAACTTGCCTCCTTTCTGTTCTTCCCACACAATACTACATCTCTCATTTTTTATGCCTTTGTTCTGGTTGTGTTGTATGTCTGGATTTCCCCATACCTCCACCTCATAAAATCTCTCTCTTCCTTTAAGATCGCAGCTAAACTACCACTAATTACTCTTGTCAAACTCTAAAAACAAATGACCAAAAAGCTCCCAGAGGTTATAAACAAAAAGCCTTCGTTGTTCTGTTGGAGGATGGAAACTAGATACACGTGCTGAGGTCTTCTCCAGAAGGAGGCCCACTGCTATGAAGCCATGCCTTGATACATATACTAATGGCTAGACAAAGAAACATGTAGTAAGCTGTAGCTGTGGCAATGAAGAGTCAACAGCAACAATGAGGTGGGTTTGGGCTTCATGACTGGAAGGAACATGATCCAGACAAGAAAGTGCTTCTCTGAGCTCGAGGACCACCTGTGATTGGTGTGAAACAATTCTCTGATCTTGCTGCAACAGAGTTCATCCAGAGATTTAGCACAAAGTATTGTTGTTATGCCAAACTCAGGGCACAACTTATTGGACCTGAGATATGGAAAACAGGGTGCCTTCTAAGAGTAAAAAGATGTCTTGGCATGGGGATCCTGACATTGTAAAGCCTATCCTGACCTTTTCTTCTTATTGCTAATAATTTTAGGAACATAAATTTAGAACAAGATGAGTCTATGTGTGATCTTGTCCAATCACATCACTCTTCAAATGAAGAAATGAGTCAGGAGATGTTTAAGTAACTTGTCCAAGATCACTCAGGCAATGAAATAGAGTCTAAGTCCAAACCAGTTCCTCTTAACCATAAAATTCATCTACCCAGAAAATAGACACATTAGTATTCTGTGCATAGATTTGTGAATTCATCTAACTGTGCTAGAAGGTTATTTGGAATTATGCCTCCAAAGTCACTAAACTGTGCATATATTTTGACACAATGATTCTACTCTTAACCCAATACCCCAAAGAGATCAAAGAAAGATGCAAGGAACAAAAATATTTGTCACAGGTTTTTGTTTGTTTGTTTGTTTGTTTTTGGTAGGAGTAAAGAAG
>CM053588.1:278389660-278429620 GCA_028646515.1 Pseudochirops corinnae
ATACACACACATATATATACATGAGGCCTGGATGCCTCCTCAGTACACTGTATCTTTTATCTAACTACCTATATTTATCTATAATGGAACACCAGTCAACTGAAAGAAATTGTGAAACCTAGAGAGACTTGTATAAAAAAGAGGTAGACAGAAGTGAGTAAAACCAGGAGAATAATTTATACAATAGCAATATAAAGGCAAACATTTAGGGAATTCTGATTGATGTAATGAACAATGATGATACCAGAAGACCAAAGATGAAATGTGGTACCCATCCCCTGATAAAGCCATAATGACTCAGAGTATATAAGTGTTTTGAAGATGTTCAAAGTGTGTTGGTGGAGTTATGAACTGATCCAACCATTTTGCAGAGCAATTTGGAACTATGCCGAAAGGGCTATAAAATGTGCATACCCTTTGACCTAGCAATACCACTTCTAGAGTTGTGTCCCAAAGAGATCATACAGTGGGAGGAAGAGCTGTATGTACAAAAATATTTATAGTAGCTCTTTTTGTGGTGGCAAAGAACTGGAAATCAAGGGGATGCCCATCAATTGGGGAAAGGCTAAACAAGTTGTGTTATATGAATGTAATGGAATACTACTGTGCTATAAGAAATGAGATGCAGAAAGACTTCATATTTACTTGGAGAGATTTATATAAACTGATGCTGATTGAGGAAAGCAGAACCAGGAGAACTTTATACATAATTACAGACATATTGTATCTGTGACAGCTAACTTTAATAGATTGTGCTCCTCTCAGCAATGCAAGGTTATGAGACAACTCCAAAAGACTTATGATGGAAAGGGATATCCACATCCAGAGAAAAGAATTACAGAGTTTGAATGGAGATTGAAGCAAACTACTTGCTCTCTCTCTCTCTCTCTCTCTCTCTCTCTTGTGTTTTGTTCCGTTTTTCTCGTTGTTTACTCCTTTGGTTATGACTCTTCTTTACAACTTGACTATTGTTTTATGCAAAGGTATTTGTAGAACCTCCATGGGATTGAGTGCCACCATGGGGGCAGGGAGAGGAAGAAGGGCTACAAAATTTGGAACTCAAGGGATTGTGGAACTGAATGTTGTACTCGAAATGTAAATAAATATTTTTTTTAAAAAAGAAAAAAAAAAGTAAATGGCCAATGTGGGAATTTGTTTTGCTCGCCTATGCATTTGTTATGATGGTTTTGTTGCTGTTTTGACTTTTGCAATGGGGGGGTGGAGAAGTAGGAGAGGGAAAGAAAATAGATTTTTGATAATCAGATCAAGGTAAAATCTACCAATTAATTAACAGGCATTAATAAAGCACATTTCCTTAGTCACTGTGCTAAGCACTGAAAATAAAAAGACAACAATTCAAGTTTCTTCCCTCAAAGAAATTATAATTCAAAAGATAACAGGTACACATATGCAAACACATATATCTGTGTGTTGTGTATGCATATCCATATGCAAAATCAAAGAAAGTAACTTTAACTGGAAATGCACTATCAATTGGTGGGGAGGAATTGGGTGGAGAGGAGCCATCTACAGATGTTTCTTGAGCTAAATCTCAGAGGAAATAATTTCTTTTGTGCTAAAAGTCCTGGAGTTTCCTCAGGTACAGAGAAGTTAAGTAATTTGCCTCACAACTAGTATCAGAGCAGCAGGATGTGCACCCTGGTCTTTCTGACACCATGCCCCATGTTCTGTGACAACGAGATGCCTCCCCAGTTAGAAATTATTTTGCAAACAATTGGGTTGATCATGGTCCCATGAATGATCATTTGGAAGGACAGCCTGAATTTCATTAAAAGTGACATTGATTATTCAAGAATATACACTGAGTAGCCTTTACTGTCTGACTGTCTAATTAGGACCCAGACTTGAACTGGCATCAAAGTTTGTGGTTCACTTTCAAATCCTGAAATATCCTAGTTTGGCATATCCTTAAACCCCTAATCCTCTCTTCGATTATAACTGCTCAATATAGATCCCTTCACACTCTATTACTCAGAACCCAGTAAACATATATAAGCTCAGTGCTTCCCTCTGACAAATATCTGTTTCACTGTTGAAAACAGTCTGCTTCTGACTCAAACACTGACACTGCATATAAACAGAGTTTGTTTAGTGTATGCATAGAAATTCCTGATTGCTAGTATATGTGTAGTGCCTGCTAACATTTTGTCTGATTGAACATCTCTAGTCCTATTAATATTATGGTCAGCTTTGATATTGCCTGCCTTGACATTTCTAAAACACATAAAGCACTTTGAACATCTCCATATTTCAATCAGCAAAGTGTCTGAATTAATTTTAGAATTAAATGTCCCCTTCCTTTGACTTCACCCATCTCTTACAGAGGGCAAATATCTGTACCAACCTTCCAAAGTGCTTTTCAAAGTCAAACATGTTTATGTTGTTCCTGGAGATAAGTATCATTCCCCAAAGCCTATGGTGTTTTCATTGAAAGAGATTACTTTCCCTGATCCAGCTGAGTCCAAATGCTTTACACTTGAAAGTGAATTGCTCATTCATCTGAGTGCTTTATTATGTCAGCAACCTATAATTATGCTTTAATTAAATAATTGCAGAAGGTAATGTGCCAGAGAAGACATTAAGGAGCTTTAACATACAAGTGAATTATTGGATGACAATACCTAGGGCAGTATCTAAAGCAGCCAATGAATAAAGAAATCAGATGATGGAGAGTAACAGGTAATCACAGATGCTCCTTTCTATGATAAAGGGATAGATTTTAGGATCTGGGAAAGTTAATCAAATGTATTTTAGTATAGAGGAATTAATTTCTCCCTCATACCCTCCAGATATATGGGGATCCCCCTCCATGAAAGGAATGGGGTCCAGATAGATATTACCTGCACTTTTGGGTTCCACTACTTCCTTTAACGTGACTTGTACTGTTGGAGAAGGTGTTTTTGCTTCTCTTTTAAAAAAATATGTTTTATTTATTTTATTTTTTTAGTTTTCAACATTCATTTCTACAAGATTTTGAGTTCCAAATTTTTCTCTCCATCTCTCACCTACCCCCACCCCAAGATGGCAAGTATACTGATTACACATTCCCCTAGTCTGCCCTCTCTTCTATCCCTCTTATCTCCCCCTTCCTCCCTACTTTCTTATAGGGCAAGATGGATTTCTATATCCCATTGCCTGTATGTCCTTTTTTCTAATTTTCATGTAAAAACATTTTTTAACATTTGTTTTTAAAACTTTGAGTTCCAAATTCTCTCCATTCTTCCCCCCATCCCCATTGAGAAGACAAGTAAATCAATACAGGTTATACATGTGTAGTAATGTAAAATATTTCCACAATAGCCATATTGTGAAAGACTAACTATATTTCCCTCCATCCTATCCTAACCCCCATCTATTCTATTTTCCCCTTTGACCCTGTCCCTTTTCAAAAATTCTTGCTTCTGACTACCCCCTCCCCCAATCTGTCCTCCTTTCTATCATACCCCTTCTTTTCCCGTTCACCCTACTTTCCTGTAGAGTAAGATACCCAATTAAGTCTGTATGTCCTTCCCTCCTTAAGCCAAATCCAATGAGAGTAAGGTTGACTCATTCCCTTTCACCTCCCTGTGGTTCCCTCTCCATTCTAACAACTTTCTCATATCTCTTTTATGTGAGATAATTTACTCTATTCTATCTCTTCCTTTCTCTTTCTCCCAATATATTCCTCTCTCACCTATTAATTTTATTTTTTAGATATCATCCCTTCATATTCAACTTACCCTGTGCCCTCTGTATATGTATACATGGACACACATACACACACACACACACATATATAAATATATAATATATATACATACACATGTTTATGTTTCCTGTTTATCTTTTCATGCTTCTCTTGCTTTTGATATTTGAAAGTCAAATTTTCTGTTCAGTTCTTTTCTTTTCATCAAGAATGCTAGAAAGTCCTCTATTTCATTGAATATTCATTATTTTTCCCTGAAGTATTATATTCACTTTTACTGGGTAGATGATTCTTGGTTTTCATCCTAGCTCCTTTGACCTCTAGAATATCATATTCCAAGCCCTTCAATCCCTTAATTTAGAAGCTGCTAGATCTTGTGTTATTCTGATTGTGTTTCCACAATACTCAAATTGTTTCTTCCTGACTGCTTGTAATATTTTCTCCTTAACCTGGGAAGTCTGGAATTTGGCTATAACATTCCAAGGAATTTTCTTTTGGGAATTTTTTTTCAAGGGGCAATCAGTAAATTCGTTCAATTTCTATTTTGCCCTCTGGTTCTAGAATATCAGGGCAGTTTTCCTTGATAATTTCTCAAAAGATGATGTCTAGGCTTCTTTTTTTTTCATCCTGGCTTTCAGGTAGTCCAATGATTTTTAAATTATTTCTCCTGGATCCATTTTCTAGGTCAGTGGTTTTCCAATGAGACATTTTACATTGTCTTCTACCTCTTCATTCTTTTCTATCTGTTTTATAATATCTTGATTTCTCATAGAGTCATTAGCTTCCATTTCCTCCATTTTAATTTTGAAGGAATTATTTTCTTCAGTGAGCTTTTGACCTTCTTTTGTATTGGGCAGATTCTGCTCTTTAGGCATTCTTCTCTTCATTAGATTTTTTTGGGCCTCTTCTATCATTTGGTTTAGTCTATTTTTAAGGTGTTATTTTCTTCAGTATTTTATTTGGGTCTCTGTTAGTAATCTGTTGACTTTTTTTTCATCATTTTTTCACATCACTCTCATTTCTCTTACAAATTTCTCCTCTATGTCTCTTACTTGATTTTCCAAATACTTTTCGAGCTCTTCCATGACCTGCAACCAATTCATATTTTTCTTGGAGCCTTTTGATGCAGAAGTTTTGACTTTGTTGTCTTCTTCTGTTTCTATCTTTTGATCTTCTTTGTCACCAAAGAAAGATTCTATAGTCTTATTTCTTTTCCTGTTTGCTTATTTCCCCAGTCAAGTACTTGATTTTTTAGCTCTTTGCCATGGTAGAACTCTGTTTCCAGAGTGGAGAGTGCTGTGTCCCAAATTTCTGGAGTTTGTGCAGCTGTTAGAGCTACTTCTAGGCACCTGCCTCAGAACTGTTAAGAAAACTCCCTCTTCGCAGCTGCCACAACCTCTGCCATTCCAGCACTCCTCACCCCAGGACTACCACCCAAGACTGTGACTCAGATCCAAGCAGGGCAAGGCAAGAAAATCCTGCTTCAGCTCCAGTTGAATTCCAGGTTCCTACAATTGTCCTCTGATCAGCCACCTGCTACCCCCACCATCTGTGGGCCTGAAGCTCCAGAAGTAGTTCCTGTTGTTGCTGCTGTTATGGCTGCCTCCACCTCCAATGCCCCAGGTGTAGGGGTTGGACCACACTCTTCTGTTACCCAGGTTTAACAAGGTTTCTTCACTGTCCTTTTACTTTCTCTTTGGTGTTTATGGGTTGATAAGTCTGGAAACCACTATAGCTCCCAGTGATTCAGTCCCCTGAGGTCTCTACTGTCCCAGTCTGTGCTGCAATCATTGGTGTGGCCCATCTGGGACTATGCTCCACTCCTCACCTACTGCGATAAACACTTCCTTTTAACTTACCAGATTGTCTTTACCTGGAGATGTATTTCACTCTGTCATTTTGCAGTTTCTGTAGCTCTAAAATTTTTTTACAGTAATTTTTTTTTTACAGGTATTTGGAGGTGATTGGGAGATGAGCTCAAGCAAGTTTCTGCTTTTACTCCACCATCTTGTTTCCTCCCCCTCCTTCTCTTTCTATACAATTTTCTGGCTAAGGCTCTCAATTACTATCTTTTACCATCTCCGTGTTAGAGATCTCATGCCTCCCAAGATTGCTTTTCAAGGGTATTATACTCAATGTTGTTCAGTCAATACAGTCATGTCCCACTCTTAGTGTTCCTGTGGACCATACTGTTCATGGGGTTTTCTTGGCAGAGATCCTGGAGTGGGTTGCCATTTTTCTCTCCAGCATCAAACTTTGACCTTCTCAGTAAGTTGACATAAAACCACACTTATAACAGTCATGATCATAGTAAAAAATACTGTTGTTTTTTAAAATAAAAGATCAGTAGCACATAGGTATTATGGAAAGAATTCATTAAATTTGGAAGAGTTTCAAAGTCACATGGCCAAATCAAAGGATTTATTAATAGTGTACAAGTTGATTCAATGTAAATATTCTAACAAAAATATTAAGAGAAGTGTCTTGCATCACTAGAAGCAGTTGGGGTGGTGCAGTGGTTACAGCACTGGGCCCAGAGGCAAGAAGACCTGAATTAAAATATTATCTCAGACATTTGTTAAGTGTATCATCCTGGGCAAGTTACTTAACTTTTGTTTGCTTCAGTTTACTTAATTATCAAATGGGGATAACAACACCTATGTTCCTGTGGGGATCAATTGAGATGATATTTCTTAAGTACTTAGCACCAATGCCTGGCACATAGAAGGCCCTTAATGAAATTATTTTTCCCTTTCCACCCTTCTCTCCCATTGCCAGCTGTGGGGTTTCCATCTTTATCGAGCTTAGGGTAATGATGCTGTAAATGCAATAGCAACCAGGAAGTCTTTTCTGTATGGTCATGACTCAGTTGTTAGATGACCAGAAACTATTAGGAACTTCAGTTAGGAAAAAAAAAAGAGCAAGAACCTCTTAAAAATGAAGCAACAAACATTATACATTATGATCAAGTGTGATTTATACCAGCAAGGCAGGGATGGTTTAACATAATGACAACTATTAACATAATTGATTATATAAATAATAAAAGGAAAAATCATATGATTGTAGTAATAGATGCAGATAAAGCTTTTGATAAAATTCAACACTCTTTTTTTTATTAAAATGCACTTGAAATTGTTGGTATAAATGTATTTTTTCCTTAAATTAATACAAAAGCACTTATCCAAAACCATCAATAAGCATTACTTGTAAAGGAGATAAACTAGAAGCCTTCCCAGTAAGATCAGGTATGAAACAAGGATGCCCACTGTCACCAATATTATTTAATATCATATAGGAAACAATTAATAATTTAGTAAAGTAGCAGAATATAAACTAAGTCCACATGAATCATGAGCATTCCTATATGCGAGAAACAAAATTCTGCAAGCAGAGATGGAAAAATTCCAATTAAAATGAATTCTAGACAGTATAAAACACTTCAAAGTATACCTGCTGAAACAAACCTAGGAACTATATAAACAAAATTATACATAAAAAAACCTTTTTATATAACTAAAATCAGATGTAAATAATTGGGAGAAAAATTAATTGTTCATGGGTAGACAGAGCCAATGAATAGAAATGACAATTTTGCTCAAACTAATTGATATATTCAATGTCATCCCAAATAAATTGCCAAAAAATTTCATAAATTAGAAAAAAATCACAATAAAATTCATTTGGAAAAATAAAAACATTATAAATATCATAGGAAATAATTAAAAACTGTAAGTGGAGGAGGTTTGGCAGTATCAGATCTTAAATTATATTAGAAAGTAATAATTATCAAAACTTTTTAATATAAAGAAATAGAGAGGTAGTTGAATGGAACAGAGCGGATGTACAATTTACAACAGCAAATAAACATAAGAATTTTATTTTAACTAGTGTGAATATTTAAAATTTTGGGATAAGAATTCATTATTTGCTAAAAAAATAATGAAAAGCTGAAAAGCAGAGTGGTAGAAACCGAGCACAGACCAATATCTTACACATTTTTCCAAGATAAGGTCAAAATGCATACATGACTTAGATATAAACAGAAATTTTAAAAGAAAATTAGAAGAACACAGAACATATTACTTCTTAGACTTATGAATAGGAAAACAATTTATGAATACATATGAGATAGAGAGCAAAGTTAGATATAAAAGAAATCATTTTGATTGTATTAAATTAAAAATGTCTTTATACAAATAAAACAAAATTGTCAAGTTCAGAAGGAAAGCAGAAAATTTTGGTAAAAAAAAATCCATAGAAAATTTCTCAGATAAATGTTTCAGATCTCAAATATGTAAAGAATTTTGTCAAATCTATAAGAATATGGGTCATTCCCCAATTATATGGGTCATTCCCCAACTGATAAATGGTGAAAGTTTTCCAAGGAAAAAATTAAAACGATTTAGAGTCATACAAAGAAATGCTCCAAATCATTATTGATTAAAGAAATGCAAATTAAAACAACCTTCAGATATCATTTTACACCTACCAGATTGGCTAAAATCATAGAAAGGAGACTGACAAATTTTGGAGAGATGTAGCAAATAGGGACACTTATTCTTTATTGGTGAAATTGTTAACCAATTCAACCATTTTGGAGAACAAATTGGAATTATGCCCTAAGAGTTATTAAACTACCTATTCCCTTTAATCCAAAGTTACCACTACTAGTCCTATTTCCAAAGATGATTAGGGAAAAAGGAAAAGAACCTTAAAGTTCTAAAATATTTATAGCAGCTCTATTTGTGGTGGCAAAGAAGTAGAAATTGTATGGATGCCCATCAATTGGGGCAATGGCTGAACAAGTTGTGGTATATGAATGTAATGGATTGTTATTGTGCTTTAAGAAATGATGGACTCAATTATTTTAGAAAACAATGAAAAGACTTGCACAAGACAATGAAGAGTAAAATGAGCAAAACCAAGAGAACATTGTTTACAGTAACAAAAATATTGTTTTAAGAATGACTGGGGGCAGGGGCAGAGCCAAGATGGCAGAGCAAAAGCACAAACTTGGCCCTGGGCTCTGGCTTCAACCACTTCCAATACCTGTAAAAAATTACTCTAAACAAATTTTTAAAGCTACAGAACACACAAAGTGACAGAGAGAAATAAATCTTCCACTGAAGACAGGTTGGCAATCTGCCAGGAAAGGTCTATCATAGGGTGCTGGGAGCTGATCACAGTCCCCTGTGAGCCACAGTTCTGGCCCCAGGTCTGTCCAGACCAGCCAGAATAGACTTCAGGAGAGTGAATCACTAGCAGCTGTGGTGGTTTCCAGACTTCTCAACCCATAAATGCCAAAGAGAAAATATAAAGTCAGTGGAACTCTGCTGGATCTGGGAGCTGAGTGCAGTCTGGACTCTGCTCCCAGAGTGAGAAGCACTGGAAGTGGCAGCTCTGCAGCTTTCTCCATGTGGCTGCTTCAGAGCTCCTGGTCTGCAGATTGTAGGGGGACCAAACAACCATTCAGAGAATAATCACTCTTGCTTTGACCTGCTTGGATCTGGATCATGGTCTTGGGTGGTGGTCCTGGGGTGTGAGACCAGTGTACCAGAGCTTATGGGGGCTGTAGGGAGGGTAGCCAACTAATAGCTCTGGCAGCTACAAAAGCCTTAGCAATTTGGGACATAGCTCTCTGCAATCTGGAAGAAGAGTCCTACCATGGCAAAGAGCTCAAAAGTCAAGTAATTGGCTGGCAAGATGAGCAGGCAGAAGAAGCACAAAAAGGATTTAAGCATGGAACTGGAGGAGGACAACAATGTCAGAACTCCTGCATCAAAAGCTTACAAGAAAAATTATGAATTTGTCACAGACCATGGAGGAGCTCAAGAAGGATTTTGAAAATCAAGTAAGAGAAGTGCAGGAAAGATTGGGAAGAAAAATGAGAATGATGTAAGAAAATCATGAAAAGTGAGTCAAGAGCCTGCTAAAGGAGACCCAAGAAATACTGAAGAAAATAACACCTTAAAAAGTAGACTAACTGAAATGGCAAAAGAGGTCCAAAAAGTCAATGAGGAGAAGGATGTTTTAAAAAGCCAAATTGCCAGATGGAAAAAGAATTTCAAAAACTTAATGAAGAGAATAATTCCTTCAAAATTATATTGAAGCAATTGGGAGCTAATGACTTTATGAGAAATCAAGATACTATAAAACAGATCTGAAGAAATGAAAAAAATGGAAGGCAGTATGAAATATCTCATTAGAAAAACCACTGATCTGGAAAATAGATCCAGGAGAGATCACTTAAAAATTTTTGGAGTACCTGAAAGCCATGATGAAAAAAAGAGCCTAAATACCATCTTTCAAGAAATTATCAAGCAAAATTGCCCTGAAATTCTAGAACTGGAGGGCAAATTAGAAATGGAAAGAATTCACCAATGACCTCTTGAAAAAGATCGTAAAAAGAAAACTCCTAGGAATATTATAGCCAAATTCCAGAGTTCCCAAGTCAAGGAGAAAATACTGCAAGCAGTCAAGAGGAAACAATTTGAGTGCTGTGGAAACACAATCAGAATAACACAAGATCTAGCAACATCTACATTAAGGGATTGAAGGGCTTTGAATAGGATATTCCAGAGGTCAAAAGAGTTAGGATTAAAACCAAGAATCAACTACCCAGCAAAATTGAGTATAATGCTTCAGGAGAAAATATAGTCAATTAATGAAATAGAGGCTTTTCAAGCATTCTTGATGAAAAAAACAGCTGAACAGAAAATTTGACTTTAAAATACAAGAAGCAAAAGAAGCATGAGAAGGTAAAAAGGAAAAAGAAATCATAAGGAATCTATTAAAGTTGAAAAATTTACATTCCTTCGTGGAAAAATGATTATTGTAACTCCTCAGACTTTTCCCAATATGAGGATACTTGAAGGGAATATATGTGTATCTATATACATACACACACACACATATATGTATGTATAGGAGGGTGTGTGTGTATACATATATATGTGACTGTGTGCATATGCGTGTACATATATACAGAGAGGACAAAGCATGAGTTGAAAATGAGGGGATGATATCTAAAAAATAAAATTAAGAGGTGAGAGAGGAATATATTGGGAGAAGGAGAAAGGGAGAGATAGATTAGGGTAAATTATCTTGTATAAAAGAGTCAAGAGAACACTGTTACAAGGGAGGGGAGGAGCCGGAAGGTGAAAGGGAATGGGTCAACTTTACTCTCATTGAATTTGGCTTAAGGAGGGAATAATATACACATTCAGTTGGGTATCTTACCTTACAGGAAAATATGGGGGTAGGGGACAAAAGTGGGGATGATAAAAGGGAGGGTGGATTGGGGGAGAGGGTAGTTAGAAGCAAACATTTTTGAAGAAGGACAGGGTCAGAGTAGAAAATAGAATTAGTAGGGGGCAGGATAAGATGGAGGGAAATATAGTTAGTCTTTAACAATATACCTACCAAGGAAATGTTTCTCATAACTACACATCTACAACCTATGTAGAATTGCTTGTCTTCTCAGTTGGAGTGGGTAGGAAAGAAAGAAGGGAAAGATTCAAAGTTTCAAAAGCAAATGTTTAAAAAAATGTTTTTGCATGCAACTGGGAGATAAGATAGATATACAGGCACTGAGGTATAGAAATCCATCTTGTCCTACTAGAAAGTTAGGGGTCGGATGGAGGAGGATATAAGAGAGAACAGATTGGGGGAAGGCATACATAGACTTGCTATTTGGAAGTAGGTGTTGGGGGAAGAGGGGAAAATTTGTCACACAAAATCTTGTGGAAATGAAAGCTGAAAACTAAAATAAATAAATAAATTGGGGAAAAAAGAATGACTTTGAGTTATTCTATTACAAATTATATTATAAATATTCTATTATAAATAATTATAAATAATTCTATTATAAATATTCTATTATAAATACCAAAATTCACTATAAAGGACAAATGAAGAAAGATACTAACTGAATCCAAAGAAAGAACTGATAGACATATGTATGGATGACTTACATACACACACACACGCACACACACACACACACACACACACACACATACACACCTATTTATGTCTAATTGTAGCCATCTCTAAGATAGGGGGAGAAGAAGAAAAAAGAAATTTACACGATCATTTTGTTGTACATATGAAAAGAATGGAAAGTTGTACATAGCAGATTTGCAGTTTCATGTGCAATCATCTTTTTTTTTATTGTACTATGTTATGTAAATGCTTGTTTTATTCCATAAATTAAAAATAAAATTAAAAAAAGGAAACAACCTTGGGTAAAGACACCTTAGGTATATTTAACTATAATAATTTTGAACAAGTCAGAAAACTTACCACAAGGCCTGATAGAAACCATTGGCATAATGGGATACATTTATACATATTGAGTTGCCCATTTTACTTTCTCTGTCTGCCTCCCATCTTCCTTTATGGGAAGGGGCAAATTGAAACCACCTCAAAGGTTGGGGGAAGAAACATGGACTTGATGAATTTTTAAATCTTTTCTACTTTTTTAAAAAAAGTATGAACTTAATAGGCACCCATACACATACATATTGATAAACAAAACTGAACAGAAAGGACTGCACATGAAACTATGAAATGTCATGCATAGTTTTACATTAAATTTTATATGACAGTAACAAAATTAACTTTTAAAATATTTTTATGAACCCTTTTTACTTTTTTTTCATATTGTTTTAATGTTTCATTTGTGCTCTTTTCCTTCTTTTCTTTTTTCGTTGAATCACTATCATTACCCAATTAATTTCTTCCCTTCTGTTTTGAAATGGAAAATTTCCTTGGAACCAATAAGTATAGGCTAGCAAAGCAGAATTTTACCCTGGATCTTCTGGGCATGTGTCCTTCTATACCATTATTCCCTCATATTTCTTCCAGGAAGGAGAAAAGGTCCTTTATGATCAGTCTTCTGATAGCATAGCTTGTAGCATTGGTCACAGCTCTGAAGTCTTTGAAAGTTGTCTTCTGGGGGTGGAGTCAAGATGGTGGCATAGAAGCAGGAAAACTCTATGAACTCCTCCTATAACCCCTCAAATACCTAGAAAATATGACACTAAACAAATTTTAGAGCTCCAAAACACATAGTGACAGAGAAACAAATCTCCCAGTGAAGGCAGCCCAGCAGGCAAACAGGAAGCTGAGACCATCCCCAGTTTTAGCCCCAGGGCTGTCAGAACAAACCTCAGCAGTGTTATTCTGGAGAGTGGATGACCAGCAGCAATGGCAATTTTCAGAATTATCAACCCATAAATGCCAAAGACAAAGTGAAAGGTCAGGGGAACTTGGCTGAATATCGGTGGCACAGGGGAGTGGTTCTGACCCTCTGCCCCCAGAGCCAGAAACAGTGGAATTGGCCCATGCAGCCACCTTCACATGGCCACTTCAGAGCTCTGAAGCTGCAGATTGCAGGGGGGACAAACAGCCATTCAGAGGCTAAGTGCTCTTGCCTTAACCTACCTGGATTGGGATCATGGTCTTGGGTGGTGGTCCTGAGATATGTGACCAGTGAGCCAAAGCTGTTGGGGGGCTGTAGAAATGGAAGCCTCCTAATAGCTCTGGGAGCTGTGAAAACTCCAGTGATTTGGGACAAAACTCTCCCCTCTGGAAGCAGAGTTCTACTGTGTCTCAAAAGTCAAGTTAATTGACTGTCAATTGCTCATTCAGTCAGAGGAAGCAAAACAAGCTCAGCAACCCAACTTTAGATTCCTTTTCTAGGGACAAAAAGGATCAAAGCATGAAATGGTAAGAAGACAACACAGTCAGAACTCCTTCACCAAAAGCTTCCAAGAAAAATAAGAACTGGTTACAGGCCATAGAGGAGCTTAAGAAGGATTTTGAAAATCAAATAGGAGAAGTGGAGAAAAATTGGGAAGAGAAATGAAAATGATGTAAGAAAATCACGAAAAGAGAATCAACAACCTGATTGAAGAAAATAACACCTTAAAAAGTAGGCTAACTCAAATGGCAAAAAAGGCCCAAAAAGCCAATCAGGAGAAAAATGCCTTAAAAAGCCAAATTTGCCAGATGGAAAAAGAATCTCAAAAGGTCATTGAAGAGATAATGCCTTCAGAATTAGACTGGAGCTAATGGAAAGAAATGACTTTATGAGAAATCAAGATACTATTAAACAGATCCAAACAAAGGAAAAAAAATAGAAGGCAATGTAAAATATCTCATTGGAAAAACCACTGACCTGGAAAATAGATCCAGGAGAGACAATTTAAAAATAATTGGACGACCAGAAAGCCATGATCAAAAAAAAAACAAAAAACCTAGAAATCATCCCTCAAGAAATTCTCAAGGAAAATTCCCCTGATATCCTAAGATATCAGGTTCTAACACCTGGTTCTAAATAATATCTCGTTCTAAAACCAGAGGGCAAAATAGAAATTGAAAGAATTCACTGATCACCTCTTGAAAAAGATCCCAAAAATAAAACTCCTAGGAATGTTATAGCCAGGTTCCAGAGTTCCCAGATCAAGGAGAAAATATTACAAGGTGCCAATAAGAAACTATTTGAATAATGTGGAAACATAATCAGGATAACACAGGATCTAGCAGCTTCTACATTAAGAGACGAAAGGGCCTAGAATATGATATTCCAGAGATCAAAGGAGCTAGGATTGAAATCAAGAATCACCTACCCAGCAAAATTGAGTATAATGTTTCAGTGGAAAATATGGTCATTCAATGAGGTGGAGGACTTTCAAGCATTCTTGATGAAAAAACCAGAGCTGAATAGACAGTTCGACATTCAAATACAAGAAGCATGAGAAGGTAAACAGGGAAAAGAAATGATAAGCAACTTATCAAAGTTGGACTATTTACACGCCTACATGGAAAAACAGTAATTGTAACTTATGAAACTTTCCTCAGTATGGGGATAGTTGAAAGGAATATAAATGTATATCTATCTATCTATCTATCTATCTATCTATCTATCTATCTATCTAATCTATTTATATGTGTGTATGTATACATACACATATGTCTGTATAAGAGGGTATATGTGTGTATGAATATACATGTGAATGTGGGCATATCTGCATACAGATATACATAGACAGTGGGCACAGAATCAATTGAATAGGAAGAGATGATATTTAAAAGGTGAAATTGAGAGGTGGGAGAGGAATATAATGAGAGGAGACAGGGAGAGACAGAATGGGGTTAATTATTTCATACAGAAGAGGCAAGGGATAACTTATAATGGAGGGGAAGAATGGGACGGCTAAAGGGAATGGCCTTACTCTCATTGAATTTGGCTTAGGGAGGGTATGACATACACTCTAAATTGGATATCTTACTATACAGGAGAGTAGAGGGGAGGGGAGGGCAGGTTGGCGTAGATTGTTGTTAGAAGCACACACTTCTGTAAAGGGACAGGGACATTGTAGAGAATAGAACAAGTGGGAGGTGGGATAGGATGGAGGGAAATATAGTCAGTCTTTCACAATAAAGTCTGTTGTGGAGATGTTTTACCAACTACACATATATGGCTTGTATTTAATTGCTTGTCTTCCCAGTGGGGGTGGGGGACGAGGAAGGAAGGGAAAGAATCTAGAATTTAAAGTTTTAAAATCAAATGTTTAAAAATATATATTATATATATATATGTATTATTATTTTTATTATTACTATTATTATGTATGTGCAACTGGGAAATAAGATATGCAGGCACTGAGGTAGGGAGATCCATCTTGCCCTAACGGAAAGTCAAAAGGGTGATGGGGGAGGATATAGAAGAGAGCAGATTGGGGGAGGTGGTATACAGTAGGATTGCTGTTTTGAGGTGATGGGTAGGGGAAAGATGGGAAGAAAATTTGTAATTCAAAGTCTTGTGGAAATGAATGATGTAAACTAAAAGTAAACAAAAGTTAATAAAAAAAAAAAAGAAAATTGTCTTCCATTCTGTGTGTGTATATGTATGTAAATGAGGAGTATCTAATTTCTACCAGGTCTTTGCTACAACAAATGTAATGCTTAGGAATTTTTTTTTTTTTTTTACTATGAGGCCTTTCTCTAAAGCATTTTCAAGCTCTAACATTGTCAATTCACTTAATATTTAAAGAAAAAGTTATGTCAGTTTAGGGAGTTATCATACACTCTGCTTTTCATGGATGGCAAGGTGTTTCCTTCACAGTGGGAAAGAATGTGTTTGCTAGAGCTTGTGCATAAACCTTCATGAGGTTTTCCATGGTCTGCCCCTATTTAGAGATTAGTTCTACATCCTTGAAATTCCCATTCATCTCTGTTGGATCTCTCACAGAAGAAAAGGTACTTTCAGGTGTGTGTTGGAGTCAGCTCAAAACAGTTCCAAAGAACCCGATTGAGATAGTAAAGAGTTTAGGAAAGTAGAATCCTGGAATACTCTCCTCCCCCCATTCACCCATCCCAAAGACTGGGATCCTTAGGAATGTTACTTTCCATTTATTGCTAATGAAGAGTCAAGGATCTCAACTCCAGGCTTCTAAGTATACATAGGTTTGTTACTCTCTAGTAGTGGTAACATTGCAAAGCTGCCAGATCTTGTAATACGATGTGTAACTGAGCAGTCATCAGCTGCAACCAATCTGGCAGCTGAAGTAGTTTTTTTAGTGAAGTCTACAGAGTACAAAGAGAATATGTTCTTTGTTTTCTTGTAAACAATATTTTATTCCTTTAGTTATCATGAAAACAAATTTGATGATAACCTCATGAAAATGTATAAAGATAAAAATAATGAAAAGAACTTGGCTTGAGCATAGCTGTGTGAGTCCTGGAAGAATTGGAAATATTCTGGGAGACACAGCTAAAAGCAAATATTAAAGGAAAAAGATAATGGAACTCCTACTAACATAGAGGTTACCTAGACCTTAAGAATGAGAATTGGGAGAGTATAGGAGGAATGTGTATGTTTGCATTTGTGCATAGATGAAAAAGGAAATACAGAGAATAGATGAACCAAATTAGATTTCATTTCAACCAAATTCTTTTAAATCATGACTTAAAACACTTTTTAGTCAGGAAATGAGTAAAACAATTTTCAACCCAAGGGATATTTTTGCTGTGTAATATAATCTTAATACATATCTTAATAAATTCCCATCCTACTTTATGAATAGATGTGTTAAGAAAGTTCACTGTACAATTTAAATAATAATTTATTCTGCTTTTGTTTCTAGGTAGGCTTAAAACTTGACCAAATAGCTGAATGATATTGAAACAAAGTATATCACCAAGGACAATGTGAAGAAAATTATATAGAATCATTTTGAGCTATCAACACATTGCCCTCTCTAGACTGGTATTCTCAATATCCAGTGTGTCTGTAGGGAAGAATTCAGGTTTTGCCTTTCATCCCTATTCATCTGTTCATTCTCTCTTATGGTCTTCCACTATTCAGTTGAGGCTTTGACTTTCTTCTACTACCAAAGTAGGAGAAGAAGAAATCGGTCCAATGACTCAAGAAGTTGTAGCAACTAGAAATATTTAGAGGATTCTGTTGGGTCTAGTCTGAGGTTTTTTGGGGAAAGCAAATAAAAATTGTCCCTGGAAGTAACACTTCTCCCCCAGTTCCTGGCATTCCAACGTGTGACTAAAGCCATAAACTACTAAGAAACAAGGAAGGGTTTTTAAAGATACTTGCAAGCATTTATTCTAAGCCCTTAATAAATTAGCTACTGTGGTTAATGGATTATTAGCATGACCTTTTCGAGAATCAAGAATTAATAGCCTGAGCAGTAGTATTAAAGATGTGCCAAGGATGGAAGAGAATAGAATGGTGTGTTGTTGGATGCTTACACTGGCAAGAGGAGTCTGTATTTCATAGGGGACACTTTCTGGATCAGAAGCAGTGTACATAGGGCACAAAAAGTTGAAAATAATGGATTATAAAGCTCATGAGTTCCAGTTCTATCCCTATTTATCTTCAGAGTGTTCATTGGCAGAATCAAAGGGTCTTTTTTAGATTAATTTCTCTTCAGAAGAGACTCCAACATACCAGGGAATCTCAGCAAGTATTAATTTATGATTATAATGTAAACCAATTTCTCACTTTTGTTTTGCATACCTGCTTGCCCATCTGTATAGAACAATGATACAAAAACTTCTTCTAGTATCTTAAAAAATATTTCTTAAAGCAACTGATCTTCTATAACAAAAGACTGGAATCTAGCATCAATGTTGAATTAGAGGAGGCCTTCTAGGACAGTGCATAAAGTGGGCTTTAAAACTGAATAAGAACTTATTATGTATCTGTTAATAATAGAACACTTGGGGTAACAATCCTTTAGAATCTGATAGCAAAAAAAACAGATGTTAGTTACTTAGGATTCTTATTGTCATGCATATTAGGTAATGATGTGACAGTCATCTTTCTCATCTTTTGTCTTTTATAAGTTAGATGACAGAAATATGCAGGTATTAAAGTACAGAATTACACAAAGACTGATTCAATTCATTTCAAGTGAACTTGGAATTATCACATCCCCTCTATATAGATAGGATCATGCCTAGCTAGGAAATATTTTCATTTGAAGGAAACTTTGTTGTATTCTGGGGTTTAGGAACTGGACGTTTAGGGGATTGTCCATGAATTGGGAATGACTGAGTAAATTATGCTATATGAAAGCAATGGAATATTATTGTATTCTAATGGAAGATTAAAGGGATAATTTCAAAGAAACAAGAGAAAACTTGTATGAACTAGGTCAGAATGAAGAAAACACAACCAGGGGAAGAAAAGAGGGAAAGGGAAAGAGAATAAGAATTTATGTAGCCAACTCCTACAAGCTGAGCACTGTGTCAAGTTTTTGATGATTTTTTTCTTTACATTTGACCCTAACAACAACCTTACAAGATGGCTACTGTTATTATCCCTATTTTGCTGTTGAGGAAACTGAGGCAAACATAATCATTTGCTAATTAATTTATGGAATTTTGAAGTGGGGGCAAAAACAACTGGTTCTTTGAGTACTTGCCAGGAAAGTATATGATAGCAACAGGAACTGAAGCTATAATCATACTATAATAAGGCACAAAGAATGGAGGAGCAGACAGGTCCAGAAAGTACAGGGAAAAGTACACAAATGGGATATGGAGGCACAGGACATGGGGATGGGGTTGGGGTGGTGGAGGAAGGTAGCACAGGGAAGAAAATGGAGAGGGAGAAATCAAAGAGAGTAGCTCACTTAACCATTGATAAGAATTGGGGAACACTCAATGGCATGGACACAGATAGAAATGAAAGAATGCTCAGAAGGCAGGAGGTTGAGATTTCATTTTTTTGGTCTTATTTGGGGGATGGGGACAGACTAGTTCTTATCCTTGCCACCTTGGGAGTTAGTTCATTAACACATCCAAATCATTACAAAGTTGTCAGCAAAACTTTAAGTTAACATGTCTACATCATCTCCAAGTTATCAGCAGTATTTGATGTTCTGAGGGTTTAACTTCATAAGTCTGGAGCTTATCTAAGATTTATGCATCACAGGCCCAAAAGACTCTGACAGCAAGGCCTAGATCACCTCTCCTGATTCAACACATCACCAGGATATGACTTTGAGTTATTATATGAGACAGTTTGAAAATTATGTTCCATTGATCTTTGGGATGGGCTATATGTAACTTCTAGGTTCCTCTTTGTAATCTCACTTTCTACTATTATTGCTTTACAATAGCTTTTTATAAACTTATTTACTACACTGACTAGAATGGGGTAGTGATCAGGGAAGCCATGAACAACATTCAATTTTTTATTAATTGATTTATTTTTAGTTTTCAACATTCACTTTTACTTGATTTTGAGTTCTAAATTTTCCTTCTTCTCCCCCCCTCCTCTCCAAGACAGCATTATTCAATCTGATGTAGGTTATACATGTAAAATCATATTAAACATATTTCCACATTAGTCATGTTTTGAAAAAGAATCAAGACAAAAGGGAAAAATCATGAGAAAGAAAAAAAAGAGAAAACAGTATGCTTCTATCTGCATTCAGATTTCATAGTTCTTTCTCTGGATATTGCTAGCATTTTCCATCATGCATCTTTCAGAATTGTCTTAGAATAGATCACTGCATTGTTGAGAAGAGCTATGTCTATCACAGTTGGTTATCACACAATGTTGTTGTTACTATGGACAATGTTCTCCTGGTTCTGCTTGCTTCACTCAGCATCAGTTCGTGTAAGTTCAGATTTTTCTGAAATTTGAGTGTTCATTTTTTCTTCTAGCACAATAGTGTTCCATCACATTCATATACGGCAACTTGTTCAGCCATTTGGGCATCCCCTCAATTTACAATTCTTTGCTACCACAAAGAAAACTGCCAGTAAAATTTTTGTACATGTTGGATATTTGTTTCCCTTTTTATGATCTCTTTGGGATACAGAGCTAGTAGTGGTATTAATGAATCAAAGGATATGCAGTTTTATAGCCACTGAAGCATAATTGCCAATTGCTCTTCAGAATGGTTGTATCAGTTCCCAACTCCACATCAATGCATTAGTGTTCCAATTTTCCCACATCTTCTCCCACATTTATCATTTTCCTGTTTTGTGATGTTAGCCAACTTAATAGGTGTGATGTTATATTTGAAGATCTTCCATGCCCCTTGAATTGGCAAACAAACAAGTACTTAGCACCTTGTTTCAAGTTCACAATTGTATCAAGTATTAAGTTCTAGAACTTGTGAACCCCACAGTGAGATGAACTTGATGATGTAACAGGAAGAGGTGCAACAGGGAGGAGTTAATATTATATATAAGGAAAAGCCCAAGCTAGAGAGAGTCAGAACCACTGGGAAGTTAGAACTGCTGGGAGCAAGTAGCGTGAAGGCTGATCTGCAACTGCTGGAGAGAGAGAAGAATTGAAAACAGGATTTCTTATGAGAAATTCTGTGAGCCAGCCAGAACTGCTGAGAACTTTGGAGAGCCATCCAGAATTGCTGGGAACTAGAACTTCTGGGAGCAAGCATCATGGAGGCTGAGGAGTTGCCTTGAGTGAGGAGAGGAGGATCCATACTTGAGGGAGTGAATGAGAGATCAGGATCCTAGTTTGTTTTGAAGGCTTGGGAATGTGGGTGTTCACTGCATTGACTATATGTACCAACTTCATGATTATTGTAATGACTTTGACTTTCTGGTTTGGGGACTTGGTTTTCTTGTATTTGAATAAATGCTTTGGTTCTGTCCTCTATGTGAAGAGCCTGTTACATTTTGTGATTCACAACTACACCAGAATATTCATAGCCACCATAGGTGCTGTAAATATCACATTGCTGATACATGGTACCTCAGAAGTGTTTTGATTTGTATTTCTCTAATCAATAGTGATTTGGAACACTTTTTCATATGACTAGTTTCTTCACCTGAAAAATGCCTATTTATGTCCTTTGACCATTTATCATTTAGTGAGTGGCTTGTAATCTTAAATATTTGAATCAGTTATCTATATATTTTAGAAGTGAGGCCTTTTGCAGAAACACTTGCTGTAAAAATCGTTTCCCAGCTTTCTTTTTCACTTCTTATTCTGGTTGCATTGGCTTTGTTTGTGCAAAAACTTTTTAAGTCAATGTAATCAAAATTATCCATTTTTCATTTTGTAATGTTATCTAATTCAAAAGTCTACAATTTTAACACAGATTAAGTTACTTGCTCACGGTCATACAGCTACCAAATGTCTGAACCCGGATTTGAATTTAGATCTTCCTGAGTCCAAAACTGGACCTCTGTCCAGTCTGATACTTGATATATTGTCATTATTATGAAGAGCAATTCTACCTATTAAATGCTGCATGGTCTTTTGCTCAGTCATCTTAATGATAAGATTATAATTTTTATGCATTTTACTTCCATGTTCCATTTTTTTCACCAGAAACTATAACAAAAAACTCATTTGAAGATTGATAGGATCTAATGACATCCTCATTAAGAAACTGCTGCCCATTAGGCACATTGTATCTCTTTTCACAATGAGGCTACAATAGGCAAGTGAGACCAACATCATCTAATTAATGCTTAGGAAAAAAAAAGGGGTGGGGGAGTTTCTTACCAGGTGAAGGTTAGTAGTTCTGGATATCTGTAAGAAGGAGGTGGCTTTATTGAGGAAATGAGTTCTTTAATAAGAAGAAAAAATTTAGGAGTTGCTACTAGACAACTAGACAAGCCATCAGTGTGTGGTTCAAACATACTTTGCTTTCCTTTTTCATAACATTTATAATCTCTATGAAATAGCAAAGAGAAGCTAAATAGAGTAGCTAAATGACTAACATACTGCAGTTGGAGTATAAATGACTCACTGGAGTGAAATTAAGAAAGCATTTGCTGCATTCTTGGAGGACCTTAGGTCAATCAGATACTTGGATGATTTTCATTGTGTTTCCTTTTTGTGCAAATTTTGACTCTTGCCTTCCATACTTGGGGTAGCCAACAAGGGGCTCCCACTGAAATTTTTCCAAATTGGAACTTTCCATGGCACTACTGCTGTCTGTCATTTCTTTTTAGCTGTTTTCCCCCCTTCTGGGTCACATTTGACTCCATGGACCAATTTGCACATAGAAATGCTTTGCAGAACTCATTCCCCAGAGTGGTCTGTTATAAATCTCAGTGAAACAAGTTCTCTCTGAGGAGTATGCTTTGAATTGTTTCTTGTCTCTTTTCTTCTCCTTGGGCTTCACCTAACAACTGTGCTTTGCAACTTTCCAATGCCTTTATCATGTAGTTTTGGTTTGTTTGTTTTTGTTTTTAATATTAGGAATGGCGAATTGTAGCTGGCCTGAGTCATAAAGATGGTTCATGTTCAACCTGTGATAGACATGGGTCAGTGTGACCTTATAAAAGGCCTTTTAGCATGCATTCAGTTTTCTAGAATGGTTGCTTATCAATATTGGTAGATGACATTTCTTCATGGGAAATTCCCTATACCGCTGAAACCACATATTTAGACACTATTTCCTCCCCAAATTGCAAATTAGACTTTATATCTTTTTTGAGCCTCTATTAGATTTTAAGTTCTAAGAAGGTAGGCACTGTGTTTTTGTTAATCTCTATGCCCTCCCCTTCAATGCCAATGCAGTAGCTTCCATACAACAGGTGCTTAATAATTTTTTAATTAACAAGAATTCATTTTCTTGACCATCTCCCTCACCACAATAAAAAAGCAAAAAAAAAAAAAAAAACTAAAAAAAAAGCAAAAACACTTGAAACAAATATTCTGTGAATATATGTGTGCATTTTTACTTTAGTTTCCTCATTTATAATTAGGAAACATAACAATAGGATCCTAGATTTTAGGAAGAAAAATGAAGCCAAAAAAGTCATTGTAAATACAAAAGATTTTTCATTGATGATTTAATACTCACTAATTTTTTTTTAATGTGTTACTATTACCCCCAAATTTGATTATTACTCTCTCTAGTTGTTCGGTTGAATATATAAGCACTTTGATTCTTATCTTTCAGATATAGATTCTGGGTTTCCTTCTGTGTTTATTCTTTTTAAATATAATAGGTCAAGCAAGAGCCTAGGGCAAACTGATCAGGGTTAATTGCTGTATCTTTTTAGAAAGAAATAAATATTGCTTTTAATTCCTCTTATTTCCTTCTTTATTTATTGTCTTCTCTCGATCATATTGAATTCTTCACTAGTGATTTGTCCTCTGGTCTGTGGCATACTGGCTTACTTGAGTTTGTTTCATAAATTTTGCAAATGCTCATTTTCTGAATTAAGGAGATGTGGAGCAGTGACAGGCAATGAAATGTTTGACTGCATTTTTATTTCCCAGGGGCTTTCTGATTTGTTGATTCTCTAGTCTATAATTTGTGTTATTTATCTCTTGTCCTGTAAATATACAAATATATCAATCACTACACACACACACACACACACACACACACATGCACACACATGCACACACGTGTGTGTGTGTGTGTAATATTAATTTTTGATTGCCATCACCATAACTTTCCTGGTTTCATTTTTGTCATAGGATACAACACAATGGAATGAACAGAAAACCACACATACCTCAGAGCAATGGAAAATAAGCCATATTGAAGCAAAAATTCTAACTAGAAATAATCATATGTTTGGACCATTCTTAATGTGTGGGTTGAATTGGATCTGTACAGTACAGTGGAATTACAAGACCTTTGATCTAAGAAAAGGGCTCTGTTGCTTTAGTGGCTGATTATTATCTTTCCCTGAGTGAATTCACCTCAATAGTACTTTACTTCTTCTTCTCCTATGTACATCTCAAATTCTCTTTTCTTTTAAGGTATTTGAGTACATGTATTTCCCTGTACACTCCTTAATGATAGAGACTCTGCCTCTCTCTCTCTCTCTTTCTCTCTCTCTCTCTCTCTCTCTCTCTTTCTCTCTCTGTTTCTCTCATTTGACAACCTTTCAATAACTATTCATTGAATTGAACTGAATTAATCCTAAATCATTATTCCCAGAACATGCTTGTTTGAGATTATGTCCTAAGAAAGCTTAGTCTTCACCATGAAAGAGTCGTAGAAGAAGCGAATCAATGATTCATTTTAAGTTCCATTTTACACAAGATAAAGGGTACTTTCAGATGCTGCCATTAACAAAGATTAGCCCTCTTCCAGTGCCAGTTGAAGCCAACTTGTTGCTGTTTCAATAGGATTTGGTGAACTTTCTCATTATGTCTTACAAGGCTATTTATTGGTTTTTACTGATGAAATTATTTGAGATGAATCTATTGTCCCAAATCCTGTAGGGGTTGGGGGTGGGGGTGGGAAATGTAGTGCCCACGATCACAATAGAGACTGTGACTATAACTGTCACATGATGTTTGATCACAAAATATGTCAAACTCTCCATACAGAGGATAAAGTTGAAGGATTTATTTAAACACCAGAAAACCGAATCCCAAAACCAGTAAGCCAATTACATCATAGTGTCAAAGATATTTGGAAGCTATAATAATGCTGAGAGCCACAGCATCCTTTAGCCTTCTCACAAACCAATACAAGATCAATACTTACTCACGAGCCTATCTGACTCCTTTTCTAAGCTCCTCTATTACCAACTGCTTCCAACTGTCTCCAACTGTTAGACTCAGTCTCTCCCAGCTGTCTGTGGGTTCTGTTTCTCCTCAGCAAATTCTTCCCACCACAGACTCCATGTGACCACATTCAGCCTATCAGGGAGCAGAGATTATCTTTACAGCAGGGGAGGCCTCCAAATTCCCCCCTAGGTCTAGTAAGGGGCAGGGAAGATCTTCAAATTCCCATTCCCATTAGAGGAAGTCATTCAATATTTCTAGGAAAATGAAATCTAATATTAAAAATTCTACATCAGAAAGAAAAGGTGAAAGCTAGCTCACTTACTAAGTTCTAGATAAAGCATCAATGAACCATGAGACTAGAGGAGAGCCTTAAAACCAAGGAAAGTCTTACCAAATACCAAACTTCTAATTCTGAAAATTCTGAATCTGAGGATTTTGAAGTTCTGTTTACATTGTTTGCTGTGATTAAGCTTGTAATGTAGTCCTTGCTCCATTTAAGTTTACAATATCATGGATGCCATGTATTATTTTCTGCAGAATCAATAGTCTCTACAATATATCCTAGCTGTAAATCTAATAAACTATAAAAGGTGGAAAGAGGTTGAGACCTTTCTTATGGATGTACTTTTGGAAGGTCAAAGGGCAGGCTAGTTAATTAAAAAGTGGGCATAGCCTCATTAGAAGGGGATCCGTAGTCTGGTACTACATCAATAAATTTATAATACCAAGACTCAAGTGTCTCTTTCAGTGATGGTGAAAGTTCTGGAGATTTTTTTCTTCTTTTGTAGTTCTAAAAAAAGTACCCAGTGACAAGTTTTCAACCTTCCTTTACTTCTCCTCTCCCTTGCAGGATGATTAGCTATACTTGAAAGTGACACATGGTCATACATACTAGAAATGAGGAATTGTAAAAGGATCCACAATAGTGACATCAAATTGTACCAGGTTATACTTCTTGTTACTGATAGTCATGGTTCTAGAACTCATCCATCATGACCCCCCAGTACAGTGATCTTTTTATTATATAACTCTTCAGGTCAGGAAGAAGATACTTCCTGGTAATTGTCAGTGCTAAATAAATTCTTATTGATGGATTGATTGATTCTATGCTTCTTGAGGAACCAAGGACATGAAATAACACAGATGGGATCATAAAATTGCAGAGGTAAAAGGGAACTCAGAGGCCATCCCGTACAATCTGCTTTATTTTTGCAGACGAAGGAAATTATTCCCAGAAAAGCAGAGTAAATAAAAGAGGTGGAATTTAAGCCTAGATCTTTCGTTTCCAGAGCCAATGCTCTTTGGGTAGATCAGGCTTCACTTAGAGCTTCAGAATTAACACTTTATTCCATTTAATATCTTTGCCTCCACTTCCCTTAAGGAGTGCATTTTTTTTCCCTTTTTTCTGTTTTAGGTACTCACCTGATTCTAATTTTCTAATACATGATTATTCTAATTAGTGGCCAATTAATTTCCCAATTGTGTTGAAGCATAAGATTAATTTTAAATGTAAGAAAACATAATTTACTCAGAAGACTAAGTTTGAGGTTTGTTTGGTTCTCATCATCCTGGAGGGAGATTATCTTCAGCATTTCTCTCTCTTACTTTCTTTCCCATAAAAGGACAGTGTAGGAGTGTTATTCATGATATAAAGAACATCATTAGTCTGTAGTATTTATTTTCTAAAATTTGCCATTTTAAATCCTACTACTCCCTCCACCTCATTTGAGACCTGCCTGCCTAATTTATAGTTGTAGAATAAATACTTCCAAGATCTATACAACTATTATTCCAGTTACTCTATTCAGGAATAATTATAATTCTGTTCTTATTTATCCAGGTATATGGAGTTATAGGAACCTGTCCATGTGCAGCCACTTATAGGGTGAATACTTTCTATTTTGGTGTGAAGGGAATAGAAGAAAAGCATTGTTTGTTGGGTGTTTTACTTTTCAAACCTCAGGATCCTGGTAAGGAGCAGTCATTATTCTCCTTATGCCCCTGGTCATAAATCAGACCTACTATACTTAGAGCTATGCTTACAACATGGTGACTAGTTGAGACTACCCTGGCTCTCATGTTTTCTTGGCCCTTACTGCTGCCAACTAGACAATGACTCAGGAATACAGCTGTTAAGTTAGAAGTCATGGCTCTGTCATCTGGTAACAGAAATGATATTAGCTTCATAAACAGAGACAGAACATTAACATTTCCTGTTTCCCTACAACCATTATCACAAAGGCAAAGAGGTCAAACTAACCTCCTCTGAATGATTAACAGATTCTTGTTCCCTTGACTTCAGAAAGAGAGATTTTTTTCACTTGATTTCTCCAGTAGAGAGAGACCAGGGAGATTGGGAACAGCTCAAGTGGAGTACGAGAAGATTGCTGATTTTGTTTTTGGCAGAGTTACACAGTGAAAACAAGGGTATAGACCCTGAGTGCTTTATAAAACTGATGTTCTTTTCCTTAGCTTAATTTTCATGCCAATCAAGGAGATTCTTGGGATTAAAAGGAACTACATTGTCAACAAAGCCTCTGTGTGTGCATTTATTTATTTATTTTTGCAGAGGATTGTCATTCCTGAAATTGGTTTTAAGGGTACAGGCTCATAGTCAGATATTTAATATGAGTTGCTAGGAAATGTCTAACTAAAGTCATTACTAAATAAAGACAAATGAAAGAATAGCTTTATTTTTGAGAAATTAGTCTTGCTTTTGTTGATTCCATAACTAGGAATAGTATCTCAAAGTCTTTGCTACACATACACACACACACACACACACACACACACACACACACACACACACACACCCCTCTGCCCTTGCCAGAGAGGTACTTTCTAGGCACTCCTTTATAGGTATGAGCCAAAAGCATCAGTAATCATGAGACCTGTAGAAATGTGCAGCTGAGAAGAGCATTCTAATATGACCATCAGACATGAATAACTCTCCAGGTGCAAATGACATGTAAATTGCTTTGGTCATATATAATCCCAGTCTGTATCCCATTAATACATATGTATTGGTCACATGTTCTCTTCATGTGTATCCTATGATAATAATTTTTCTCTACATGTATGCTTCCCCATTGGTCATGTGATACCCTACTACAGATTATAATGCTTGTATAATTAGAGCTTTGGTTGCTCACCATTTTATTTACTATATTTTTAATTTGTTTTTTCTTGTAATTAATGAGTTCTTCAACTGGTATAAGAAAACATCATGGATGGGGGCTCATGAAGTAGAATTGAGAGTGGTTGCTGGCCCACAAGGTATGTAAACCTTGGGCAACTTTTCAGGAGATCCATATTCATGGTGCCACAAAGGTATTAGTGCAGCTAAACTTAAAATACTCTAAGACTTTTGATACATCTTGTATAAGGAAGGACATTGATTCAGAAAAATAATCTGTTAAACATGTGAGTGAAGGATATACCAGTGAGATTTACATATTCAATAATGATCTTAGGCCCAACATTCTCCTTGTAATGTATCTGCCTTTGTAGATTCAAATACCCAGAATACATACATACATACATACTTGCTCACATATGTGCATACATGTATATATACACATATGTGAATGTATACATATATGTGAATGTATACATATACATATGTAAAGAACATAGATACATTTTTGTAAGTGTTATATATTCATATAAGTACATTCAATAATGGACCATGTATGTTTGTGCATGCATGCATGTATATATGTATGTATATATGCATGCATGCACATATGCATGTATGTACACACAACAAAGCTTCTAATACAAATCCATAGGGTGCTATTCCACCTTCCAAGTTGGCATTGAAAATTAATGCCCATTTCTTAGATGCAGTCATATAACCAGTACTGAATCTGCCTAAGTGCACAATGATCTGTACAATACATCTTTACCTGGGCTTTTTTTTTTTTCCCTCCACAAGCAAAAGATGAGAGTAATTTGTTCACAATTAGACCTACTATATCTCTAGCATTCCAGTGATTTACTAGTCAAGTAACTCTGAGAAAAGGAAATAAGATTATTCTGGGATGACTTCTTCTTGATGAAATTGTATTGGCCTTTTGTCGGCCATCACTTCCTTCTCTATGTATTTACTACCAATCCTTTAATAATGTATTCTGAAATTTTCCCAGTGATCAAAATCAAAATCATTGTTTTATATTTTCAGACTTCATTTTCTTTATTTTTGAAAATCAGGACAATATCTTCTCTCTTCCAATCCTATACCTTTCCCTTTCTCCAAAATCAAGACATTATCAGGGGTTCAGCAGTCATATCCACCAATTCTGTTAATGCCTTGTGATGAAATTCATGTAAACTTGGCTGTAATATGTCAATGGATGTTAGGTGCTCTCAGAATTACTCTACTTAACTTTAATAAGCATTTACTTCTATCTGCAATGTACTACACACACAAACTCTAAACTATGCACTAGACAGAGTCAAAAAATGAAAATAGTCCTTATCTTTAAGGAGCTCTTATTCTATCTTAGTTATCCACTGCATATTAGCCACTTTCCTTGCCTTCTTTCTAGTCCAACTATTATTCACTTTGTCAGAGAAAAGCAATAGCAAAATAAAAGTTGGATATTTTTACTTTCTCTCTGAAATTGGACTTCATCATCTCATTGGTGGTCCTGTCCTTTCTTTGAACATCTTCTTTCCTCTGATATAGTTTTCTTTTAAACCTACAATTTCCTTTGCTGTCCTTGGTTTTCTTTTCCAATCTTAACTCATTTGAAGAGTTGGTATGCTCAACACCCTTCTTACAAGTTTGTGTCGCCTTGTTTATTCATCCTTTATAACTGGTCTTTGCTTCTATTTCTGTAACTATTCTATTAAAATTTAAGCTGCTTGTTGAGTTCCCTTTGTATCAATATCAGTCTCCTAATAAAATATCTCATGTTCCTTGTCGCTATATATGCTTCTCTTTGGATTTTCAGAATTTTTCCTTAGCATATAAGGATGGAGTAAAAATTCCCCCATTTAATATCTTTTTTTTTTCCTGAGAAGTTCTTTTTTTATTTTTGAAAAGGGGAAAGCAGGGCAATTGGGGTTAGGTGACTTGCCCAATGTCACATGGCTGGTAAGTGCTAAGTGTCTGAGGCTTGATTTGAACTCAGGTCCTCCTGACTCCAAGGGCAGTGCTCTATTCACTGTGCCACCTAACCTCCCCCCTTTCATTTATTTCCGATACCTCAGATAAGACTGTATTTCAACAAGGGTTGCTAACATACTTCATAAGCTAACTTTGGTTAGAGAATTTAAGTCAAAGAAGTTGTACTTACCTTTCCTGTGGACTCTTTGAAATCTAATCTCCCCAGATCTGTACTACATATCACACAGTAACTGTGTGTGTGTGTGTGTGTATGTGCTCCATCCCAAATTTTAAGACAGAATGATAACTTTCACACCAGAGTCTGCATTATTTCTGCCTCAGCAACCAGTTCTTTCTTGTTGGTTTCCTTAAAGATGATATTTTCATGTGTTTTGAATTTTATTCAAGGCCAACTCTTCATTACTTAGTTTATGTTTATAGGATTTCCCTCACCTACCTCCAGACCTCTTTTCTTTTAGTCCTTTTTTGGAACTTTACTATTTTCATAAAAGAGTAAAGTATCACAGTAAGACAAGTTAACAACAATATTTCCTATGTAAATCTGAGACATACCATCATACTAATGCACATATTATCAGAGAAAAGATAGAGATTACATGTGACGGGACACAGCCAAAGGAAACTATTGTGGAAGGGCAGATATGTGGCAAGGGTATATGTAAAAACCAACTGCTCACTCCTCCAAAGCGTTAGGACCATCAGTATTTTCTGATGATGCCATCACCCTGCTGCCTGCTCCCTAATGATTTGGGTGTACAGACTTTCGTAGGCATGTAGTCTCTGTCAAGTATATAGGTTTTCTGAGTAATTCCTTAGGGTTTTATTTCCTCCAGACATCATGTGGTCACTACTAGATGGTGGTCTACCAGCTAAAAGCAGTTGAACTGTCTGGTACAATGTCTAGACTTCATCTATTTTGAGCATCACTTGGCCATCTCAGTTCCCATTAGCTGTGATGTAATGACTAGCAATCTTCTCCCTGATAAGGGTAGGCTGACAAACCTCTCAAACCTTTCTAGTCTTGCACTTCACTTCCCTCCATATACTATCCAGCAACATTAGAGTTCTTGCTGTTTTTCACACAAATCTCCATCTCCTGATTTTATTCCTTTTCACTGACTGTCCTTTATACCTGGAATATTCTCCCTTCTCATCTGTACCTTCTGGCTTCCCTGGCCTCCTAAAAATCTCACTTCTCATTCTGTGTTCTGCAAAAGGCCTCTCCCATCACCTCTCCCCTTCTGTACACACCCCTTCCCTTTACCCCTTCAGAATCTTCTTACGGGTTGAACATTGTAATAAATGTTCAAGGGTTTTGTGACCCTGAATCACATCATTTTTCCCAGTCCTGACATTACTTTGCTTTCTCATGCAAAAAAGAGAATTGGAAAGGGCAAAACAATAACAAAGCAAAACAAAAGAACACCAATGAAACCCTCTGTAGAGTTACATGGAGGCATCGATCTTTTCTTCCAGATGCTTGCCTTTAATGAGTATATGTGGTCTACAACACACCTTCTGAAACTGACAACTCTAGACACATTTCTTTTCTTCCTAATAGAAATATAGATTATAAAGCTCCAAGAGAATGCTGCTGCAATTAGAGACATCAGGTTTTGCCTGCTTGCCTATGTGTGGTTATAAAAAATTCCTCTGGGTACCTACTCATCTCATTTTTCTCCAAGGTCGTCATTGTCCTAAAACTGCCAAATAGCTTTCTGTTTTCATTGCTAGATTGAAGGCCTGACTTGTTACATTTGGCATTTGCTTAGTCTTGTTTTAACCTTTCCCAAGTTTTCTTAATTTTTGATAGAAAGTACTGTCTGAACTTCAGGGAATCAGAGAGCAGTAGTAAGCTAACTTTATTCAGGCCTCAAAGGTTTTCAGCACAAATTATGGGCTATTGCCGGTCTTCCAAGGTAGAGGAAAAATATAAGTTCTGGAGTGGTGCTTAGGGAAGCCAGGTAACAGCAGTTACCATAGCAAGTGAGGATGCTAGGCAGAATGGAAACAGGAAGGCACTCTCCATGAGGATGGTCTGCAACACCTTTATGTCACTGCTGAAAGATACTCTCATTCAACTGTAATTAAAAATTACGCTCTCATACACATTTTCATAGGAGTTTTTTCTAATTGACCTGGGTGCTTAAAGTAATCAAGAGGATTTCAGTTTTATTTTTTTTCACAATATAGCCAACATATAGTACTGATTTACCTTCTTAGTCTGGCCAACTATTCAATTTTCGAAGTTTAAGTAATATGTTTTTCCCGTGCTAATATTCATAGTTTCATTTTTCTCCCATAACTTTTCCCCAAATCAAGGACCTAACTTTTTCATGCTGCTCCCAAAGTCTTCATCCTACAACACAGCTACAATCATACTACCAACCAGCTAAGCAGCGCAATGGGTAGGGTCCTGGACTTGGAATAAGGAATATTCATCTTCATGAGTTCAAATCCAGTCTTAGACACGTACTAGATGTGTGGCACTCAATAAATAACCCTGTTTGCTTCACTTTCCTCATCTGCAAAATGAAGCTGGAGAAGGAAATGGCAAACCCCTTCAGTATCTTTATAAAGAAACCTCCAAATTGGATCATAAAGGGCTGGCAGGACCAACATGACACAACAACAACAACAAACCTATACAAAATACACCAGAGGTTTGCCATTGCTGATGGGAGAAAATATAAATTTCTTAACCTAGCATTCTAGTTCTTCCATGGTCTACTGGTTTCATTTCTGAGCTTTCTCTTTTGTGTATTCTAGATGCCCACCAAGTTAGACTACTTCCTGTTACAGGGTTGTCTGCTCCCATGTTCCCTATGAGATTTTGTACACACCTTCCCTATCCAAATACAAAATACGTGCCTCCTGCCCCTTTCACATTCTGAAGTGTTTTCTTCCTTGAAGTCCCAGGTCAAGTCCTATAATCGTCCCTAAACCCATTCCATCATATCTTTTATCATCCCTCTAGCTAAAAGAGATCATTCTCTCCTTGAATTCTTCATGTCCCACTGTTTGATTCCTTCTCTGTACTGTATTATAGTTATTTATGTATATTTCTTACTCCAATGCTTACCTGTAATAGAGTGAATTAATAAATAATTTGTAAATTGAATTAAAGTCAATTCTTCCTTGGCAGAGGTTGTAGTGGCATTGGAGAAAATATACAGAGTTTGGGAAAGAGATACTAGTCAGCAGCAGGTGACATGCTAAGCACATAAAATACAGAAAAAAAGAAAGAAGTCCCTGCTCCCAAGGACCATCCAATCAAATGGGCAAAGAGAACACTCAAAAATGAACTGAAAAGAGAGGTAACGGAGAGGGAATGATAAAATCCAGATGAGTGTAGCCAAGTGACAGATGAACAGATGGCTGGCTTGGTTACTCTCCTTAAGTGGAGGGTTTGGGAGAAGCTCCCCACCCTCCATTCATTAGAAAGAGCCTAAGTAGGAAGTACTGAGGTATGAGTTCCAAGACTGCCAGATCTTGCATGATGATAAGATTCCTGGGGTATGGAGGAGGTGGACAAAGATGGCAGAACAGAAACAGGAACTTACAGTGGCAGAATCCATTGGGAGACAGAGCATGGCAGATTCCCAGAAAAGGAAAGTGCCCAAGTAGGTCCGGGCAGGGGGATCATGGAGCACATGGGGGCTGCACCACCAGACCAGACTACAAAGGAGTGAGAAGGAGCCCCAACCAGTGAACTCACCCATCCCATGGGTGATTCAAAGCTGTCTTGCCACAAGAGAGAGGATGGGTCAGAGCTGGGTAAAAGAAAGCACAGACAATGACAGCAGCTTCTCCTGGGGCTATCAGCCCAAAGCCTGGAAGTTTAAAAATCACTTACCTGTACCTCCAGAAGCCAAGATAGCAGAGTAAACCCTAGCTGTTCCAATTGTCCCTTCTTGACCCAGAAAACCCAGAGATAAATGTCCCACCCAGAATAAAATCCAGAAATAGTGGAAATAGCCTCAGGCTTAGGAGTCACTAAGAAACAGTATAACTGAGGCAGTAAGCAGTCTGAAGTAAAGTGCAGGAGGGGTCCCAACAAGCCCCACCTCAGCTGACCAGCAGGAGCTCTCAAAGCCCAGGGTGGTGGAGCCAACAAGCACTAATAACACAAGCCCAGTAATAACTTTAGCACCACCAAAGGAATCTGCAGATACCAGCTCTTCTGGCTGCCAGTTGCAGAGCCTGTCTTGAGCCATAGCCCAGGGGCATAGAGACAGAAATCTGAAATGACCAGACAGCCTTTATCTAATTCAGGGGAAACACTGAGAGTTCTGGCCTTGGCCTCAGTCTAGAAAGCCAGAGGCTAGAGCACACAAATTCAGCAGCCAGGCCCTTAGTTCCCAGCCTGAGAAGCCCAGTCAGGAAATAGGCAATCACAGGGGGAAAGAAGGAAGCTGAGAAAGCAAAAACAAGAAAATTGATCTGATTTTATTATAGCAAGCAAGAACAACCAAATACAGAAGACAGCATGGCCTCTGTACTCACACCTGAGACCACATAAGGAAATATGAATTGGTCTCGAGCCCAAAAAGCATTCTTGGAGGAGTTCAAGAAAGATTTAAAAAGCCAAATTAGAGAGGTAGAAGATAAATTTAAATCTATAGTGACCAAATTGCAGAAAAAAATCTCACTGAAGAAAACAAATCCTTAAAAAGTAAAATTTATAAACTGGGACAGGAGGTTCAAAACCTAACTGGAGAAAATACCTCCCTAAAAATAAAAACTGAGCATATGGAAAAGGAATTTCAAAAACTAACTGAGGAAAATAATACACTAAAAACTAGAATCAGTCAAATTGAAGCTAAGGACTCTATAATACATCAAGAGTCACTCAAACAAAACATGAAGATTGAAAAAATTAGAAGAAAGTGTAAAATATCTCACTGGAAAAAAAAAAACTGACCTGGAAAACAGATCCAAGAGAGATAGCATAATAATTATTGGTCTACCAGAAAGTCATGATGAAAAAAGCAACCTGGACAACATCCTTCAAGAGATTGGCAAAGAAAACTGTCCCTAAATCCTAGAATCAGAAGGTAAAATAGTTATCGAAATAATTCACCAGACTCCTCCTGGTAGAGATCCCAAATTTAAAACTCCAAAAAATCTAGTAGCCAAATTTCAGAATTACAAGGCCAAGGAGAAAATGCTGCAAGCAGCCAAAAAGAAACAATTAAAATATTGTGGAACTACAATCAAGATTACGCAGGACCTAGCAGCTTCTACATTAAAAGATTGGAGGGATTGGAATTTGATATTTTGTAAGGCAAAAGAGCTAGGACTACAACCAAAGATCAACTACCTGGCAAAACTAAGCATAATCTTTCAGGCAAGGAGATGGTCATTTAATGAAATAAGGGACTTCCAGACTTTCCTGATGAAACAGCCAGAGTTCAATGGAAAATCTGATCTCCAATTACAAGACTCAAGAAAGACATAAAAAGGAAAACAAGAAAGACACACACATATCCATGCACACACTATACACACACACACACACACACACACACACACATGCACCTACATGCACACATACACAGAACTTGGCATTCAATAAGCGTAACCTCTTTACATCCCTATATGAGAAACTGGTGCCTGTCAATACTGAAATTTATATAATTATCATGACATTTAAAAGGTATATACATAAATAGTGGTGTGGGTATAAAGAAACTAATCTGATGATAAAAAAATCCTTATTAAGGGCTTCAAAGGGATTTCAATGGGAAAAAAAGAAAGGATGAGGTGTAAAAAGGTAAATTATGCCATGCAAAGAGGCATTAAAACGCATTATAAGAGAGGGAAAGGAGGGAGGGCAAAAACATCATATAAACTTTATTCTCATTGGTTCTGATTCAAAGAGGGATCAACATAATCAGTTAAGTTTAAGATTCTAATGTGAAAAGATGCAAAAATTCATTATAATAGAGGGAAAGGAAGGAGGGAGGGAAGGAAACAGTGTATGAAATTTACTCTAATTGGTTTGGATTCAAAGAGGGAACAACATACTCTGTTAAGTATAAAAATCCATTGCTCCCTACATGTAGTAGGAGGGGTGGGGGAGGAAAGAAAGGGAGGGCTAGGAGGGAGGGAAATAGTAGGAAGAGTTAAGGGTAGGTAAAGAGTGGTAGTCACAGGGAAGGGATACTGAGGGAGGTGGTGGTCAAAAGGAAAACTCTTAAGGAGGGGAAGGGAGAAGGAAGAAACAAAAAACGTAAACAGGGGAGGGAATAGGATGGAGGTAAAGACACAGATAGTAATCACAACTGTGAATGTGAATGGCATGAACTCTCCCATAAAACAGAGGCAGATAGCAGAATGGATTAAAAACTATAATCCTACAATATGCTGTCTACAAGAACACGTTTGAAACAAGGGATACACACAGGGTAAAGGTAAAAGGCTGGAGTAGAATATATTATGCTTAAGCTAAAGTAAAAAAAAAAACAGGGGTAGCAATACTTATCTCAGATAATGCAAAAGAAAAATAGATCTAATTAAAAGAGATAAAGAAGGAAACTGTATCCTGCTAAAAGGCACCATCGAGAATGAAGCAATATCATTACTTAACATACATGCACCAAGCAGTATAGCATCCAAATTCCTAGAGGAAAAGTCAAGGGAATTAGAGGAAGAAATAGATAGCAAAACTATACTAGTAAGGGACCTCAATCTCCCTCTCTCTGAAGTTGATAAATCTAACCTTAAAATAAACAAGAAAGAAGTTAAGAAGGTGAATAGAATTTTAGAGACGCTAGATATGATGGATGTCTGGAGAAAAAAGAATGGGGATAAAAAGGAATATATCTTCTTTTCAGTGGCATATGGCACATACACAAAAATCGACCATGTACTAGGGCATAAAAACCTCACAATTCAGTGCGGAAAAGCAGAAATATTAAATGCATCCTTCTCAGATCATGATGCAGTAAAAAGCATATGCAATAAAGGGCCATGGAAAGATAGACTAAAAACTAATTGGAAACTAAATAATTTAATCCTAAGGAATGAGTGGGTCAAACTGATGGGGTGCTTGGGTGCCTATGTTTATAACATCCAGTTGTAATTTCAGTTTGTAAAATCACATTTGTATTTGGGTACCTATGTTTGTAATATCAGTTTGTGAAATCACATTGTAAAATCACACTTCCCCCAGCCTCAAAGCATTAACTCTGCCTTTTCCCTAGGCCAGCACTACGCCTAGTAACAATTCACGAACTGCTTTATCTCTGCTTGGTACAATAAAAAGCTGTACCTATGAATCCTTCACTAAACCTTCTATAAACAATCCCTTTAGCTTAGAGAAATGTATATCTCCTTTGTTCTAATGTCCAGCTGCACCTATGAATCCTTCAATGCACTATCAGGAAGCTAACTCCTCTCCAGTTAAGCACATCCTGAATCCCCAATTAGCCTAGCTTCCCAACATCCATCTTGTCAAACAGGACATTGGTGGGTAACAGACTGGATACCTCTCAGTCAGCCCTGACCATTAGGTAACCTAGCAATATTTCAAGCCTTAAAATATACCTCCACGCAGCTCCCCCATGGGCCATTTCCCAGTGAATTATGGGCAATATGCCTGTGCAGTAGATATGAAAAGTGCATGTCTCTTTAAGCATCCCTTCAAAGCATCCCGTTTACTCACCTTGTTAGCATAATTGATATCTGATTTACGATTTTATGGCTTTAGAATCTATACTCATGACTCCTTTAAGTTTGCAGGTTCCCTAAGACCTCCTGCCTGCTGTAAAACATAAGAATAAATTTTTACAATCCTGACTTAAAAAATTTCTTGAGTCCTAAGAATTCTTTCCAGACTGGCCCTCCAGGGATTCATTGGGGTCCCCGAAACATCTATTTTCTCCCCCTCGTCAAAACAAGAAATTATACAAATAATCTATAACTTCATTCAAAAGAATGACAGTACTGAGACAATATACCAAAACTTGTGGGATGCAGCAAAGGCAGTTCTTAGGGGAAGTTTTATATCCCTGAGTGCATACATAAATAAATTAGAGAAAATGGAAGTCAATGAATATGGCATGCAATTGAAAAAGCTAGAAAAGAGAACACATTGGAAATCCTCAATTAAATACTAAATGAGAAGTAATGAAAACCAAAGGAGAGATTCATAATATTAAAATTAAGAAAACTATTGAATTAATAAATAAAAATAAGAGCTGATTTTTATGAAAAAAACAATAAAATTGGTAGATCATTGGTCAATATGATAACAAAAAGAAAGAAGAAAACCAAATTATGAGTATAAAAATGAAAAGGTTGAATCTACCTCCAATGAAGAGGAAATTAAAACAATAATTAAGAATTATTTTACCCAATTGTACGCACGTAAGTTTGGCAATCTTAGTGGAATGAATGAATATAAGGTGACCAGACTAACTGAAGAGGAAGTAAATTACTTTAAAAACCCCATCTCAGAAAAAGAAATCAAACAAGCCATCAGTGAACTCCCTAGGAAAAAAATCTCCAGGGCCAGATGGATTTACTGGTGAATTCTATCAAACATTTAAAGAAAAATTGATTCTAACACTCTCCAAACTATTTGGGAAAATTAGTAAAGAAAGAGTCCTAACAAATTCTTTTTATGACACAGATATGGTACTGATACATAAATCAGGAAGAGACAAAATGGAGAAAGAAAATTATAAATCAATTTCCCTCATAAATATAGATTCAAATACTTTATATAAAATATTAGCAAAAAGGCTACAGCAATTTATTGTAAGAATATTACTTTGATCAGGTAGGATATATTCCAGGAATGCAAGAATGGTTCAATATTAGGAAAACAATCAGTATAATTGATCATATCAACAATAAAACTAGCAGAAACCATATGATTATCTCAATAGATAATAGATGCAGAAAAGGCTTCTAACAAAATACACCATCCTTTCCTATTAAAAACACTAGAAAGTAAAGGAATAAATTGAGTCTTCTTTAAAATAATAGGTATCATCTATTTAAAGCCATCATCAAGTATTATATGTAAAGGGGATAAGCTAGAAGCATTTCCAATAATATCAGGGGTGAAACAAGGATGTCCACTATCACCCCTCTTATTCAATCTGGCACTAGAAATGTTAGCAGTAGCAAATAGAGAAGAAAAAGAAATAAAAGGAATCAAATAAAGCAAAGAAGAGACTAAGCTATCACTCTTTGCAGATGATATGATGACATACTTGGAGAATCCTAGAGAATCAAGTAAAAAACTTCTTGAGACAATAAGTAAATTTAGCAAAGTTGTGGGATATAAAATAAATGCACATAAATCCTCAGCATTCCTATATATTTCTAACAATACCCAACAGCTAGAGATAGAAAGAGAAATCCCATTTAAAGTTATTATAGACATTATAAAATATTAGAGAATCTACCTGCCAAAACAAACCCAGCACCTATACAAACACAATTGCAAAATACTTTTCACACAAATAAAGTCAGATCTAACTAATTGGAAAAACATCAATTGCTTGTGTCTGGGTTGAGCTAATATAATAAAAATGACAATTTTACTTAAATTAAATTAATTTACATATTTAGTGCCATACCAATCAATCTACCAAAAAATTACTTCATAGAGCTAGAAACAATAGCAACAAAGTTCATTTGGAAGAGCAAAAGGTCCACAATATCAAGAGAATTAATAAAAAGAAAGGCTAGGGAAGGTCACCTAGCCATACCAGATTTTAATCTGTATTATTAAGCAGCAGTCATTAAAACTACTTGGTACTAGCTGAGGAATAGAGTAGTGGATGAATGGAATGGATTGGGTACTCAAGACTCAGCAGTCAATGACTATAGTAACCTACTGTTTGATAAACCAAGACCCCAGTTTTTGGGATAAGAACTCACTATTTAACAAAAACTGCTGGAAAACTGGAAAGTAGTATGGCAGAAACTGGATATAGACAGTAATGTAACACTGTTGTAACGATACTAGGATTTGAAGATCTTCCACGCCCCTTGAGCTTGCTGATGTAGCAGGAAGGGGTGGAGCAAGAGAACGCCAGAGCCAAGCTAATCTCAGTGCGGTGCGGACTGGAAGCGGCGTCAGAGGCAGTGGCTGCG
>CM053588.1:278430120-278456203 GCA_028646515.1 Pseudochirops corinnae
TTTGGCCACATGTGCCAACTTCATCATGACTGGGTTGGCTTTGACTTTCTGGTTTTGGGACTCAGTCTTCTGGTATTTAAATGAATGCACTATCTATATTTCTTATGTAGAGAGCCTGTTCCATTTTGTGATTAATAACTATATCAGCATATTTATAGTTACTGTAGGCATTGTGAATACTGCATTGCTGATACAACTGTATACCAAAATCAAATCTAAATGGGTACACAATCTAGGTATGAAGGTTGATATTGTAAGCAATCTGGGAAAGCAAGGAATAGTTTCCCTGTCAGATTTAAGGAGAAGGTAAGACTATATGACCAAAAAAGAATTAGAGAGCATTATAAAATGCAAAATGGATAATTTTGATTACACTAAATTGAAAAGTTTCTGTACAAACAAAGCCAATGTAACCAAGATTAAGAGGGAAGTGGGAAATTTGGAAAGAATTTTTACAACCAGTGTCTCTGATAAAGGTCTCATTTCTAAAATACAGAGAATTGAGTCAACTCTATAAGAATACAAGTCATTCCCCAATTTATAAATGGTCAAAGGATATAAACATTCATTTTTCAGAGGAAGAAATTAAAGATATCTATAAACATATGGAAAAATGCTCTAAATCACTATTGATTAGAAAAATGCAAATCAAAACAACTCTGAGGTACCACATCTCACTGGTCAGATTGGCTAAGACCAAAAAAAAAGAAAATGATAAATGCTGGAGAAGATGTGGAAAAATTGGAACACTACTGCATTTTTGGTGGAGTTCTGAACTGGTTCAACCATCCTGGAGAGCAATTTGGAACTATACCCAAAGGGCTGTAAATAATGGCTGCAATACCACTTCTAGTGTTGTATACCAAAGAGATAATAGAAATGGGAGGAAGATCCATAAGTACAAAAATATTTAGGCAACTTTCTTTGTGGTGGCAAAAAACTGGAAATCAAGGGGATGCCTATCAATTGGGGAATGGCTAAACAAGTTGTGGTATATGAATGTAATGGGATACTATTGTGCTATAAGAAATGAAGAGCAGACAGACTTCATATTTACTTGGAGAGGCTTATGCAAACTGTTGCTGATTGAGAAAAGTAGAATTGGGAGAGATTTGTACACAATTACTGACGCAACGTATGTGTAACGACCAACTTTGATAGACTGGACTCTCCACAGGAATGCAAGGTTATAAGACAACTCTTAAAGACTCATGATGGAAAGAGATGTCTATATTCAGAGCAAGAACAGAGTTTGAATGCAGATTGAAGCAAACTACCTGATCTCTTTCTTTTTCTTGTTTGGTTTTATTTCCTCTTTCCCATTGTTCATTCCATCAGTTACAATCCTTCTCTATAACCTGACTAATGTCTAATGTGAAAGTATTTGCAGATCCTATACTTGATTGCATGCCATCATGGGGAAGGGGGGAGGAGAGAGAGGAGGAGAAAATTTGAAACTCAAAGGATTGTGGTACTGAATCTTGTAAGCTAAAATTAAACAAACAAATTAATAAGGACAAAAAACATAAAAAGATTCCTGGGGTATGATGGAGTAGAGTGATGTTGGAGTGAATAATGAAGATGAAAGATTTAAATTGAATTTTTTAAAAAAATCACACCATAGGGGTGCATTATCCTTATTGGATAGTATATTGGGATGAATTTGCAATCAAAAGTGCTGAATTCAAATGTTGACTCTGATACTAAATACCTTAATAAACTTAGATAAGCCAGTCCTCTGAGTGTCAGTTTCCTCATTTGTAAAGACAGGATGCAAATTCAATTTCTTCTAGTTTTCTTTTCAGTTTTGTGACTTTCCAGTATCTAACATTTCCTTTAGGCTTACACAGACTTCTGTACACTTTTACAGACAATGATTAAGAAAGCTTCTCATTCTGACATCTACACTTAAATGATATGGTTTATCCTGAATCAGGAGAAACAAACAAATAAACAAGAATAAAACAAAACCATTTACTTTTGATTATTTATCATGATTTCTGAGCCTTTGTTAACTTGGAAACTTCTGCATCTAACACATGAGGGTTCCAAGCAAAGTAAAGCATTTCTACTCATAAAGGAAAGAAGCCACCACATTGTTATGAGACTCAGATACCTGTCTGGATATCTCTGGAGAAATCCTACCATATTAAAGTGCTGTTCCACTGCAATGATATTTCAGTCACCTTATGGCTCAGACTGCCAATATATTTTCTCTCCTTTTATTAGCCGAATAGATCCTCTCACAGCGTAAGTGGCTGTAAACTTTTAAAATATGTCTTTTCTAAAATAGGGGGAAATGACAGTATATTTACTATTCATGTATTCTGGAATGCAAACATTATAACACTGTTGCATTTAATAAGGACAAAGTTCAGAAAGAACAAAAAGGAAGGAAAATATGACCATTAAAATACTTTTTTTTTTGGTGGAAGTTGCAGAATATTTTATGATTTGTAAACATCAATGGAATTGTCTTTGAAATTCAGATTAAAAATATGACCTCAAATCTCATTATTATTAATGTGTGACAATACTGGCAAACTGTGATTATATTTTCCAACAAACTATATCATTACCCATTCAGAAGGGTCAAATCTGGATGAGAAAGGGTCTCAAAGTGACCCTTTGGAAGGGAGCAATAAAATTTAAACTTGATTTAATTTTTTTCTAACTTTATTTTTATACAGTGATACATTTCCTTTAATTATGGTTAGTTCATTATAAACAAATCTTTTCTTTTTATGTCTTAATTTTCAAATATATCCATCCTTACTCTCCTACCTGGAAAACTATCCCTTGTAATAAAGACAGAAAAAAATGTTTAGAAAAACAAACACCTCTATCCTGTCTGACACTATATTCCCCAACTCATCTTTGCAGATAACTGTCAACTCTTCTTCAAGAACAAGCCTTGTCATCATACTTGCAAAGTTTTCTTTCTTTAATATCCCCATTTACATTATTGCAATAATTATGTAGATTGTTTTCCTGGTTCTGATTGCTTTACTTTGGATTAGTTTATCTGAATCTTCCTACAATCATCTGAATTCTTCACATTTTTTAAGAGGGTACAGTAGATAGAGTGTTCGCCTTGAAGTCAGGAAGACTCAAGTTTGAATTCTGCCTCAGACACTAACTTTGTTACCTTACCTGCCTTACAGGGTTGTGCATTTTTCAAACCTTGAAAGTGCAATATAAATGCTAGTCAATATTATTATTTCTTATAGAAGTTACTAAGAGGTACAGTGGATAGAGTGTTGGACTTGGAGTCAGGATATACCTGAGTTAAAATTCTGCCTTAGATATTTATAACTGTGACCCAGGGCAAGTCACTTAAACCTTTGTATCATTTTCCTCAAATATGATATAGAGATAGTAATAGCACCTCCTTCCCAGGATTGTTGTATGTACGAAATGAAACAGCATTTGTAATACGCTTTGCAGTCATTAAAACGATATATAAATGTTAGCTGTTTGTGATGATGATACAATTGCCCTTGTATTCATGGACTATAGTCTATTTTGCCATTCTTGAGTCTATGTCATCTATTTTGTTTTGAATTCACAAGAGAAAATGCTGCAAGAAAGTTTCTCAGCCAGGAAAACCCGATTGAGATGGGGTGGCAAAGTGCTTCTTGGGAAGAGAGAGACAATTCAACTTCATCTCATGTTCACTTTTCAAGTTGTTCTTGTTCAGTTGTTTCAGTCATATCTGACTCTCCATGATCCCATTTGGGGTTTTCCTAGAAGAGAACCACTGGAGTGGTTTGCCATTTCCTTCTCCACCTCATTTTATAGGTGAGGAAACTGAGGAAACAGGTTCAAGTGACTTGCCTGGGGTAATGTAAGTAGTAAGTGTCTGAGTCCAGATTTGAATTCATGAAGATGAATTTTCCTGATATTAGGCCCAGCATTCTATCTATTGGACTGTATATTCTTGATACTTGAAGTAAATTCATGAAAAGAAAACACCAACCACACCCAAGGAATTCTTATTAACTGTGGTCAAAATAAATGAGAGGAACAAAGAGATATTAATGAGAATGGTGTGTGTACTAGTGAAATTAGTTACTACAAACAAACATGACCAGATGTGGTCTTTGGACAAGGGGACAACCAACAATATCAAACTAAAATGTGATTTTAATAATTTAGGTCCCTTCCCTTCCCTTCCCTCCCCTCCTCTCCCTTCCCCTCTCCTCTGTCTTCACACATATGCAATAAGTTGCCAAGATGTTTCATATATACCTCTATGACATCTGTCCCATATCTCTCTTGTTTTCCATCTATTTCACTATTCTAATTCTGTCATCCATCCCCATTTGCTTATGCTATTGTTGGAGTTTCTTAACTGATTTCTAATCCCTCCTCTTTCCAATTTATCTTTTACCCATCTGTAAAATTTCCTAAGGCAGAGATCTAATTTTGCTACTCCTTTGTTACATAGACTGTGAGTTCCTTGAGGGCAAGGTCTGTCATTTACTGTTCTTTGTACTCCCAGCACTTGGGAAAGTTCCTGCACAGAGAGGAAAAAGACTACTGTTTCAAACCTGATTGAATGAGAGTTAATGGTAATGTCATTCTTAGAAATAGTGAACTTAATAGATACATTAGGTATGGATGGGAAGGTAGGGAAGAATCTAAGTGTAGTTTTAGACATTCAACTGAGATTCCATTCAGACATTTAGATAAGTAATCTAGCAAATAGGTGAAAATAAAACTGGAATTCAGGAAAAGGAATAGGGTTAGATACCTAGACATGGAAGTTTTCTGAGTACTAGTGGTAGGTGTTGGACAGCAAACATTTATTAAGAGGATGTGGTGACCATATTTAGTCAATACTCTCCTGCATCTAAAAAGAAGCATAAGTAAGATATTTTCTTTTCCTGTCATGGAATGGAGAATCTAGGGTTGAGTAGACAGGGCATGTGCAAAAGAAGATAAATGAGAATACATGTAAATGACAGGAACAATAATACTGTAGCAATTCCAAGATAGATGCCTTCTCTGAGAGCTGAGTTCTTCAAGGGAGGAAGGGTTGGCTTTAGAAAAGTGGATGGAAAGAGGGTAGCATGCTAAGCAGGAAGGTAGGACTTGAACTGAATGGAGGGAAAACAGGCATGTTTTCAGGCGACAATTGATATACCAATTGAACTGCAGTGGAAGTTCATTGTTATTATTTACATTGGAGATAAATTTGTAGGGGAGCAACCTATAATTGAATGAACAGAAAATCATTCATCAAGTCCTTACTCTTTGCCAAACATTGTGCTAAGTGCTAGGGAAACAAATGTAGAGGTGAAGACAACCTATGTTCCCAAGAGACCTATATTCTAATCAGGTAACAACACATATAGGTCAGGGATATCGAAAGAAGGATATTTTGCTTAAAATATATTAAAGCTAATGAGTAGAACCAAATCTAGGAGAATAGATCGATACAGCCTTCCCAGGAACAAAGATAGAGTTGATTTGATTATGATTTCTGAACTTGGGGGTGGGAGTAGGGGAACAAGTGGACGAGGGAGGAAAGTATACACATGACTTATGAGTCAATGACCAAACAGTGATGTATTACTGCATCTGGGCTCAGACATGAGACAATAACCAGTCAGGACAAGAATCAATAGGGTAGAAATGCAATGGTATTTGAAAGTTTAAATTTTAATGTGTGGGCAATGGGGAGGTACTGAAAGTTTTTGAGCAGTGTTGTAATATTTTCAGTCTTGTATTTTAAGCAATCAATATGTGTTACCAGTATATAGGATAGACTGGAAAATAAAGGGGGAGGAGAAGGGGCGGAAGGGAAGCGTGTAAGTTAGAATTATTTTTACAATAGGATAGTTTGGAGGAAATGCAGATGAAGAAGGATTTAACTGGGATGATGGAAATGGGAATAGATTGATGGGAAACATCACCATCATTATTGAAGCATGTATATCATACTTATTATGTGCTAGGCACTGTGCTAAACACTTTGGAAATATCATCTCATTTGATCCCCATAACATCCCTGTAAGGTGGATACTATCATTAACTCCGTTTTATAGTTCAGGAAACTGAAGCAAATAGAGGTCAAATGACTTGCCTAGGATCACACAGCTAGTTCATTTCTGAGGCCAGATTTGAACTCTGATCTTCTTAGCCCAGGGTTTGGTGCTCTCTACACTGTGTACATAGTTCCCTCTACATAGATAGATGCAATAGACATTTCAAGAAAAGAAGCAACTGGACTTTGTGACTGATTAATTTGTAGAAAGGTAAGAAAGAGGAGTCAAAGTGTTGTACAGAAACCCAAATCTCAGGTCACTGCGCACCACCTGATGTGTGGCCCACCATTAAGCCCCCTTTATATTTCTATCTTTGTCCCTGGCCTATATTTTGTCATAGCTTGAAAACTGCTTAAGGCATGTCTGAGCATTGCTCAAGGCGTAGTTCCCTGCCCCCTCCTTCCCTAATTAGCATTCTATATATTTTCCTAGTGTACAAGGTTCATTATGGTGTAAGGATTTTATGTAGGGACCACCCTGTCCTGTACTGCTGACCAAGCAGGGTCTCTACCCTCTTTGCCCAGAACATGACCCTGGCCTGTTCTGGGGAATTCCAGTCCCCCTTACCCTATGACCCTCCACCCTGCTCTGAAAAGCACTGACTATGACCCTCTACCCTGTGCCCTCCACCAGATTCTAGGAGGGTCCCCCATGTCACAGGAAGCTTGCACCCTTGTACCCTTGTGTCATATTCCCAAATTAGCCCTGAGCTATAGATCTAACCAATGGCTATTCTTTGCTTCTGTACATCATGGCTTCTGCTAGCTCTCCTCCCTGATTGTGGTTTTTGTGGTTTTAGCCTTTATAACCAAAGTCTGTACCCCAGTGGATTACTGCCAATCTGAGTGAATACTCTGGTAGTCATGTGCTTAATCAATAAATCCACACCTAAATTTATCTTGAATCCAGGTCTCAGCTCACTCTTACTTTCTGCACAAAAAAAGATAATTCTAAAATGTTGGGTTTGAGGCCATGTTACTAGTAGAGGTGGTATCACTAACCACTAAGAGTTCTGGATAGGGCATTTACATCTTGATTAGCTTGAGTTTAAAGCAGAAAACTAAGAAGTAGCCTGCTGTGGTGCATAGAGAGCTGGTCTTGGAGTTTTGATGATCTGGGTTTAAGTTTTAGCAATCATGCATACTGTTAAGTGGCTCTGGGAAAGTTATTTAATCTCTCATTTGCCAAGACCACACTCTGAGACAATAAGTTGAAGAGCAGGTATTACACATAAGCAAAGAGAGATTCTTCCCTTCAGCAGTAAAGGCATAGGTCTGTCTCCCCTCAGTCACTCCAATGAAAAATCTAGTTGATAGAAATAGCTGTTACTGAAGCTCAGGAGAGAAGTGAGGCCAGAAGATGAATGTTTGCATGAAATAGAATTAAAGATTTTTAGAACTTGAAGGGACCTTAGAGATCATAGTCCAATGCCCTCATTTTATGCATTATGAATGAGAAAACAGGGTTGGAGGAGATAAATTATTTTCCCAAGATCATAGTTAACTTTTCATAGAGCAAGAACAAAGACTCAAGCAGGTGGCTTCCTCTATTCCCTGCTTTGTGGCTTGGGGCATGCCACTTAACTACTCTGGGAATCATTTTATTTTTTACCAATTATGTAATAAAGGAGTTGGTTTAGATAATCATTGAACTCCCTTAGTGCTCTATAATATTGTGATCAATATCTTCTTTTCTCTAGGCTAAATTTCTCTGACTTCTTCAGTCCTTTCTTACTGGATATGGGTTCTGAATGCTTTACTATTCTAGTTCCTTCACTGGATACATAAAAGGTTGTTAATGACTCTCTTAACAATAGCACCTAGACCTGAACATACTTTAAAGATATTGTCTGAGTTGGACACCATAGATCTATCAATGCCATCCAGGTTGCATTATGTGTTTATCCCCAGAGGTACATTATATTGCTGTTTCATATTAAATTTTTAGTCAAATAAAATATCCAAGTCTTTGAAAAAATAAATTGCTTTTAAGTCAGCAGCATACCACTAGAGACCAGGGAGGTTGCTACTAATACATTAAGTATGTGAGTATAATTCTTTAACTAGCTACAATTTAGTGCAGTTATATAACTATATTAATCTCTTTTATTCAACATACTCCATACTGATAATAAACTTCTCTCACACTTATGCAAGGTTTGCCCTTGCTCAAACCACCTTTGAATATTGGACCACGAATATGTCTTAGGGTTTCAAAAGTCTTTTTTTTTGGATTTAAAGTAAATTATAAGAACCTTCCATCCACATAGTAGATTAGATAATTAAATATGGAAATGGTTAAACAAACAAAACTAAGTAGAATAGATTCTATAACTATCCCTCGAAAAATGTGTTTCATTTGAAAAATGGGGATGGATAGGTGGCACAGGGGCAGGTAGGTGGCACAGTGAATAGAGTACCTGCCCTGGAGTCAGGAGGACCTGAGTTCAAATCCAGCCTCAGACTCTTAACATACACAAAAACTAGCCATGTGACCTTAGGTAAGTCATTTAACCCCAATTCCCATACCTTCCCCCCCTCGAAAAAAGAAAAATGGAGAGCTTAAGACCCACAGAGGGGGCAATAACTTGACCATGAGAAGATATCTAATTAGTTGCTGAGTCAATACTGTCTCCCAGCTGTAATCATTCCATTATACTATATTGAGAAGTTGGAGAAAATGTTTAATCCTGTTACTCATCTTTAATGCCATGTCATACATGTCATACGTTACTCCTATACACTAAAAGAAATAGAATTTTAACCACGAATGTCCACATAATGAATTAATATTCAACTGTGCCTTAAACTAGTAATTAAAATTTCCCTCAAGAAAAGTTTGAGTGAAATCTCAAACTTGAAAATGAAAATAGGGGAGTTGCTATCAGTCTGGATGCATTATCAACTCAGCTTCTGTTGGTGATAAAGAAGAAAATATAATAATACATAAACTAAAGTTAAAAACAAAAAAAAAAACACCCCACTATTGAAAGGCAGAAAATCGTAAAGTGTGACACAATTCAGAGCTAATACTCTGTCTTAAAAGCACTGCAGTTTTAGATAATCTTGGATTAAAGGAAGACAGCATTATTTGAAAATTTTTTTATCCTTAAACATAAGAAAAGATGAGTTTCCAATGTTATTTCAATCCTAATTAAATCAGAGTTGGCTACTGGGGAGGCAGATAGGGGAGTAAAGGAGATGCGCCAGACTTTTCCTGAAGAAGGCTTATATGAACTGATGCAGAACAAAGAAAGCAGAAACAAGAGAACTATATGAATAACGATGACATTCATGCAAATGAAAATAGCATTTGAAAGCTAGTGAACTCAGATTAATGACATTGTCCAATCTCAGCCTAGAGAATGGGCGATGAAATATGCATTCCTCTTCCTCATAGGTATCTGAATTATAGTGTTGGAATATTGTATACACTGTCCAGATCACTTTCTTTGTCAGTCACTTTTACTTAACCATTGTGGTTTGTTAAAATGGAGGCAGCAGCAGCGATAGTCAGGGGGATATATCAGGGATTGAATGATGAGAGGGGAAAAAAAGAAAATTTTATTGATATAAAACTTTTAAAAATATTTTGTTAGTTTATCAGAAATAGCTGGAATAAATGGGAATCAAGTTTAAAATTACACTTGGAGTGTTCCATTCATTTAAAAAAAATCAAAGTTGAGGTTTCCTTCTTTAAAAAAAAAGTCAGTGACAGGGTTGCAAATATAGGAAATCAACATGGGAATACCTAAAGTAGAAAGTATAGTAGACTGAGTCAGAATGGTCTCAAGGCAAATAGATCAAAAAGTAATCTACCTTCAGAGTTAGCATTTTTTAGCTGAAATAAGCACCACTATTTAAACAGAACCATATGTGCTTTTCACAGCAACTGTAACTTAATCTGTTAATTATCCACAAGTTTCATGCTGTTTGGTATTTAAATCCATACAATTACTCTAATTAAACTGAGTTAGTACAGAGGGAAGAGGCACCATATTCTTAAACATCTTCCACAGTACCTATTTGAGATGTCGACATTCTTGGAAAGTGGATGTGTTAGGGTTTTCAGTCACTTGGCATGATACCATTTTAACTTCATTCATTAACATCTGAGTACATGCAAAATTGAGATTTTTTAAAGATAATTAATTTCATCATCTCTCTCCCTTTCCTCACATTCCCACGCTAAACTAAGAAGTAATAGACTGTTCGAACTTCCCTGTTTATTTTTATTCTTAGCCACCTTCATTAACCTTTGAGATAATCTTTATTGAATCCCTTATCAAAAGTTTCAAAAAATAACAGTAGAACAATTAATGGGAATCGGATTCTTCAAATATTCCTTCATAATAGCTGCATTCTTGAAAGATGCCTCTGACAGAAAAAAAAAATAATTCAAACCACTGGCTGTTGGACAGCTTCATCTCCATTTCCCATCAATCTCTCAAAATTAACATGCCCATAATCAACTCATAGTATTTTCATTAATATGTACCCATCACCTGCAATTTACTTGTTTTTGTTGATATTGCCACTTTTCTCCCAATCATCCACTCTCAAGACCTGTCTTATCTTTGATTCGTCCCCTTGTCATCCAATAAGCTGACAAGTCTGGTCAAGTTTGTCACTGGTGGATATCTTTCATTTCTCCTCTCTTTTCTATTCTCATTATCTCCATACTAAATCAGACTCCTATCAACTCTTGTTGGGAGGTGTTGTATTGTCATAGCTAGAGTAGCCCACAGGAAAAAAAGGCCTACAGATGTTGGTGATTAGATGGGGAGGGCAATGGGAAGTGAGATGGATCCTCAATTTGGATCCAAGAAAGTACAAACCAAATGGCCAAGCTATGGTGGCTACAAGCATTTCTATGGAAAACGAAAATCAGAGTTGTTAGATATGGAGGAAAACTGGTTTGGAGGAGGAGAGACTGAGGTCAGATGGTCAATATCAACCTGGATGGTGAGATAAGAGATATGTAGGTAAAGAGTTGTCTTATTCAATGAACTAAATAAAGGGCTAATTTTTGTGGTAGTTGCTTGTAATTTTATGCCTTTTTATGCCTAATTAGCCATGTGTACTGCTGTGTCCTAGGCCCAGATGTTTCAGGAATCTCTTGACTAAACCATGTGAGTAAAATTGAGGCCTTCATCTATGGCCTCCCACTTGGTCTCTCTGCTTCTACTCTCCCTTCTCTAATCTGTCCTTTTTAATGAACAGGTATGATCATAAAATCCACTAAAAACTATTTAGTTTTTGCTTATTGAATAAATTTGACTCAGTGTACCTTTCAAATCTCTCCATAATCTAGCATTTATCCACATTGTTTTAGCTTTATGGTATGGTGCTTGCTTCTATGCATTCCAAATTGCACCACTATTTATTTTCAAGTCTCATTTTGACCACTTCTGCTTTTAAGAAATGTACATGACCCCAATGGCATACCTCTACATTTCTACCACTGAAATCCTTCCTTTCTTTCAAAGCCTTGCTTAGGCAATACCATCTCTGTGAAACTGTTTCTGATTCTTATAACTCCCTCTCTTTGACTCCCATATGTCTCTATTTGATTTTTTTCTATTAATTTATGTTAAAATATAGTTTTCTATGTATTTGTGTTGATTTTCCTTCATCAATTCTGATTACAAGTGCTGTAGATGAAATAGAGTGTAAGGTCCTTGAGGGGAAAGATTGTTCTAGTTTCCATTTCCATCTTATCTTCAATTTCTAACACAGACCTTGTATATAGTAGGCACTGGATAAGTATTGGAAAAATGCAACGAATCCCCGTGAAAATACATTGTAAAGGTATCTCTTGTGCGTAACAGTTCATATGAAAGAGAAAAATAGAGGTATTATGATTAAAATGATAAAAGGTAACCATTAAAATTGCTTTATCTTCTAAATTCAAGTTTTATCTGGATTTGATCATAATCTGAAAAAACATATTAGAGCAAAATATATAGGAAAAAGAGGAGATTAGACAGATTAGGGTACATGAAGAGACAATAATTTTATGTGGTCTTTAGAAGTATATTTAATAGAGTAATAAATTTATTTTTAAATTAACTTTATTTTTTAAAAATTGTTTTGTTTATTTACTTTTAGTTTACAAGATTCAGTTCTACAAACCCTTGAGTTACAAATTTTCTCCCCCTCCCTTTTCTCCTCCCCCACTCCATGGCGGCATGTAATCAAGTATAGGATCTGCAAATACTTTCACGTTGGACATTATTCTGGTTGTAAATAAGGGTTGTAACCAATGGAGTGAACAATGGGAAAGAAGAAACAAAACCAAACATGGAAAAGAACGAGAGCATGTAGTTTCCTTTAGTCTCCATTTAAACTCTGTTCTCTCTGGATTTTTCTCTCAATGTAGACATCTCCTTCCATCCTAAGACTTTCAGAGATGTCTTTAAATTAACTTTATATTGCTAATCTGAGAGGAACTTCATTGTAGTACCGGTTCCATATTTAAAATATCCAAGTAGATCCAGGATCTAATTGATTCAAAAACCTCTCCTATTATGCCTCTATCCGTCTTTGGCCACTCTTGTCCATGACTTCTCATAAGTTTACCAAAGGAGTAGACCTAATGTGCTGAAGGCTTTTCTTTTATTCTCCTGATATCATCTGAGTGTAACAGTGGGGTACTTTGGCTGTTCACCTTCATTGCATGACCAACCCATATTTTCCTCACATGCATTTCTGTAAAGACATTATTCTTGTTCTTAAAAATTCTTCATTAATTATATGTTGCAAATTTCTCACACTCACCAAATGAACTCTTCATTCCAAAACTGGTTTTGTGTTTACTATATCATATTGCTTCTCCAGGGTCATGCAAATAAGCTGTAATTTATTTCCATTGATCATCTACACTTGAGAAACAACACATGGGATATAACTGAGGTGATGTATGATCAAAAAGGTGGTAGGATAATGAAATGGTGTGAGCATGTCATATAAGTGGAATATACTCAGTGTCCATTGGTATTCTTGAAAGTGTCCAAAGGTGTCTGTCTTTCTTTTGCTCTCCATGTGGAACTCTTTTTCCATTCCTTGGAGACTCTTGGTTTCTGGACTTTGTAGGAATACAATACAAGTAGAATATCGGTATCCAAAAGAATACCACTTATTTCTGAGAGAAGCTTGGGGTCATTAAAAGAGCTTTGCAAATAGTGAAGGCAATCTTGTCATGTCTCAACTTATCATTTGTAGTCTTAGATATAAATATTAATGAACAAATTATTTGGTTTTCTCTCCAACTACTGTCATCATAGAAGCTCATCATAATAAAGTCCAGAAAATCCAGTAACTTTCTTTGTGAATGAGGGAATGGTAAAATCATCAAATCCTGGAATTTTAGATTTGGAAAGACCCTTAGAGATAATGTCTATAAAAGTTCTTGAGTCTCCTGATTCTTTGCTCTTGTTTTATATTAGGCTGTGAACTTTTCTTGTTTGTTTATTTTTTTCAGGAATAGGTTAGGTTCTTTTTTGGAATCTCCTTAGTTTCTGATACCCTCTCAGAAATCTCAGGCATTTAAGCTTTTTCTTTGTTATTATATCTTATGAGCAATAGAAGCCAATGAAAACTTTTAGCAAAGAAATGGTAAGATCAGACCTGTGCCTTTGGGACATCATTTATTTAGTTGCATGAAGTTTCTGGAGGGAAGAGTAACTAGAATTTTAAAAAATGGCTAGAGTTCTTTTACAAGACTCAAAGTGAAAGCAATAAGACTGGTGACATATGGGAGAAAGAAGTTTTACTCACTATCATTTAATATACTGGGGTTCCACCACATACTTTTTTACATAGATCTTCTACAGGGGATCCGCCTGACTCCCTAAATACTTACTTTTTTACATTTCAAGATTGTTGATGGGCTCTCAGCCTGTCTCTATACTATTGCATCTTCATTTTACTCAATCGGTTGACATCCTTTCTGATCACATATCATCTCAGTTAAATCCTTTTATGCTGCTTCTTGAGTGTAAAAAATAACTGGAAATAAACTATGACTTGACTTACTTACCACCACTGGAGAGGTAGCATGGTGGGGTGAGAATGATCCAGCCTTAGAAAAAGAAAGACTTGAGTTTAAGTACAATCCCTGATACACACTGGCTATGTGAATCTGAGAAAGTAATTCAAATTCCCAATCTACTAGGTGACTTTCTAACACTATAAGAAGCTGAGAATGTGCCAACCTGAATTAATATAGTGAGGTTTTTTCACCTAGGAAATTCTTATGCCAAAGTAAATGTAAGGTTCCTATTAATACTTTCTACCACATTTCATCTCTCTATTGGCCTTTGGATCACCCACAACTTTGACTTCTTGAAGACTATACTGCTTCACAGTTCTTATTATAGAACATGACTGGGAGAAAATTGGTATAGAAATAAATGGATCTTTGCATGTCAAGCCAACAACAAAGAGGAAATTATTAGCCAGCTCATCCAGTGACCTAATTGAAAATTGAACTATGAGAAGAGCATTGAGAACAATGGGTACTTCTTTACCTAAAAGGTCTAGTAATAGCTAAGCTCTCATATATCCAAGAGGTAACTAAGTACCAAGGCATCTAAAAGGCTTAGTCACTGTATTATGTCCAAAAACAAAGGAAAGAAAAGAAAATATGCTCCTGAGTAATGGATTCATACTGACCATAAAAAGTGAATAAGGTGGAGTCATTCCTGGGCCTGTAGAGGAAAGTAACAGGTATGTCCTTTTCTCAGGCCTCAACCTTCTAGACCTCTGCTGTGGTTGACACTATTAACCACCTTTTCTTCCTTCATTTTCATGCATGCTGCTGCTCTCTCCAGGTTCTCTTCTGACCATCTTTTAATCACTCTTCAGTCTTTTTTTGTGCATTTTCACTTATATCCCACTCAGAACTGTAGATCTACCTTAAAGCTATGTCATGGACCTGTTGTCTTTCTGCCAAGGGTTCTTAACTTTTTATGATATTATGGAGCTTTTTGACAGTCTTATGAATCTCTCAGAATAATATCTTTAAAGGCATAAAGTAAAATGCAAAGAATTAGAAAGAAAACCAATTCTATTAAAAATAAAGATGTATTTTATTTTCCCCATGCTAGTTCATAGACATTTCCCTACTCCAGGAAATCTCTCCATGGGGGTTCATGGAATCCAGGTTAAAAATCTCTATTCTACACTGTTTCTCCAAGAATATATTAACTTCCATGGATTTAAGTATGATTTCTGTGCAGATGATTCACAGAACAATATATCTAGCCCAGTTTTTGTTCTTCCTACATCACCAGCTTCATATTAGACATTTCAAAATCTGTGTCACAGAGGTATCTCAAACTCAGCATATCCATAATGGAATTCATTACCTTTTCCCTAAAGTTCTCTCCTCTGCCAAACTTTCATATCTTTGTAGAGCACAGTACCTACTGCCATTCTTCCAGTCTCTCAGCTCTGTGGACCTGGCGTTATTGAAGATTTTCCCTCACACCACATATCCAGTGAGTTTCCAAATGTTGTCTTTCCATTTCTATAATATCCATTATATATGCCCCTTTTTATTTCTACAGGTACAACTTCAGCTAAACTCTGGCCTCCTAACTGATCACCCAACACCAAATCACTACACACATCCATACATCCTTCACATGGCTGCCACTGTGATTTTCCTTAAGCACATTTTTTAAACAATCATATAACTTCTTTACTCAGTACACTCCCATGGTTCCCTCTTGCCTCTGGTATACAATGTAATTTTGAGGCCCATAACTTAGCCCCAACCCATCTTCCCACAAGCTCATCATATATAATTCCATTTCCTATACTGACCCTCTTTCTTTTCCTTACATACAGAAGTCTATTACCTATCTCTATGCTTCTGCATTGCTTTTTTTCCATGCATGAAATGCACCTTTTTTTCACCTCTGCTTCACAGATTGCTCAGACTATATCAAGAACAGCAAAAAGAACAGCTTGTCTGGTCTTCAGAGAATAAGAACAGTAGAATGATGGTTATGGGATATTTAATTTGGAATGTCCTGTATGTTACTAGAGGTGCTGTAGTAAAACTTGGGACAGATGCTAGAGATGGATTTATGAAACTAAGAGTTATCTGAATAGAGAAGATGGAAGCTGATGAAGTCAACAAGTGAGAAAGTAGAGAGAGACGAGTTTCTTTAGTAGTGCTGTTGTCCCTAGGGGGAGAGTAGCCTAAGGGATATCATGATGAGAGAGAAGAGATCGTGTGTATACATGCACACATAAAAATACATATGTACATGCATACACACATATGTATATATAAACATAGAAACATATAATACATATGTGTGTAGGGGTAGATAATTAAACACTCACACACACACACACACACACACAAACTCTTGCCCTGCCCTCATTAGAGTGTAAACTCCCTAAGAAATGGGTTATTTCATTCTTTTTCTTCATGTCCCCAATACCTATTATAATGCTTGACAAAGAATAGTTACTTAATGTTTGTTGATTGCTCAGTTGGTAATGCTTGCAGCCTACTTAGAGCCATCGTAAATTTTTCTGTTGTAAGTTTGGGTTGCTTATGATCTTAACTTTCTTGACATTATTGTATTCTGTGGTTAATAACTGTGTAATATCACCAAGAAGAATGGATGAGTTTTTGTGGTAACAAGCAGTTTGGGATTACGGGAAATATTGAACAATGCTCTAAATGCATTCTAGTTCTGTCTCCAACTCTTGCTCAGTTACAGTCCTTGCTTATTATTCACCTGCAGCCCTAAAGTAAACCCAAAGATTGATTAAGTAAACTAGCACAATGCCCATCAAGCTGCATAGCCTAAATGCTATGAACTTAGAACTCCTGAAGCAATTTTTATATCCTTTTTTTAAAAACTAATATAGATAAAATGTACAATGGGTGTGTTTGCTCACACATCCCTTTTAATCTTTGAAACCATAAAGAAGCAAAGTTTAAAAATGATGTTACCTAATTTTGGAAAACAAAATTAGTGGTAATTGATTTCACCAATTAATAAGCTTTTATGAATCATTTGCTATGTGCTGGACACTGTTCTAGATGCTAAAGATAAAAATATGAAGAATGAAATGGTCCCTACTTGCAAGCAAATCACATTTTCATGATTCTTCACATAAGATACTCTGCCTCCCTTCTCCATATGATTGTTCTCATGCTTCCTGGACCACCTACTCTCTTTATCTCCTTATATTAGTTTTTCAGCATTCCTTCAAATTTCATTTCAAAATTTGTCTTTTGACAAAGGTGTGTCCTTATAGTCCCAATTGGTAGTGTCTATTCGTCTCTGGTTATGTTTGTATGTACCAAGTTATTTATATGTTCTTTCCATTACTGGAACATTAAATTCTTGAGGTTAGGGATAATTTTTATGTTTCCTTGTAGCCCTCCAAGTCTTAGCACAGTGCCTAGCACATAGTAGGTTCTTTTGATAGATTAATTCTAATCAGATAGACAACAGGAAGATATGTAATAGTATGCATAAAGAAAACAATATAGTAAGACTTGTGCCAAACATCTTGGTGACCTTCAGCAAGTAACAATTTCTCAGGCTTAGCTTCCTCACCTGTAAAATGCAGAGAAGAATAGCACCCACTTCTAAGATTGTTGTGAGATCAAATGAGAGAACATATGTAAAGTACTTTGCAAATCTAAGTAGTATAAAATTCTCCTCTTTTTAACTGCTGCAAAGTAATCAAATACAAAGCAGCTTGAGAGGAAAGGTATTGGTTCTTGTGGAAATCTGTAAAGGCTTCAGGTAGAAGGTAGTTCTTGAGCGATATTTTGAAAGAAGAGGTTAGGGAAGAGGATGAACTACATTCTGGATAAAGAAGATAGCCATGTCAAAGGTAGCAAAATGGGAGATTAGTACTGGGTATGAGCCACAAAGAGAAGACCACTTGACCTAGATCATAGAGAACATGTAGGACAGTATAAAGTTTAGTTAAGCTAGAAAGATAAGTTGTGGGCCGGTAACATAAGGTTGTAATAGCTAAACAGAGGAGCTTATAACTTGTCCTGGAGGTCATCGGGAGCCATTAGGGTTGATTGAATAAGAAAACAACATGGTCAAATCTATACTTCAGAAAAATCTTCAAGTAAAAGGGACTACCCACAAGGAAAGTTTCTGTGATTCAAGTCAAAAGATTAGAGATTTTTAGCAGAAAGAGATCATAGAAGTCACCTAGTCCAACCCTTATTTTACAAATGAAAAAAACTGAAGGCCAAAGGGATTTAGTGACATGCCCAAGATCACACAGGTAGAGTGGCAGAGGTAGGATTTTAACTTTAGTGTTCTCATTCCAAAATTGTTTTTTTGTTCAACTTTAACATAATATATTCTGGTAATGTGGTTGTATGTTTTTGTATGTATGCATATGTGTTTCTATGATGATTAAATGTGTGTGTGTGTGTGTGTGTGTGTGTGAGAGAGAGAGAGAGAGAGAGAGAGAAACAGAGAGAGAGAGAGAGAGAGAGAGAGAGAGAGCGCTCTATTTGCTATTAGATGGATTTAAGCTGTTATTCTCAGCTGATACAAGGTAGCATCAGTTATTCAGAGTTCATTCTAACCAACCTGGATATATACACTCTTAGTACTCTTTCTAAGACTATAAATTGAAGAAAAGCTGCCTATCTGGATTAAGAGATGAAATTTTCTCAACAACAATTTCCCTATGATACTAATAATGTTAAAAATTTAAAAAAAACCATACTAATGGAGTTCCTGTCCCTGATTAAATACCATTTACATATTGTATCCCTCAAGCAGAATGTGAGCTTCTTATGTATAGAATAATTTTACATTCACACATATTTTTGACTCATGGTGGCCATCTCATGGGGCGGGGAGAGGTGGGGAGAAGGGAAGAAAAAAAAGAAATTTGCAGAATAGCTTTGTTATATATTTAAAAGGAACAACAAACTGTAAATAGATTTGCTATTTCATGTGCAATTATCTTTTTTATTGTACTGTTATAGACATACTTGTTTTATTCCATAAATTAAAAATAAAATACATTTTAAAAATAATGCATGCTTCTTTTCATTTAGTTTTTGTATCCCTAGTACCCATTGCTGGATCTTGAAATGAAATAAACATTTAATAAATCCTTGGGTTGCATTGTCATAGAAAAGGCAAAGAGGGTGAACGGCTCTCTGGCTTTGGTGTGAAGATGATTCTAAATCCCTGGAATTCTGATCTGGAGAAAATCTGGCAGAATTTTCATGTCAACAAATGGAAATCAGAGGAAAAGCCACCTAATTTGGAAGGGGAAAGATGTAAAATCTCCAAGATTTATATTGCTTATTTTTTGTAGCAACTTAAAAAAATATTTATAACACATAGAAATACAGTTCCTACATAGAGAAGTGCCTCTGTAGTTTTTCCTGGGAACTAGATCATGATGTTGTCCAAAAATGATATCATCTTAGTTGTAAGGCTTAAATATCAGTTTTTTTCAAAGTTAACATGAAAGTAGAGTCCAGCTAAAATTTGGCAATAGAAGATATCACGTAAGTTCTGTATACACTCAACATACTTGTTGTTGAATATTTCATCCAGTATATTCAAGGCTTTGTACTTAACCATAACCAAGACCAATCTAACGAATGTCATTATTTAATGAATTAAGAAATCCTTCAAGTAGAAAATGCATTGAGTATCAAAAAGAGTGCATTTTGGGGGTGGCTAGGTGGTGTAGTGAATAGAGCATGGGCCCTGGAGTCAGGAGGACCTGAATTCAAATCTGACCTCAGACATTTAACATGTACAAGATGTGTGACCTTGGGCAAGTCACTTAACCCCAATTGCCCTGCCTTCCCCCTCCAAAAAAAGAGCAAAAATGGTGCATATTCCCAAAATAAATATATCGATGCACCAAACACACAAAAAAGGCAAGTATTTATTCCTGTAATTAATTGAGTATGGCATTTGTTAAGCAGATAAAGAGGTGGCACTGTTTAATGTGAAGAACAGTGACTTTGGAAAAAGAAGTCTTGAGGTCAAGTCTACATTATGTGATCTCAGTCATTATATAAAATTTTAGATTCTTTATTTTTTTTTATTCATAAAACAAGAGGTTAGAACAGTTTGAAAGACCTCTGTGGTCAATCTATGATTCTAGATCTATGAATCTACAATATAATAAGAAGAAGCTATAGGCTTATTACATACCAGGAACTGTGCTTGTCCCTGATATATAAGAAAAAAAAAAAAGGTATAATTCCTGCCTTTGAGGAATTTAAATTCTACTAGGAAAACCAAAATAGGTACAGATAACTTTGTATGATGTGAGGGGCAGGGATGAGCAAGGGCCTCAATCATTTACCCCTTCACCCATTAACAGATATAAAGTTTGTGAAACCTTGAGAAACCCCCACTCCAAGTAACCAGTTCACATATTATAAAGTATAAGATACTGGAAATGGCCTCTGCAATGCTTAGAAAGGAAGAGAAAGGAAATGATTATACTTCACTGCTCCTTTAAGGGAGGGGTGAAGAAGGTTCTCAATCAAATGTTGGAATTCCTCCTTCTGACTACTATTGTTTTTTCCTGTGCATTTTTCTCACTCCTCTTTTTGATAGTTTAAGTTACACCAGCTGTGTTGTATAGAAACCAAGAAATGAGGTTCAATTGTCGCATTCAAGAATTATTCCAGTTACGCATTGCTAAAAAGGCAGACTTTTGTAACAATGTGATCTTTAATAGTACACTACTAGTAGTCACTGTAATTCAGCTATTTTAGGAGGATTTGTTAAATTAATATGTAAACTATTAGGCTTTAATAAAAAGGAAAGGGGCAGAGCCAAGTTGCAGAGTGAAAGCAGGAGCATATTTGAGCTTGTCCCCTGATTACCTCCAACCCATGTAAAAAATGACTCTAAACAATTTTAGAGCTAAACAAATTATACAAAATGACAGAGTGAAACAAATCTTCCACTGAAGGCAGCTTAGTAGGCTGACAGAAAAGGTCTATCACCCCAGGCTGGGAGCAGAGAGCAATCATGTGTGGGCCATGTCAGTGCAGGCAGGCAACACAGACAGGCCAGAGCAGACCTCAGGAGACTGAATCATTGGCAGCTGTGGCAGTTTCCAGACTTCTCAACCCATAAATGATAAAGAGAAAGTAAAAGGTCAGTAGGGAAATTCTGTCGGGCCTGGGTGAAAGAAGAGTAGAGTCCAGCCCCTTGCCGGGGGGAGGGGTGAAGGTTGCTGTGTCTGTGGCAAAAGCTGCTTCTGGAGCTCCAGGAAGAAAGATGGTGGGGGGACCAAGTAGCCAATCAGAGAACAATTTCAGGAATCTCTTTGCTGGTGCGGAAACAGGATTCTCTTGCCTTGCACTGCTTGGATCTAGGTTGCAATCTTGGGTGGCAGTCCTGGGGTGAGGAGCACTGGTGTGGCAGAGCTTGTGGTGGCTGTGAAAAGGGTGTCCTCCTCAAAGTTCTGAGGCTGGTTCCTAAAAGAAGCTCTGACAACAATTGCATAAAACCCTAGAAATTTGGGACACAGCACTCTCCACTCTACAAGCAGAGTTCTACCATGTCAAAAAGCTCAAAAGTCAGGTAATTGGCTAGGAAAATGAGCAAATAGAGGGAGAGAAATCAGTCTATAGAATCTTTCTTTGGTGACAAGAAAGACCAAAATATAGAATCAGAAGAAGACAACAAAGTCAAATCTCCAGCATCAAAAGCCTCCAAGAAAAATATGAATTGGTTGCAGGCCATAGAGAAGGTCGAGAAAGATTTTGAAAATCAGGTAATAGGAGCAAAGGGAAAATCAGAAAAAGAAAAGAGTGATACAAGAAAATCATGAAAAATGGATCAACTGCTTGCTAAAGGAACCCCCCCCCAAAAAAAATAATCAATAAAATAACACCTCAAAAATAGACTAACCCAAATGGCAAAAGAGGTCCAAAAAGTCAATGAGGAGAATGCCTTAAAAAGCAGAATTGGCCAAATGGAAAAGAAAGCTCAATGAAGGAAATAATTCTTTCAGAAGTAGAGTGGAGCAAATGGAAGCTAATGGCTTTATGAGAAATCAAGATATTATAAAACAGATCCAAAAAATGAAAAAAGAAAATAGAAGACAATGTGAAATATCTCATTGGAAAAACCAATGGAAAATAGATTCAGGAGAGATAATTTAAACATTATTGGACTACCTGAAAACCAGGATCAAAAAAAGAGCCTAGACATCATCTGTCAAGAAATTATCAGGGAAAACTACCCTGATATTGTAAAACCAGAGAGTAAAATAGAAATTGAAACAATGGAAACAAAGGAGAAAATAGAATAAATGGGGGTGGTATAGAATAGAGAGAAATATAGTTAGTCTTTTGCAATATGACTACTATGAAAATATTTTGCATAACTACACATGTATAGCCTATATTGAAATGCTTGTCTTCCCAGTATGGGTAGGTGAGGAGGGAAGAAGGGAGAGAATTTAGAACTCAAAATTTTAAAAACAAATGTTAAAAAAATTTTGTTACATGCAACCAAAAAATAAGATGCATAGGCAATGGGGTATAGAAATTCATCTTGCCCTGCATGAAAGTACGAGAGAAGGAGGTAATGGGGAGTAGGAGGGCTACAAGAGAGGGCATATTGGGCCAAGGGGTAGTCAGTATCCTTGCCATCTTGGGGTGGGAGGTAGGGGAGAGATAGGGATAAAATTTGTAACTCGAAATCTTGTGAAAATAAATTTTGAAAAATAAAAATAAATAAATTAAAAAAAAAGATTAGTTTGGGTTATTAGGCTGACTGAAGGATCAGACACACTCTTTATAGCCTCTTAAAACAAGCAAAGTAGCCAACTCAGAATCTTCACGAGAGTAATCTGTCAGCCCAGAGTCTTCTGTGGTGGTCAAGAAGTCAACCAACTATGGAGGAAAAAAAGCAAAATCTTGAGGGAATTGCTTTCTGCCTTTTCTCTTGTGTAAGTGAGAGTTCATCAGTGTTGGGGAAGTGTTTTCTCTCCCTTAGGTCACCCATTGCTAATGGTATCTTATAGAACAGCTGTTCTCAACCTGCGGGTTATGTTCAATTTGTAACAATGAAAATACTTCTTGCATATCAGATATTTACATTACGATTCATAACAGTAGCAAAATTACAGTTATGAAATAGCAACAGAAATAATTTTATGGTTGGGGGTCACCACAACATGAGGAACTATATTAAAGGGTTGTGGAATTAGGAAGGTTGAGAACCACTGTCATAGAAGATCAACTCAGTGAGAATAAGGTACTATTCCCAGCAAAGAAATCCAGTTGTGTCATAGAAAGAATTACTCCCAGGAAGCCTAGCTGAGCAGCATGAGGGACATCATGAAGACAAAAAAGGGAGGGGTGTGTGTGTGTATGTGTGTGTGTGTGTGTGTGTAGGCATGTAGACTGTGTCCATATAATGGAAATGCTAATTCTATCAATGTTAACTTCCTTATTCGGTGACACATGAGTCAAACCACCAAAGGAATACTTTATAGAGGTAGAAAAAAATAATGGAATTCATCTAGAGAACAAAACTTCAAGAATATGAAGGGAAATAATGAAAAGAAGAGAGAAGGGAGTCCAACAGTATCAGATGTCAAACTATACTACAAAGTAATACTCTATAATTTGGCATTGTTTAAAAAATAGAGGAGTCTACAAGTGGATTATACAATACAAAGAAACAAAATAACATTTTATCATATCATGTGATAAACCAAGAGATACAAGCTTTGGGGGTAGAAACTCAATATTTGACAAAAACTGCTAGGAAAACTAGCAAACAGTCTGACAGAAGGTAGATAGACAATAACTCACATTGTATACCAAGATAAGCTTTAAATGGGCACATGACTCAGACATAAAGGGTGATGACTACATAGCATGCTTTAATCCTCCCAAAAATTCTTCTGTATATTAGAGGCTCTACAGGTGTTTAGCTGATAGGCATCTCCTGGGATACCCAGGAGATTGAGCTTTAGCTTTTGGCAGGGGCTATGCTTGCCTTTGGCATCTGCACACTATAGGGAATTGGTTCATCCCCAAGGTAAAACAAACAAACACACATACAACAACAAACACTCCTCTTCTCAGGCAGGAGAAATGACATTCTTATGTTCTGCTGAGGAACTTTGTAATCTCTGCAATAACTGTTAATTTCTATGAAATATTACATACTAATTATTTCAAAGAAATATCCCATAACTATTCATCAGCAAGCTTCTTACCCCCTTTATTGCTGCCAGATTTAAAAAATAAAATAAAATTTAAAAATATAATTATAAAAAAGCCTTACTTCACCAACTTCTCCCTGGGGCTGCTTTAATGCTTTTGTCTTACATGATAACTTTTTTATATTGTTCCCATCATAGAGGTCCAATCATTTGCCATTGCTGGTAGAATCCCACCCTCCCAGGACCCAATCAACTTCCACACCATTGACACTAATGAAGAACAGTTTGGGTCTTTGATTTCATCCGTCTTAAACATGTTGATATCATCTAATCCCCTGCTGTCTTCTGCTAAAAGTATCTTAATTTGGACTCCCCCCCCCCAATAAAATAATACAGAACACAACATCATTAAAACACACCATGAAAAACTAAAGGAAAAAGTATGCTCTTTTAATCTCAAGAACGATCAGAAACCAGTTATGTTTACTAATGTCTATACCAGTACAGGATAGAGAAAGTGTGGCTGAATAGCAGTTCCTATATAAATGACCTTAAGGTGTTATCAACATATTATGTCAGTCCAAAAGAGTTAGTTTTCTTACACTGCATGAAGAACGGTATAATAGCCACAATGGGAGAGGCGATAGGTTAGACTCTGTTGGTCACTGGACCACTTAATGCAATATTACTTTTAGTTCCAGACCTCAGAATTTAGAATGGACATGGATAAACTGCAGATCATACAGAGAAAGACAAACATGATAATGACACCTTGGAGGCCATGCCATAAAAAATTCCTTTGAAGAGATTAGGAACATGTAGCTTCAAGGAAAGATTTTTTTGGGGGGAAAGGAGACATGATAGCTGTCTATAGTTGCCATGCTATAGGAAAGCATAGCATAATGTACACAAATCTATGTTCGTGACCTGGTATTCTTTCAAAGAGAATTAATCATTTTTAGAATTTATAAATTAATAATTAGAGTAATATGAATGAATAACAACACAAATTAGATCAAAAGTCATGTATCAATCTATCAGTCAACAAGTACTTATTGAATACTTGCAATGTGCCAAGTTATACCATACACAGAAAGGCAAAAACAGTTCTTTCCTTCAGAGAACTTTCATTTTAAATGGAGAGACGAACATTAAAACAACTAGATTGGTACAAGATATATGGAGAGTATGTGGAACATAATTTCAGAGAGAAAGGCACTAGCATTTGGGGGTGGAGGCACCATCAAAATATTTCCTGAGATCACCAGGAAATTCCTCCTGCTGAAGATTGGAGTTGAGCTGTGTCTTAAGGGAAGCCAGGGGAACTAAAAGATGGAGGTGAGGTGAGAGAGTGTTCCAAACACACAGAATAACCAGTGGAAAGATAGAAACTAGACATGGAGATCTGTGTGGGAGAAATAGGAAATAGGTCATTGTGGTTGGATTATAGAGTATATGGAGGGTAGGAAAGGTCAAGAAGATTAGAAAGGTAGAAGTTAGCATTGAGAACAAGTTATTGGATTTTAAAAGTAAGAAATTATTGGTAACCTCTGTGTTGGGAATTACCATCAGGTAGTGGAGTTAGAAACCAATTTGCTAAGGTTTTAAGAGTAAGTGGATAGTAAGAAGTGAAGGCAGTATTTGGAGAATGCCAGAGAATCAAGTAAAAAACTTCTTGAGAAAACAAATAAATTTAGCAAAATTGCAGGTTATAAAATAAACCCACATAAATCCTCAGCATTCCTATATATTTCCAACAAAGTCCAACAGCAGGAGATAGTAAGAGAAACTCCATTTAAAGTTACTGTAGACATCATAAAATATTTGGGAATCTACCTG
>CM053588.1:278456703-278474772 GCA_028646515.1 Pseudochirops corinnae
ACTGTTGTACAATGTGAAAGTATTTGCAGATCCTATACATGATTGCATACCACCATGGGAGGAGGGGGAAGGGAGGGGAAGAAATCTGAAACTCAAGTGATTGTGGAATTGAATCTTGTAAACTAAAAGTAAATAAAGAAGTTATTGAAAAAAAAAAGAAGTGAAGCCAGTGATTATAGTGTGTTGATCTATGTATCTATCTATCTATCTATCATCTAATATTGTTAAGTCCTGAAATAAATCAGATCCATGAGTTGAGGAATAAAGCATCTTTAATTGAGATACAGGGTAGCAAGCCTGCCACCCCAGGGTATGTACCAAGATTGCAGAGCAATGGATTCCCTAAACTCATGGAAAAGGCAGGCAAGGTGATGGAGGCAGCATGAGGTAGCAAGGCCTGGTCATGAGATCTAAGTCACCCCCAGCAATGCAAGCAAGGAAAACCACTTCATTATTACTGTTTTGCTCTTCATGCCATGAATTCCAATGGAAAGGGGCAAGGACATCAAAGGCCTAGAGTCAGCTTGTGCCAGGTTCCCCCAAAAGGCAAGATCTCAGGATGGGACTTAAGGTCTGACTGAGCTTAATCTAATCTCATTATTTTAAGAGTATGAATGCAAGAACATTAGTGGAATTTTGACAATGTTAGAATGACTAAGAGGTTGTGGCAGTCTATATTACACTAAGCTTAATTACACTATTTTACAAAAATTTTCTGAATAATTGTCATATAATATATATTATGTTATATTAATATATTATTATATAACATTATGCACATACATGCATATATACATACATATATACATATACATATTCATACAACAAGGGCAGTTGACAAACATAACTAAGGTAGGAGACAGGATAGGGAGCCAAAGCTAAAGTCCAGGGCGGGGGAAATAATAGAGAGAAGCAGCCACCACAGGATGGGAAGAGAGGAAGGAAGCAGGAGAATTGCTGCAGCCAAGTTGACTACCATATGAGAAGTACAACAGAGCATTTCTTGTGAGAGCGTGGACCTGTTCAGCTGAAGTTAATTTTGGTGATGCCAGAAGGCAGAACTGCCACCTTTCCATGCCATTAAAAATTCAAGAATTCCTATAAGAAGGGGAAGGCTGTGTATTGCCCAGAGCAATCCTTTCCATTACTTTGGCATTGAGCCTTTCTGTCTAACACTTCATTTGTATCTTTTCCATTACTCATTATACTTTATTGATCCTAGTATGGCTTCTTCTTCTGATAAAAACCTTATCTTCTTCCTTGGGCCCCTTTGGCATCTTAACTCTTTGGTAATCGGCCACTGGCTGACTCTGCATAACCCACCCACTGCTTGTGCTCTCTTCTTGGAATCATCATTCTAAATGTTTCTGTAAAAATGACCTGAAGATGAGAACAAGACTTTGCCTTTCCTTGGCTCAAGAATTGTCAACAAGTAACCTGAGGAACCCTGAAGCTACAATGGTTAGTCTTATCATTTACCCTGCCAAGAATGGGAAGAACAATATGGCATTGACATCTCTGGCAGGAAGGTACCATCCAAAATGCTGAAAAGGTCTCAGAGAACAATAATGGATGAGAGAAAGGACTGGAAACACTTTAAAAAAACACCTAATAAGTACTACAAGATTTTGCTATGGATGATTTCTTTTTAAAAAAATCTTGAAGTATCAAAGTGCCATAATTGGAATTGCCATTTGAATGGATGAACACTTATCCTCCAAGCAACATGATATAGTAGAAAAGACCCTAGATTTCTACTCAGGAAGACCTGGGTTCACATCCTTTCTCGCACATTTGCTAGTGTTGTGATCTTGTGAAAGCAATTTGATTTCTTCTATGCCTTAGTTTCCTCATTCGTGAAATGAGATGATTCAAATTGATGAGCTCTCTGGTCCCTCTCAGTTATAAATATGTAATCCTAGGAGTCTCTTATTAACTTATACATGAGAGTTGATTAATCTTTAACTTTTGGGATTCTCATCTAAGCTTATATAATGGGCACAATTCATACTGTCATAGATTTGGAGCTGGGAGAGATCTTAAAGGTCAAGTCCAACCCCCATATTTTATTAAGGGGGAAAATGAGGCCCAGAGAGGTTAAGTAGCATACCAAAGGCCACACAGGTAATAATGATAGAGCTTGGATTCGACTCTAATCCTCAGACACCAATTCTAGTGCTCTTTCTCCTTTACTAAGATTCTGCTCTTCAATCTTTCATAGAACGTATTTCTTTTGTACTTGCTATGTGTCAGAAACAAGAAAAATGAATGAAATACAGTATGTTAGTTAGACCCTCACTTCAGGCACTTCCTATGTGAGCTACCTTGGTCAAGTCCATTAATATGAGCCTCATTTGCCTTATCTGTGAAATGAGGGGGTTGGACTTGATGATTTCCAAATTCCCTTTCACTTCGAAGTATATGGGCCTATTGGGAATAGAAACAGAAAAAAGGAAGCAGTCTCCATCCTTAAAAAATTCACATTCACTCATGGGAAGCATTTACACATTTAACTACATACAAAAAAAGGAATTTAGTGGAATAAATACTAGAAAATGAAGACATCAAAAAGGCCTCATGTTGGAGCTGGCACTTGAGCTGACCTTTGAAGGAAGCTGGAGGTCCTAAGAGGGATAAGGAGGGAGTGAATTCCTGTCATGAGTTAAGCCTATGCAATAGACATAGGAGATCAATTGTCATGTATGAGGAATAATAAAAAAGTCAGTTTGGTCAAGTCTCCACTAGGTGCCTGGTCCTATGCTAGATGTTAGTGATACCCAATCAAAAATAAAACAGCCCCTGCCTTCAAGGAGATATACTTTCCTTGGAAGTTGATTATACCATGTCTTAAAAATTTTTAAGGGAGATATTTTACTATTGTCATCTTCACATCTTACTTCTGTCTGCAAAGAGCATCTGTTGAAGGGCATGAATTAATTCTTATTCCACACCTATATCCTGTCTAGACAGTAACATGGAGAATGGAATATAATTTTCTGGCAATCAAATGATTCCACATTGGCAGCAATTTTTAGTCAATCCCCACTACTTCTGTGATGATATAGTAAAAATTCAGTTTCATTTCCTTGTATCCTTTTCATTTAACTGCATATTGAAATGCTTCGTTACTTCCAAAATATCATCGCAAAGCGCTTACTCCACACAAGGATCCAGAGAGCAACCCATTACTAGACAGTCTTTAGTTTCTGGTATGGACAAAAACATGTGACGACTGGCTTCCGTTCTACTGACGGAAGGCCTCTCTAGTATTACCTATATGTGGCTTCAGATGTCAGATGTGATCATTTGCTGGGTGCTCACTTGCTAATGCATTTCCAACTTGATAAGTTTTTCTGAGACTTTCACTCCAGTGATAAAACTTTCAACCACCTATGGTCAACAATGCTGAAATGAAGCATCACAATAGGACCTTGGTATATGTCCACATGACAGCTTTAGGCCTGATCATTCTGCCCACACAATCATGTTTATACCTTTGTTGAATTTATTTTACCATTCTGAAATATTTGATTTTCATGTTGCATTTATTTTTATTTCCTTTAAAGTCCTTTTTATATTTATCCTAGAGTCTCTATTATCACATAAAATGGAATTAGAACTAGTGTGATTTGTTTTAAGTTATTTTTATTCTGTTTCCAAAGGATGGAAAGTCTAGAAGCAGCCTAACTTTGAAATACTGCTTATTTAACATGGGAAGAAATATGATTCTATATTTTGCTATTAATAATTAATTAATATTAATAATAAATTAATAATTGACATGTTTGCCTTTTTGTATCAATAGTAATTACCATCATATAGTGTTTTTTCTAGATTGGAGTCCTTCTCAATTGTGGGCTCCCTGAAAGTTACCTCCAGATTAGGGCATGCTTTATACCAGTTTCCCCTGCCAAAAGGCCCACCCATAAGCCTCTACCAGTTTCTTTTACTGGACCAACAAGTGAAAAATACAAATTCAAAATAAAATGTATCTACTTAAACAGCATAGTGAAAAAAAAAAAAAGAACAAGAAAATGCCACTCCCTGCCCTCCATAAACAGTGGACTAAATTCTTTGACAAGTTACCACATCATATATAAAAGAGGGAACAGCCAAAGGGGACACATGTGGCCAGAGAACTCAAGTGGAGGGTATACCAAGAGGAATATGTGTGGTGAGACAATGTATAATAGGAACATCTATGAAAGGCCATATCTGTACATCACATATATGCTAATATATGCCAAAACACAGCGCTGACATGTGGATAGGGAATGTACATGGGCAAGAAAATATAGAGCCAGGGTAAGTAATGGCTATGGGGTAGTACATCTATTAGAATATCTATACCCTCCAGAGTCCCCATGGCCATTTGTAGGTTGGTTATATACTGCATTTCACTGCATAATTGTTGCAGATTTTTATGCCATTTTTTTTTTTTGCAAAAAAGTGGGGTGTGACCATTATGTAGAGCTTTTAAAAAATTGTACCCATGTTACTTAAAAGTCATTTATTACTAAACTGTCTTTGGTGCAAGATTAGGATGCATGGAATACTCATGAATCTATGTTAAAATTGAATACTGACAATGCCTGTGCTCTGAGAATTCCAGGCTCTTGGCTTGCAATGCATAAGAGATAAATGCATATCCATATGCCACTGGTGAGTATGTTGCTGCTCTGTTTACCCTTTTAAGTAGCATGACGAACAGAATTATCCCATGTGATAATTAGGTGATGGGAGGTTATTAAACAATATTTGGACTGGAAAAAAAGAGTGCAATGATTATGTGGTTACTATGATTATGCTGTGAAATGCAGTATCAGTTTGTGAGTTTCTTTCCCTGGTGTTGCACAACACTCATCTGTTGACCTATCCTCTTTGCTATAATGCTATCTGTTGGTGTCTCTGCTCATCTCTGTCATCCTCAAGGTTTTTGCTGCTATGATCTGCTGTTTCCCTTGTAAAACAAAGCTGTTATATTTCCCTATGGAATAGGGAAATTCTCAATGCTTTTTGTTTTTAGACTTCAGCTATTTTTAGCTCTTTTGAGGTTCAGACCTGTAAGCATAGCCAACCAGGCACTGAGCCAGCCAACCAATCATAGAAGCTTTTGCAAAATTAGTTTCTCTCTGAATAGCTTTCCTCCTGCCTCTGTTGTCATTTTTGTAATATTTAAGTCACTGTTTTAGGATGTATAATTGCCTCTTTAATTTCTCTTCATGAACTTGGATTCATATATCACCTCAGGAGCATCACTTAGCAAGATATGGGCAGAAGTGGGATGGATGAAATGATTTTTCTTTTATATTTTTACCAGAAATAGAATTCGTAGTCCTTTTGTATTCTACTTTATAGTTAGCTTTTCATCTGTATGTTCTGTTTGCCCAACTGATGGTAAACCCCTTGAAAACAGGGACGTCTCATACTTCTGTTTCTTCAGTTTCTTTACAGTTCTGTGCATATAATAGATGCTCATTAAAAGTTTGCTCATGAAGACTGTAGAGAGTGGTGGAGCTGCTTCTACATGTACTTCTACAAGTTCCTGGGATATGCTGCACCTACATAAACTCTAATATCTCTTCTACTCCTATAGTAGAAAAAACAGAGAACCGTGCTTCCTCCAAAACCTGTTTTTTTTGTTTTTTGTTTTTTCTGAAGAGGGAAAAATAGACAGGCTAGTTAATCCAAATTATCTACTTACTCTCATACATGGCTCTTCAGTTGAAGAAAATATGCAATTAAATTTAATAATGTGTCACCGTTGTTGTTTTTCTCAAGGTGAAGCAGAGGGAAAAAGGAATGTAATCTTGAATGGGATAACAGTGACCTCCACAGAGGGTCATTCAGGCCAAAATGCCTCTACTACTCTAGTGTAAAGAACAACTGTTCATACAGGGTCCTTGAGAAAGACTGAAGGCTTTTTTTGTATTAGATATTCAACATGGAACACATAGATATGTGTTGGACACTGTATTTTCTTGTTACTTGGCAACGGTTCCTTCTTCCTCTTAGCAACAAGACAGAAAGGAGGAGCCTTTTGAAAACTAAAAAGAGTATGGAACAGAAAAAGTGAGAGTCTTTCATATTTTCATTGTGTACAGTGCATATTAGAGGGAGTTGGATGGGATTGCTGACTGACATTAGCAACTGGGTGTGGTTTTGCTGATATTTAACCCTATGTTTATTTCAATTGCTTACCTAAATAAGAATTATTTCATTCATGTATTAGCTAACTCTTTGAAATGCACAGAGGAACTGTCAAGTTCATACCCAAACTAATTCCTTCCAACAAGGGAATCACATACTATGAAGCAATATCTCTCAGGAAAGAAACCTGCTCCCAGAAAACCACTTGTCTCATGGCTAACCACCTGCATCCTGAATTTCTCCATTTATTGAAGACTGGGAAGAAGAACAGTAAGCAGGAGGAAAACAGAGGAATAAGAAAGTAATAAAGGAAAACAGATAGAATTTGACATTGATTCTTTCTGAGATTTAGAAAGAGGCCTTTAATCTTCTTGTCTTAGTTCTAAATAGAAAGAAAAGTGATATTTTTCAATGTATGGTGAGGTAGTCTGAAATTACAAAAGACACTAAAATATGACCCTCAGGTCAATTTAAACCTTGTATGCTGTGTAGAAATTTGCCTTCAAGTTATCTTAAGCATATGGATTTCAATAATTCAAAAACCTATGATTTCACCCTTATGGTGCCCCACTCCTGCCCAAATAATTACTAGGTGACCAGCTTTCTGGTAATGAGACTCTCCAAATTTAGCTAGGTTTGTAATCATACCATATATGTGAAGCCTAATTATGTTCTGAATGCTTTTTCATGTTTGGTAAAACATGTCAGAAGTTCCACTGGCATAGCCTTTGCCAATTTGGGGTCACCTTGAGCAAGGTAAGGCATCAGTGGAGCACTCAAGTAGAGATGAAGTGAAAGTCATAAAGTACAGTTGTGGCCATGTCACTCCCCTACTCAAAAAGTTCTGGTGGTTCTCTTTTGCCTCTAGGATAAATTACAGGCATCCTCACATTCAAAGCTCTTCTAGTTATACTTGGGACCCATGTTTCCTCTCTTATTAAACATGACTCTTCTTCATACACTATCCATTCTAGCTAAACTCATCTACTTTCTACATCTCACATACAATAATTCTATCTCATTTTGGTGCTGTCTTATGGGCAGTTCTCCATGTCTGATCATAGGATCATAGGGTTAGAACTGGAAAGAACCTTCTTGTTGTTCAGTCACTTCCAATTCTTCATGACCTCATTTGGGATTTTCTTGGCAAAGGTACTGCAGTGGTTTATAAACATGTGTGTGTGTACACACACACACACACACACATATGCATATATATTTATTTATTTTTAAGTTTATTTTTACTTTACAGCATTCGGTTCCATAAGTCTTTGAGTTTTAATTATTCACCCCCTTCATCCCCTCCCCCCTCCCCAAGAGAGCATGCAATCTGATATAGGATCTACATATGTATTCATATTAAACATATTTTCACATTAGTCATGTGGTAAAGAAAAATTACAAACAGCAGAATGAACCACAAGAAAGAAGAAACAAAGCAAAACCAAACAAAAAGAAAGAGAGGGAGCAAATAGTATGTTTCTTTTTGCATTTATATAGTAATTCTTTGGAAATGGATAGCATTTTCCATCATGAGCTTTTTGGAGTTGTCTTAGAATCTTGCCTTGCTCAGAAGAACAAAATCTATCAGTTAGTAATCACAAAGTGTGACTGTAACTGTGTACAATGTTCTCTTTGTTCTGCACTGGCCCGCTCCCCAGCATCAATTCATATAAGTCTTTCTAGGTTGTTCTGAAGTGTGTCAGCTCATCATTCCTTCCTTTTTTTTTTCAGAATTTATTTATTTATTTTTAGTTTTCAACATTCATTCCTACAAGATTTTGAGTTACAAATTTTCTTCCCATCTCTCCCCTATCCCCCAACTCAAGATAACAAGCATACTGATTACTCCGTCCCCCAATATGCCCTCTCACATATCCCTCCCCACATTCCTTCCTTTCCCCCCTTTCCCCTTACTTTCTTATAGGGCAAGATGGATTTCTATACCCTGTAGCCTGTATATCTTACTTCCTGGTTGCATGTAACAATAATTTTTTTAACATTTGGTTTTAAAATTTTGAGTTCTAGATTCTTTCTCTTCTTCTCACCTCACTCACCCTACTTGAGAGACAAGCAATTCAAAATATAAGTTATACATGTGTAGTTATGCAAAACATTTCCATAGTAGTCATATTATGAGAGAATAACTATATTTCCCTATACTCTATACCCTCATTTTTTCTATTTTTTCCTTTAACTCTGTCCCTTTTCAAAAGTATTTGCTTCTGGCTACCCCCTTTCCCAATCTGTTGTCCTTTCTATCACTTACCCTCTGATCCCCTTACCCCCTACATTCCTGTAGGGTAACATACCCAATTGAGTGTGTATGTTATTCCCTCCTTGAGCCAAATCCAATGATAGTAAGGTTGACTCATTCTCTTGCACTTCCCTGCTCTTCCCCTATATTGTAAAAGCTTTCTCTATCTCTCCCTTTCTCCTTCTTCCAATATTTTCCTCTCTCACCCCTTAATTTTATTTTTATATATCATCCCTTCATATTCAACTCACTCTGTGCCCTCTGACTATGAATACATGTGCACACATATACATATACACACATGCACCCATCTATACATACATATATTAATATATACATATATATATACACACATATATATATTCCCTTAAACTATCCTCACATTGATAAAAGCCTTATGAGTTACAAATATCATCTTTCCATGTAGGAATGTAATGTGTTTAACTTTCATAAGTTCCTTATGATTTCTCTTTCCTGTTTACCTTTTCATGCTTCTCTTGATTTTTGCATTTGAAAGTCAAATTTTCTGTTCAGCTCTGATCTTTTCATGAAGAATGCTTGAAAGTCTTCTATTTCATTGAATGTTCATATTTTCCCCTGGAGTATTATACTGAATTTTGCTGGCTGGGTGATTCTTGGTTTTAATCCTAGCTCCTTTTCCTTTGACTCTCAGAATATCATATTCCAAGCCCTTCAATCCCTTAATGTAGATGCTGCTAGATCTTGTGTTATCCTGATTGTGTTTCCACAATACCCAAATTGTTTTTTTCCTGATTGCTTGTAATATTTTCTCTTTGACCGAGGATCTCTGGAATTTGACTATAATATTCCTGAGAATTTTCTTTTGGGGATCTTTTTCAAGAGGTCATCAGTGAATTCTTTCCATTTCTGTTTTCCCCTCTGGTTCTAGAATATCAGGGCAGTTTTCCTTGGTAATTTTTCGAAAGACAATGTCTAGGCTCTTTTTTTTTATCATGGTTTTCAGGTAGTCCAATAATTTTTAAATTATCTCTTCTGTATCTATTTTCCAGGTCAGTGGTTTTTTTATGTGAGATATTTCACATTGCCTTCTATTTTTTTCATTCCTTTGGATCTGTTTCATAATATCTTGATTTCTCGTAAAGTCATTATCTTCTATTTTTTCCAGTCTAATTTGAAGGAATTATTTTCTTCAGTGAGCTTTTAAAGCTCTTTTTCCATCTGGCCAATTCTGCTTTTTAAAGCATTCTTCTCCTCCTTGACTTTTGAGACCTCTTTTGCTGCTTGGGTTAGTCTATTTTTTAAGGTGCTATTTTCTTCAGCATTTTTTTTTGTTTCCTTTAGCAAAGTGTTGACTCATTTCTCATGAATTTTTTGTTACACTCTCATTTCTTTTCCCAGTTTTCCCTCTATTTCTCTGACTTGATTTTCAAAATGCTTCTAGACTTCCATGGCCTTCAACCAAATCATATTTTTCTTAGAGGTTTTTGATGCAGAAGTTTTGACTTTGTTGTCTTATTCTGGTTCTATGTTTTGATCCTCTTTGTCACCCCTTCCCAATAAAAAAAAGATTCTATAGTCTGATTTCTCTTCCTCTTTTTGCTCATCTTACTAGCCAAATACTTGACTTTTGAGCTCTTTGCCACTACGTAACTATGCTTCCAGAGTGAAGAATGCTGTTATCTCAAATTTCTGGGGTTTTGCACAGCTTTTGTCAGAGCTTCTTCTAAGCACCTGCCTCAAAACTGTGAGGAGGACTACACTGCCTCTCCACAGCCTCGAGAAACTCTGCCACACAAACCCTCTGAACCCCAGGACTGCCACCCAAGAAAGCAACCCAAATGCAAGTAGGGCAAAACAATAGAATCCTGCCTCAGTGCCAACAGAAATATTCCTGCAATTGTCTTCTGATCAGATGCTTAGTTCCCCCACCATCTCTGGGCCTAGAACTCTGGAAGCAACCACTGTGACAGTAGCGGCACTTGTGACCTCCATTGCCCCAGGGCAGGGAATGGACTAAGCTCTTCTCTCACCCAGTTCCAACAGAGTTTCCCCACTGACCTTTTACTTTCTTTTTGGTGTTTATGGGTTGAGAAGTCTGGAAATCACCACAGCTGTCATTGATTCAGACCTCTGAGATCTGGTCTGGCTGCTCTGTGCTGCTAGTATGTGATCTGTGATCATATGGGCCTGTACTCTCCTCCTAGCCTGGTGTAATAGACCCTTCCTGTCAAGTTTTCCAAGCTGTCATCAGCTGGAGGTGTATTTCACTCTGTCATTTTGTGGTTCTGTAGCTCTAAAATTTGTTTAAAGTCATTTTTTCAGGTATTTTAGGTAATAGTGGACAAGCTCAACTAAGTTCCTGCCATCTTGGGTCAGCCTTCTGCTCATCATTTCTTATAGCACAATAGTATTCCATTGTGTTCATATATCACAACTTGTTCAGTCATTCCCCCATTGACAGGTATCCCTTCAATTTCCAATTCTTTTCCATCACAAAAAGAACTGCTATAAATATTTTATACATGTAGGTCCTTTTTCCATTTGTATGACCTCTTTGGGATATAGTCCTAGAAGTGATATTGCTGGATCAAAGGGTATGCACATTTTTGTTTGTTTGTTTGTTTTTGCTTTTATTGACTTGGGAGGACAGGGCAATTGGGGTTAAGTGACTTGCCCAAGGTCACACGGCTAGTAAGTGTTAAGTGTCTGAGGTTGGATTTGAACTCAGGTCCTCCTGACTCCAGAGCCAGTGGGTGCTCTGTTCACTGAACCATCTAGCTGCCCCTGGGTATGCACATTTTTCTAGATCTTTGGGTATAGTTCCAAATTGCTCTCCAAAATGTTTATTTTTTTTTCAGTTCACAGCTCAACCAATAATGCACCTCTTTCAGGAGGTGATCAGTAGATTCTTTTTATGATTATTTAACCCTCTGGTTGTAGGGTGTCAAAGTATTTTTCTTGATTTCTTTAAAGATGTCATCCAGCTTCATTGTTCATCATGGTTGTCAGGTAGACCAATAATGCTTGAATTGTCTCTCCTGGATCTATTTTCCAGGTCAGTTGTTTTTCCAAAATATTTTACGTTTTTTTCTTTCTTTTTTTTTTTTGCTCTTTTCATTTTGTTTGACTAATTCTTGATGTGTTATAGAGTCATTAGCTTCCACTTGCCCAGTTCTCCTTTTTAATAAATTCTTTTCTTCTGTTAGCTTTTCCCTCTTTTTGCATTTGACCAATTCAGATTTTTAAGGAGTTGTTCTGTTCAGTACACTTTTTTTTTCCCATTTTGTCAATTACATTTTAAAATTTTTCTTCTGCCTCTCTTATTTGACTTTTAAAATCTTCTGGAGCTCTTCCAAGAAGGCTTTTTGGGCTTGAGACAAGTTTATATTCTACTCTGAGGTTTTGATTGTGGGTATATTGATCATGTTGTACTCTCCTGGATTTGCGTTTTGATCTCCCCTGGAACTAAGATATTTCTTATGGTCGTTGTTTTTCTTTAATTCTTTTTGCTTGTGTTGTTTGCCTTTTTTCTGGCTTTTAAATTTGATCTTTGCTTCTTGGGCCCATGGGACACTCTCCCAGACTTCTTTGCTGTGGGCTAGGGCCTTGATACTGTTTTTGGGCTGGGATCTCAGGTGCTGCTAGCGGGATCTTATAGTGGTCTGGTAGTTTACCTGGTGCTGTACTGGAGCTGATATTCGTGGCTAGTGCGTGTCTGACATTGGCAGATATCGACATTGACTGCTCTACAGCCCTTGGGCTCAGAATCTCCTGATGGTTTGGTTAGGTGGGGCTTTCCACAGACTTGCCAGGACACCTTCCACCCTATATTGGGCCCCTTCAGCCACAGCAAGAGGTACTTTTCCTGTTAATCCCCATAGCCTCCCAAGCTAAAAGACTACTGTACCTGTCCTGCTGGCTCCACTATTCTAGGATTTTTCCTGAGACAATATTCTCTGGGTTTTTCAAAGTCTATAAGGGAGAGTGAAAGCAACTTACTGTTTACTCCACCATCTTGGCTGCAAGAAGCTTATTTGGGTGACGTTCAAACATTCAGTCTGTGGGTTGATAGCCCAGAAGCAGCTGCTGCCACTGCCACAGGTTCTGCACAAGACTGTGCCTCTCTCTCACCCAGTTCCAGTAGACATCTCTCCTGCATTGAGAGGCCTGGGAATTGCCACTGCTGCCAGAGATTCAGGCCCCTGGGGTCTGCTTCAGCCTCACTAGAGTTTGGTTTGTGTTGGTGTGTCCCACATGCTAGATTGTGCATCTTTCCTGATTCAGTGCAATAGACCCTTCCTGTCGACCCTTCAGGTTGTCTTGGACTGGAATCTGGTACACTCTGTCTCTTTGTGGATTCCACTACTCTAGAATTTGCTCAGATTCACTTTCCAGAAGTATTTAAAGGGGTCTGGGAGAGATCTTGGGTCAGACCCCGCTTTTACTCCATGATCTTGGCTAAGGCCCCATGTGAGGTCTGTCTTGACCAACATACCCAGTATAGCTTCTATTCTTTTTCTCTACTCAACCCCCTCTCTGTTACTTTGCTGTGTATTTCATATTGACTCATCTGTGTACATGTTGTTTTCTCTAATGGAGCATAAGCCACTTGGGGAAGATGCTGTTTCATTTTTGTTTTTAAATCTTTAGCTCCTAGCACAATTCCTGCCATATAGCGGTGTCTCAATGAATTTTTCATTAATTATTGATTGATGAATAACTGTTTTCACATAAAATGATAGTGCAATTATATCTCAGTCTAGCACTTGGGAAATGGGTGTGTCATTCTTTAAATTTAAATAATTTTAAATGTAGAGATGGGAGAAGAAAGGCTACATTATTGCAGAATAACGACTACTTAATGACTGACAGGACAAATTGTTCAACGTTTATTAAAAGAGTTATTACATAGACTCAGCTTTCAGACAACATCTGAATGAGAGGTTCAGAGTTTTAATGATTATATAGTAATAGAAAAAAGAGAGATTGTCACATACATGGTGGGTAGAGAGAGTATGTTCATTGATAACACCTTCCAAAGAACAAAAAAATGAGAACAACTTGTGATTACTCAGGCACTGATCAAAGACAAGTGTATATAATCGCTTTAAGTGTAATGGAGGAAAAAAGAATAGATTTAATGGAAAAACCCATGGTGAGATCATTTCTACAACACTGAAGAACAACAGTAGGAAAGACAAATAGGAACTATACCTCCCCTTAGTTCAAAATTCTTTCATGTTCCCAGGAAATGTATTTCACAAAGAAAGAAGCATTTTGTTTCCCTCTCCTTCCAAAGGTGACTGTTACCAAGTGACAAAGTCAAGATCTGACCCTGACCTGAAAATAAAGGATGGTGATATTGCCAATTGCTCGATATATCTATATAGTCGTGTGTGTGTGTGTGTGTGTGTATGTATGTGTGTATGTATGGATATATATGTATGTATATATAGCGAGATAGATGATAGATATATCATAGATCTAATTTTAGATATTGTAATATAGATATAGATCAAAATGACAATGTATGACCATGAGATGTATAAAATGTTATTAGTTTTATAGATTAATCTCCCACAAAATTCTATATCATCTGTCTATCTGTCTATCTATCTATCTATCTATCTATCTATCTATCTATCTGTCTATCTATCTGTCTGTCTATATGGTTTCCCTCCTTCTTTTTCCATTTTCTTCTAGTGACTCTTTATTTTCTGTTCTAATTTCTCTGTGCCACAAATGCTATTATTTTTATTTTTCCTTAGTTTATTTTTAATTTATGTAATAAAAAGCATTTCTATAACAGTATAATTTTTAAAAGATGATCACACATGAAACTGCAAATCTATTATGTACAAATTGCTATTCCTCTTAAATATATAGTAAAGTTAAGACATAAATTTATTTTTTCTCTTTTTTTAAAAATTATAGCAAATACTATTATTGACTGAAGCTGTTTGAGATTTCTTGTATTTGAAGTCCTTTGAAGCTGGAGACAGATTCATCTATAAAGCTAATGACGCTTTTAAATGTCTCAGTCATTTCACCACCCTAAAACACCCACATTTCAACCAGAATACTGCAATTTTATATTGAAGATAATATTCCTCCAACCTTAATGTCTTGGTGGTAGCCATTGCCAGTTGTTTTGACTTATGTCTTGCCATTTAATTCCAATGACTCTGGAGGAGAGATTGAAGCTCATTTAAACCCAATTCACTCACAAGTAAAAATATCACCTCTCCAATAAGGATGGAGAAACAACAACAATAGATCATTGAAGATGATTGAAATGACCATAATCCTACTTTAAAGTTATTCAAATTATATTTGTAAAAATTTGAGTCCCACCTCTGAAACATGACTGATTCTATTACTTGGAGACAATTCATCTAACCTCAACAGATGAAGCAAGTTAAGATTCTTAAAAGCTGTCATTTTACATCGCTAGAGGGTGTTTCATTGGGAGCTCCTTGTACCAGAAAAGACAATGTACACATGTGCTTGTGTTTGTGTGTGTGTATATATATATATATATATATATATATATATATATATAAACAAAATAGATTTTTCCTGAGTAATCTAGCTCCTGAGCCCTCTTATGTGCTTCTTTCTTAAACTAAATCAGACATGACACTATTGAGTCAGTTGATAAATATTTGTTAACTGCCTACTATATGCCATACACTGGAAATACACACATAAATAAAGGCAGTGCTTGCCCTCAATGAGCAAACAATCTAATGGGAGAAAACAGCACACAAAAGGAAGCTAAAAAGCTAAAGTAGGGAGATGGTATCTGCTGCAGAGCATGATGAAGTTCAAAAGCAGGATGGAAGATTATGTTGATCCCCTGTATTAAATGGAGGCCCTGAAACATATGGCCCTGTCCTTCTGTCAAAGGGTCCAATCTGGAGCACAAGGTAAAAATGAGATCTGAATAAGAGGAAGATACAATCTTACAGGACAATGAGATTCTACAATGATGGATTTCCAGTAGAAGAAAGGTGTAATGGAAAGATCCAAAGAAATTTAAAAGCTGGTGGAAAATTGAGCCTTAAATATGGGGCCTTTCCTAAATGAAAAGACAAATGGAAGAATAATTATATTTACTCAATACTCAATGTTTACTCAATAGAAGGAAAATTGTTGAAATGATAAAAAATGTCATAGGCCAACCACAACCCTGGACCACACTCTCCCTCAAATGTATGCAATATCTGTAGCAAGGAATCAAATTAAAACAAGAAAATAGGAAGTGGACACACACGCGTGAAATTAGAAATCAGCCACATGAGTGGTTTAAAAATTCATGACTCTGAAAATCAAGATGGTCACTAGGTATAAAGCCAAGCATGAACAGCTTTCCAGAGGACTGCTGCTTTAAACAGCTTTAAGATTCTGATCACATGGTATAGTGAACTCTCTATTTATTCAGCATTAATTAAAGCAAAACATTCACATAAATCAAAGTACGACATTTACAATGTTATAGCATTACAACTTATCACTAAAGTGATCACATAGTTTTCACCAAAATAGCCACATAGTTTAAGTTTAAAAGGTATCATTCAGTAAGCCCTTAACTCAATCATCCTTAAGGAGCAAGCCTCCTTAAGGGACACAAAGTACAAAGGTGAAAGTTCTCTACCCCTAGGTCACAGTAAATCATGATCTTCTCAGTCGGCATTAAGTCCCCAAAAAAGGTCTTTTCATCTTGACTTGAGTCTGGCTCTTAGATTCTATGGTTCCTCTTCTATGGTCTCAGGTTTTGCCTGAATTTACCCAACTGGTAGCTCTCAGCTCCTCATACAGCTCCTTGTGCAGTTCCTCATCCAGTTCCCATTCCATTTTGAATCTCATGGTATCCAATCCACGTCAAGATCTTCACAGTTCCTGTTCTTAAGAAGACAAAGTTTAACAGAGCCAAAGCAACATTAATATACATTGCCAGCACCATCATCAATTCACTATCTGCCTGTGAAATCAAACTCACTCATAAGTCTAAGACATCAACACAAATCATCACTAACTCCTCAGTACCTCTGAATCCCTCCTCAGGACTTCTGTAAAGAGTCAAGAAAATCCTCTTTCGTGGCTTCCAGTAAAGTCTTAGGGCTTCTGTACAATGTATCACAAACAAAAATCTACACAAACAGAGTGCCTGGCAACCACAAAATTTTATATATGGTCATTAGCTCCTCCCTGTTGCATTAACAAGTTCCTCCCACGTGAAGTTCACAAGTTGTGTTTCTCAACAAGGACTTGATATAATTAGGGCAAGGCTCAAAGACACTTGAACTGAAAACAAAGTGCTAAATATTTAAGTAGCTGAAACAAGGTGCTAAGTACTCCTTTTCTTGCCATTGCCTCAGGGAACTGTAGATTTCTTAGATCAAATGTTGGACAAAAGTGCTTCTCTGCTCCCTGCTTAATTTGTTTTCATGATACATAAAATTACTGCTCTGCTACTCTTGAGCTGTTGAAGTTGTATCAACTTCTTTGCGCAGACAGCCACCCTTAGAAAGGCATTAAGGAAGTGTTACACTCTTTTGGCAAAAAAATAGTCCAGTTCCCAGAAAAAAGAGCTAGAAATCCTATCTTTACCTTTCTTCCTTACCCCCACTTGCCACCACCATCTTAAGCATTCAAGGAAAACTTAAATATTTCAGACACCCTAAGAAGTTTTCCTCTCAGAGAGTGGAGCCAAGATGGCAGCGTAGAAGCAGGAAAACTTTGCAGCTCCCATATAACCACTTCAAATACCCATAAAATAAGACTATAAACAAATTTTAGGGCTCCAGAACTCACAAAATTACAAAAAAGCACATCTCCTGCTGAAGACAGCTCTGCAGGTGGGACAGGAAGGGCTCATCACAGCATGGTGGGAGCCGAAAACCAGCCCGGCTTGAAACTGCAACTTGGCTCCAGGGCCACCAGCACAAGCCACGGCTGGAGCCTTCAGGAGAGTGGATCAGCAGCAGCTGTGGGAATTTCCAGAATTATCAGGCCATAAGAAATAAGGACTAAGTGAAAGGTTAGTGGAACTCAGCTAAATTTGGGGGAGAGGGTACGGCCAAACTGCTTCCAGTGCAGGGAAGCAGCAAAAGTGGTGGTGCTGCAGCCATTCTCATTCTTCAGAAGCTCCCAGCCTACAGACTGCAGGGGAGCCAAGCAATCATTCAGAGGCTAAGTGCTCTTGACTTAAGCTGCCTGGATCAAGATCATGATCTTGGTTGGTAGTCCTGGGGTACATTTTCAGTGAGCCAAAGCTGTTGGGATTGTAGCGACCTCCTAATAGCTCTGGCAGCTGTGAAACCCCAGCAATTTGGGACAGAGCTTTCCCCTCTGGAAGCAGAGTTCCACAGAGCTTAAAAGGTCAAGTAATTGACTGGCAACATGAGCAAGCAAAAGAAGCAAAGTAAGAACAGCAATCCAACTTTAGATTCCTTTTTTGGGGACAAAAAGGATCAAAGCATGGAATGTGAAGAAGACAACACAGTCAGAACACCCACACCAAAAGCTACCAAGAAAAACATAGACTGGTTGCAAGCCATAGAGCAGCTTAAGAAGGATTTTGAAAACCAAATAAGAGAAGTAGAGGTAAAACTGGGAAGAGAAACGAAAATGATGAAAGAAAATCATGAAAAGAGTGTCAGCAACCTGACTGAAAA
>CM053588.1:278475272-278498442 GCA_028646515.1 Pseudochirops corinnae
CATAGAGGGCACAGGTTCAATTGAATAGGAAGGGACAATACTTTAAAAGGTGAAATTCTTAGATGGGATAGGAATACAATGAGAGGAGACAGGGAGAGACAGAATGAGGTCAATCATCTCATATAGAAGAGGCAAGGGATAACTATTAGAATGGAGGGGAAGAACAGGAAGGCAAAAGGGAAAGGGTCAACCTTACTTTCATTGAATTTTGCTTAGGGAAGGAATGACATTAATTCTAAGCTGGGTATCTTGCCATACAGGAGAGTAGGGGGACTAGGGAAGAGAGGTGGGATGATGGAGGGGAGGGCAGGGTGAGGATGGGAGTTGTGTGGAAGCACACACTTCTGTAAAGGAACAGGGACAGGGTAGAGAATAGAACAAGGTGAGGGGCAGGATTGGAAGGAGGGACATATAATCAGTCTCTCACAATATGTGCATTGTGGAGATGTTCTTCTTAACTGCATATTTACAGCCTGTATTGAATTGCTTATCTTTCCATTGGGAGTGGGTGATGAGAGAGGAAGGGAAAGAATCTAGAAATTAAAGTTTTATAATCAAATGTTAAATATATATATACATTTATTATTATTATTATTATCATTATTGTTATTAACCCCATGCAACTGGGAATTAAGATATACAGGCACTGGGGTAGCGAGATCCATCTTGCCCTACTGGAAAGTCAGAGAGGTGATGGGAGAGGACATAGTAGAGCAGATTGGGGGAGGGGTTATACGATGGGATGGCTATTTTGGACTGGTCAGTGGGGGAAAGATGGGGAGAAAATTTGTAATTCAAAATCTCATGGAAATGAATGATGTGAACAAGAAAATAAATAAATGAATAAAAAAATAAATATTAAAAAAATAGATTTTCCCCTCTCAGTCTATAAATGGCATAAGAGGTAGCATGCCTAGACAACTCTTTACATAGATGATTCTGCCTTCCTCAGCTTTCCAATCATATTCCAGTACATACAGAACTCAAGTCCCATCAAACAAGCCCTCTCATCAAAGGAAAAGACCACCTCTTCATTTTTCTTAGCTCCCTCTACAAGCTGTTTTTTTTATTATGTCTTCTACAAGTAGTTTTTTTCACACTATCTGTATTTTCTATTTCCTGATCTTCTAATTCTCCTTTGTGAAGTTTCTCCAATTCTCTAGATTTATTTGATCATTTTTCTCTTGACTTTAATACCCCAAATTGGAACTTTCTTGTGAATAGTGAGTCATTTCTATTTTTTGGCGTGAAACTCAAAAAATTTACCTTTCTAGCAGATATAACCCCAACAGTCATGAAATCATCTGACAATCTGTAAACATTGATTTGACTTATAATTTCTCAGTTATAATCTTGAAAATTTTGAAAATAGTCTTACAGAAATGAATTCATTGACCATGTGGCAAAGACAGTCCTTGTTACCTTAATCTGTTCTTTTCTTTCAAACACGTATTCTCAGTACATGTTTATATGAGGAACAATTTTGTCTATGACCATCAGAACAGACTGCATCGTTCCTCAAACATTTTATCAGAGCAGCTATGTTTCTCCTAACGCTGATTTTTGTCAGAGTTCCAAATGCAAATGTTTTCTTTTTTTGGTCTATTTCACGCAAAAAAATTCTAAATAACTACACATAATTTGTGTGTATATGTGTGTATATTTATATACACACAAACACACATATGTGCATGTGTTTTTGACTTTTTTCCCCCAAATCCCTCTCTCTTCAAGTTCCTCCTCCATCCATTGAGAAGACAAGAAATAAGATACTAGTTACATATGTGAAATCATGCAAAACATATTTCTACATTAGCCACATAAATAATTTCTAAGCCTGTTCCCAACCTTGTGGAAAAGATCCCTGAGTGCACAAGATACACACATAACCTGAAATTATGGTCTCAAACTATCCCAAATTTTTTAAATTAAATTGATTACGATTTAACAATACTTAACAGTAACCTAACATATCAACATAAAAATAACAGTATAACACTCTGTAACTATATTTAGGGGTGAAGGGAGATCAGAAACAGGAAAATAAGAATCAGGAATAAAACAATGCACAGGGAAACAGCACCAAAAAATTTAACCTTAGATTGTCATGACCAAGCTTTATCTCATAAAATAGATATTAGAATATGTCTCTCACCCTACTTTTTAGATGTTGAGGCCTATAGACACAGAATGCCATGTGTTCTTTTTTACTTGGTTGAAGTGTTGGATAAGTTTGATAACAATGAACTCATCATTTCACTATTTATTAGAAGAGATTCCTTTTAGGGTGGAGAGAGAAAAGAGAGGTATGGGGAAATACAAATGATGTGAAAACAACAGATAGTAACAAAAGTTTTAAAAGATAGATAAGAAAGAAATGTCTTTATTGGTACCTGTTATATTTATTCTCTCTCTCTCTCTTTGTTATTCTTTTGGAACATTTTCTATACAAATCAAACATCAAAAACTAGAGTCACTCTGGTCAAGCTGACACTGAAAAAGAAATTGCAAAAAGATTTCACTTCACTTTATTATCTTTTAATGTCATTTATAATCACCTCTATTTATTGTTATGGGCTTGTTTTTAAGGAAGACAACTGTAGATAATTTTAAATGTACTGCATTGTGTATGAAATTAGAACAGAATCACAGGTTGAGATAGATGACTTTTTTTTTTGTCTTTGACATAACAGTGTATCTGTAGTATCACTGAAATAGATATTCCCTCCCATAGTGCAGATAGAAACTCATTTAGGACTTTTTAATTCAGTATAATCTTTGTCTATTTGATTTCATAAAGTCTACACAAGTGGCCTATCAAATATGCTGGAAATCTTTCCCTCAGTCTCACAATACTCCGTAGATGTCATTAGAGCAACAGGACTTATGACTCATTTATGACTACTGTGCTTCCTTTTCAAATAATATATTATTCTGATGACATTTATTATGAAGCTTTTCCAGAATAACTTTGTGATATCATTTTATATCTACTAGATTGACTAAAATGATGGAAGGGGAAAGTGACAACTCTTGGGGCAGAATGTTGAAAAAATTTATAGTTAATTTGGGTATTTATAATCATCAGAATGCTTATTCACTTAAAGTTGTTCTAAAACAATATTGTTGTTTCTGTGTGTAACATTTTCATGGTTCTGCTCATTTTACTCTAAATTATTTCAGCATTTGGGACCCCTACATAGAAATCCAGAGACCAGGTCACTGACCCAGAGCACATAAGTTAGAGAGAGCGACCCTGTAGGTCAGGAACAGGACTCAACTTTAAAAGTCATGAAATAGGCTGAAAAAAGAGTAAAAGAAAAGACCTCTGACCATAGAAAGCTACCATGGTGACAGAGAGGATCAAAACACAAAGTCAGAAGAAAACAATGTCAAAATGTCTGCATGGAAAACTGCAAAGGGGAATATGAATTAGTCTGAAGCACAAATGCCTTCTTAGAAGAGTTGAAAAAGAATTTTGAAAATCAAATAAAAGAACTAGAAAGGATTTTAAAAGCCAAATTAGAGAGGTAGAAAAAAATGACCAATTATTTTAAAAATTAAACTGGCAAAATGGAAAAAAAAAATCACTGAAGAGAACTACCGAAAAAGTACAATTGGGCAAATGAATAAAGAGGCACAAAATCCAACTGGAGAAAATTAATCCGAAAATTTAAAAATTGGCCAAATGGAAAAGGAAGCACAAAAACTAACTGAAGGAAACAATTAGTTAAAAATTAGAATTGGACAAGTAGAAACTAATGACTTTAGGAGGCATCAAGAATTAAAAAAAAAATCTAAAGAATTAAAAAAAAAGAAAAGAAAATGTAAAATATCTCATTGGAAAAACAACTGATCTGGAAAAAAAAGATCCAGGAATGAGGATATAAGAATAATTTCACTACCGGAAAGTCATTATCAAACAAAGAGCCTGGACAATATCAAGAAATTATGGAGGAAAACTACCCTGAGGTCCTAGAACCTGAGGGTAAGATAGTGATGGAAAGAATCCACCAATCACCTCTTGAAAGAGATCGCAAATTAAAAGTGCCAAGCATTATTGTAGCCCAATTTCAGAATTACCAGGTCAAGGAGAAAATTTTGTAAGCAGTCAGGAAGCAAAAATTCAAATATCACAGAGCTTACAGTCAGTATCACACAACACCTTGAAGCTTGTACATTAAAAAATTGGGGGGATTTGGAATATGACAAATCATAAGGTAAAGGAACTTAGACTACAACCAAGGATCAGCTACCCAGGTAAATTGAGCATAATCTTTCAGAGGAGGAGATGGACATTCAGTGAAATAGGGGACTTCCAGCCCTTCCTGATGAAAAGGTCAGAATTCAATGGGAAAATCAATCTTCAAATAAAAGACTAAAGAGAGACATAAAAAGGTAAGCAGGGAAAAATAAACACACACACACACACACACACACACACACACACACACATACACACACACTAGTTATTCAATAAGACCAAGGTAAAAGATAGTCCCAGCTCCTAAGGAGCTCATGAGAATAGACACGTATAATGGGAAATACAACAAAACAACTACAAACAGATAGGTTATACACAATAACATATACACACATGATTATAGATAATCAGCAGAGGGAAGTCATGGTAATTAAGGGAGAATCAAGAAAGATTTTTGGGGGGCCCTACATGAAAGAATAAATAGTTTATATTTTGTGTTTAGCCAGCAGATAGTCATTGCTTGTATGGAGGTCATATTTTATTTTAATTTATTTGCTTTTACTTCTCTTCTTACAGATTGTCATTTAACCTCTCCATAGTTTCTACTCAAGTTTTTCTATTCTTCCAATAATTTCTGCTGACGGACTTTAAATTGTACTTTCACAAGTATTTTTTTTAATAAATAATTTATTTTTAATTTTCAGCCTTCATTTCCACAGAATTTTGATTTACAATTTTTTTCTCCCCATCTTTCCCCTACCCCCACTCCAAAATAGTAAGCCTACTAAAGACCCCTTTTTGGTCTCTCTTATATCCTCCCACATCGCCCTCCCTTCTAACTTTCTAGCAGGGCAAGATGCAGTTCTATATCCCAACACCTGTTGCATGTTATTTCCCAGTTGTATGTTAAAAAACAACAACAATTTTTTTGTAAACATTTGTTTTTAAAACTTTGAATTCCAGATTTTTTTCCCTTGTTCCTTCCTCACCCACCCTACTGGGAAGATAAGCAATTCAATATAGATTGTACATGTGTAGTTACCCAAATAATTCCCCTAGTTGTTATATTGTGAAAGACTAACTATATTTCCCTCCATCCTGTCCCACCCCCTACTTATTCTATTTTCTCCTTTGACCCTATCCCATTTCAAGAATGTTTGCTTCTAAATTCCCTCTCCCCCAATCTTCCCTCCCTTCTATCCTCCCCCCTCTTAACCCCTACCCCTATTTTCCTGTAGGGTAAGATACCCAATTGAGTGTGTATGTTACTGCCTCCTTAAACCAAATTCAGTGAGAGTAAGGTTGTCCCATTCCCTTTCACATTCCTGCTCTTCCCCTCCATTGTAACAGTTTTCTCTTGCCTCTTTTATATGAGATAAGTTACCCTAATTATCTCTTCTTTTCACCTTCTCCAAATATATTCCTCTCTCAACTCTTAATTTTATTTTTAGATATCATCCCTTTATATTCAACTCATCCTGTGCCCTCTGTCTATGTATACATGAACGTACATATGCCCACACTGACGTATATATTTATATACACATACACCCTCCTATACATAATACATATGTATTCCCTTCAACTGTCCTCATACTGAGAAAAGTCTTATGAGTTAAAATTATCATTTTTCCATGTATAAATATAAATAGTTCAATTTTAATACATTCCTTATGATTTCTTTTTTTCTGTTTACTTTTTCATGCTTCTCTTGCTTCTTGTATTTGGAAGACAACTTTTAAGTTCAGCTCTGATTTTGTTCATCAAGATTGCCTGAAAATACTCTATTTCATTGAATGACAATATTTTCCCCCAAAGCATTATACTCAGTTTTGCTGCGTAGGTGATTCTTGGTTTTAGTTCTAGCTCCTTTGACCTCTGGAATATTATATTCTAAGCACTTCAATCCCTTAATGTAGAAGCTGCTAGGTCTTGTGTTATCCTGATTGTGTTTACACAATACTCAAATTATTTCTCCCTGACTGCTTGTAATATTTTCTCCTTGACCTGGGAACTGTGGAATTTGGGTATGATATTCCTAGAACTTTTCTTTTTGGGATGCTTTTCAAGAGGCAATCAGTGAGTTTTTTCAATTTCTATTTTGCCCTCTGGTTCTAGAATATCAGGGCAATTTTCCTTGATAATATCTTGAAAGATGTTGTCTAGATGGTGAGCTTCTAGGAGGCTGATGGAGGAAGATGGCAATAGAGTCCCTTATCATTCAGGAGGAAATTAAGAAGGAATCAGAGAAGCCTGTTGACCGGGAGATGTGCCCACTGCCTCTGCAGGTCTTCACCACTAATAATGGCTGACACCACCGAGTGGAATAGTTCTCCTGAGAAAATGTGCCTTCAAGCAAGCTGTAGATCTACAACTAGATGGATGCAACCTTGAAAGAATTGACTAGTTTAGTAAAAGAGATCTACCCAGAAGCTTGAAAGAAGGGTACACTTCAATTTTGCCATTGTTTTTATGGATCTTAAAAGACCTGGTTATTGAGTGAAAGAGATTGGCAGTACTATGTCTGGCAGAAAGGGGACTGATGATTCCATGACCCTACGGTCTCAGAAATTCCAAATAGGAGATTATTTGGATATAGCAATTACTCCTCCAAAGTGGGCACCACCTACCTCAGGATACATGAGACCATATTAAAACTTGCTTACTCTTTCTTGCAAAAAAAAAAAATGGTTCCTAGGTTCTTTTTTTATCATGGCTTTCAGGTAGTCTAGTAATTTTTAAATTATCTCTCTTAAATCTATTTTCCAGGTCAGTGGTTTTTCCAATGAGGTATTTCACATTGCCTTCTATTTTTTTCATTTGTTTAGATCTGTCTTAAGAGTATCTTGATTTCTCATAAATTCATCAGCTTCCAATTGTTCCAATCTAATTTTGAATGATTTATTCTCTTCAGTGAGTTTTTAAAATTCCTTTTCCATCTGACAAATTTGGCTTCTTAAGGCCTTCATCTCCTCATTGGCTTTTTGGGACTCTTTCCTTTTGAGGTAGTCTATTTTTTAAGGTGTTATTTTCTTCAGTATATTTTCAGGTCTCCTTTAGCAGGCTGTTGACTCACTTTTCATGATTTTCCTGCATCATTTGCATTTCTCTTCCCAATTATTCCTCCGCTTCTCGTACTTGATTTTCAAAATCCTTATTGAACTCTTCCATGGCTTGTAACCAATTCATATTTTTCTTGGAGGCTTTTGATGCAGAAGTTCTGACTTCACTGTCTTCCTCCCACTCCATGCCTTGATCATTTTCGTCTCTTAAAAAGGATTCTATCATCTGTTTGTGCTTCCTGTGCTTGCTCATATTGCTAGCCAATTACTTGATCCTTGAGCTCTTTGCCATGGTAGAACTCTGCTTCCAGAATGGAGAGAGCTTTGTCCCAAATGGCTGGGGTTTTCTCAGCTGCTTGAGCTATTAGGAGGGCACTGTCCCTATAACTCCTACAAGCTCTGGCTTACTGGTCACACATGCCAGGACCACCAACCAAGACTGTGATCCAGATCCAAGCAGTTTAAATCAAAAGTGATTGCCCTCTGAATGATCACTCCATCCCCCTACAATCTGCAAGTCAGGAGCTCCTGAGACACCCATGTGGTGCAGCTGCCATGCCTCCACCACTTCTTGCCCTGGAGGCAGCAGCCAGACCATGCTCTTCCATACCCCCGGTTCCAACAGAGTTCCATACTGACCTTTTACTTTTGTCTTTGGTTTTTAAATGATGAGAGGTCTGGAAGCTGCCACAGCTGCTGATTATTCACTCTCTTGAAGAATGCTCTGGCTGCTGCTTGTCAGGGCCTCCCTGGGCTGGAACTGTGTGGCTCCCGTGGGACTGTGATTGGCTCCCAGCATGCTGCTATAGACCTTTCCTGTTGGCCTGACAACTGTCTTAATGTGGGAGATTTGTTTCTGTCTTTCACTTTGTGGGTTCTTTAGCTTTAAAAACATTTTAGAGTCATTTTTTACAGGTATTGGAATTGTTTGGAGCCAGAGCACACACCAAGTGTGTGCTTCTACACAGCCATCTTCTATTTCACAAGTATTACTTCTCATTTAAATAATTCAGGAACTTCTTGCTGTGGTTGCATGCTCTTGGAGATATTTTCCTTAATTTTACAATACTTATTGCCAGATATCTTAACACTTTGGACTGATTTGGGGGACATGCTGTTATTAATATTTTATTTTTTACTTTATCTACTTATACCCAAGGGCTTTAACTGACTTCCTTTTTTTTTTGCCTACCAAGATCTTCGTTGGTTTTAATCTATTCCTCATCTATTCTCTTATTGTTCACCTTCTGATTCTTTCCCCTTTTGTTGTGATTTTTCTGGGGTTGGGACCTCAAAGAGATGTCCTAACCTTCTCTCACACTGGGATGTTGCCTCAGTGTCTTCTCCATGTGATTTATTGGAAAACATAATTGGCCCTAGTTGTATTCTGGGTTCTTTTCTATAGACTTAGTGCAATACCACATAGCAACACACCTACTTCTTGTCCCACTTCCTTTAGTTCATAATTTCTCTCTCTAGCTGAGATTTGTTTTTATAGAGAGCACTCTATTGCTGTTGTCCCGGTCAGGAATAGCTTTTATCTTTTGCTGTTTTATTTTGCAACACCTGAAGGAGTACAATGTCGTTGGATTCTATTGAACACATATAAGTTGACTTATGAAACTTTGTTTAAGTATTGCGGATGGGAGTAGATGGGAAAGATGCTGATTTATCACGTTAGTGATAAAGAATTGGTCTTTTTGTTTGTATACTCATTGAAATTTTACCTGATTAGGCTTCTTGGTGGACAAAACATTGAGGCAATAGAGATTGCTATATTTCTTGTACAAAATTCCTATTTTGGAGAGGTTTGGAGGATATAAGGATCAGAGAACATATTTATTCCTCCATCTTCTTGGTTACATACCCCAGACAACATGATAGACCTTTGAAAGAAATGATTCTGATCTCTGAATTATTGTCATTCAGACTTCCTTTCTGATACTTCATATGAAAGAAGGTGAGAACTGGTTTCCCTTTTCCAACCTGGCAGAAATAGCCATTTCTCAAACATGGCATTTAGAGTAATGGCTCAGATGGACAAACTTACACATGGACTGTGATTTTCCCCTTTTGCTTAATTTTCCCTGATTATAGGTGACAAATTCTGAGATAAATATTTCCAGCATTGTGGTCAACCATGCTAGTTGGAGAGTTGGCAGATTCTAGGTTTATTAGTTGCTGTCAACAATACTTAGGAGATTCCTGCAGGTACTACAATGCATTGAGGAGAAAATGTCACCAAAGCTGAGATGAGCCCAATCTCAAACATTGGTTTAGTTTATCAAAAGATATGGACATTGAGAAAAAGAATGTCAAACTGAGATAAACATGAAATACCTATTCAACTTTCATTATTGTTGTTTTCCTTAAATATACCAGGGAGAATATAATAGCAGGTATGTTACCACTTGTTTTCTTAAGCCTTTGTTAAAAGTCCCAAACTCTCACTCACATGGTTTTGACTTTTTTTTGTTTTAAGATTATTTTTGGGATGGAAGGAAATAAATACCTGCCCTATACCTAATTTTTACACTGCTAACTTTTCCCTCCCTCTCTTTTAAGAAAACCCTATATATGAGTCAAACTTCAACATTGGGATGATGAAAAGATTCTCTAGAGTGGATTGTAAAGATCAAGGAACTGTAAGAAAATAGTTCGATTCATCTCTTCAAAAGTCAGGTTCCCCCAAACTATGTCCAGGTTCGCATGTTTGAGTCCAAGGCAAAAAACCCCTAGAGTGAATGAGAAGGTAATTTTTTCAACTCTGTCAACCCAGAAGCATTTCTTTATTTATACCTAAAATCTAACAAGTTCTGAGACAAACTAACGAAGAACATTACAATGTCCAAGATCAAGAATTTTGAATCAGTAAAAATACTTAGAAACTATCTAAAAAGGATAGGATCAAAATAGATGGACTTCAGCATACTGGGAACTAAAATATTAAGGGGCAATAGTGACTATTTTAGAAATTGATATAGTAAAAGACTTGTAAAATCAGACTAAATAAAAAAAGTTGAAAATCTCCTTAAAAGAAAAACGCAGTAAGGGAAAGGGAAAGGAAAGTGTTAAGATAACCATGCTTATGAAAATAGTTTATATTAACAGTGACTGGAAATCTCTGTGTAAAAATTAATAAAATCTGATTATGAAGAAAAAATGGTCAATAGATTAGTAATGTGGAGAGAAAATGATGTTTATTTTAAAGTAATGTAATGTAGAGCACTTTAAAAAGAATGGCTTCTTTGTATATGCCTCCTTCCAACAATATTTTCAATGAAAAAAGATATATGAAGTTAATAAAGTAAATGTGTTAAAGGCACATGCAGATTTTTAGATAAATAAATTACATAAACACTTTTATGATGATCATCATTATTTGAACACATCTCTTAGAGGCTCATTTTCCATTACCTTGCCTGACTATTTATTCAAATTACATGTCAAATTTGCAATTAGCTCAATCTAAAAGAGTTGTTGTTAAGAGGGTCTGAACAAATACTTCTCTTCTATCTAATATCAGTAGAAGAGAAGGCAAAATAATTAAAGGAAACTGATAGCTTAGCAGATAACTGCATCCTGGGTTATCTTTATTTTCTTAGTAATGAATAACATAGCAATGCCTACTATGTGTAATGTGGAAAAACTTCTAAATCTCCTAAAATGCTGGTAAAACAAAAACACAAATAAAATAATCTCTTCTTTTGGTCAGGAGATGGGCAATATGCCTCAACACTGATTCTCTGGAATTACGGTTGGTCATTTCTTTGATAAGAATTCTTAGGAGACATCTGTTTATTTTTACAATGTTGTTATTATTGTATAATGATACTATATTATGGCCACTGGGTCCTGATATATTTGGGTCACAAGAATTCGTAAATAATACTACATAATGTTGTTATTCTGATTCTGCTTATCTTCCTCTTCATCAGTTTATACAAGTCATTGCAAGTTTCCCTGAAACCATCCCCTTAGCAGAGCAAAATTTTCCACATTCCTGATTTACTCACCTCTGTGGATATGCAGAAAATGCCAATCCAGTGGCAGAAAGTGAAGAAAAATTAAGAAGCCTCTTGATGAGGGTGAAAGAGAATAATAACAATATAGTAGCTAACTTGAAGCTTAACAAAAAACAGCAACAACAACAAACATCTTAGATCTTGGCAACTGTTTCTATCACTTCCTGATAAACAGAGGGATAAGAAATGGAATCAGTGCCAGATTTTCTATTCTTGGGCTCAAACATCATTACAGGCAATGACTGTGAGCATCAAATTAAAAGATACTTGTGTAATGATAATGGGATTTGAAGATCTTCCATGTCCCTTGTATTAGCAAGCAAACAGGTATTTAGCACTTAGTTTCAATTTCATAATTGTGTCAGAAATTAAGACCCAGAACTTGTGAGTCTCACAGTAGGATGAACTTGATGATGTAACAGGAATGGGTGGGTCAGGGAGAAGCTAATACAATAGAGAGGCCAGAGCTGGAGAGAAGAGATTTGGAGAACAGAACTTGTGGTGGCAGAACTTCTTCAGAGAGCCAGCCAGAACTTCTGCTGAGAACTTCTGCCAGTAACTGCTGGGAGCTCAAACTGCTGGGAGTGAGCAGCATAGAGACTGAGCAGCTACCATGGGTGAGGAGAGTAGAATCCTTTCTTGAGGGAGTGAGTAAGGAGAAGAGGATTTTTGCTTAAGGGAGACTGTTTTGTTTTAAAGTTTTGGGAATGTGGGTATGTACTGCATTGACTATGTGTACCAAGTTCTGCGTTACTATAATGACTTTGACTTTCTAGTTTTGGGACTCAGTTTTCTAGTATTTGAATGAATGTTTTCGTCCTGCCCTCTATGTGGAGCGCTTGTTACATTTTGTGATTCACAACTACACCCGCATATTCATAGCCACCATGGGTGTTGTGAATATCATATTGGTGTTACAACTTGCTCCGTGGAAGGATAGTAATGGGAAATCTAAACTTAACTAAAAAGCAGAGACATCCCCTTGCCAACAAAAATCTACATAGTCAGAGCTAAGGTTTTTCCAGCAACAATCTAGGACTATGAGAGTAGGACTGAAAGGAAAGCTGAGCATTGCAGAATTTACACTTTCAAAATATGGTGCCAGAGAAGATTTTTAAGAATCCCTTGGACAGGAAGGAGATCAAAATAGTCAATACTTAAAGAAATCAATTCAGACTCTTCACTGGAAGGTCAAATACTAAAGCTGAAGCTTAGACAATTTGACTGCATAATGAGAAAACAGGACCCATTGGAAAAGACTTTGATGTTGGGAAGAACTGAAGGTGAGAGAAAAAGCGGATGACAGAGGATGAGATGGATATATTATAATGGAAACAATGAACATGAACTTGGACAGACTTTGGAAGATACTGCAGGACTAAAAGGCCTGGCATGCTATGCTCCATGGAGTCATGAAGAGAAATACATGACTGAATGACTTAACAGGGTGCTAGTTTATGATTTTAAATATAGAATTTATGCGTTTAAAGGTAGGTGGAACTATCAATAGAGGACTGGACTTGAAATTATGAAGATATGTTAAAATATGGCTTTAGACATCTTTTAGCTGTATGACTAAGAAAGTGTCTTGACCTCTTTCTGCTTCAGTTTTCTTGACTGTAAAATTGGGTTAATAGCTCCTACCTCTGGGTATTGTTGTGAGGATTAAATGAGTACTTCTTTTTTTTTGCTTTTTGGAGGGCAGTTGGGGTTAACCGACTTGTCCAAGCCCTTAGCAACTAAGGGCTAAGTACTTCTGTGAAAGAAACAGAAGGTGTGAACAGGAAGAGATTGGCTGAGACAGGAAGCCAGTGTGTGTGTGTGTGTGTGTGTGTTTGTGTGTGTGTGTGTGTGTGTGTGTGTGTGTATTTAAGAAGAGCCCAGAGAAGAGACAATCAGAATCAAGATTTTTTACTCCTTGTGGAAGAAACTGTTTAGTTGAGACATCTGGTGAAGGCTGGAGTTGCCTAGAAGGCAAAAATGGCTGCTGCCTCCTGGAAGGCAAAAGTGGCTGCAGCCTCCTGGAAGGCCAAATTGACTGTTGCCTCCTGGAAGGGTGAAATATCTTCTGGGTCCTAGGGCCAGGTGAACTGCTGGAGGACTGAAGAAGCATGACCAGGACAAAACTTTATTTGTGGCTTGGTTGATCCTTGAGTTCCCAGCAACAGAAGTTGTGGAGGTTTTTAGATATGCTGGATCTTGTGAACTTCAGTATGTAACAAGAACTGCCCAGAGGACTGGACGAGAACCTGGGAGCTGTCTGCCTCTGAATTCAGGTGACAGTTTGGTGGATTCAGGTAGGAGCTGGGAGCATGCAAGGGGATCCAGGAAATCTGAGAGACCATCCTGAGTCAAGATGAAGAAAAGGCCTCTCCTTGGATATTGAATGCATGATGAAATTGCAGTTTACTAGGCACCAAGGGGTGGAGGGTTTGTGTAATTTTCTAATGATTGTATTTAGTGATTAATGATACTTAGTGACTTATTGCTAGATAAGTGAATGATTAAGTTATTCTATAATTGCCCCATGAGTGGAAAATTGATTATTGTATTGTGAGATGACTGAATGACTGAGTGAGGAGGCAAATTTCCTTAGGAATATCAGATGATTATTCTTTTGTTCTTTATTCTAAATACTGTGTACACTTTGGTGAAAACTATGTGGCCATTTTAATGTTAAGCTGTTGTGAATACTATAATGTGACTTTCTGTGATAAGATGTAATGTTGTCAATATTATATTGTGATTTTTTGTGAATGTTTGCCTCGATTTGTGGAATAAACAGAGTGTTCGCTGTTCTGTGTTATCAGAAGTTTAAAAGCTGTTCACAGTAGCATTCTTTTGGGAAGCTGCTTATGCATGGAATTACAGCCAGGCATATAGTAAGTACTTAACAAATACATGCTCCCCTTCCTTTATCCTAGTTTGCAAAATTATTGTCTTTAGCACATTTCTTCCTTCATTAATGTCTTATTCAAGGTATGGAGGTGATTCTGGATTTTTAAATGCTTTACTAGCAGAATTGAAACTCTGAGAGGTCATATAACTCTAAAAAGACTAATAGAATTTTACCTATTGATAGTATGTATGTCTATCTTCCACAGAACAATTAGGCTTTCTTTGGAGAGATTTATTGCCAGAGGCTCAGGGCCATTAGGTCATGACATTTTTAAGTCACAAGAACACACAAAGCCAGCTAAAAAAATTTGGAGAGACCATAATGGAGTACATGCACCAAGAAAATCTTGGATATTTAAATACCCTAATAGCACTAGGAAACACAAAGTAGGACAGAAGCAATTGAGGAACAAGGAGGAACAATGTTCAGTAAACAAAAATCTGGATTTTTTTTTTCTCCTATAAACCCCACTGTCAATGTCTTTGAATAATCCAGCTAGTGAACTATTTTCTTTACTGTTCTTTAAGCTTTCCTTTCATTATTACTCCTTACTTACTAATCATTCTTCTCCTTTAGGAAGTTCCCAAACCCTGATAGGCTGGAAATAGATAACTTTTATTGGCTAGTCCACAGAAAAAACATATTATTCATCCATTAAACCGTAAATGATGTGATTTAAAAAACAACTCATTGAGTCAATTCATCCCCTGTGAGCAATGTGCTTCTTGTGTTAAGCTGGTTTTAGATTTCCAAAGATACATATGGAGCAATAAAATCCCATGTTTGCATTTCAACAAAACATCTTCCCCAACTCCTGAGCCCAGCACTTCCTAGTAACCTAGCTACCAATGTGTTGATGTAAGTGATTTAGACATTTTTGAAATGAGAAATATGTAAGATGGGAAATGAGCTTTTGGAGGGCAGAAATATGAATAAGTGACCAACCATGAAAAGAAATAAAGAAGACTAGGCAATTTTTGAGTGATTGTCCATGGGAAAATTTCATGGTATGAACTGTGAAATGATTCGTTAACCGAATTCATGCATTTTTATAGAATAGTATATGTTATGATTCTATGCTTTCTATTAATGCAGTTAGTTGAGTATCACCTCATGATACCTGATATGTGGACTCACTCTTTGATGTTTTGGTTCCTTTTGCAAATTTGTTTTTGCTCTGGACTAGTCTACTACTATAGGGAAATCCTTGGTGAAGAAACTTTCAACCAATACAGAGAAGAAACTACTCTGATCTTAAATGATGATCTTATGATGTTAAATGTCTGGCACATTGAGAAATTAAGTACCATGTCCTAATCACACAGTCAGTAAGTGCCAGAGGTGAGATTTGAATCCGAGTCTTCCTGTGTCTGGGGCCTGCTATCTATCCATGTTTCCATGATGCCTTTCTACTCCTAGATAAGTAATATTTAATGGTGCCCCATTAGGAACCATATGGGACAGTGACGAATTTCACAGACTTGGTATTATAAACAGAGCAGAGACTTTCTATGGGTGTCTGCTTTCTTTTTGGGGAAGTTGATGCAAATTGGCATCATTCCCTTTATTTTTCCTTACACATTACCTCACATCCTCATTGACATTATTATATTGGTGTCAATGACAAAACAATAGCATGTATTTTACCCCAAATATTCAAACCTCCGGCAGAAATTGTTGGCATTTGTAGGATATAGTAGAAAAATAACCAGGCTGCTAGGCAGAAACCTGGGTGTCAGTTCTAATTTAGTGACTTCCTAAGCATTTGCTTGCTTTGTTGCTTGCTTGCTAGGGTTGGTGAGGTGACATAATGACTAGCATGCTGAAATTAGTCTGAAAGACAATCCAAATCCTCCCTCAGAAACTTAACTCTCTGTGTGACCTTTAATCTTTGAGTCACTTAACCTCTTTTGCTCTCTTACTCCTTAACATATATATAATAATATTAGCCCCTACCTAACAGTGGTGCTATGAGGCAGCTTGGTGACACATGGATAGAGTGCTGAGCCTGCAGTCATGAAGACTCAAGTTCAAACATGAACCAAGTCATTTATTAGTGTGTGACCCTGGGGAGTTCACGTAATTGCTCTTTGCCTCAGTTTTCTCATCTGTTAAATGGGGATGATAATAGCACCTACCTCCCAATCAAGTGAGATTATATTTGTAAAACTCTTCACATGGTTCCTGGAACACAGACACTTAGATAAATGTCATGATGACGTATGAAATTATTTATAAAGCTTAAAGTACTACATAACTCTTAGCTATTACCATTTGTCAATGTGAGAAAGTCATAGATTTCTAGCTCTACTGGATCTAAAAAGCCATCTAACCTTACGTTCTTATTTTACAAATAAGAAAACTGATTTAATTTTTCTGACTTTCCATTTCCTTTTCTATAAAAAAGGCTAAAATGTGTACTACCTAAGCCATCCGGTTGTTGCAAGGAAAGTCATATGTCAAGGTTACAGATGATATAAATTAGAGGTAGATGTTGTTTGCCTTTCATTCTCAAAAAGAATCATGACATCATGGAGGTGATGCCATGGAATGCAAGTAAATTGGATTTAAGTGAGGGAGCACTGTGCAAAGTCACCAGCCTCACTTTCTCTTCCAGAGCCATCTGGGTCCAATGGCCAGATATACATTAGAATGACTGGAGATGGCCCCAGATACAGTGAAGACCTTGGCCTTTTAAAGCTAATATCTCTACCAGGTCTCAGTTTGACTGAAACAAGTCCATTGAGTGATTACAGTTAGGTAAAAATAAATGAGAGAAAGAACAGCCTTTTTTAAGCCAGTTTAGAAGAAAAAAAATCAACCTTGGGAGAGGAAGACTCAGGATTTCTGGTCAAAAGAGAAACAATTCCTAATTACATTCACTCTGAGTCAATCAGGACCCAAACAATGAACAAGTGGGATTTGCCCTGGGACCTATTATTGATCAATCAGTGAGAGCCACAGGGATTTGGGAATATGTTCCTTCCTCATCTTGGCCTCTCAGAATCATCATTTTTCAAGTCTTAGTTCAGATGCAATTTCTAGAAACTTTTCCCCTTATCCCCCTTGAAACTATTTCTCTTTCTCCCCTTCAATATACCTACACGATTTTCTCTGATCTCTTCCCTGTCTTAATTTACCTCCAACATTTTATTTTGTTTATCCATAAATCTATTATATCTGTTCAGTAGAATGCAAGTGCCTTGAGGGCAGGAACTGTTTTATTATTTGTATTCACCGTGCCCATTATAGTGTCCTCACACATTGTTGTCATCATCATCATTATCATCAGTATCACGAATATGAATATAACAATTTGTTTTCAGTGAACTTTACAGAAATTTAATTTATTCTCACAACAACCAGGAGAGGTAAGTACTATATATTTTTTTCCCATTTCACAGATGAGAAGACTGAGAAAGATAAGAAGTTAAATGACTTACCCCTGTCACAGGACTAGTCAGTTTCTGAGGACTGTATATTGTCATGCATTCTTCATTCCATGTTCAGTGCTGTATTCAGTGGTCCATTTACTTTCCTTTAAAATGCTTACTAAATGTTTACTGGAATGAATTGAATTGATTGACAAATCTGCTTAGAAATAAAAACATATCATGCTTCACTTGACAGGACTTAATAAAAACTGACAAAAAGAGTAGAGAGTATGGAGAAGTAGTTTTAGGATTTGTCCAAACTCCTAAACACATTCATAAGTTATTAAAAATTCAAAAAAGAAAAATATCAAAGTCACCAAATTCTAATTGTACTTTCAGTTTAATTCAGATAGGCATATCATTATAAGACTAGATGCCTTATTTGTCAATATTTAGGTCTCTGAAGACAATAGCCCTTCTATTTGATCAGACATTATTCATTAAGTAGAGACAGAAAAAAAAACCAATAGCATAAAATCAGACCACAAAGATAAGGGTAAAATTTGATTTTTGCAGAAAATAGTCTCTAAGAGGAAGAAAATGAACATCAAGTAAAAATAACCCTAAAAATATCATTTTTGTAACTAATATCCCATTGAGAAAATGTTGTTTGTTTTACAATAATTTCCTTTTAAAGATAGAAGGGACCTTCATAGCAATATTAAAAATCTATTTTAAAGAAAATAAAGAAGAGAAAAAAATTTAATGCAATGTTTATTCCCAAGCTGAATGGCTCTATTCTCTCTTAGTTAATTCAAACAATTTCATCTATTTCTTGAATTTCACAATACAGATAAACAATAATAAATAATGTCTTATATGCCAGTCTAACCAACAACTCTCAAAAGGATTTGACAATTTAATAATGCTTGCATGCAAAGTATTAGACACATAAATATTTTTTCTGTCTTCCTCAACAGATTTCTTTTCTCCCGCACATCCACACCCATCCCTATATTCCCAAATTCAATGAATATTTCCAGTAGCATGGTATAAAAAAAGAGAATTGTATTTATATTTCAAGTACATGTCCCATGCCCACTACTTACTAGTCATGGGACCTTAGACAAATCACATATAACCATTTATCCGCCTACCCATACATGAAGAGAATTATGATTTTTGTCTTTTGCTTTTTTTCACCCTTTACAACGCCATCACTTCCCAACATCCCTCAACCCTCCATGTAAATTGCAGGCTTCCTTAAAGAAAAGAACTGTAGGGAGCTGCTGGAGCCGCAACCGCCTGGGAGCCGAGGCTCGCGCGCACAGAGGACTGATCTGGGCAAAGGGGTAGCCTCTGCCCTCTAGTGACCCCGGCAGCCAGTTGCAGGAGGCAGCCCAGCTCGCCCTAGTCCCCCCTTTCTCCACCTCCAGCAGTGCCTGAAGTGACTCCTCGCAGGGCCGGAGGCGCCCCGATCCCAAGGATGCCCAGGCGGATCAAACACATCGTCACCAATCGGAGCTCGAGTCCGCCTCCAGCCTCCAGTCTCTCTGCCCTCACTCTTTCACACGCACCTGGGCATGCGAGCCCCCTCATTCTACGCCAGTAACCTTGACTGAAAGGCTAGACTTCAAGCATGTGGTCAGAATTTTGGCTAATTTCTGCCCCTGGAGATAAGGAGAATTTGCAGGCTCTGGAACGGATGAACACAGTAACCTCTAAGTCTAATCTGTCCCACAACACCAAATTTGCCATTCCTGACTTCAAGGTGGGGACCTTGGATTCTCTTGTTGGTCTCTCAGATGAGTTGGGGAAACTTGACAACTTTGCTGAAAGCCTTATAAAGAAGATGGCTCAAAGTGTAGTAGAAGTTATGGAAGATGCCAAGGGCAGAGTTTATGAGAACCTGTTGGCCAATGGAGTTGACTTAACTTCTTTTGTGACCTGCTTTGAATGGGACATGGCCAAGTATCCTGCCAAGCAGCCACTTGTGACTGTAGTGGACACATTAGCAAAGCAACTGGCACACATAGAAACAGACCTAAAAGCTCGAACAGCTTCTACAACGCTCTGAAAGGAAATCTGGACAATCTGGAAAAGAAGTCCATGGGAAATCTCTTCGCTCAGACATTAGCTGATATTGTGAACAAACAAGATTTTGTGCTGGATTCAGAGTATCTCGTCACTCTCCTGGTAATAGTTCCAAAGCCAAACTATTGACAGTGGCAAAAAATATGAATCTCTCTCAGACATGGTGGTACCTCGATCCACCAAACTGATTGCTGAGGACAACGAGGGAGGCCTTTTTACAGTCACGATGTTTCGGAGGGTGATCAATGATTTCAAAGCAGAAGCCAAAGAAAACAAGTTCATTGTCCATGAATTTTTCTATGATGAAAAATAAATGAAAACGGAAAGGGAAGAAATGACTAAATTGCTCTCTGAAAAGAAGCAACAGTATCAAACTTTACGTGCTTCTCTTAAAAAGAGATCATCTACCTTCCCGGATCACATGGTTAAGATATCCCTGATAGGGAACCCACTACGGGCAGACCAAGAAAGAAAAAGAGAGTGAGGGTGACAGTGAGGGTCCCCTTTTGCACTGCCTCAAGGTGAACTTCAGTGAAGCATTTATTGCCTGGATTCATCTAAAGGCTTTGAGAGTATTTGTTGAATCTGTGCTAAGGTATGGACTACCCATGAATTTTCAGGCAGTGCTTTTACAACCCCGCAAGAAGGCCACAAAACGTTTAAGAGGTTCTAAACTCAGTCTTCAACCACCTGGATGAAGTAGCAGCAGCAAGTATACTCGATGCATCGTGGATATTCCTGGATTACAACTAAATAACCAAGATTATTTTCCTTATGTCTCTTTCACATTGACCTTAGTCTTCTTGACTAGCTTCTTAAGAATCCAGTGACCCTTAGTAACTCTAGAAATAGCCTTATTTCATGTCTTCACATAATCATTAAACTGCAGGTGCTGTCTTCTCTAAGTTAGAGAATTTTTACATATAGTTAACCTTCAGAATAGAAATTACTTTTTTTAAAAAAAGACCTAGAATTTAGAATGTTACTCATAAAAATTACTCACAAAAATTAGTTAAGGTTGAATTTATTTTTTGTAAGTTAACAATAAAGAAAAGCTCCCATGGTCTTTGAAAAAAAAAGCTATAGTTAAGAAAAGCAGATGCACTGATCATTTGTAACAACTTATGCCTCATTGTGCACCCACAATTCACTACTTTTAGATTCATCAGTATCTATAGCCATAACTATGTAGATTGAGCTGATTTGAATTATCTTCTGGTTATTTCATTTCCTCTCTTGTATTTATCATGTACATGATGCTCTTGATTCTGTTAGTGTTAAAAAATCCTTAACTTCTCTAAATTGCTTATTTTTAATATTTTTGTCACAAAGTTGTAATTTGTTACTTTCCTATATCACCATCTATTCACCCATTCTGCAGATGATCCTAAATTATTCATATTTTGCTGTTCTCATAACACAAAGTGCTACTATGACTATTTTGGAATGCAAAGCATCTTTCCTTCTCTTTTGTACTTCACTGCGTATATTGGGCAATTCTCATTTAGCCTCTACCCACCTGTGTCATCTTCCACAAAATGGAAATAATAATCCTTGCCTTGAATTTGTTCCAAAGATGTACTCAAATGAAAAAAAATGTTTTATATGAAAGTACTTAAGGGAATATGGATGAAAACTGTGATTATTATTGCTGTTTATAGTGTTATTATTATTAACATAAAATTTCTGGAGAAAACATCTCTACTCTGTAACTAGGAAAAAAGTCAAGTTTGAGTCCTGGATTTTTTTGGGCTTGACCCTCAAAAAGCATTGCCTGACAGAAGTCACTATTTAAGGAAGCCCTGGATTAGGTCTTGTCTCCTCCTGGAAACTAAAAATATTTAACAGGAAGATCTATTCTTTCCTCCAAGCAAAGCAAGAAAAAGAAATCAGGAAAAGCAAAAAGAAGTTGAAAAAGTAGAAGTTAAAGTAATCTTCCCTACAACTGGTTTTGACATAGCCATCTCAATAACCTTTCCTTGCCTTCAATTTTCTCTGCTACTCTGTCAGATAACTTTGACCTTTAGGGAGTAATTAATTCTCCACTCTTCCTTCAGTTATGCTAGTGTCCATATTATAGCAATTAAAAAAAAATTGTTGGGAGAAAAATGAAGAATTAGCTATCTAACTCAGTTATTTAAAAAATGTGTTGTTTGACTTCTTTTGATTTTAGATCACTCTCATTTCTGATTCCATTTCCTTTCTAAATCTAGAAAGATATCCTCCGCAGCAAACATTTAAAAAGGGAAGGGGATTTAAAAGCATCAGTCAAACTCAACATCATTAAAAATAATAATAATATTGGTGTCATAGAAAAGCCTCAAGGTTTTTTGACTGAATATTCAAATATTTTTCAGTAGTTTATTCCAATATTCCAATCTCTTCTTCTCTGTTAACTCATCTCATATTAGTGCTTCATGTCTCCGGGCATTAGTTGCTTCAGTACAACTTGTGAGTGGCTGAGAATAGCTGAGTTATTTACAGATGCTCATGGTACAATATTTTTTAAAATTTATTTTTTACAAATTTTGTTTTATACTCACAGACCAGAACTCCAATATAGAATAGAGAAAAAAAAAATCATAAACTTAAATGCTGAAACTTCAATACAAAGAAAGAAAAAAAGCATGTCATATGCATAGCAGAACATGAGAGATGATTCAAAATATGTAACAATAAATTTTCATTTCAAGAAAGTCTGTATGATAAATAATACATGTTCTGTTGAGATTTTTCCATCTTTGCTTTCTTGTAAGTGTTCTTCTGTTCTCTGCTGTGAACTTTTTAATTTTGTTATTTGTTTCCTCTCTCCCAGGCTACAATAATGTTTAAATATATTTATCTATAGTTATAGATATATACACATACATATATACACACATATATAGACATATACTTTAGCAAACATATTCTACTCCTGGTTTTGGTTTTTATGTTTGTTCATATTTCTTGTTTCCTGTTCCTTTTGCCTCATCTACTTTACTTCCACCGGCTACCTTATCCTCCTATTACTTGCCTCCCCCCCTCCACATATCCCTCCCCTATCCTCCCATTCCCGTAAATCTAAACCCCTTTCTATATCTCTCTTTTACCTATTCCATCAGTCTTGTCTCTAATGATACCTCTCTTGTCCTCTCTCCCCTCCCTATGCCTCTACCCTTTTATTTCTTCTTAATTTAGAAAACTTTTATATTCTTATATATGTTCATGTGTGTATATATGTATTGTTCCCTCTTAAACCCATTCCCAAAGAAAGTAGGTTACCAGAACTACCTCCTCCCCATTTAATTCCTCTGTATCAATTCTTCCTCTTGCATCTTATTTGTATAAAATAATTACTCTTGGGGGCAGAGCTAAGATGGCGGAGAATAAGCAGTGACTTGTCCAAGCTCCCCAAGAATTTTGTCCTTGGGAACTAAAAAGTAAATTTGAATGGATTTAAGAGTGACAGAACCCATTGGGAGACAGAGAGTGACAGATTCCCAGCCCAGAGAAGTGCCTAATCAGGTCGG
>CM053588.1:278498942-278523876 GCA_028646515.1 Pseudochirops corinnae
CTAATTGTTTTCCTAATAACCAACTCTGAATGAATGGTATAGATCCAAATTGGTCATACTATAAAATCTTTTAAAATATTGATATAATCACTACTAATATTTATTTATTTATTATTTTTGCATTGATATTCATTAAATATTTTTTATTTATTTTATCTCTTATTGGTTTTGATGTCAAGACTGACTTCGGGAGGCATTTTGGGGATTATTTATTTTTTTCTGGTATTCAGTTATTTGAATTCTCTATTTCTTATTCTGCTAATCTAAGAACATTTCATATATTTGTAAATATGCATTGCTTTCATTAATTTGTTTTGTTGGCTTGTAATTGGGCAAAATAGTTTCTTATTGCTTTATGTATTTTCTCTTTTTTGTGATTCTTTTTAATTTATCATTTTTACTGTTTGATTTCAGGTTTGTATTACATCATCTAATGTTTTTACCTCTTCTATTTTTTTTATTCTTGTTGTCAGAATAATTCTTCACCCTTTTCAATGTCTCATATCCAATAAGTATCATGTCTTGTCAAGTTTACCTTTCAAATATCTATCATACCTCTCCCCTTTACTTTACTCACAACGACCATCTTAGTTTGAGTTCCAGTCACTTCTTGCCTTGACAATTACAATAATCTTGTAACTGATCTTCCTGACTCCAACAATTTCCCTCTGTAATCCATCATCAACCAAAGTGCCACATGGATATTCCTAAATCATACATCTGACCATCTTATATCCTTCTTCAAGAGTCTTTAGCTGTCTTCTCTTATGTATAGGACAAAAATATAAACTCATCTTCTGGCCACTAATCTGGCTTCAATTTATCTTTCTCAAATGAATTCACACTACTTCTTTTCACTTGCTCTCAATTCTATCTGTTCAATTTGCTACTCCACTTTCATGATATTACATATTCTGCTTCCAAAAAATTTGTACAAGTAAATCTCCATGCCTAGTGTGAACTTTCTCCTTACCTCCACCACTTACAATCCCTAGCTTTCTCTGATGTTAAACTCAAGTACCACTTCCTACACATAACCTTTCTTTATAACTCCCCATCCAACTTCTTAGTGCTTTTGTCTCACAAAATTACTAAGTGTTTTCTTTGTACCTTTTTTGCATTGTACAAATTGTACATGTTGTTTCTCCCCCAGAACATGAATAAAATCCTGAGGGCAGGCATAGTGTCATTCTTGTCTTTGATTCCCCAGAACTTAGCATAGCATCTCACATGTTATAGGCATTAAATAACTTGTTAAATGAAACCTAAAATACAAAAGGCATCACTTTTCTCAAAAGTATTTCTCATGTGTAACGTAGTCTTATTTTTCTTGCTTCTCCCAATATCCCTCATTTAGGAAATTGCAAAGGCATCCAAAGTACGTTGAATATCTCCTACCTTTGTTTCTGTGCCTATCAATAAGATAAAGGTCACTCTCAAGAAAGACAGCTTCGGAAATCTGAAGCATGTAATAACAGCAACAACAATGTTTATGTAGCACTTTAAGGTTTATAAAGTACTTTCTCAATATCCTCTCATTTGGTCCTCACAATAACCCTGAGAGATCAATGCTATTATTATTCCCAGTTTACAGGTAAAAAAACAAAAACAAAAAAAAATGAACTAAGTTAGAGGTTAAGTGGCTTGTCTAAGATTCACATGGGTAGTTAATGTCTAAGGCCAGAGTTGAGCTCTTCTAGAGTACGGGTTCATTGCACTATCCACTGCAGCCTCCAGCTGTCTAATATAGCTCAGGAATTTCAGAACCAAAGACTATCAAGTAATAAGTACACAGATGAGGATGTCCCTTGATGAAAAACATTCTTTCCAAATTATTCACCACTATGATGACATTTTGTGTGTGGAAGGTACACAGCTGGATAGTGGGATCATAGTGATATTAAAACTTGTCACTGTATCATATGGACAAGAAATTATGTGTGTCCCTGAACATGGAAATTAAGATTTGAAAGGACATATAATTTCATCATTGTTTGCACTCCCTTCCCTGTTTCAGATTACGATCCCTCAACGCTTGGTGTAAGTAATATAAGGGTGAACCTCAGACAATGTGTATTTCGCTGAGGAAGTTTTGTAGTATTCTAGGCCCTAATTACATTCATAAATTATCATTTGCAAATAGATCCATTTGGTGACCATCATTATTGATTGTAAATGCTTTTTTAATTTGTGTCTCATAGAGTATGATTCTTCACATTGCTGAAGGCATTTATAGTAAATGTGGATATTACTGTTTAACATTTCCTTCGATATCAATAATTAGAGCATCCTTGAACAAAGTTATCTTAGTGCAGTTGTGGCTTCAGTTGAATCTTATACGATTTTAAAGAATGGGTGAGATATCTGGTCTGTGAAAGACTTTCTAGTTTGTGTTTTGCTCAGACAAGTCAAATACTTTCTTAAAATCAAAAAAACAAACTCAGTGAGATCTTGTGCCCTTTGTTTTCCTTGTGTGACAGTTATATAATCATCAACATTTCATTTGAGACACAAAATCACCTATGAAAGTTTGTTCCCTTGCTGGCTTTTCATCAAAGTATCCGAAAGGTTTCCATCTATATCTAGGCCATTCTTATATAGTATTTATAGAGATGGAAAAGCAGTCATATGGTTCACTAATTGCTGATATCTTCTTAATTGCTTTTTATAAAAAGAGTATTTTGACCTTTTCATGCCTTTGAAATGTACCGAGAATCAATCCCTGACCATTTTTAATAATGTATATTTATCCAGCACAGATTTCTTTGTAGTGTTTGCTCAAGCATGACTTGTCTTTCTGACTTCAGAGGCATTGCCACTTCCTTGAATGGTGAACAGAGACGATGAGTGCCAATGTGATATTTCCACTGTTGTTGCCAAATGAGAAAGTTTTGCTGTAAAAATACCAGCAGCTCTGTTCCATTTCACTTCTATTTATTGTTCAAATTTAATCTACAAATGCCCTTAGTTGTACCGCATCTTTTGCCAAAATCTCTGCAGAAGTCTTTTCTCCTCAAATACTTTTTATTGTATGCTGAGGCAATTCTCTTCAAAATGTTCTGTCAGACAAGCAACAGGAAATATTTACTGAGTATATTCCTGGCAATGTCAACCAAAGGCAAATCATTTTTGGAAGGATGGAGCCTGTTTGAAATAGGGAGACATAGAAGCTGATATAATCAACTCCCTAAGACACAACCGTACAGTTTTAATTACAACTCAAAGAAAAAAAGGAACATTGAAAAAGTAATATCAGGAGAAATTATTAGATTTTCTTTGCATTTTATGAAATTCTCAAGTTCTTGTTGAACATGAACTCTTCAAACTATTTTTGCAGAAAAGGTTTGGACACAATTGTATAATGAACAAAAATGTATTTTCACTCTCTGAAGCTGGAGACCAGAGGGCACAATGCTTTCTGCAGCATCAAAGTTGGAAATGTGGGCTGCAAGCAAATGTTAATAACTAGCTAAGATGACTGTCAAAATTGTTCTTCTTCCCTTGAGTTTTCCTTAATTGAAGTCATTTAAGAGAGCATGAAAAAAGTAGTACGATTTCCCTTAAAATCTTCAATTTCTGAAGTGCAACCTTCTAATGTTCCAATAGTTCTAACTATCTGAATTTTATCTGATATATGCAATTTCAAAGTTTAATGGATAAAGGGAGAGAGTAAACATTTTTACAAAACCTATTATGCTTCAAATATTATGCTGTGTTTTATTAATATTCTTTTATTTAATCCCCACAACCCTGGGATACAGGTGCTCCCCATTTTATAATTGAGAAAACTGAGGCAGACAGAGGTTAAGTGACTTGCTGAGGGTCACACAACTAGTAAGCATTTGAACTCAGTTCTTTCTGACTCCTGGACTGATGTTCTATAAATTTTATCCCCTAGTTTTCTCTGATAATCATAAATTCTTAAGTCTTGCCCCGCTTTTGGGTGGGGAGATAAGGAGGAGAATAGCAACTATCTGGAAATTTTAAGTTCTACATGGCTTCAAACTCATCATCTGTTGTCCCTTTATCCCTTGCACAGATAGGATTTGCCAAGTGGCCTAACATCTCGGTTTTACCAAGGGCTACCTAAGTGCTATCCAGAATGCTGTCAGCACCTGGGGAACAATTATTGCAGGAGTTTCAACTTCTGCAAAGAATATTCTCCATAACTTTGAGGAGACTCAGGCTCTCTGGTGGGTGGTGTGTGTGTATGTGTGTGTATGTGTGTGTGTGTGTGTGTGTGTGCATGTGTGTGTGTGTGTGTGCATGTGTGTGTGTGTGTGTGTGTGCATGTGTGTGGGTGTGTGCATGTGCATCTGATGCATCATCATCTTCTATATTCTTCTAAGGAGCATTTGGTTACCTATTTCTTTCTCTTTGTTCTGACACTATCCTTTTGCACCTGTTTCCCAGTTGGATCACTTTTTCAGGTCTCTAATTCCATAGGCCACCTGTGGATTGTGCCTTCTGCCACAGTGCCATTGAAAATTCTCTTTGTTCCTCTCTCATTCTTGTTCCATACACTTTTATTGGTCTTTCTTTTATTTCAACCTGACAAATTATAGTCTTACATAAAGAAAGAAAATGGGTAAATTTCCTCATTCTTAGAAATCTGTGTGGCCAATAATTTGCAGTTTTTATGTCATTCAGGAAAAGAAATGTCATCAGTTTCTCATTTGTGCAAATTAACCGAACCAAAGCTAATTTTTGGCTTTGTTATATTGGACCAGGGAACTAGAGCAAGAACACTGTCTTTTCCTACTTTACAATTATAATATTAATAGAAGTTTAGTGGTAGCACCAATAAAAAGAGTTATAGGAAAGGCCCTGAGTATTTTATATTTGGTTTATTACTATATTGTACATTATACAAAGATAAACACACATACCAACAAACCAGTGTGTGAGAAAACATGGTGTGGTGTATGGACACTTGCCTATACTGTCAAGAACTGAATTCAAGCCATGCCCCTGACTTATACTTGCCATATGAACTGGCCCAATATGCTCCCAATGTCTCAAGAAAATTCTCTAATACTGATGAAATAGAAGGGCTTGTTTTAAACTAGAACTGTAATAAACAAGAGGATATATATTAAATGGGATAGATATGAAAATATGTATAATTTAGATGTGCGTATATAAACATTACCTCAGAAACTTCTCTAAGACCATAAGTAATAGACCCATTGCTGCTCTCTCTCTCTCTCTCCCTCTGTGTCTCTCTGTCTCTCTGTCTCTCTCTCCCTCTCTCTGTCTCTCTGTCTCTCTCTCTCCCTCTGTCTCTCTCTCTCTGTCTCTCTGTCTCTCTCTTTCTCTCTTCCTCCCTCCCTTCCCTCAGCATTTTTGCCCTTTTAATTATATTTATTCTATTTCACCTCAGATGACATAGTAGTATGCCACATACTACTAGATAATACACTGGTCCTATAATCAGAAGATCTCATTTTGAGTCTTAGCCCTAATACTAACTTGGTGTATAACTCAGACAATATTTCCAAGACTCATTTTCTTCATGGATAAATTGTTAAAACTAGCAATGTCACAGGGCTGGAACAGATATACAAAACCTATAGCACTACAAAAAATGTGAATTATTATTATTATAAAACGAGTTTTATTTTTCTTGAAGTGGATTCCACTAGATTGGCAGTACTTAGCCACTAATGTATCATTGATTCATTTGGTAGTGTGGTGAAGCCAAGGACCCCTTCTTAGAATCATGTTTTTAATTAATATGAAATAAAATGTATAAGAAAACAAAAGGAACCAAAAATACAGAAATGTATATATCAAAATATTTTAAAATCATATTAATGCATTCTCTGGAATTTATAAATGGATCCTTCAAGAGTTCATACATCCTAGGCTAAGAACCTCTAGATTAAATTATGTTTAAGATCCCCTATAAGTATATGCTTTCAACTTAAAGGATAAGGCAGTAGTAGAATGTAGTGCTGGTGGGTAATTGAGGAGTGACAGTGAATAATTTGAGTGGTCTAGTACCCCTCAAATCTCTCTCATGCGAGGTACAGCTTAAAATGCCACCATTAGGAATTGTTTTGAGTTAAGTACCTTCAGTATTCCCCAATTAACATTCAAAAACATTGAGATGAGATGTTTGTAAAAGTGAACTATGATTAATCAAGGAGCATCTAGGTGGTAAAGTAGATAAATTGCTGTGCCTGGAGTCAGGGAAATCTGAATTCAAATCCAGCCTCAGAGTCTTACTAGTTCTGTGTCCCTGGGCAAATCACTTAGCTCTTTTTGTCTCCATTTCCTCATCTATAAAATGTGCTGGAAAAGGAAATGGGAAACCATTCCAGTATCTTTGTCAAGAAATCCCTAAATGGGGTCATGAAGAGTTAGACATAACTAGTTGACCTTCCCCCCCCCCCCCAAAAAAAAGGTAATCACTGAAATTGCAACATCAAATTAATTTTACTTAGCTTTCCCAGGTAGCTGGGCTATAGAAAATAGGACATCGAAGATGTGTGTTTTGATATTGGGTAGGTGGAATTTGAGGGAAGAGTGGACTGTGACAAGACCATGAAACCCTGGCAAAGAAATCAAAATTGGAAATGCCATCACAGTGGAAGGCCGTGGAAAGTCAGAAGGCTACATGAGATACTAAGTACTTGTATATACACTCCCAAAAGGAGGATATGATAGGGTGCTGAGGACAGACTTTGCCTATTTCATGATTCTACCTCTACTTATAAGATTTCTCCATTCTTAATCTATGCGAAAATAAGGCTTCCTTGGACAAATCAAACAACTCTTTATGAAGTCCCCTTAAAGGCAAAAAGAAGGATTTTCAAATTAGATCACTGTTTTCGTTTCACATTCTTAAACAAAATTTTAGTTCCCCACCTAATTTCTATTTTTGTAATTCCTCTTATCTTCTCCTTCCTTTCTTCCTTCCTTCCTTCCTTCCTTCCTTCCTTCCTTCCTTCCTTCCTTCCTTCCTTTCTTTCTTCCAGTAGTGTTGATGTAAACATGATAGAACATTCTATAACTTCTTTTCCCTATGTAGGTAAAGTGCTTTTTACTGAAGAATGAATGGAGGAAAAATTTATTAAGTGATTACTCTGGAAAAAGAAGCACTGTACTAAGTGATGGGAATACAAATTGAAATTTAAAAGTCCTTGCTACCAAGGAGCTTACCTCTAATGGGAAAGACAACACACATAGATTTAATTTCCAAGGCAGATGGAAGGTCCTATGGTCTATATAAATATTATATAGATACTCTATTAATATTTACTGGTGGTGGTGATGATGATGATGATGATGATGATGATTAGGAGAAGTAACTATTGAATCAATGAAAAAACATGCCGAATAGCAATGCTTTTTCAAGCAAACACCAGGCTTGTAATGGAGAAGTAAAGCACACATTACATTCTGAAAAACATTTAGTGAAAGGTAGAGCCAAGATGTGGAATACAGGCAGGTACTCACCTGAGCTCCCCCTCAAACCCTTCCAAATAGCTTTAAATAAAAACTTTAAACAAATTCTAAAGCTGAAGAACCAACAAAAATTTAGTGAAATATTTTTTTTCCAGTGCAAGACAACTTAGTTCAGTAGGAAAGATCTGTTTCAACAGAGTAACAGAGGAGTACAGTCCAATGCAGGCTACAGCAGAGCAGACTGGTAGGCCTGAGAAAACCATGAGCAGCCATTGGGGTGACTGAATCAATAGCAGCAGTGACAGTTTCCAGGTGGCAAAGGGATTAGAAAACAAGTAAGAAAGAACTTTACAAAAGTCTCTTTGTTGGCACCAGTGGCAAGACTCTGTTGCATTGTCTGTACTTGGATCTAGGTCTCAGTCCTGATTCTTGGTCTCAGTGTGAGGAAGAGTAGTAACATAGCAGAGTTTGTGGCCACAGAGGATCAGGGACCCTGGTCACAAGTCCATGGTTGAAAAGAGTACTTGTGGTCTCTTACATACCAGGGCAGAGTAGAGGAGAGTAACAAACACACCATTCCATAGATCATACCACCTAAGAAGAACTGAAAATTAGATGACCCCAGAATTATGTCTGAAAACAGCTGCACAAAAAAAAAAACCCAAAACTTGAAATAGTGCTCCCTCCATAGGGGAAGCAGAGTCCCACATTAGCATACAGTTAAAAGTCAAGAAAGAATGGAAAGTGAGCAAAAAAATAGAAAAAAAAAATTCTGAACATAGAAAGTTACTATGGTTACAGGGAAGAAAAAAAGATATACTCAGAGGAAGAAAATAAAGTTAAAATCCCTGTATCCAAGGACTCCAAAAAAAAAAATGAATTGATCACTGTCTATGAAAGAACTTAAAAAGGATTATAAAAATCAAGTAAGAGAGGAAGAGGAAATATTGTGAAGAGAAATGAGAGGGATGCAAGAAAATCAAGGGAAAAAAGAGTCAACAGCTTGGTAAAGGAGGCACAAAAATACTGAAGAAAATAACACCTTGAAACAGAATAGGTCAAATGTCAAAAGAGGCACAAAAACTCAAGAACAAAAAAAGAATTTGCCAAATGAAAAAAAGATGGGGAAATGTGGTTCAAAAGCTCACTGAAGAAAATAATTCATTAAACATTAAATCTAGGCAAGTGGAAATTAATGACTTTATGAGACATAAAGAAACAATCAAACAAAACCAAAAGAATAGAAAAGTGGAAGAACATGTGAAATATCTCATTGGAAAAAACGCTGATCTGGAAAATTGGTCTGACAGAGATAATTTAAGAATTATTGGACTACCTGAAAGTCATTCTCAAAAAAAAAAGGAGCTTAGACATCATCTTTCAAGAAATTATCAAGGAAAGCTGCCCTAATATCCTAGAACCAGAGAGTCAAAAAGAAATGGAAAGAATCCACCAATCACCTCCTGAAAGAAATCCCAAAGGGGAAACTCCCAAGAATATTAGAGCTAAATTCCAGAATTATCAGATTAAGGCTGAAACACGGCAAGCAGGCAGAAAGAAATAATTCACATATCATGGAGCTGGAGTCAGGATAGCAAAAGATTTAGCAATTTTTACATTAAAAGATCAGAGGTCTTAGAATACAATATTTCAGAGGGAAAGAGTTAGGATTATTACCAAAAATCACCTAACCAGTAAAACTGAGTATAATCTTTAAGGAAAAAATGGATATTCAATGAAATAGAGGACTTTCAAGCATTGCTGAAGACAAGACCAGAACTAAATAGAAAATTGACTTTCAAATACAAGATTAAAAAGAAGTATAAAAAGGTAAACAGAAAAGACAAGTTAGAAGGGATTTAATAAGGTTGCACTGTTTACATACCCGCATGAGAAAATGATATTTATAACTCCTAAAAACTTTGTCATTATTACAACAGAAGCATCATCCATAGACAGAAAGCAGAGATGTGAGTTGAATGTGTTGGTATGATCAGTTAAAAAGTAAAATGAAGGAATGAGAAAGAATAATGAACTAAGAGAAGGCAAAAGGAAGAGGTAGACTGGGATAAATTATTTCATAAACAAGACTTGAAAGAGATTTTACAGCAGAGGGGAAATGGGGGAAGTGGGGACGGGAGTGCATGAACCTTACTCCCATCAGAATTGACTCAGAGAGGGAATAATATACACACTCCACTGGGTGTTAAAATCTATCTTACCATGCAGGAAAGTAGGAAGGGAAAGGGATAAGAGAAGGGGCAGGCGGTAGCTGATAGGAGGGAGGGCAATTTGGGGTGGTAAATGTCAGAAGCAAAATCCACTTTTGAGAACAGACATGTTAAAAAAAGAGAGAGATAAGGATAAACAGAGGGATGAAGGGAAGTACATAATTGGTAATCATTACTGTGAAAAAAATTATGAAGAGTTTCTCTCACAAAGACTTTATTTCTCAAATTTAAAGAAACATGACTCATTAGTTAAATAATAAATGATCAAAGGATATGAGCAGAGAGTTTTCAGACAAAGTAATCAAAACTATCGATAGCCATATGAAAAAAATGCTTGAAATAACTACTGATGAGAAAAATACAAATTAAAACAACTCTGAGTTACTATCTCAAACCTTTCAGATTGACTAATATAATAGAAAAGTAAAATGACAAATGTTGGCTGGTATGTGGGAAAACTGAAACACTAAAGTGCTATTATTGGTCAAGTTGTATACTGATTGAACTCTTCTGGTGAGCAATGTGGAACTTTGCCCCAAAGACTATAAAATCAAGTATATCCATTGAATAAGTAATACTGCAACTAGGCTGTATACAAAAGAATAAAAAAAAAGAAAAAGACCTATATGTACAAAAATACTTATAATTGCTCTCTTCATGGTGATAAAGAATTGGAAATTGAAGGGATGTCCATCAATTGGGAAATGGCTGAACAAGTGGATATAATTATGATGCAATACTATTGGCCTTTCCTTTTTATTTAAAAAAAAAACCTTAATAGTATTTTTTCAAATTCCATGAAAAGATAATTTTCAGTATTCATTTTTTGTAAAATTTTGATTTCCAAATTTTTCTTCTTCCTCTTCTGTCATTTTCCCTAAAACAGACAGAAATCGAATATAGGTTATACATATGAAATAATACTAATATTATTTCCATATTAATCATCTTGCAACAGAAGAATCAGAAAAAGGGCAAAACTATGAGAAAGAAAACAAAAAAAGTGAAAATAGTATGTTTCTATCGGCATTCAGACTCCATAGTTCTTTCTCTGAATGTGGCTAGCATTTTATAGTTGATCATCTCCACACAATGTTGCTCTTGCTGTTTATAATGTTCTCCAAGTCCTGCTGAGTTCACTCAGCATCATTTCATGTATTTCCAGGTTTTTCTGAAGTGCCCCTGTCCATCATTTCTCATGGAACAATAATATTCTATTACATTTATGGACCATAACTTGTTCAGTCATTTCCCCCAGTTGATGGGTATCTACTCAATTTCCTATTCTTTGCCATGACAAAAGAGCCACTATAAATATTTTTGTCCATGTGGGTCCTTTCTCCTTTTTAATTATCTCTTTGGAATGCAGACCTAGTTTTGCTATTGCTGGATCAAAGGATATGTAGAGTTTGGTTACCTTTTTGGCTGTAGTTCCAAATTGCTCTCCAGAAATTTTGGATCAATTTACAATTCCACAAACAATGCATTAATGTTCCAATTTTCCCACATCTTCTCCAATGTTTATCATTTTCCTGTTTTGTCAAAACAGCCAATATAAAAGGTGTGAGGTGGTACTTCAGAGCTATTTTAATTTGCATTTCTCTAATCAATAGGTTTCACATTAGCATAGATAGCTTGAATATTTCTTCATCTGAAAATTGTCTGTTCATATCCTTTAATCATTTATCAATTAGGGAATGAATTGCATTCTTATAAATTTGAGTCAGTTCTCTATATATTTGACAAATGGGGCACATATCAGAAATAATGGCAATAAAAATTGCTTCCCTGCTTTCTGCTTTCCTTCTAATTTTGGTTATATTGGTGATGTTTTGCAAAAATCTCTTAAATTTAATATAATCAAAATTATTCATTTTGCATTTCATAATATTCTCTCTCTCTCTCTCTTGTTTGGTCATAAATTCTTCCCTTCTTCATAGGTCTGACAGGTAAACTATTCCTTGCTCTCTCAATTTGTTTATGGTACAATTCCTTTTGTCTAAATCATGTACCCATTTCAACCAGATCTTGGCAAAGGGCATGAGATGTTGAACTGTGTCTATGTTCTGCCATACCATTTCCCAGTTTTCTCAGAAATTTTTGGTCAAATAGTGAGTTCTTATCCTAGAAGCTAGAGCCTTAGGGTTTATCAAACAGTAGACTACTATAGTCATTGGTGTAACTAATCTATTCGATTGATCCACCACTTTATTTCTTAGCCAGTATCAAAGAATTTTGATGATTACAGCTTTATAATACAGTTTTAGATCTGGTATGGCTAGGCCATCTTCCTTTGAATTTTTTTTTCTTTAATTCCCTTGATTTTCTTGACCTTTTCTTCTTCCAGATGAATTTTTTTTTATTATTTTTTCTAGCTCTAGTTTTGGTAGTTTGGTATGACACTGAATAAGTAAATTAATTTAGGTAGAATTGTCATTTTAATTATATTAGATCAGCCTACTCATGAGTAATTGATATTTTTTTTTTCAGTTTAGATCTGACTTTGTGTGAAAAGTGTGTTGTAATTGTGTTCATATAGTTACTGGGTTTGTCTTGGCAGATAGATTCCCAAATATTTTATATTGTCTATGGTTATTTTAAATGGACTTCCCCTTTCTATCTCTTGCTGCTGGGTTTTATTGGTAATATATATAAACACTGATAATTATGAAGGTTTATTTCATATGCTGCAGCTTTGTCAAGGTTGTTAATTATTTCAAGAAGTTTTTTTTAGTTGATTCTCTAGGCTCCTCTAAGAATACCATCACATCATTTGCAAAGAGATTTATCTCCTCATTGCCTATTCTAATTCCTTTCATTTCTTTTCCTTCTCTTATTGCTAAAATTTCTAGTACATTATTGAATGGGGGTACGAATCTTTGTTTCACTCCTAGTCTTATTGGAAAGGCTTCTAGTTTATCCCCATTATAGATCATGCTTATTGATTATCTATTTCTTAGTCATTTTTGAGCCTATTTCATTAGTTTTAAAGTTGAACTGTAATCCTGGGGCATGAGGATCTCTATTCCAAGTTTCTGATGAATGTATTGGAATAATGTCATGCTTTAAGAAATCATGACCAGACAGATTTTAGAAAAACCTGGAAAGACTTATGTAAATTGATGCTAAGTGAAATGAGCAGAACCAGGAGAACATTGTACACAGTATCAGCAACATTATATGATGACCTATTGTGAATAACTTATACAAAGATCCAAGATAATACTGTGAGACTTATGATGAAAGGTGCTATCCATCTCCAGAGAAAGAACTCATAGAACCTAATTACAGATCAAAGACACTTCTTCTTGCACAGACTTGATTCAGTATTAGAAACTTCTCAGATTTTTTTTCTTGTTCTCAATTTTCCTTCCCTACCCTGATCCCAAGTTTCTAGGAAATGTCAGATTTTAATTTATGTTTCAGTCTCCAAAAATGTGGGTAAATAGAAGACTATAGCTCATGTGGTGTACCAAGTTCCTATTATCAGACAAAAACTTGTTTTTACCCCATAAAAAAATTTAAAACTGACCCAAAAGAAGTATAGGAGTTATTAATTAGTAGATAAAATTCTGAATCAGTTATAATAACTGGCATGAATCCCACCTTCATTCCAGGGACACAAATTGTTTACTCTCACAATACTACTTTAAGAGTCCAGACTCTCTTATAAAATAAGGAAACATGAGTATACTGCAGAAGTTATACCCTCACAACCACAATAACCTAAGTTATTCCCTTTTTTCTCAGGTACCCCCAGTACAGGGTTTGTACTCATCCACATCTTGAAAAGACAAATCTTGGGTTGCTAGAGGGTCAGTTGTCTCTTCTGACTTACAAATGCACTTAATAAGAGAGGGCTATGTTGACCTTGTGTTCCTATTATGACTTAGCCCCTTGCTGCTCCTCCAACTGTAGGGTCATGCACTCTTTCCTTAGTCTAGGTCTAGGAACTCTTGACATTCCATTAGAAATCTGGGGTTATTTGAACTCTCAGTAATCATCTGGAAATCTGAGGTGTAGGAACTTCCTCCACTCACTGCCATGCTTCCTATCTTCACAGCTATAGTCTCTGGATACTAGCAATGCCACAGCTCTTATGCTAATTGGACAGGAAATCACAGTAATAGGGCTCTTGCTTTTCCATCCCTACCTCTAGACATTTCTCCTGACAAGAGGCTCTGTCAAAAGTCTGGGCCCAAAAAGATTTTTCCATTGTCTCTTGGTGGCTTCCCTCTCTAGACTTAAGGAGTGTGTGTGTGTATGTGTGTGTGTGTGTGTGTGTGTGTGTGTGTGTGTGTATTTTGAGGAGGGGGAGGCTCAAGTCCCCGGTGTCCTGTGTAGGCTTTGCACTGGGGACCAAAGCCTGTTTTCAAATCTATCACTTCTGTTCTGGATCTGTTTCTCTTTTAGAGACCTGGTTAGTCCTTTTCATAGTTCTGATATAAAAATTTGGCTCTGATCCACAATAACCTAAGTTGATTAAATTATCCCTACTGCTAAAGTTTAATAGCTCATTTTCGATAAGGTTTAAATGAGTTGGCAAATATTCAGACCAAGAGTACTCCCAATCCTCAGTCGTATCAACAAGGTACCAGTGAGGCCACTCTATTTCTTTTAATGGGAGATAATAATCAAAGTGTTTCTTATTCAATCATGAGACTTAATCACTCCATTGGATTTCTACCAATTTAGGAGACACAATTTGAAACAAACAAAACCTGTACATAATTAAAGTCAACAAATGGCCTTCTGTTCTAAATCTCACAAATGCACCAGAACTTCTTGCTGAATCCCATTCTACTCAAGAAACATAAACAATATTAGATGGATTCTTAGAGTAATGGCAGAGCATTACCATATTTCTAGGGGTAGATGTCCCTTTCCCCAGACTATACTCTTTTCTTCTCAAAATCACATCAGAAATGGACCAGATTAAATCATCAGCAAGGGGAAGTATATGTTTTCCAAATCTCTCCAATTTTAAAACTTTCCCTAGCATCCCCCCAAAATAAATTTTATATTAGAACTAGACTAACCAAAGCTGAATCTACAAGGTAAGAAGATTTAAAAAAAAAAAAACATTGCTAAGGGTTAAAAAATAAACTCATTAAATAATATCAGACACCTAAACTACTTAGACATCCCTCTCAGCATCTCCATCCCAAGCCCAGGCACCAGATGCAACCAGAATAAGCAAACTCACAGGATTATGCTTCAGAATTTGGCTGAGGAGGGCTTTCCCTGGACCCACATGTCAGTGGCTCCATATGTATGATCATCCTTCCCACCCCCACATTTTATGAGGATGAAGACATTAATTCTATCCAGTAATGTGAATAAAATGGAAAGTAACTGATGGAGGGAGGTACTTTAAGATGAAATAATGAAGAATGTAATAAAAGAAAAAGGAACTTTTCTCCTTTTACTGCTATACAACTAAATGACAACTGGTATCATTCCTTTTCTAGATGAGTTTGCTTTTACCAAGGAGCCAGCAAAGCCCTCGCCAGGCCTCTCAATTTTATGAGCCTTAGGATACTTAACTAGTGATAGGTGTGGTTTGTATAGCAGTAAAAGGAGAAAAGAGCCAAAAGAGAGAAGGAAATCCAGAGAGAAGTTACTGAAAATAAGAGAAAAAGACCAGAAAGCAAAAAGTCCAAGAAAGAAATCCTGAGTAGTTACTGAGCTCTTCCCCAGAATAAACCAACCAAGTAAGAAAAATAGAAGAAATATGAATAGAGCTTTTAAAAAAGGATAGAATTCACTGAAAAAATGTAGAAATGTGAAGACAAATATCTGTGTAAAGAGAAAGTGGTCTTATAAGAGTTTTGTTTAGGAGAAAATTATCTTCTCTAAGAAAGGTTAATATTTCCTAGACAACTATATTCTACTACAATAAAGGGTAGGTATGATTCCTCCAGGAGTGATCCCATGTAGGAAGGCAGGGCTCCCAGAAAACAGGGAAGATGGATGGGATCTACAGTTTTGAAATGGGACAGGGAAAGGAGTTCAAATTTCATACTAGAGACTGTCTACTCTCTTGAGGGACACAGATTATGGAAGGATCAACATTGCCCAAGAATGGGAGAATATAATTCAGAAATTATTAGAAAGGGGGCAAAATAAAGGAGACAAATTAAACCAGAACTTCTTGGAAATGGGTGCAACGAAATAATGTTACCTATTCTAAGAGGTTAGAGCAGTCAAGAAAGAAGATTTTGAACCACATACTTTGCAGGTTAGGGAAGGAAAATGGTCGAAGTGGGGAACAGTAAAACAAGTAAAAAGAAGTAAATTAACATTTTAAGTAACTTCAAGGAACGTGAAATATGGAAAATCAAGGAAAATTGTTTGGGTGGAGAAATGATTGGAATAGAGTAGCATTAAAACAGTGGAAGCTAAACTAATTGCAGTGATGAAGTGCTGACTTAAAAGAGAGGAGGGATAGAAATCAATACAAAAGAAATAAGTGGATGAAAATAAAAACCTAAAAATCATAACCTTGAACATGAATTCATCAAATAATTTTAAAAATGGAGAAAGGATAGTATAGATTACTAAATTTAAGTCAACAATAAACCTTAAAGAATGGGTCACAAAAACAAACAGACAGACCGACAAAACCCTTTAAGGAGTTGACATGACCATCGCAATTGAACAATGTTTTACCATCCCCATGAATTTTGGATGGGCCATAGAGCACTTAGTTAAAATTTTTCTGAGTGCAAGATGGAGGGAAACACAATAGATAATTTCCCTCTTAAGGGGAAAATTGAGGGAATCATGATGATTAGTATGGTTTACTTTTTCATATTTAAAAGTATCACCTCTCTTGAATGTCTCCATATAGGAATGAGGGACATTAGTTGAGCCTTGTCTTAATAACTTGAGTGCTGGATTACAGTTGTGTTAATATTTCTTCAAGTGTGATTGGGGGAGTAAAGAAAGATTTGTGGACAAATTGAATAAAAGAAAAACTCTTTGTCCCATAGAAGTATTCCTATAGAAGTAGTAAAATAGATAATATTGATTTTTTTTCAATGCTTGCAAAGGTAAAAAAAAATAGAGTAAATTAATAATTAGGATAATGAAGACAGAAGATTAATTCATATCATGATATATAGTGAAACACATTTCAACAATTACTAGTGTTCACAATATCTACAAAGCCTCTTGTACTTGATGAAAATTCAACTTTTCTTCAAGGGCTGACCTAAGTTTACTGCTTCTTTCTACTACATGCCACTCTACATCACAAAGATCTCTTAATATTTGAATTAACTTATATTCCATAGAATACAAATTAAGAATATATAAGAATATAATTAAGGCAGCTAAGTGGTGCCATAGATAGAGCATCGGACCTGGAGTCAGAGGACCTGAGTTCAAATATGGTCTCAGATACTTCCTAGATGTATGATTTATTGCAAGTTACTTAACTCCATTTGTGTCAGCTTCCACATTTGTAAAATATACTGGAGAAGGAAATGGTAAATCACTTCAGTATCTTTGCCAAGAAACTCCCAAAGATGTCATTAAGAGTCAGACTGAAATGATTGAATAACAACAAACTCTATAGAAGTTTTTTTTTTTCCTTTTAAATTGATGCCACTGGACCACAGAAATTATTGATTATACATAGTTTTTGTTGTTATGTGGTCTTTAAATGATGATTTCTGTGAGTCAATGGCACCTAAGAGGAAAAGAAACGAAAATTGTTTCCCCATCCTTTGTCCACTGCCTCTTACCATATAATTTAATATGAAAACTATCTGGCAGTTATGTTTTAAGATTTTTAAAATATTTTCATTTATTACATTATTTGATGCTCTAGAAAATCTATCTATCTATCTATCTATTTCAGGCATTATTGTTCCCATTTTATCACATAAGGCAACTGAATTGCAAGGGGTTTAATTGATTTATCCGTGATCATAAATGTTGGACAGAGGAACCAAGACTATATCTTATGACTCTAAGTACATAATGAATTATGAAATTATATTTTTTTTACAAACAATTAGAGTTCAAACAAGAAAACAAAATGGCTTAATCCCAATTAGATTATTGTGATATTTTAATTTTAATTTAATTTAATTTTATTATTTTAATTTATTGTTAATTAATTTAAATAATGTTTTAATGTAATTATTATAAGTCTTGACTGACACCAGATAGTATAAGCCCCTTTTGGGATCAATTGTTTTTTATCTTTCAGCATCACTCATAGCAATTAGATTAGTTCTGAGTAGTTATTTAAGCACTATTTATGGAGTTAAAATTTTTATTTGAATTTTAGTTTCAGCATATCAGTTTCCTCATTTATAAAATAAGAGAGTTGAATTATATTACCTGTAACATCTTTCTCTGGTCTAAAATAGTCCAAACAGAGTTCCCCTAGAATATAGTACCCAGGGTTTATGGACAGATTTCAAGAAGTGTCTTTGAACTTGGAATTTAATAATATTCTCATTGTTGTATTTCAAAAATATTGATAATTGTTTGTATTATACTTTACATATTTAAAAATATTATTTTGAGAAAAGTTGTCCACTGCCTCCAGTGCTCAGGCATAATGACAAAGGGACCATGTCACACAGAAAAGTTAAGAACATTTGTCCTATTATCTCAAATTCATACTCGACTTGGCGGGCAAAGCCCAACTTTAACAAAAAGTTAGAGGTTAAGAAATAGGCTGGAAAAAAAGAAAGCAAAGAAATAAAATAGGACATGACCATAGAAATGTACTGTGGTAACAGGGAACATTAAAAACAAACTCAGAATAGGACAGCATCAACATAGCTACAGGAAAAAACTCAAAGAAAAAAAGTAAATTGGTTCCCAATCAAAAAAAAAGTATTTACTGGAACAGCTCAAAACAGATTTTAAAAACAAGACGAGAGAGGGAGGAAAGAAAGGAGAACTAAGAGTGACTAAAGAAGACCATGAAAAAAATCAATAACTTGGTAAAGGAAGCACAGAAATTGATTTAAGAAAGGATATACAAAAATTCACTGAAAAAAATTTCTTATGAAGTACAATTAGCCTAATGGAAAAGGAGGTATGAAAGTCCACTGAAGAAAATAACTCCTTAAAATGTAGAATTGGTTAAGTGGAAGTTAAAGACTCTATGAAGTATCACAGAACATTGCAACAAGATCAAAAGAATGAAAAATAGAACATGAGAAATATCTCATTGGAAAAACAACTAATCTGGGAAATAGAATGGAGACAATTTAAGAATTATTGGACTATCTGGAAACCATGATAAAAAAAAAAAGAGCCTAGAGATCTCCTTTCAAGAAATTATCAAGGAAAATTGCATATTATAGAAGCAGGTAAAATAAAAATTGAAAGAAACCACCAATCACCTACTAAAAGATTTCTCAAAATGAGGATTTGTGGGAATATTTTAGTCAAATTCCAGGCTTCCCACATCAAGGGGGAAATCTTATATATAGTCAGAAAGAAAAAATTCAAGTACCAAGGAATTAAAGTCATTATAACATACAAATTTAACAACTTGTAGATTAAAGAATCAGATAGCTTGGAATATGATAGTCTGGAAGACAAAGGAGCTAGGATTGTAACCAAGAATCATCTGTCTAGTGAAACAGTATAAACCTTCAAGGAATATGGATATTTAGTGGAATAGAGGATGTTCAAGAATTCCTATTGAAAACACCAAAGCTGAAAAAAAAAATCAATTTTGAAATGCAATACTCAAGAGAAGCTTAAAAAGCTAAACAGGAAAAAGAATTCATAAAGGATGCAATAAAGTAAAATTGTTTACATTCCTACATAGGAAGATGACAGTTTAAAGTCCTAAGAATTTTACCATTATTAGGTCAGTTAGAAAGAGTATGAATAGGCAGAGGGCCAGGGTATGAGCTGATATAATGAAATTATATCCAAAAAAAACCAATTAAAGTGTGATAAAAAGGGATGTTTTGGGATGACGAGAAAAGGAGAGGAAAATGCAAGACATTATCTCAGATGAAAGAAAGCTGAAAGAATTTTTTTATTTTTTTAAAATTAACTTTTATGTTTATTTTTAATTTACATCATTTCCACAAGATTTTGAGTTACAAGGTTTCTCCCCATCTTTCCCCCTAAACAGTGATCACACCATATATTCCCTCCCCCACTCTTCTCTCTCCTATATCCTCCCCCATCACCCCTCTGACTTTCCAGTAGGGCAAGATGGATCTCCATATTCCAATGTCTGTTTATCTTCTTTCCCAGTTGCATGTAAATAATAATAAAATAATAATATTTTAAACATTTGATTTTAAAGCTATGAATTTCAGATTCTTTCTCTTCCTCCCTCATCACCCACACTCACTGGAAAGATAAGCAATTCAATATAGATTGTACATGTGTAGTTACATAAAACATTTCCATAGTGGATACATTGTGAAAGACTGACTATATTTCCCTGCATCTTATACCATCCTCCACTTGTTCTATTCTCTACTTTGTCCCTGTCCTTTTACAAAAATGTGTGCTTCTAACTATCCTTCCCCCTCCAACCTGCCCTCCCCTCCCTCATCCCCCTCTCTTTACCTTCTCCCATACTCTCCTGCAGGGCAAGATACCCAATTTAGAGTATATGTTATTCCCTCCTTAAGCCAAATTCAAGGAGAGTAAGGTTGATCCATTCCCTTTTGCCTTCCTGTTCTTTCCCTTCATTGCAACAGTTATCCCTTGCCTCTTCTATATGAGATAATTTACCCCATTCTGTCTCTCCCCATCTCCTCTCGTTATATTGCTCTCTCACATCTCAATTTCACCTTTTAAATATTATCCCTTTCTATTCAATTGATCCTGTACTCTCTCTCTATGTATACCTGTACACATATATACACACACTCACATATATACATCATATGCATATATACCCTCCTATATAGACATATATGTATGTATGTGTATATACATATACACACATTTATATTCCCTTCAACTATTCTCATATTGAGAAAAGTTTCACAAGTTACACTTATTTTTCCATGTAGGTGTATATATAGTTCAACTTTGATAAGTTCCTTATGACTTCTTTTCCCTGTTTACTTTCTCATGCTTCTCTGGCTTCTTATGTTTGAATGTCACATTTTCTATTCAGCTCTGGTATTTTCATCAAGAATGCATGAAAGTCCTCTACCTCATTGAATTATCATATTCTCCCATGAAACATTATACCCAGTTTTGCTGGGTAAATGATTATTGGTTTTAATCCTAGCTCCTTTGATCTCCAGAATATCACATTCCAAGCCCTTTGATTCCTTAATGTAGACACTGCTACATCCTGTGTTATGCTGATTGTATATTCACAATATTCAAATTGTTTCTTCCTGGATGCTTGTAATATTTTCTCCTTGACCTAGGAATTCTTTAACCTGGCTATAATATTCCTAGGAGTTTTATTTTGGGGATCTTTTTCAAGAGGTGATTGGTGAATTCTTTAAATTTCTATTTTGCCCTCTGGTTCTAAAATATCAGGACAATTTTCCTTGAGAATTTCTTGAAGGATGATTTCTAGGTTCTTTTTTTCATCATGGCTTTCAAGTAGTCCAATAATTTTCAAATTGTCTCTCCTGGATCTATTTTATAGGTCAGAGGTTTTCCAATGAGATATTTCACATTGTCTTCTATTTTTTAATTTGGATCTGTTTAATGGTATCTTGATTTCTCATAAAATCATTAGTTTCCATTGTCTCCAATCTACTTCTGAAGCAATTATTCTCTTCGGTGAGCTTTTGAAATTCCTTTTCCATCTGGCATATTCAGCTTTTAAAGGCATTCATCTCCTCAACGGCTTTTTGGGCCTCTTTTGCCATTTGAGTCAGTCTATTTTTTAAGGTGCTTTTTTTCTGTCAGGTTGTTGGCTCTCTTTTCATGATTTTCTTGCATCATTATCACTTCTCTTCATAATTTTTCCTCCACTTCTCTCACTTGATTTTCAAAATCCTTTTTGAGCTCCTCCATGGCCTGTAATCAATTCATATTTTTCTTGTAAGCTTTTGGTGTAGGAGTTCTGACTTTGATGTCTTCCTCCTGTTCCATGCTTTGATCATTTTTATCCGCCAAAAAGGAATCTAAATTTGTATGGCTGTGCTTGCTTTGCTTCCTTTGCTTGCTCATGTTGCCACTCAATTACTTGTCTTTTGAGCTCTTTGCCACAGTAGAACTATGCTTCCAGAGGGGAGAGCTTTGTCTCAAATCACAGGGGTTTTGCACCTGCCAAAGCTATTAGGAGGGTGCTGTCTCTACAGCCCCCACCAGCTTTGGCTTACTGATCACACACCTCAGAACCACCACCCAAAACTACAATCCAGATCCAGACAGGTTAAGGTCACTGCTGCTGCTGCTTCTACCCCTCAGAGGTAGAGGCCAGAATGCACTCCATCCCCTCCAGATCCAGCAGAGTTCCACTGACCTTATATTTTGTCTTTAGCATTTATGGGTTGATAATCCTGGAAACTGCCACAGCTGCTGCTGCTGGTCAGGGCTGACCTGGGGCTAAAACTGCTGGATCATGCCATGCTGGGTTCTGCTCCCAGCATGCTGTGAGAGACCCTTTCTCCCAGCCTGTCAGGCTGCTGTCAGTGGGAGATTTGTTTCTCTCTGTCACTTTGTGTGTTATGTAGCTTTGAAGATTTTTTTTAGAGTCATATTTTATACATATTTGAGGTGGTTATGGAGGAAGCCCATGGAGTGTTCCTGCTTCTATGCCACCATCTCTACTCTGCTCCCCATGAATTTTTTTTTTAAAGTAGAGAGAAGGATGGGTTTGGTTAATGCTTGAATCTTAGTCTTACTGGAATTGACTGAAAGAAGGGATATTATACACACTCAGTTGGGGATAGATATCTATCATTCTACACAAGGAAGTATGAAGGGAGGGAAACAATTAAAAGAGAGGGCCCTAATAAATAGAAGGGGAGATTGAGGAGGTGGTGATCAGAAGCAAAACACTTTTAAGGAAAGATAGGATGAAAGGGGAGAGAAGAATGGAATGAATTCAACCCTAAAAAGAAAGTTGATAGTAGATTTAACTAAAAAACAGAATCCACAGTATGTTGTATACAAGAAACACATCTGAAGCATAGTAAAGGTAAGGTGCATAAGTAAATCTACTATGCTTCAGGTGAAGCTAATAAAAACAACAACAGGGGTAGCAATCAAGATCTCAGACAGAGGAAAAACAAAAATAGAACTAAGTAAAAGAGATAAGAAAGAAAACAACATCTTGGTAAAAAGCAACCTAGACAGTAAAGTTATATCAACACTAAATATTTATGCACCAAATGGTATAACATCCAAATTCTTTTTTTAACCATTTTTAAAATTTTTATTTGATTTATTTATTTACTTTTACTTTACAAGATTCAATTCCATAATTTCTTGAGTTTCAAATTTTCTCCCCTCCCTCTTCCCCTCCCATGGTCTCATGTAATCAAGTACTGGATCTGCAAATATTTTCAAATTGAACATTAGTCTAGTTGTATAGAAGGGTTGTAATCAGTGGAGTGAACAATGGGAAAAAGAAAGAGAACCAAACATGAAAAAGAACAATAGCATGTAGATTGCTTCAGTCTCCATCTAAACTCTGTTCTTTCTAGATCTTTCTCTGAATGTAGATATGTACTTCCACTCTGTTACTTGTAGAGTTGTCTTATAACTATGTGTTGCTGAGAAGAGTCCAGTTCATCAAAGTTGGTCGTCACATATATGATAACATCCAAATTCTTAAAGCAAATGTTAAATGGGTAGCAGGAAGAAATAGATAGCAAAATTATACCAGTAAGGGACCTCAACTTTTCCCTCCAAGAACTAAATAAATCTCACCAAAAAATAAGCAGGCAAAAAGTTAAGGAAATGAAAAGAATTTTAGAAAAGTTAGATATGATAGACATCTTGAGAAACTGAATGTGGATAGAAAGAAATATAACCTTTTTCACAGCAATATATGGTACCTACACAAAAATTGACTTTGCATCACTACATAAAAGCCTCACAAGGAAATATTGAAAAGCAGAAATATTGAATGTATCCTTTTTAGATTATTGTGCAAAAATACAATCAATAAAGCACTATGAAAGCATAGATTAAAAATAAAATAGCAGGAAGAGCCAAGACAGTGGAATGAAATTATGGCCACACCTGAGCTCTCTTCCAAATGCCTTTACAAAATGACTCTAAATAAATTTTACTGTAACTGAAAGAGTGAAATAAATTTCCAGCCAGAGACAACTTGTAAGGTTGGCAGGAAATCTCTGTTGCATTAGGGTGAGAGGGGAGCACAATCCAGTACAAGCTGTGAAAGCTCAAACTGGGTCCCAGCAAACCAGGAGCAGGGCTTGCAAGTGACTGAATTAGCAGTGGCAGCAGCAGCAGTTGCTTTCAGAGCTCTCAGCCCACAGATGGTAAGAGGGTCAAACAACTTATCAGGATATTACAGGGATCATTTTGCTAGCATGAAGACAGTACACTCTTGGTTCGCTCATATGCAGATCTGGGTCACAGTGTGCAGGGTGGGAGTTCCAGGGTAAAAAGAAGCACTAGCAGAACAGAGTTTGGGACCACAGTGAAGTGTGTGTGGGGCGGGGGGGCTTCTCACAGTACTAGGGCATAAAAGAGTACTTGCAGTTGCTTACAGAACAGAGCATAGGCCAGGAGAGGATTAAATAGCTCTCTTTACATTATACCACCTTAGAAGAACTGAAAATTTTCAGGTCCCTGAAAGTATCTCTGAAAACAGCTACACAAAATCCTTGAAGCATGGAAGAGTGTACCCTCCACTATGGAAACAGAATCCTACTTTAACAAAGAATTAAAAGTCAGGTAATAAGGTGGAAAAATGAGCAAACAACAGAAAAAGACAATGACTATAGAAAGTTACTATGGTGACAAGAAGATTAAAACATACACTTAGAACAAGAAAACAAAGTCAAAGTTCCAACATCCAAAGCATCCAAGAAAAAAATATGAATTGGTTGCATGCCATGGAAGAACTCAAAAAGGATTTAGAAAATCAAGCAAGAGAGGTGGAAGAAAATTGGTAAGAGAAATGAGAGTGATGTAAGAAAAGAATGAAAAATGAGCCAACAGTTTGGTGAAAGAGGTACAGAAAATATTGAAGAAAATGACACCATTAAAAACAGACTATGCCAAACGGTAAAAGAATGCCTTAAAAAGCAGAATTGTCCAAATGGAAAAGGAGGTCCAAAAGCTCACTGAAGAAAATAAGTCCTTAAATGTTAAAACTGGGCAAGTATAACTAA